>JAAXCT010000258.1:0-748188 GCA_012490785.1 Eragrostis nindensis | reverse complement strand
AAGCTAGCTCAAGTGAAGTGAACAAAACGGTGCTGTCCTAACAAAAAAATAAAGGTGCTGCAAATTGAACGAGGGCATACCGCGGCGCCGAAGGAGAGCTTGGCCTTGCGCCCGTTGAGGAGCACGGATCCCGACTGGAAGGCGTTGGCGGCGAGGCGGCCGGCGAGGGCGTCGAGGAGGGTGGACTTGCCGGAGCCGGATGGCCCCATGAGCGCGGTGAGCGACCCTGGCTCGGCGTAGCCGGTGAGCTCGTCGAGCACGATCTGCGTCTTCCCGGGCCCGAGCGCGACGGTGACGGAGAGGTCCTTCCACGTGAGCCGCGCCGACACGTCGCCGATGAGCGCGGCGGCGCCGGCCACGGGCAGCGCCTTGCTGTCGCGCCACAGCGTCTCGCTGAGCGGGCTGAGCCCCACCACCATGGCGCCGCCGGCCGCGGCCGACGCGTTGGCCTGCAGCTCGGCCATGGCCTGCCCGGCCGCCGCGGTCCGCCGCGTGTCGCCGTCGCCGCCCGATCTCATGGCGCAGCGCAGCTGGGAGAGGGAGAGAGAAGCTGGCGGGGCGGGGCCGGGCACTGGAGAGGTCGATGGTGCGGTGGCGCCGAGGGGCAGCGCGGCCAGGAGTTATAAAGGTGGAAAGCATGCATGCACAATAAAGAGGGGGGGAGTTAATGGATGGACGGAGCAATCAGAGAGCAGCAATGGAGGCCACCACTTAACAAACCGCCAACCAAATTGTCTTCTTTGAGGGCTTCAGTTGACACGACTACTACTCCCCTCCACAGTGCTTGAGAGTATCATTTAGCTTTCTATTACTGCACCGTGAAACAGAAATACTACTACACTAGAATGAAATTATTGATTGAGCTCCTGCATCTTCTTATCCTTTTTCGTTTCAAAATTTGGGGCGACATTTAACTAGCCTAACTTAAAGATGATCGTGTATCAAGAGTTTTATGTTTTTCGTGCTCGCGCAGGAAGGTTAGAAATGCCAGGTCACCAGCCGTACGTGCCCGGACACCGCAAAACCGAGCATCATCTGTTGTGTGAGCATCGTTAACTAAACCAACAGCAAGCGGCACACCGCGAAACCAACGAACGGAAAGCGACGTTGACGAATTGGAGCGGAGAACGGAGAGGTCACGCGTCCGGCCGGCCACGACGAGGGCACGTTACGGCGCCGCACAGTCCACACACGCACGCGACACTGCCACATGACTGTGACGGAGAGGGGACGGGCGAGACGAGATCCAGGTGCATTTATAGTGTACTGGTAGACGTTGGCGTTGTACTTTCATTGCCATACTCCACTCCCTTCTTCCCTTCCGACGCCGCCCCGTTCCCTTCCTCTTCATCCCCATAATTCTCGGTTCTTGAGCGCGCATTCAATCGCGCCCCGCCCCCTCTCTTTTTCGTTCGGCGGATGCGGACGGTGCACCGTGTTTTCTGCAAATGAACCTGAGCGTGTGACAAGCCTGATACTCCAGTATTCTGTGGATGGACACACGCCGCCGACGCAACGGTGCAATCCGCCAGCCCATGAACTCCCGGCAGGCGGCAGCTACTCCATCTGGCATGCATCATCAGGCAGCGGTGATCTAGCGACACGCCGACACGCATGGGTGACAGCAAATTAAACTGACGGCAGAAAATTGCCTCCCAACTCCCAACTCCCCGCGATGCCCCTACACCTTGACCGGAGGCTGTTTTGCGTCCTGTCAGGTGGTAGTACTAATCAAATTCGCCACATCTCTGGCGACAAGTGACAAGGCAGGCGTCGCCGTTTTGCGCTTGCGCGCTCGGCACCGGTTGTGCTCGATCGGTTCTTCGTTGCTGCCTCCAAAACTCCGTTCAACCTCTCGCGCGCGCTGCTGACCGTGGCAGGTTTATCCGCCTGTGGGACGAAGGCTCCTCCGTCCTGATCGATCAACCGAGGAGAGGAGCCTCACAGATTCCGGAGCAGAGACCGACCGGAGTCCGGAGAAAGAGGGCTCGCTCATCACCTGCCATCCTCCCAACGAGACGAGACGACCGCGCGCCGAGGTTTGACCCGTGCCGGACCCTCCTGCTCTCTCTCGATCGACGCCCGCGGAGAATTAATGACGTTGTTAGCCGCCGTGTACTAGCTAGGGTACGCGCGGGAGACGGAGAGCAAAACCCTCGTGGCGCAGGCACCCTGCGATGCGAGGCCGATGGGAAACCGCGCCGATGGTGTCGGGCCGGGTCAGGTTTGGCGCCGCTGTCTGTTGGAGCGGGCGCGTTCGGTTGCACGTCGAACTCGGCCGCCCGCCGGGCAAGTAATGAGCTTCCAACCGCGCGCCAACGGCACCGCCCGTCACGCACCGCGTCCATCCGCTGCTGCACCGGCCGGCCGTGCGCGCGCGTCCGTCCGACCGTCCGCAGGGTACCTCGAGCGATCAAAGCACCGGTGGCTTTCGCCGAAATGATGATGCGCGCAACCGCGCGATGGCGATGCGTCGTCCCGGTGCGGGAGCGCGCGATCGGCGCGTGTAGAACGAAGCGGTATGCCGCGTGCTTCCTGTGGCGGGAGCAGAGGCCAGCATCGTCGGGGGGCCGTACGTACGTGCAAGCCGGGGATTTTGCGCTGCTCGCACGGCGCGCCTGTTTTGTGCTCGGATCCCCGGGACCCGACCATCAACATAATAAGTAGCGTACTGTACATGATTTGAAACTAAAAACCGCACTCCATCTCCAAGTATACTCAAACATTTTATATTCAGGCAAAGCATCGAATTATGACATCCACCAATCAGAACATGACCTGGCGACCTGCTGGCTCAGTCCATCCACAGTGCCCAAAATGGATTTAACAGAGCTTACAGCTAGCTTATTCTTTCCTTGAGAAGAGACTGATCCTCGTAACATCATACGTGCACCACTCGATTTGGCCATCCTTTCTCCGGATACATACAGAAACTACAAATGCGGATACATACAGAAACTACAAATGCGAAGAACCAGCGACCGACAGGGCGATGGCGCCGCATGTGTCGCCGAATAAATGCGCGACGGCATGATCTCATGGCGCAGGGGGTTGAGCAGAGCGCGTTACTTCTACACAAGTACTACACGCTACAGCGGCGTGTCCGCGAGCTCAGGTGAACGCATGCCCGGCCGGCCCTGATGAAGGAACAATTTTGACGGATGAATCGGGGTTGCGCGAAAGGGACGGGTTTCCTGTGCGGCGCCAATCGTTTGGCCGGGGTTTGTCTGCAATCTGCTGCTACTAATGCACGGGCACTCGCGCGATCGGACTGATCTCAACTGCAAACCGCTATATACAGTAATAGCGCGCGCGGCGTCCCTTTCTTTTCTAGCTCAAACATTTTAGTAGGTGAGACGGGGGTTGAGCAAATGAACACGCTAGCGATTTTCTGAATGATCACGGTGTTATGACACGACACCGTCCGCGCACGTGTCTCCTTTGATTGAAAGTTGCGGACGGTTAGCAGTTCGTTCGGTCGGTCGGGCTCTCCCGTCACCAGTAGCAGTAGTCAGAGAGCTGATCATGCCGCCTGAACGGGGCCATACGAGATCCATCCATACATACCCCCACGCAACTGCATGGCTTTTGTAGTCGTGACAACTATACACAAATTGCCAGTGTACTGTGTCGAAGTATAGTGGAGTAGGCGTGATCATATTCAAATGGAAGAAAACTGAACCCAAATTCCAAAACGCACAGATGGAATACAGTAGATAGAAGAATTCACTAGTGTACCTACTACATCTGCATGGATCTTTCTTTATTCCACTGAACCTACGACAAGAAGTTATAGAGACCGCTACCACCAACACGTAGTAACACAAAGGCCAGACAGCATGGAACTGAGCTTAACAGGACGCTCGATCGTTATCCACCGTTCGACGAGCGCGCGGTCCGTCTAGCAGGTGGGCACGCACTTCTTGCACTTGACGACGCACCTGGACGGGATGTGGTTCACGCTGGCGCGCGACGCGCCGTAGCACCGCTTGCCGCAGATCACCCGCTTCTTGCGGCACATGGCGGCCGTCACGCAGCTGCTCGACCGCCGGGGCCGCCTCCGCGCCGCCGCCACGGCCCGCAGGTTCTTCGCCTCGGCGACGCTGTCGACGCCGGCGCTCGCCGTGTGCCACCCGGCCGCCGACCGGAATATGTTGTCGGCCCTGGCGAAGAGCCCTTTCAGCTCGCGGCCCACCATGGCCGGAATGCTGCTGCTGTCGTCGGCCCGCCCTCCGCCGGCGGCGACCGCGAGCGAGAGCCGACTCGCCGTGGTGGCCACGGCCAGTAGGAGCAGTAACGCGACGCTGGAGCTCTTCATGCTTGCTCGATCTGTCACGTCGTTGGCGATGTCGCTATAGGTTCGGTGCAGATGATGAACTCGCGTTAGTCAACACTGTTAAAAGTCTTTTATATAGGCTGAAGTACTTGCTAGTCAGGATGCCATGGCGGAAACATCAGCGTGAGCTACCTAATTGCAGTGAACATATCAAACGCGTGGTGACCATCAGTCGGGGGGCGTGCAGCGTGAGCTGCAGTGGCAACGGTTTTCAGTGGAGTTGGAACGAAGTAGATAGCCGGTGAACTGAGCAGCAGTAAGATGCCAGACAAGTTCATCCTGTCCGTGGATCAGCCTGCATTGATTTAAGCTTGGTGAGTTTCAGAGCTGATCGATAGCACAACCTTTGGACAAGTCACTTGCATGACTGTAGCAGAAGTAAATTGTGCCCATATGAGGACCCATGATTGTTTGTTTGCAGAGTCTTATCAGCATGCCAGGAACATGGGTGTACCGAAAGGGACGCGCCAGGGGGCAGCGCACCTGTTTCCTGGTGTATTGCGGAAAATAAGAAAGTTTTCCCTTTCTTATTACCGAGCCAGGTGTCAGTCTTATGGTGACACGGTTCCACCGCCAACTGGAGTATGTGTGGTAGGGAGCATATTGGTACGCACCGTGATGTAGCCGAGCTTTCAATCATGTAGTAGTACGAGTAAATGACAGGAGCATATTCACAATTTCAGTCTACCAAAGGTCGTCATCTTCACAGGACAGCTAGATCATGGTACCAAGCACTAAATTTAAGCTGTCTCTCTTCAGTTATGCTGCATCCATGATTTTCCCCATTTTCCATGTAAGTAAATATAGCACACGTAAACTGTGCTTAATCTTACTACTCAACAGTAATCATTCCGGTGCATTTTGTCCCCGGTCAGCTTAATCTTACCAAGTCCTATAGTGCTCCAAACAAAAATTACGCATATGGACCCATGAGAATTCCCATACTTAGGAAGTGAGTTGGATGTGAATTTGCATTTCCTCGTCAGCATTCAGCAGCAATCCTTTTCCAATCAGAAGCACAAAAAGTCTCGCGGCAGAAAATTCAAGTCGTCATCAAGTAGTTAGCGGTTGCATTGATATATCAATCGAGTTCACGTCAGTAGCTTGAGATTCAAATCAACAATAACAACTTCTGGTTCCGGAGGGCCAACCACACTACGCCATAACAGCTCGCGCGCAAGTTGGAGCTGGAGACTTGCAGGCGAAGGATATTCTTCAAAGCCATCCCTCCTAGATCCGTGTCCATCATGAGATTAGTTGGAAAGCACCGCCCAACAGCCTGATTAGCCCTGCACGGTTGAGCGGAAAATAAGAAAGTTTTCCCTTCCTGGTTGTATAAAATGTATATATCAGCGTCAACACCTCTAATAAACTAATTTGCAAATTACTCAGATATTACTCTGAAATGTCCTTTGCTGGCATAAATATTTATTTAGAATATTAATTTGCAAAGTAGCATCATATATTTATTTAGAATATGTGGCATGTATAAATATTTAGCACGCACATGCATGATAGTACTAGTTGTGACAAAGAAATCAGTGGTCAAAGAGGTATTTTTTGGACAACATACCTGTGTGGAGTAACAAACAGTATCAAATACTCCTAATGTGCAAGACAATTGATGTTATAGGAGAATATGATCACCTAACTTCATGTCCAGAAGTACATACACAGCTTGTGTGAAAGAGTTATGTGAGGGTATTTTTTCACTTCCAAGACGATGGATAGAGCCAAGTATTCATCGCAAAGAAAAAAAAAAAAAAGAGGATAGAGCCAAGTATCCGGCTAAACAAAGAAGCAGGTGGCAAATGATTGAAATAACCCAATAAGCACATATTGATTTATAACTTTCTGATCGTGAAAGCAAGAGAAAATAGCTATTTTTGAGACACATGTCATGTCAGTTCTACTATGGATAAACTTATCCTTTCTTCAACTAGAATTTTCTAAAACAGAGATATTTCCTCCAAAGGAAGAATGAAAATGACACATACCCCGAACTCAGAATGCTTTAACAGATGCTCAAATCCTCCAGTTTCCTCTGCATTTATTATGTTTAGGAAAACAGAATACGATCAGTGGAGGTTTCAGTGTTGAAATGTACAATTTGTTTACATAGTAGCATCGTTCTTGATTGGAGCGAGAGGGCAGGACACAGAAAAAATGACCAGGTCCTAGCATTCGAAGGAACAGTCACCCTGAACATCAATAAGTGAAAACCAATTTCCTTTTGACCTTTTCTATTATTCCAAGCCAATCCAGTCCTTTCTGTCAGCAAACAGCACATACAGTTTTTCTCCCCACCAAAATCTATATAGGACACCTTTGTCAAAGATTCCGGCTATATTCTTTGTGAACTTTATCTAAATCGTGTCATGCAAAAGACAATATTTTTATCTTCAAAAACCTTGAGACTTGAAACAGAAGTATGTATTCCTACCTTATGCAGTATCTGCAGCAGTGCTCTGCCAAAGACTTCCTATGGATCCAAAAAACTGACCATTTTTGTTCTTTTGTGTGGTAAGTTAGTATAGCAGATTGCACTAGTTCAATTCACGATTCAGTGCACACACTGCACTTTATTTTCCTTTTTGTTATGGTCATGGTCATATTTTCCTTTTTTGAGACGTATACACTGCAGTTTCAGCAAGATAGAACTACAAAAAGTGACTTACATCCTATTATTTAACAAAATCAGAGTTGGGCATGAGAATTAAGAAGGGGCGAAAAAATAGAGAGTGCACAGGAAACAACAAGGGTGGAAGAGGACAGAGATAAGAGAGAGAGTTGTATTCCGAAGCGAGAGTGACAGCCTTTGTGGGAAGGGTGTGTTCGAGAAAAAAAAAGTGACACCTTTTGTGGGACAAATTTTGAATCCTAAAGTGACAACTATTTTGGGATCGAGGGAGTAGACCTTTTTAGATATTAAGGGTGTGTTTGGTACGGTTTCAGTTTCTCCAAGAAATTTCTTTGGAGAAACTAGTGTTCACAGCTTCTTAACAAAACTGTTTCTGTTTCTACATGGAGTAACCAGAAACGTTTGGCTAGTTTCTGACAGAAACTAACAGTTTGGTAGGGTTTCTCCCAGCAGGCCCATCTTTTAGCAAGGGCAGAGTCCATTGCCACAGAGCCCCCCAGTTCTTAATTATCCTGGTATATTATGTGCTTAATTAGAGAAGAAAAGGGTCCAGTAAAATCAAGTAGTCCTACAGCAAAACATGAATTATGTGAGGGCAAGGTTGAATTTTGCCATCTCTAGTAAAATCAAGTAGTCCTACGACACCATGGTCGGCGTCTCAATAATGAATTCCCCACCGTGTCGCGCGCCTTGAACTTATTCCTCTTTGTACCAATCCCAGTTGTGCTTGTCATCGAACACCAAGTCGCGCGTGACATGCACGTGCTGAGACATAGGGTCGAACACCCTGTAGGCCTTTGTGCCAGCTTCGTAGCCGATGAAGACGACCGGTGATGGCAATGGGTACCCGTTATCCGATACTCGATGGGTAAATACCCTATTTGGGGGCGGATATGGGACATATTTGAACCCATAGGTACAAAAAAGGGTAAAAAGTTCCTCGCAAAAAAAAAAGGGTAAAAAGTTGCACCCATCGAGTATGCCAGGTATGGATATGGGCAGCCATAACCCGTATCCTTGCACCCGTAAACCCGAATCTATGGTCATTTGGTCATGCCTTTGTCTTGGATTTAATCAATTTTGCTTGATTTGAGGACTTGTCTTATTGTCATGCACCATTAATGCCCTATTTGGTCTAGAATGATATGGGAATTCATTTTTATATGCTTGTAATAGCTACTGCAGTTATATTTACTTGTTAAGGTATAGGCTGAAAATTGTTCTAATTTCGTGGGTATGGGGTACCCGTGGGTATCCGTTACCCGTGCAGGTGTGGGTATGGGAGCAACTTTTCACCCGTGAGCGGATGTGGGTATGAAGATGGGTATGACTTTCCCCTGTCATACCCCTGCCGGGTAAGGGTATGGGCAAGCAAAACCCATGAGTAATGTACCCGTTGCCATCCCTAAAGACGACAGCTATGCTCCGGTCGTCGAGCTTGGCTTGATGCGGCGCCGTCTCCTTCATGAACCACACACACCCGAATGTGCGTAGGAAGCTCACAGCTTGCTTATTGCCGTACAAGCCTCATACGACGTCTTGCCGTCGACCGCCTAGGTGGCGCTCTAATTAGGAGGAAGACAGCAGTCGTGACCGCCCTCTCCCCAGAACATGGCGGGCATGCCGCACTGCTTGAGGAGGCTCCTCATCATCGCCACGATCATCTGGTTGCGCCGCTCGACAACGCCGTTCTGCTGCGGCAAATAGGGCGCTGACTGATGACGTTGGATCCCCTCCGTCACACAGTAGTTGCGGAACTCAACAGAGGTGAACTCGTCGCCGTAGTACGTGCGCAGTACTCAGAGCTTGCGACCACTCTCCAGCTCAGCTGCCGCCTTGAAGCGCTTGATCGCCGCCTTGACTGCCAGCAGCATCAACCACATGTAGCGGCTGAAGTCATCGAGCAGCAGCAAGAAGTAACTCTTGCCTCCGGGAGCTGGTGGCGAGACGGGGCCGCAAATGTCGTCGTGCACCAAGACGACGGCGTCCTCGGCGCGGAACTTGGCATGCAACGGAACGGCATGTGACGCTGCTTGGTGAGGACGCATGTGTCAAGAACTGGTCGGCGTGCTCGAGCTTTGGGAGGCCGCGGACCATCTCCTTCTTGGCCAGCTGCCGGAGCATGTTGAAGTGGATGTGCTCGTAGCGCTTGTGCCATCTCCAGGCGATGTCGCTGCGCTGGGTGGCGAGGTAGAGCTGCTACGCGATGTCGGGGTGCGTGACGTAGAGCTGGTTGCAGCCATCCTCGATCCTTGCCAGTTCCGATCCCACATACGCAGGATGCCATCCTTGATATGCACCGTGACGTCGTTCTCGTCAAGTTGGCACACGCTTAAAATGATGTTATTGAGCCGTTGGATGTAGTAGACTCCCGTCAGAGCACTTCCCAGAGAAGATGACGGAGCCTTGGCCTTTGATGTCGACCATCGAGCCGTCGCCGAAGCGGACGGTGCCGACAATGTTGCGGTCGAGCTAGGCGAAGACATGACGGCGGTCGGTCATGTGGTTGTGGTGCCTGTGTCGAGGAACCAGCGAGGTCGTCGTCGACATCAAGGTAGGCTTGGGCGTACGGCTCGTCGAGGCAGATCTGCAGCAGATCACTTCGCCCTCCTCCTTGAGCAGGCTTGGAGCCGGGGCACTGTTTCACTCGAGCTCCTTCATTCGCGCTTGCAACTGCTCCTCCGTTAAGTACAACTTACCGTCGGCTTGAACGATCAGCTGAAGATGATGAAGCAGCGGCACCGTGGTCGTCGACAACCTTCCTTCACGACGCACTGGACGACCAAGTCGTGGTCATGCCGGCGTCGACAGCGCCGTGGCGTTGCAGAAGGGGAACGGCAGCGATAGTAGTGATGCGCAACATCTTCTCTCGCCGGAGCTGAAGACAGGGATCAGAACCTAGAGCTCTGAATACCAAATGTTGGAGGTAAAAGGAAACACACACACAGAGGATAGTTCACAGTAGTGTGCTTGATCTTAGGCTGAATACTGATTTGATTGCATTGGCCTTGAGGCCTATTTATACATAGATACAGGTCGCTTTGAGTATGAACCGACCGAAACAGCTAGCCTGCAATAGCAGGGAGCAAAATCTAATTTCTACACTGACTAGATTAAACCTTATTAGCTAAGTAACTAAGCAAGCAGAGTAGCTGCTGATGCACCTCTCTCCTCTCTTCTAGAAGGCAGCAGCCAGACAGGCTGCTGGTCACAATACAGGTGCTTGATCACCTATGAAGCTAAGTTTCATCTATCATCTTATCCCTTTTCTCAACCAGACTCCGGTTGAGCTCTTCTTAAGTACAATATCGTGGGTTGATCTTTCCCCACCAGCTCAGGGTCCTTTTTTGTTATATGAATTTTCATGTTTTAGGGGCCCGTTTTGCGTTTCGTCACACGTGGGCCTAAATTCCAAGAGACGGCCCTGCTCCCAGTTTCTATCAAGAAACTGAAAGAGAAACCCTACCAAAAGAGGCCTAATAATAATCTAGTCTGAAATGTACCAATGGTAGAATGATAGCCTTGAAGACCATATCCACAGTAAGGGGACCTTATGAAACACTACTAGTAGCACAAAGCAGCGACCACTAATCCAATGTCTTGATCAAAAAAATTGGCTCAAGCATTTGATGACTCAGATATTGCAAACATTCAGGAAAAATGAGAAGGAAAAGATGTAATGGGGCTTGAAATCTAGCTGGTGCACCTCACTCAATCTCAATTTGTTGAGGTGCATCGTTTTGGCCTCCCTCACTTGATTCTTCACTGTTGTTCTCCTCAGTTATCCCAGAAGCCTCTACTGTTCGAGTAAGCCACTCCTTGAGAGGATCTTCATTCAGGTCAAGCCTCAAGAGACCAGCAAACACACCACCCATGAATGCCACTGGCTCCTAAAAACAAGTAATGCAAAATACCATCAGATCAGTAAATTCAGAGTGCATCAATATCGTTTGATGAATGCCACTAAAGTTGTAGTTATTCTGATTACGCACTTGTATTGAATTGTAGCCCTGTTCAGAGTGCATTAATTCAGTGTGCAATATATAGAGGTTACATGAGTGCCCTATTGGAATAGGTAAAGGATTCAACACTAAAGACTCCTATATCCTTAACAATTCTAATATCTACACTTTACCCAGTAAAAGAATTCCGAGTTCCTAACTCAATGGATTTGGAGGATTAGATGACAGGCCAGAACGAAGCACACCTAAGTCCGACTGTCACATTTGTTAGTTCTGCCTGCACTGATGAGCATGGAGTTTGACCGAGAGTAATCTCCATTTTCAAGCTTCTCCACCATAAGAACATTGAAACAGTCATGTGTTGCCACTGTTGCGTGACCTCCCCCAGGCTAAACTTTTTCTTTTTTTAATGCAACCCTGGCCAAACTTCACTGATTTACAAAGGACTACAAAGCGTACAATACTACAAGTACCAATTAGGCAATTAGCAATGTGTAACGGTGATATTGATTAGTCTATCATTTTACATTCCAACACAATTGGGAGCCATCTACAGCCTCATACGGACTTCAGCACAACGAATCACACGAAAACAACCCACATACTGAACCAAATGTTGATGGAAAAAAAAAACTAAATAGAGTCCGAGAAAGTTCACCTTCATGGCTTCTCGGAGGATGCGCTCATCCCCTAGAGGATTGAAGCAAGCTCGCACGACCCCCGCCGCTCCCCTTCTCCTCCTCGTCGTCCACCCAGCGACCGCACGGCGAGGCCTGCTCTCCGCCAGCTAGAAGAAACAGTGCAAAGCGATGATACTCAGTTAAGATCCTCCTCAGCTAGTACTTGAAGATATCTCGAATCGAGAATCTTACAGCGGCGGGAGCTCGCCGGCCGGGGAGGAGCAGAGCCGCGGCAGCAGAAGTCGCCATGGATAGCAAAACTGGAAACGCCTCTGTCCTGGTGTTTTTTTTTTTTGAAGTGATCTGTCCTGGTGTTGGACCGACTGCTCGGGTCGGGACGCTTCCTCGCCTCTGATGACTCTCGGAGCGGAACGTCCGTCGTGGGCCATACGTTCCGTGGCCGGTGGCGGACCGGACCACGTGGCGAGAATGAGATCTCGGGCCGTTGAGCCCATCCTCGAAGCCAGGACCCGCGGCCGAGCGGCGCAGCCCACCACGAGCACACAAGTGCATATCAACTCGTTTCTAGCGTTTGATCAACCCATCACATGAATGCAACTTGTTTGCCATATCAACTTGATATCTCTTTATGAACATCTCTCAAGATATGGCAAACAATAAGCTTATGAACATCTAAATGGATCTCTTTATGGCTTCCCTTTTACCATATCAACTTGTTTGCCGTATCTCTCAACCCGTTTGCCATATCAACTTGTTTGCCGCATCTCTCAAAGATATGGCAAACAATAAACTTATGGTATCTCTTTATGGCTGCAATGGATATAAGTTATGGCTGCAATGGATATAAGTTATTTATTTTGGCGCAATTAATAGCAGCCTCTGGATGATGTGTGAACATTGGCGCAAGATTATGATGCTATATTTTTATGGCACAATTAATGATAGCATCCAGAAGATATACTGTTCTAAAAAAAAATCCAGAAGATATGGCCTACATCTAGTCGAGAATATATAAAATGAATTTTGCTTAAAAAGCATGTAAAACGGCTCCTTGGACCCGCGCGAGTTTGTGTTGTGTTCCGTTCCTTTTTGGCAGGGTTACTAATATATTCTCTTTTTTTTTTGTGGTGGAGGTTACTAATATATTCACCTATATATAGTAACAGGCTACTAAAGTGGATCTTCACAAAATTAGCAGTCACTCATACTCGACTAGTGGGTACTTTGAATAAGCTAAAGACTCCACAATCCACATACGTCTTGTTGATATTCATTCCAAGGAAAATATATGTCATATCCCTTCTATCATCAAGTCTATCTACTGGACGTGTTTATTTGACTTGATTAAACATTATATATAGCATATATACGACATATCCTTCTATCATCACGTGCTCCTTGAACGAACAAAAAAAAGATGATGATTCAGAATGATCTAAATTCAAAGGTAGTGAAGGAGTAAACCTGCTGATTCCTCAGAAACTAGCTAGCGGATTGGGGAAAAGAAGTTATGAAAAGCAAGCTGTGCGCGGCGATTAGACGGCTCTATCTGACTTGGATGTGCATGAACACAACACATTTCACTTTCCACGTTAAGGCACTACCGAAGTCCACGTAAAACATATCATGCATACAGGCTAATAATGCAGGTCAAGCTTTTTCTGCATACAGGCTAATAGTGCCAATGGTACTTTTTGTAAAATGGTGGGGGCTTCTCGGGTTAACGCTCGTCGTCAAACATTTTTGGAGTTACACGTTTCTTTGGCACATATGCAGGCACAACGTCCGTCACGCTCTCATGTCACAAGATGGTATAAAGCAGATATAAAAGTTAAAAGAAATGTCCAAAATCCAGGTCAGCATATATCTCCAAGTGACAAGGCCAAACCAAATTGGCAAGTAATTAATATGTACTATATCCAGAGAGAGAGAGAGAGAGAGAGAGAGAGAGAGAGAGAGAGAGAGAGAGAGCATTAATTGGTAGCCGGTATGCAAAAATGGTCAGGCTCCTCTTCTCCAGCAAAGACCACGGCCCATATTTTCAGGGTACGTTGCATGTGACTAAGAGCACTCTCCACACCTGCTTCACTTTGAAAGTCATACTCGTAGGAACAGAAATAGCTCAGAGGTTTGGGGCAAGTAGAGGGATGGAAGGTGCTACCACTATTGTTGAAGACGAGGGGATGGAGGATACTACCACTTTTGTTGAAGACGAGGGTATGGAGGGTGCTACGACTATAGTTGAAGGCACGGTTAAAACTGATCTTCATGGCGCGACCATGAGTCACTCCAATCTGAGGTGTTTTCTTGATTCTGTTACACCAATTGTACAGATGTACACAGAGGCGAGGGTTCCCTTTCTTCCATTTGTAAGCATATCCTGATCTACACTTCTTTTCTCTTGGTTCTGAAATTTCACTTCCCCATCTTGCAAGTTGTTGAATTTTTATTTCCTTAACCGTCTAATATCTTGGCTCTAAGTCTTTCTTGGTTTGAATCTTACCTCTGATTTATTAGGTTGAGATGAAACAAGTTCCTTCTAGTTCTTCTGATTTATATCTTCAAAACATTCTACCCTGAAGACTAGATATATTCATGATTTGGTTGCTTTATATGTGTCAACTTGTGGGATTATTGATATGGTGTCGCCTTCGATCTGTACATGAAGTTAAGATTCAAAATGCTTTTGGCGCGAACTATACTTGGCGGGTAGTATGCCTTTTTGAAATATGTCGTGACGTGGTTGTATTGTCCTTTGATCGTGTGCCACATGCTCATTCAAAACGGGTGGATATGATGTGGCTTCTTGCTTAAGATCGATCCTAGACATTTTCCTCTTTTTTTTTAATCTTAAACTAGCACAATCACACAAATGTTATGACTGATGACTGGATTTTCACGACAATACATGTGGTGTCTTCTTTGATAAATTTTGTTGTAGCTTGTTTCTCATACCCTCATTATATTTAAACACGAGAACCTTTCATATATATGATCATTCATTTTCCATTACATATTCAACTTATGCTGCATCCTATCACATAGGTGTGCATATATTGATTGTGTAAGTACTTTAGCATGCATTTATTCAGTAGGAACACAGGAAAAACCAAACAATTTGAAAGATATCATCCTAAATAATTAGCAATAACTCTTCTCATTTAGTGTTCTGCATGGTTTCTTCTATATCTGCTGCAATTACTTCAGGTACTGGTCAAAGTGGTACTGCCAATAGCACTATAATATTTTCACTATCAACAAAATTAAACCGGGGTGATGGACTTTTAACAACAAAAAAATTGTAGCAATAAAATACATGAATGAAAATATATAACACCTAAGATGGTTCACTGAAAGATAAATGGTCCCATTGTACTCCATAAATAAATTGTCCCATTATTGTTCTAATGCGCAGTCATTCATGAAGCATGATATATTTAGCATTCTTCCTTTTGGATGAGTTGCAGTGGGTTATAGGAACATTAACAGCATGCATGAACCTTATGCTCTGTAGGCACACTATTGATACAAAGCAGAACTAAGCTTTACCTTATGAGATGGGTTCGCTACCTTTTGACATCCAAAAACATGAATGTTAAACAAACTGAATTTCTTATTTGTAACTGCAGCAAAACAACAATGGTGAAATGATAGCAGAGGGAGTCAAATATTACTACCTTGCAGATCTTTGGAATAGGTTTTATGAGTGGAGTGCTTGTGGTGTTGGCACTTCAGTGCACCTCCCTTCAGGCGAGGCAGTAATCCAATACTTTGTGCCATATCTTTCAGCCATACAATTGTACACCAACGAATCAGATGCTCCTGTGTCACAAAGGTAAGCATGTGGTATATATAATATATAATTTTTTATTTTCAATACTAAAAAGAAAATTAAAGCTAATAGAAAAGTGTTTGCTTACATAATCATTGCAGAAATCTTGGGTGGCATAGCAACAACAATATAATACATGATACAAGATTTGATGTGTATAACCAGCATGTTGCGATAGATTGGATGGATAATATCGGATATGAAACACCTTCACATATGTACAGGATTGGAGATGAAAGGTCAGCCTCAATATGCAAGGGGGAGTTGTTCTTTAAGTATTTTGAACTTGACTCCCCTTACGAAAGGATGCCTTTCGTAGACAAGGTATGTTGTTCCAATATCGTTAAAGTTAAACTTCAGCTCTGTGGTCCATGTAAGTTATACCTTGTCCTTTCATAAGTTGAGTCAAGGTCTAAATACTTGAAGGATACCCCTTGCAGTCCATAAGCATGTTTCAATTTTTTATAGTCATGAAACACACCGCATCCTGCAAATATGATAGATAAAAAAATGCATCTGTTACCACGCATAGTGTAAATAAATTTAAATATTCGTTTTTCCAAAACAAACAAAAATCTATCTCACACAAGGACGTTGATTTGGGATCTAGTGAGGATGTAGGTACCTTTGGCTTTAGCAAGATATAGCTGGCACTCTTATGTGTTTTGAGTTGACTTAGAATTAACCATAGATTTTTTTTTTAGAATAATTAACCATAGATTTTGGTTGATGAGGACATCCTAAGACCGATCCGCAACAAAAATTGTATATCTGGATAGGATATAAAAGAGTGCGATAAGGGCGATGAGAGGATGGAGAGTGTGGATCAAGAGGTACTTGTGATTTGGTGAACTAGTAAACATGATACGAGTGGTGATGGCGGACTCACCGGAGAAATTGAAGGAGGCGATAGATGGCGATGGCTCGTCGATGGATCTTGCTTGTATTCGCCATATCTGGGGACACGATATTTGGGCGAAGTGGAGGCGGCTTCAGAGGGGGTGGGTGGGGATAGAGATAGCATAAGAGAACGGGAGTATTTATAGAGAATACGGCAGGGAAAATCTGGCTTGGATTCGGTCAGATCTAGGGACACGATGTCTGGGTGAAGTGGAGGGGCGTCAGAGGGGGCGGCTAGGGATAGAGATAGCGGAAGAGAACATGTGTATTTATAGAAGAGAGGGTAGGGAAGAGGACCGTTTGATCTTGATCCCACAAAATGCGCACGTTACTAACGTGGAAAGGTTAAAAAAATTTTGTTATTGGATGGTGCCTTATGCAGAATTTAACTAAAAAATATATATAGTAGTAAATTCAAAGTAGACTTAAAAGTGTAAAATAATCCAGAGGGTTAATTATTTCCTATTTTTATTTGCAAAAAAAATATATTTCCTGTTTTCTGTCTGTTGTTTTTTTATTTAATTACTTTTTCTCTTGTATTTAGGTGTACGAGCTCTCCTGCGAGTTTCCTGACCTGACATCCCTAAGGAGTATAGATCTCTCGCCATCAAGTTGGATGTCAATTTATTGGTAACTTTTCATACTCACTTACTATTTAGCGTTTAAAGCAAATATATAAAGATATCTAAATATACTGACCATACATTTCTAACCACTTTCTCTTGCCATTAGGTATCCCTTGGGTCATGTCCCTGCAAGGAACAAGAAAGACCTGAGTACTTGCTTTTTAACTTATCATAGACTCTCCACATCTGAAGGTATTTGATAATAGGGATCGATACTTCTTTTTTCCTATCCTTTACGTAGATATTTAAAAGTTTCAAAATAAGTGGTTGTATGTTGAGCACACATATTGCTTCGGAAAAAATTTATTGCCTTGTTATAACCTATATGTACAATACACAAAGCCCTCCAACATATGCTTTCCTTTTCTAATTTTCCTAAAAATACCGCTTGTCACATTTTTAGATTATCGCTCTTATATTGTAGTCAGCAGTAAAATATTATATTGAAGTACACCATGGTGAACTTTTGATCATAGATCATTAACCAAATTTAATATGGTTGTGTTTCTTGTAGAGTTTGTGGTGCCAGACATTGGGCATTCCTCCAGCTATGTGGCACTTGCCCCATTCGGCCTCGCGACACACAAGATGGACACCGGACTATGGGCTAGTCCCAACTCTGGTGACCAGGAGCGTATTGCCTCTCTCATCGATGCAGCTCAGTCATGGATAAGGAAGCATGACATCCAACACCGCGACTTCAACTTCTTCTCCCGTAGCAACTATTAATTGTAACCGCATGTAGCCTTCTGAGCATGTCCTTGTGTAATGGGATACTAAATAAGTAGATGACTCATTTCCATATATTTTTCTTAATTGTAAACTCGGAGAGCTCAAATAATAAGGACTTCATACTTGGTACATTCTTACATTTTACTTTTCAGATTGTGCTTCATGGGTTTTGATTGCTATTGAAATTGTATTACCAGATATGTTTACTCTCTACAAAAACATCTACACACCTACGCTGAAAATTAGGTCCAACATACTTCAGTAATTGGATCTTGTGCCATGGTCCAACACAATATGTTAATCACACACGCACGCGCACATACACACGCACACCCACACCCACACACACACCCACCCACCCCCCCCCCCACACACACACATGCGCACGCGCACGAACACACTTTTTCATGCTGCGGTAAATAATCACTTAAAGGTTCCTCAAGTCATCTTGGGTGAACCAAACAATAGCGGGTGGGCCCTCATGAATGGGGTCGGTCTTGGGGGGGGGGGGGGGGGGGGGGGGGGGGGGGGGGGGGGGGGGGGTGCTCAAACCATGGGTTAATGCTCGAATCGGGCAACATATCGAGACCTTTTTTCGATTGGGATCCGATTGAGCTCTGTTGTCATCATTATAATACCTACTTTCTATGTCAATAATACCCTAGTTTGGAGCATAAATATGAATATTTGCATATTCGTATATAGTAATGCAGAATCAGGTAAAATGGAGGACACTTTGGACATCAAAACGGACTTGGGCCTGAAAGCTTAGAACAATGTGCCGGTCGGTCTACAAAATGCATGCGTAAGATTGAAGCCCAATGGTCACCAGATTCCTTCTAGAAGAGGATCTACTTGTTGGAAGACTTGATCATGAAGAGATCTGAAGAAGTTCCAAGATTTGATTCTATCAATTCAAGATTCTATTCAGAAGATTATGATGCGAGGACCCGAACATGAAAGCCAAAGAACACTTCTAGGTACAATGAATCGACTTAGAGGGGAGTTTGGACAAGACACGCCGAGCACCGGTCGGCACCGACTATGTGCTGATCCGCGTCATGCTGCCTCCACACCAAGTCGGTCTGGGGTTCGGACACTTCGAGTATAAATACATGGGAACCCTAGAACGAGATGCACCTCGCGCATATGGACAAAAAAACTCAAGTCTAGAGCTACCGGGGCTTTGCGCCATTCCAGTTCATCTCTAGTTGTTTGGTTTAGCCAATCTAGCCAAGTTGTAGATCTCAGAATTATCCGCTTGGAGGTTCAAGAACCGTTGTTACTTGAGGTGATCCATTTAGCTAGGTAGGTCTACTGGGCGGTTGTTGACGGTCGTTAAGTACCAACTTCGACCGCCAATATTCCTACACATAAAGGAGAATTAGCATTTCTTATACGCATATTTATTTCAACTAATAAATTTCCACGAGTTTTGGATGATTTATGAGTGCAGGAGTATTTCTGGAGAAAATGGGCCTCTGTGAGAGAAATCACAGGCCGGCCGCCTACACCCCAGGCCGGCCGGCCACAGCCTGCAGGCCTCCACCAGTGGGCCACGAGAAGCCCACAAAACCAGAATATTGAAGCCCAACTCGAACTTAATGAAGACTTTCTAGAAGATGGGCTACAATGGGCCTATACTTGGCTCTTACTCCAGTTCTGCCGACCCCAGGAGAAAACCGACCTCGGGACCGACCTCATGAAGCAATCTGGAGCGTCCACACGGAAGGCGGTGGCCAACCGCCACAATGTGTGGCCGGCCGGCCTGCCACCTAGGCCGGCCGGCCTACCTTGGCGGCCAATTCGCCTCAACCGCCTCTCACTTGCTCTATTTAATCCCCTCTCTCATTTGGGGCTATAAATAGAGGGGTGCTCGGCCGGTTAGAACACACACCAAGAGAGGAATCACTCCTTTGCATTAGTTTTAGTCTCCAAGCTCTAGTGGAGTTAGGCTTAGAGTAGAGCTACTCTAGTTCCCAAGTCCTCTTGGAGATTTTGGTATGGCTCTTGTATCTTTTTCTCTTTTTGCGACTTTATTCTATTTAATATATTATTCTTTTCATATAGTCTTGCCTTGGTTAAGCGTTCCTTGTTTGGTTGTGGATCCTGGGCTTGCTTATGTAATAGAGTAATCATAATCTTCTTATATAGTGCTAATGTGATATTCATATGCTTGTTATGTGGATATTACCTAGAGGACTGGCGGTAGGGACATAATTGCCTTATTGTCACGTGTCTTCGTACATAGTATACCATGTATATACTTGGGTTTACATGCATTTGCATATCCAAGCATGAGTCCAGTGATCCTTAGGATTATGCTCTAGATCCATATCATCGCCTAGGGGATTTAGAGTAATGTTTTAGCAATGTAAGCATGGTGCTTGGATTGGTAGAATACATTGGATGCCTCGTGCCCCACGGATTGTTTGAGGTAGACGGTAGGTGGTGACAGCCCTATTCGTCCTCGGTATCCCTCCACGTTCGGGCACGGCGTAGAGCTGTAGACCGGAGTCGCCTGGCAGACCAGGGGTAAGCCGGTGCCCAATTTGCTTGAGTGCATATGCCTAAACCTTAGTTGTGTGCATGCATGTGTATGTTGTATACTATGCCACTGTATAATGAAGTACACTAGGAACTTAGCTCTTTTCTTTGTTCTTCTCCACTTGGCTATGGATGTATATTGGAGTTGATCCTTTTCTTGTGTGTCACACTACCTATATTATTGTTTAGCATTGTATGGACCGTGATCCATTTAAATGTAGATATAACTATGAGCATAGTACTCTCTTGACCATCGTCTTCCCTGTGGAAATTATAAATTACGATACCTGGAATACTCCCGGGTGAAATGCTACAGCGTATTCTCCGTGCGCTTGCGGATTTATCTGTGATCGTTAAGAAATACCAACAGGGCGGTGTATATTATATCATTTTATCGAGTTTGATTGATTTATGGTTTAGACGATTGGCTATAGAGAGCTTGAGGTTCCAGGAGTTTGAGGTTCCGATGTTGGATATAGAGAGCTTCAGGTGCCCAATTACTAACTGGGTTGGTGACAATGGCAGGTTGAGAATGCTACTTTGAAGTAATCATGGTCAGGTGTTTGAATTACTAGGTAAAATTACCAATTTGTTGTACCAATTAATCTAACTATTTGGTTTGGAGCCGCAACTAGCAGAATTAGATTTGACTCAACGTATCTGTACCCATTTGTTGACAGAAGAGTCAAGAGAAATTTCCTTCTTTACCATCCAAGTTTACACTTGTTCCTTATTTACCGTCAAAATTTTAAGCTTTTCTTATCTACCATCCAATATGAAAATGATTCCTTTTATACCATCTATGTTAACTTGACGCATGGAAAATACTAAGTTGTCCCTGGACTATCAAATTTTTTGATAGTATAACCATGAGTTCCCGTTATACCATTAATTTGTATTCAGTCATCAGCACAAACAAATTTATGGTTGTATAACGCAAAAGGAAATGCCATTTCAGTTTTGAAAAATGATATTTTCTTATGCTTCATACAACAGTAAGTATGTATTTGTGCTCATGGTTGCATCATATCATAATGGTATAAAGGGATCGGAATTCGCAAAAATTGGTTGCTGCCTTGATCTTTCTTTGTCTCGAACCCCAGACCAGGGGCAACTGCATCTTTTCCATGCCTCGAGTTATCATCGATGGTATAAAGGGAATCATTTTTTGATTGGATAACAGTAAAGAAAAACGTAAAAAATTGATGGTAAACAAGGAACAAGTGTAAATTTGGATGGTAAATAAGGAAATTTCTCTAGATTCAACCTGATGGTAAATAAGGAACAAGTGTTCATCATTCGTTGTGGTGATAGGCATAGCTACCATGCCAACCGGCACATCCTATTTTCACAACAATTCACACTCACCCGTACATATAAGGGTAATTATAGATACTTAAACTTATTGCTTCGCTTAAATACTCTTTGGTCTTTGTGAATTTCGTATAAACCTTTGAGTACTTCAAGGGAAAATGTGCCAATCCACTCGACCCTATGCTATACATTTGTGACCAGGCGAGATAAGATCATGAATACAAGATGGCGATGTGTCATGCAAGCTACGATTGACACGATGAACTTGTGGTACATAAATTGAGGCGCTTAATTCAGTCAACAAGCAATTCTTAGTGACATATTGTCCAGCAATTCTTAGTGAAATATTGTGGGGATGATCCTTCAAGCACCAATCGAGTGTTTTTCTTTTTACATCTTCACATTATGTGCATACATGAAACAAGATATGAACATTATTGGTCATTTCTTAGTCAACCATAAAACATATAAGCACTCAATATTTTGATATATCTCTATATTTTACTATCAAAATATATTCAGCACAATGATTGATTAAATTTTCATTCTTATTTTAGAGACTTAATTAATATAAATTTCCCACAGATATTGCAAAGAATCAACTTATTGATGCCTCTAAATGCATTTCTTTTTATGGAACAATTGGCATACATTAATTTATGTGTTATTTTGGTGCAATTAATAGAAGCCTCACAAAGATATTGTGAACATTGGCATAAGTTTATGATACTATTCTTTATGGCACAATTAATGGCAGCATCCCGAATATACGGCCCACATTTCAGTGAGAACAGAAAAATTCACCCGGAAAACATGTAAAACCGTTCCCTTGACTAGCCCAAAATTTGCATTCTTTTTTGACTCCCTTGACCAGCACGCATCATCAGGCAACTAATAACATTGGTCGGACTTTCAGGTCGTATAATCAGGTCCCAAATGTACGGTAAAGTATCTGAAAGCATAGAACGGCTCTTGTTGACTGCCAAATCAAATTCAGTTTTCATCTTTTATGATGCCTCCGTAGGAGCCTGAAATTTATAAAATGGCTTTTTTTTAAAATAAATGAAAATTTAATTCAGAGTTGGCATGGTTTGCATTCCTTTCCTTGCTAGCACAATTAAAAGCTGCCTCTCAAATAT
Source organism: Eragrostis nindensis (assembly GCA_012490785.1). Lineage (NCBI taxonomy): Eukaryota > Viridiplantae > Streptophyta > Magnoliopsida > Poales > Poaceae > Eragrostis > Eragrostis nindensis. Next base: position 725,518 of record JAAXCT010000258.1, on the reverse strand, counting down.
ACAGCCAGTAATCCACTAAAAGCACTTATAAATGGATTTCAAAAAAACGGCTCGCGGCTTCTTTTCTTTTTGTTGCTAGCACAATTAGGGTATCATGGTAATTATCATTGTGCAAAATTTGAGCTTCAAATTCAACTTGTAGGCCGAGAAACAAAAAAGATAAACTTGAATAGGGGTAAATCGCACCTAGTGAAATTGTTTGAGATAGTACGGTGAGACATCATTTTGTTTAGGAGGTGAAACGGACAAGATGGATTGTTCGGGTAGTAAAATCTGTGAATGGAATGTCTCTTCTTTTATCCGAGGCGTTGCATGCGACTCTGCATGGGAGAAGAGGGCGGATATCATACGGAACTCAGAAAGAACTCTCTAGATGCCTCTAGCTTTTAACCACCTGTCCACCTCACCCGTTCCGCTGTTCCATTGGTGCCGTGCCTTGTAGGAGCCGGTTCAATTCCTGCTAGATGCACGTGAACGGGCCGTAAATGAATGAAACTCCTTCCCTGGTCCATTGCTCGGAGGGGTTCAAAATCATTTAAGTTGACAGCCTAGACAGACTAACTAAGCGTGGTAGTCCATTTTTCACTTTGTCGATAGGGGAGAGTAGACTTTTTCCGCACAATTAATAGCTACCTCCTTTGAAAGCACACAAAACGGATTCCAAAAGCGTCACTATGGGCGCGTTTGATGAGGTGAACGCGCGTGCAGGTTGCATCCTCAGCTGCAGGCCGGCGTGTTTGCTAGGCTGGAGTGGAGAGGTCTTTGAGCCAGGGCGAGCGGATGCATTGGAACCGATTTTGCTGCATCTCCGGGAGCGAAAAAAATTATCGTTCCCCGCGGGCCGGGCTCGCTTCGTCCAATGCGTGAAGATAAGGTCACCTCCCCACGACACACACAATAACTCTCTCTCTCTCTCTCTCTCTCTCTCTCTCTCTCTCTCTCTCTTCCCCATGCCATGGATGAGCTCCGACGGTGGCACGGCTGGGCGACGTGGGGAGCTGCTGCTCGTAGCAAAGCAACGGCAGGGACAGCGGCACGAGAGCATCGCGGAATGGAGCGAGGCAGCACGAGACTGCGAGGGGTGGCGCAGAGTTGGGAGCTGCGACGGCCGGCGGAGTGAGAGCAGAGCGGCAGGGCGAGCAAATGGCGCTCCAGCGGAGTAGTGAGGCGAGCAGCGAGGCGGCGCAGCGGGGTGAGTCTGGGAGCTCTGACACGGCGACGAGCACAGGGGCGGGGCGCTCCATGGGAGCTGGGCACGGCGTGGTGAGTGGCGCGCAGGCAGATCGAGGTGGCGTGCGGCGGTGAGGAGTGTCGCGGCTGGGCGAGCTCGTGCGTAGTAAGGAGGGGCGGCACGCACGAGCGGAGCGAGGCGGGTGTAAGACTGAATATGATTGAAGCGGTGCCTCGTCTGCACGCGCCTGCATGTTAATATACTCGTGGCAAACAGCCTGCCAACTTGGCTTACAAGTTAGAATAGTTTACAACGTGAGAATCAAGTCTGCTATCTATCTCTAGTTACAAACGAACTCTCTCTCTAGAGCAGATTACAACACCCGTGCATATCTCAATACACAGTTTATCTCTAACAGCGGGGAGGGGTGGCTCGGCGAGGCGAGTCGAGGGTGAACTCACGGGCAGCGTGGGTGAGCTCCATGCCAAAAAATGGGGATGAGCAGTACAAGAGGAGTTCGGGAAGAAGATGCAAGGTAACTCCACCGTCCTCCGTATGCTAATGCAAGGTAACCATATCAAATGGTGCAGCTACCAAACATGATCTCACTTTATACATTTTGTGAGTCCACAAGCTACCAAATATGAAGTATTGCACTCGCTCAGCCTTAGTTGGGCTGGCTCACTGCAGGTCTATGATGCAGGGAAAGGCTCTCCATCCTTCCAAACGCACCCTACAGGTCCGATCCAATCATCTAACTTGGGTATGACTAGCATCATCACATGTCTAAATACTTAGAACATCACTGTTCAGGTGATTGGAAGCCGTTAATATAAGTCGTACACTAGTTGAACAAGTTGGTCGGATATATAGAGTTTTCCTTCCAAAAAGTCTCAATACTAGTTCAATTCGGAACTTAGAATATGGCCCTGTTCATTTCCTTTAGGCCTAAATTTAGACCTGTCACATCAAAGAAAATCTTGTTATTTAGGAGTATTAAATAAAGTCTAATTACAAAACTTTATTAACATTCTAGTATTGTTTTTTTCTAAAATTGGCGCCACATGCCGTCCTTCACATTGTTTTTTCTGATCAGATGCATTCTGCTAACATAGCACAACCAAACAGCAATTGGAACGAAGGTGGAGTTAAAACATTTTGGCCTCGAGGAATGGAGGACTTGTAGGTCAGCACGTGGACCACGTGCTGTATCTTCTAGTGTGTTAGTAATCCAATGCTTTGTGCCACAACTTTGGGCAACGCCTGGTGCAGACTAAAGGGGTGTTTGGTTGGATGGCATAATCTGCCACGCCGCAACTTAGGCTACTATTTGTTTCGTTTCCAAAGTTCTGCTAAAGAGGATCTATTAAACTCATAATTCATCATATTCTTATTAGCAATGTCAAGTAGGCACAAATTTTGACCACCCAACAAATGTAAAATTGAAGCATGAACGTGGTCCTAATTCACAGGCGTAAGTGCGTGGCATATTTCATTGCACAAAGTTGACCAACCAACAAATGTAAAATTGAAGCATAAAACATAAAACACAGAGACAGGAGTTCCTGCACATCTGACATTTTCCTCAGACTGGAATCGAGCTCCGTACCATGTAAACCATGGCTACTCATGCACTGAAGCATGAAGCTCAGTCCCATCCATGACGGCCCATACTTCCAAGCCAGACATACAACGAGGTTATTACAGCAAATGTACAAAACATGCATCATGTCGGGCTTAGTAATCCTCCGCAGCAAGCGGCATCCGAGGAGCTGCGGCCGGCGCCTGAGGCTGCTGCTCCACCATGACGTACTCATACAGCGCGCCGGCCAGACCGGCGCCGATCAGCGGGCCAACCCAGTAAACCCAGTGGTGACGCCAGCTCCAGCCGACGAGCGCGGGCCCGAACGCCCGCGCCGGGTTCATCGCCGCGCCGTCGAACGGCCCGCCGGCGAGGATGTTCGCGCCCACGACGAAGCCGATGGCGAGCGGCGCTATGGCGCTGATGCCTCCGCCGCCGCTGCCGCGGCTTCGGTCCACCGCGGTGGCGTACACGGTGTACATGAGCCCAAACGTCATGACGGCCTCGAGCAGGAGGGCGTGGCGCTCGTGGACGCCGGGGCCGAGCCCGAAGCCCGTGGGGCGCTGCAGGACAAAACACATGAACATGCAGGTGTGAGACGTGGCGGGCCATGGTGGACGCGTGTGCGCGCGCACACGCCTCACGGTCATGCAGATAGCTTACGCCAAATGGAAATACGCAGACATTTCTGACTCTTTTTGGCTACTACGCTAGGCCAAGACAGATAGAGTAGAGAGCTATGTGACCTGAATATTGAGGCAAATGTGGCAGTATCAGTCGGCTAGCAATCGATTTTTTATATGTTGCGTCATTTCTCACTAAAATGCAAGGGCTGCAACTGAACCTGAATATATATCTGATGCTTTTGAACATACAACGTTGTCACAACAGTATAACCTTGCGCTGACCACAGCTTTGACTGATATCACTTACTGAACATAACCATGGCAGCGCAAATTTTAGGTGTTTGAGATGAGGAAGCAAATTACCGTGCCGCCGGTGACGAGACGTAGGAGCAACGCCGCGACCACGGCGCCGAGCAGCTGCGCCGCCCAGTAGAGCACGGCACGCCCGAACGAGATGCGCCGGGTCACGAGCACGCCGAAGGTGACGGCCGGGTTCACGTGCCCGCCCGACGCGCCGCTGGCCACTGCCACCGCGGCGGCCAGCGCCAGCGCGTGCGCGACGGCCACCGCGACCAGGCCGCCCGGCGTCCCCGTGTCCGCGTACACCCTCCCTGCAAAATCCAACAACGCAAGAATCTTCAAGCACCGGACTTGAGACAACGTACTGACCTCAATTGGATTATTCTCGCTCGTGTGACACGATTGCGAATGGCATGCATGCGTGCGTGAGCGTGCATGTGAAATTGCTTGTTGCATGTGTGTTCAGGGTCGCGTACAGAGGGCGTAGACGGAGCCCTCGGCGGCGAACACGAAAATGGCCGTGGCGATGAACTCGGCCACCGCCGCGCGGGTGGCGGCCTGCAGAAAGGGACCCGTGCCAGCGGCGTCGGCACGGAGTGGAGGGTTGCGACCTGGCAGCATGGCTGGTGATGCTGATATGGATGATCTCGCCTTTTTCGCAGGTTGTGATTCTGATTTCTGCTGGCTTGGCGGCCACTCTGAAAAACGAATTTTCAGTATATAGGTATTATATTCAGAATTTGGGGATCGTAGTCTTGGTACATGTGAAGCTTATAGTTCTCTGAAAGTGTAGAATTAATACCCCATTGGCTTTACTCGCCCATACCTGTTCTATATGGAATCAGTTTGTGGTATCATTATTGCTCGTTGTATAACAATTATCCATTCATCTGAAGTACAGCAATGCAGTCCATTTGAATTGTGATGAAGTCATTCATAAATTTTATACTCAGCCTCATTATCAGAGATGAGGGAGTCAAAGTATGGTCCAATGTCGGGTTTTTCTGTCATTGCATAGGGAATTTTAGTTGCATGTCTTATTCAGTCTAAAATTTGTCTTTACCAAAGTATATTAAGAAATCATGGGAACATCACGCTTGAGTTTTACTGTAACTTCACAAGATTTTATTCAACCTTCAAATGTGTTATTGCTTCAGCCCGATACAATCATACAATGGTGGTTGTGATCCATGTTCGTTACAACAGGTTAAACTAAAGCTGTGGCACCGCTGGAACAGGTTGAACTAGCAAATATCCAAATTGTCGCTTGTTAGAATTTTTTATGGCTCTGGCATTGTTACAATTTGATAAATGAGAGTTTATTATGGTTCAAAACTTCATACAATGCTCTTACATTGCCCTATTGTGTTTCATATGTATTAAGCAAGAGTCACACTAAATGCTAGGCGGGCCTTTCAAGTATGTATGAGCAAGTGAAATTCTATGCTTCGCAATGTTCTAGAAATTGTTTTGCCTTCGAGCTGATAGAACATGAATTTCAGTCAGGCCAGTTGAAATAATTATCATGACTGAATATCGTAACTAATTCGTTTTAGCCTGTAGCTATACTACTTGATTGGGAATTGCCCTATTTTTTGAACTAACACATCGAATGGAAATAATTAGACTAAGGAGAAAAACGGTAGATACCTTGTTTTCTCTTACCAATTTTATCATGTCATGCCTAGGTGAATAAATCAAGTAGACTGGTACGTACAAAATCATGCCTGTTGAACCAATATGCGCACAAAAACTATACAACGCAAACGGCCATAAGGCGCGCTAACTGTGCGCCAATTTTCTAGTGTCTATTAAAACGCGATACACTCAAGAGCCAGGATATCAAGGCTTCCTGCAGTTTGCTGTCCTCGTGTTTCTCGCCATTTCTCTGATGAGAAGAAGTGTTTGCCTGGTCAATATCACTAGTGAGGCTGGCGCGCTCCGCCGCGCCCGTGCAGCCGGTTTAAAATGTTCCCTTTATTTATTTAGTACTCCCTCTGTTCATAAATAGATGTCACTGTTGACTTTTCGACATCACGTTTGACCGTTCGTCTTATTCAAAAAATTATGCAAATATTAAAATAAATATGCAACAATTAAAATATCTTCAATAATAAAACAAGTTATAAAAACATAAATAAGATTTGCGTAAAAAATTTGAATAAGACGAGCGGTCAAACGTGATGTCGAAAAGTTAACAGTGACATCTATTATGAACGGAGGAAATAGTAGACAATCTAGCATCACTTGTTAATTCGGTATTATTCTTTTTTTTTTGCCATAGTGAACTGGTTTTTGCTGCAGAGCTTTTCGTCCGTGGTTGTGTTGAACCATTGGGCCATGTAGCTACGGAATGAAGTTTGGACTCATTTTATTCCTTGCGCACACGTGGAAGAAGTCTCTCCACTCACTCGTTACCCCTGCTGTCAGCTAATCAGTGTCTGTGTCAGCTAGTCTGCTCATTCTCTCCTTCCACCGCTCAACGCTCACCCAGTGATGTCCTCATCCTCGTTCTCCCCGCCTCGTCTATCTTATCACCATCTTTTTCATTCTCCGACGCTGAGAAATTTGTAAACCAAACTTTGCTGTCGCTCTGCCATCACCGCAACTGCTAGCTCCCCGCGCCGCCACTTTGCAACAGCTCCACTGCGGCCGTTGTATCCCAATGCAGGGCATCGTGGTAGTTCCTCCTCCCTCGCATCACCTCGCGCAGGGCTCCTCCTCTCTCACGCGGTAGCACCAGTTAGCGGCTGCACTCGACGTTGAGCCAACGGAGTCCATGAGGAAGCCTTCTTCCCTCCTCATGCAGTTGCGGGACCGTTTTCATCCCACCCCAAATCTAGGTGAGGAGGTGGATAGCCCGCGTTTCTTTTTTTTTATGCATTGCTCCAATCCGTATTTGTGATTTCCACTCCTCATTCGATTTTTCTCTCTACTGACACAATATGATGCCGGCAACGAAATCAGGCTCTGCGATTTTGTACTGACTATTCTTGTGCATCTAAATCTTTTCTTCAATCTTTTGAAATTCTATGTTCGATTTTCCATGCGTGGTCCATTCTACATCGCTGATTCCCCTTATCTTTTTATTGATTCTTCCCTCTTTGCTCCGGCGGCGGCTGTCGTCCCATGAACGGCCGAAAGCTGGAAGAGGACCAGGCTCCGGCTGGAGAGCCAGCAAGATCGGCCCAGCACAAAGGCTGTCTGCGGTGGAACCATGATAGGGCACGGATGGCCCAACTAACCACATGCCATGCAGGCCATGACCACCGACGGGCTACTGAGGCCCAGGCGCCGCTGCACTGACGTGACGGTCCAAAGCCCAGTTGCGCGCCTCCGCGGACGTGGCCGACCAGACACCTGCCACGCCTCAAAAAAACCGACGCGTCGCACGCGCGGTTGCCCACGTCTGTCAAAACGCTCTCCGTGCCCGGAAGCTTTGCCGCTTCAGCTATAGACTACTAGGTGGGCCGGCGCGCTCCGCCGCGCTCAGATGAGAATAGGCATTTGGAAACGCTAAGTTCAACGAGCCACCTCTCTCCTGATGGAACCAAAGGGACACCATAGACGGCCCAAAGGACACCAAAACTTTGGTCGGACACGGGTCGGGACGGCTCACGGCCTCTTAGTCAATATAAAACGGGCCACCGAGACAACATATTCGATTAGGCCTGTAGAAAAGAGCCTACATAATCAAAAGGCCTGTCGAAATCGGACAAAGCCCACTGAGACAGTCCACAAGAAAATAGAGGTGACGTGTCGACATGTAGAAAAGCCACATAGGCTAAAATGCTGTGAGAAAGGCGGCCCTGGAGGGGACAGGTGGTCGGAGTCAAGCGACACGTGTGGTGCGACCACGTACGGGAGATCGACGGTCCCAAAAGCGCCGAGATTAACGAGAGAGAGCGCGCGCAGCGTCTTTCACCTGAGGCCCAACAAAACATTCCATGCTCGGGACTCGGTATGGAACCCGAGTACTACATCATCGTACAAGGTCCATTATGTGGAGAGCTTGCTTACTGGAAGCGACGAAGACCTGAAGAGCACGCGCAGAAAGATGAACCAATGAAGACGACGATGAGCTGTTGGCTCTCGATCACATGGCCGTATAAATCGTGTTATCACCAGAATGCTCGAGTGAGCAAAATAAACTGCCCCCAAACTAAAAACACCATAAACCGAAATAAAAATTCCGCTTTCTATAAACTCATTGCTACAGGTCATGGACAGTCCAAGCCCGTCACTGCCATATGTTATTTGAGAGGCGATTTACAAAACTTCCAGCCAACTATCCTGTCCATAGCTGGCAATACAATCTAAAGGAAAAGGCTGGAGAAACTGACACCAAGCTAGAGTTGCAAACACTATCAACGAAGATGCTTAACATTACACCACCTTAATTCAAGTTGATGAAGAGGGACCGTGTTCGAAGTCAGAATCATCGACCATCTTCTGTATCGATTCAATATCACCAGTAGCGGAAAGGGTGTGAGTCCGGATGCTGTCTGCATCCTCACTGCTCATAAGAAACCAAAAACAGCAATAGTTACAATTAAATGACAAAATTCATCTCATAAAAGAGCAGGACAAAAGCTGTTGATGTAAAAATGAAAAGATTAAATTTAGGCATACTCTGTAACTCCAAATATTTCTTTGACAACAAGTGAACTGTCCCGCGAACAGAATTCTGGTAGCTGCATAGAGACCCAAAACAAGTATTGTTAGGACCTGACTCATGGTCAACTTGCACCCGAAAAAAACAAAAATATCGATTGGAAAGAAACCTACAATGGTGCACAAAAAATCTTACAGCAATTAACATTACTAACAGTGAGCTGAACTGAAAGACAATGTTCCAACAGACTAGTAATCAATTATCTGCATGATTATAGAAACATTACCAAAGATGTGATAGCAGTGCGTGAAAACCATCAAGAACAGGCGCTCGCACAAGAGTTCGCACAAGGGGCCGTTGGTTTTAGGTATGATATGGTGAATGACTATCTGATCTCAGGTCTGAACTAAATTAGCTGGTTTGTTTTGAAGTTGGAAGAGCCATTCCCATCTTGCACATTATGTATTAGTGTATTACAAAAGGCAACTAATGTTTCCATTCGATCAAAATCATGGAATGAACTATCCATTTAGGATGAGTTGATTAGTCAAACCAAACAAATCACTAAATTAGAGATTTGCAGAGCAAGCGATGTGATATCAAACATCTATTTCTATTACAGCACACGCAGTTTGTTCAAAAGTAAAGGATCAAAATCGGGACATATAATTACATGTCAGGAACAGAATTGATGATCGACAGCTTACCTCCGATAAGTAAAGTATTTTTCCAAACAGCGCTTGGACAGCAAGCTTCCGCTTAAAACCTTGTTCTGTAAACCCAGATAGATCCATAACCACTGGCCCTGCAAGATTAGAGAGACCAAATTATTGCAACCATATCAGAGAACCAATGAACTTGACATTAAAAAGTGACTAAAAAAAGGGCAGCCCGGTGCACGTAGCTCCTGTTTGCGCAGGGTCCGACCACATTAAAAAGTGACTACTGCTAATAAAAAACAAATAAAGTTACACAGGATGCACACAGCACACGGGTAGTTTTAGGATGCATGGGCAATAGTTGTACCTTTTTCCCGAACAATTCGTCTTGAAATCTCATTCAGAATTTCAGCAACTTCAGCATCTTCCAACATTGATGCCTTCCTAAGATGTATGAGATCCACAACCACATCAGGATTGAATGGTTTCTCATTCAGTGTGTACCGGATGTACTTTCTTACTACATCATCCATGTCAAATCCTGTCTGATTATACATAAAAAAAACATGTTTACAACTTCATCAGTCTGTTGTCCACGATAGTTTCCAAAAGTAGCATAATAAGTAAATTGTTCCTACAACAGCAATAGTTATCAACGGGTGTATCGTTATAATGAACTAACAGTTCTCTAGTAAACATCTTATTCTGATCTATTCAGCAGAGTTTTAATTATATTTTCAAGACAATCTAACAAACAGTCATAATAAGCTGGTTGGTCAAGTAACAAAATTTAGAGTAAGGAGATAATAAGCAATTCTACCCTTCACTACTTCAATTTCACAAGAATATATTCATTCCTGAATAGAAAACACACCTTCTGCATTAGGTCTTGTAGAGCTGGATAATCCACTGCCTCCCTACCCTTTTGGAACAGATCATCTAGTGACTTCAATAAGAATATGTTCTTACCTACCTACATAGAAACACTGCTTGATCATTAAACACCAACAAAACATAGGGGCCAGAGTATTCTCGTTAGATGAGCTACAGTATGATAGACAAATCAAGAATAACAATGGCAAACTACAGTCTTATATCAAAGACTGAGAAATACCCAAAGAGAGCAACATCATAACAATTCGCTTTAGCGCTCTGGGACTTCACACAAATGTATCTATTTTATTTAAGGGAGCAGACCAATAAAATCTTAAAACTTAAACGGGCAAGTTTGATTTACTTCGAATTTATGAAGGGTCATAAAATGATGTTATGCAGAAAGATACAGTACGATATACTCGGATAGATAAATTGCAAACACCGAATTCTCTGCTGAAATAAGGTAGACAAAAATTGATCACTACCAATGCCATTTGAACGCAAACCCACTAAAGCAAACATGCAAGTACTGTGGGTCTAGACTGATCCCTGCAAATCTAAGCTCCACAAAACGTCCCTAATTCACAAGGCTAAAACTCAACAGCAAGAGAAATAATCACAGAATTACATACTCAATATTGACACCTAAGTCATTTAAACAACCATCCAATAGGAAAATCGATGCTAAAGTTTAAAATTTACCATCAAACGTCAAATTAGTCCTAAATTTGTATTACGCCAACGCTTACCCTTCGCTTCTTCTTAGTGCGCGGGGAGGTGAACCTGCGCACGGTGCGGACGACCGCGAGCACGAACGAGACGCCTACGTAGGCCAGCGGTACAGCAAGGAGCCACGGCACGGGGCTGGAGCCGACGCGGGGGCCGGGGATGGCCTGCGTGACGGTGCCGGTGAACTCCACGAGGTCCAGCGCCTTGTCCTGGATCCAAGGCATCTCCTCCTCGACCTCCACCTCCTCCTCCTTCGGGGCCGCGCTGGAGTTCGCGGGCTGCCGCGAGGCGGCGGCGGGGGTCCGGCTATCGGTGCGCTTGGCGCGGACGATGAGGAGAGGCGCCGGTCGCCGGGGCGCGGTGCGGGAAGGAACGTGAAGGGTGAGCGGGCACCGACGGAGTCGTGCGCCGCTGCCGGCCACAGGGGCGGCGAGCGGATGGAAGAAGGAGGTGGTCGCCATGGAAGCGCGGTGGTGGCGGACTGTCGATTAGGGCTTATCGCCGTGCAGGTAGGTTGTTGCGACTCCGGAGCCCGGAGTTTGGAAGTAGCTGAAACCCTGTGTGAAGCTTGGAGGAGGAAGAGGGAGAAAGAGGATATGGGCCTAGCAGCCCAGTAAGATACAATTTTGGACATTCACACGGCCCATTTACCTGCCAGGTCGCAATATTGCAAAATCCGAAAAAAATATATGCCACTTGACGAAGAAATCACCAGCAGGCAAAGAAGAATTTGCAGGGAGGCAACAGATGCAAAAGTGTCAGGCCTACATTCTCAGGCAGAAAACAAATCATAAAATGCCTCACAGGCGAAGAGTATCAGGCAGAAATTAGTATCATTGTCAACGAGACCTTCAGATACACATGACCAACATGAGCTATTATCATAGAAATCAAATCAGTAGGACCTTTACGATCCTGTGTACCCCACCTAGTACTCGAATTCATACTAAAGTATTGCAAAACCGTTGTGCATGCTCTAAAAGAACTGTGGAACTTTGGTGCCACACAAAACATGTGTATTTCTGCCAAATGATTTCAGATGCCTATTTGCTTTCTGAAATCAGTCTACGACTGACGAAGTTTTATGAAAAATAGTGTGAAGTCCGTGAACCGTATGGATCTCAGTATCAGCTATACCACGCAATCTCAAAGCTTAGGTTTGGATTCTTTAGACCATGCTGGAGCCCGAACTTTCAGGTCAGACTTCTCTGCTTCCGTGTCATTTTCCTCTTCCTCCAAGATCTCCTTAGAAAATGCCTCTGGGTTTTCTTTTATGCAGTCTTGCAGCGCGATAAAGGGTTTCACACAATCTGAGCCCTGGAGCAGGAAGAACAAATCTTTTAGCACTAGTTAGTTTATAAGGAAGCAACAGCATGATTCCAATAATTCATATATTCATATGGGCAAAATTCATTTGCATTCACCTGATACTGAGTTTAATAATCCATGTTTTGTGAAATAGTGCAACAATGCGGCATGCGAGGCATTAAAAAAAAACTAAGTTCAGTTAAGTTATAGCTTGAATGTTTTCAAAGTTTTTCAGATGAGAACAACAAGCCTACACATCACACATGAGATTTACAGATATAAATGCAAACATAAAATTATTGATAAAAGGGTAAACGGGTACTCAAAACACCACAATTGGTGCTTTTGGTTAAGTTTAATCACCTTACAGTGGCTTACATTAACATTGATATTTAAGTAAATTTACAATGATACCAATAATTTTACATCTGTGGGCTTACAACAAGGACCGCCCTAAAACAGTGTGTTATTCTTATGCCCTAAAATAGGACAACTAACAATTTGGGTGCACCTCTCACTTTTATAGCCCACAAATTTCATACTGCAAAATATAGCAGATAGCTCAAAAGAAAACTAAACGACACATAAAAAATGGAAAGTAAGATATAAACATGCCTGGCAAAAATAACAGGAAGGCCCTCAATTAATTATCAAGGGTTTTAGCAAAAATTACAATTGTGGAGCCTTCATCAGTTTGGTATCGTCCTTAACTACATTTTTCAATGAGAAACACCATGTGTCAATTATCAAGATGTATACCCATTTAACATAACTCTTTTTTTTTGTGAAAACATTTAACATAACTTGCATCAGGCACATTCAACTTGAAATCAATTTAGTAACTTACAACAACTAAAAATAGACACAAACCTTCTCTTCTTCTGTGCTCCTAAGAAAGCAGGAAAATGCATCGACAAATGAACCTCCACAAGGACCATTCTTCAAATCAGCAACACATGGACAGTCCAGAGCTTTCTGTACCTTCACATCAATTGACTGCACAAGGAAAATGGTATTTTACTGACTACTGGCACAACGAGCTCAAGATACAGTGAATCAAAAAGGTGATTATAACACAAAAGCATCTATCTAGATGCAAAAAGAAGGGCCATACCTCAGTGCCATCCCCATCAAATGACATAGCCTCTGCGCGTTTCAATAATGCTACATTAGAATAATGCAATAGAACCTTATTTATTTATGTAGGCTGTTTTTTCACAAGAGTCTACGCTGGCTGCACGGTTAAGTTGAATTTGTTGTGATTGTCAGTGATTTATTGACACGAGTCAGGCTAGTCATTATGGACAAACATTGGGGGTTAACAGCCTAGCATAAAACTCGTGCTCCTCAGGAATCAGAACCCTGATCAAGAAACCATATCATTGGCATGGTATTAACCATGAATATAAGCGCAATCTCAGCCCGAATCAATCCATATATGTTGTCGGGGCCAAAGGTCTGCACTATCACATACTAGAATATCAGCGAAACGAACTCATCATCCTTACTTCAGGACAAGAACTATACAGAATTACTGACTACGCTAAACTATCCCAAAATCCGTGTACCACTGGCCTAAATTTGTGCCACACTTCCACCGATGCTCCGCCCAAAACCAAGGTTTTTCATGCAAGGGACGACCAAGAGCAACTGCAACTCAACGAGTACGTATGGGGCAACCGCCCACGGACCCATAAGATTCGAAACTCTAGAACGTACCTGCAGCAAGCGCCTCCAGGGAGGAAGAGGCCGGAGCGGCAGAAGGCGGCGACGGTTCCCCGGCGGGCGGAGAAGATTCCGCCACCGGCGGAGTTGGCTGGCTCTCTACTTGTCCCATGAAGAGGTGTCAAGCAGGCAGTAGCAGGAGCAGGCGGAAGCAAACCTCGTCTCTTCCCCGGCAGCGGCAGCGACAGCAATCGGGCGGCGTGGGTCGGTTGAAACGGCGGCCGGTGATGCCGCCAATGTCGAAGCTCGAAGGCGAGAGTCTTTTACCCCTATGCCATTAAAAAAGATGGGTCATACCTGTGTGCCATAAAAAGATCATAGACACCTCTATGCCATGCACCTATTTTTTGTTTACCCGTGTGCCATTCCATCCCTCTTCTGTTAAGTTTCTAGCCCTGACACCTAGGACCCACATGGCGCAATGACTGTCTTGCCCCTGATACATCTCTCTGTATTCTCTCGTTCATCTCTCTCCGTATTCTTCCTCCTCTCCCTGAGCCCGTCCGCCCACTGCTCACGCGCCGCGCCCCGCGCCCCTAAGCTGCCGCGCGCGCCCACGCGCCGACGCCTAGCCTCACCCGCGCCCCCCCCCCCCCCGGCGCCCCACCTGGCCGCGGCGCAGCACATCGTCGGAGCGAGCAGAAGAGGCCGCTGGTCCTCGAGCGGCACCCGCGTGGCGGAGCATGAGGTGGCGGAGCTCGTCCTCGAGCCGCGCCATGGCGAGCTGGACGCGACGCCGGCGCGCCCCGCGGCGGGGCCCCCGCGCGTGGTGGTCGATGGCCAGGATGCGAGGGGAAGGGGAGGGGAAGAGGTCGGAGGTGATGGAGGAGAGGCGGTGGTCGAAGCCCGAGAGGATTGATGCACATGGAGGAGAGGCGAGGGGAAGGGGAGGGGAAGAGGTCGAGGATTGATGGGCATGGTGGCCGACGAGGACTCCCCGCTGGCCAGGCTCGTCGTCGCCGCGCCGCAGCCCTTGGCCTGTCGAGGTCTGCGTCGCACGCTGAGGGAGGACCATGGTGCCGCACGACGACGAAGAGAGGATCACGCGGCGATACCAAGGCGCTCGCCGCGGCGGAGGACGGCGCCTTCACGTGTGGCGCGCTGGCCTGGGCAGCGCGGGCCCGCGGCAGCGGCGGCGTGCCTGCCGCGCTGGCCTGGCGCGCGGCCTGGGAGCACGCGGTCGCCGCTGGAGGCTGGGCTCGGCGCGCCGCTGGAGGCTGCGCTGGCGGCGACCGGCGGCGGCGGGCTTCTCGCCGGCAGCGGGAGAAAGGAGAAGGGAGGAGGAGAGGATTGGTGGGGCCTACATGGGGCAAAATGGTCATTTCGCCTGTCGGTTTGACACCGTTACCGCAGAAAGTGGACGAATGGCACACAGGTAAACAAAAGTTGAGCTCATGGCATACAGGTGTCTCCAAACTTTTTTGTGGCACACACGTAACCGTTAACTTTTTTAATGGCACACAGGTAAAAGACTCCGAAGGCGAACTTGACCCGAGTTCCAACTCGCGTCGGCGCGTGCTAGCCGTGCGAGCTCATCGAGATGCGTGTACAGAGGGGGCTGGCTAACTGGGCCTCAGCCCTCCGTGTGGGCCGGCCCGTCGTGAGTGAAATGAGCTGGTTTCTATTGTGGGCGGGCCCCAGTTTCAGTCACTCGTGGCTTCTCTCTTCCCTAAACCTCTGATTCGCCGCTTGTTCGTGTGTTCCATTCCCGGCCGCCGGCGATGGTTGGAGGCGGCAAGCCGCTGGGCGACAGCGTGTTCGCCAGCCACGCTGCCGCCGGCGCGGCGGCGATAAGCGCGGCCACCGTCTCCGTGCACCCCCTCGACACCGTCAAGACCCTGCTCCAGGCGAGCACCCGACACCCACTCACCTTTCCCTGTTGCTGTACTGGTTCTTTTCAAGGTCTGATTTGGGGTTTGCTCTGTGTTTTGGTTGCCCGTGCAGCTGAGCGCGTCGGGGAAGAAGGAGAAGATGGGGCTGCGTCAGGTGATGGACCGGCTCATGGCCACCTCCGGGCCTGCAGGTTTGGTCGCTTACCGTTGGTAGGGATCTTTGGTATAGGACTGTGTGTTTCAATTGGAGTGTTTCATCATGATTTGCGTAGCTGCCATGACGGTCGGGCTGCTGGAGCTGACAGGTTAGGATGTGGACCATGTTGAGTTGCCATGCTAGAATCAGTTGCTGAATTTGATGTTTGAGTTTTCTTTCGTGTGTCTGACAAAACCACCTGTTAAGAAGAAATATTGTAATAACAAATTCAGACATAGTTTTTTTGGTTCTGTATGTATTATGAATTCGAGTGTTAGATCCAGAAACCCAATGTTGTTGCTGTAGTTAAGTTTCCAGGTGTACAACCCTGATTTTCCCCCAAATTTGTTTAGGTGCCTGGTCCATGTAAATTTTCTTGAGTGGATGTAGCATCCCATTTCTTTTCTAATTCATGTATGTCGGCTTCATATCGAGATATTCATTAACTTCATGTATGAATTCGTTATATTCCTTCTAGGTCTTTACGGTGGCATTGGATGGTCCGTACTGGGTAAGCTGCCTGGGTTAGGAGCACGTTTTGGAACCTATGAACTTTTAACAGCCTTCTATAAAGGTATGTACTTATTCTTCCACAACTCGTCACTTTTGATGGGGGATTTACATTGCATGTTAATTTCATCTCTCTGAAGATCCATACTGCATTTCTTTATTTTTGGCCCTGAGGTGAAATGGTCTGCAGGTAGTTTAGTTTACTGGTAGCTTGAAGTACCTTTATGAATTTTTGTACCTTTAGTGACCTAAACTGATTCTTAAATGAAATATTTTTCAAATATCACTGACTGTGCTTAACCAATTTAAGTCCTCAATGTGCCATTTGATGGTGCAATGTTACAAATAATCACTGTGTTGTATATGTATTGGCAGACGGGAGGGAGGACGACTATGTTTACTATTCTGAGGCTATGTTGGCTGGAATAGCTGCTGGTGCTGTAGAAGCTGTTTTCTGTACACCATTTGAACTTTTCAAACTTCGGAACCAAGTTAGTTCTGTGATACCTTCAAAAGCAGTGAGCCCTGCAAGTATTACACAAGAATCATTTCCACTGCTTTCCAAACTGTTGCCTGGTTATGTTCCTGACATGAGGGTATGGAACAACACCGTGAGCCTTTTGTCAGATCTTTCTCCGAAGCATCCTGACATGTTGGGCGCCCTGAAACAACACCCATGGATGCTTACTGGCTCTGGGAAGCCCCCGTTACCCTCTGATGTCCAGCTACCTTCTCGAGTGATATCACTTGAAGGATGGGGTGCTCTGTGGAGAGGGCTTAGACCAGGGATAGCTCGAGACTGTGTCTTTGGGGGTATGTTCTTTTCAACTTGGCAATTTATACACACAGCGATGCTCACTTGGAAGGCAGTTAATATGAACCCTGAACCAAGGTAATGGAATCATATCGACATACATGACTTGGAAAGTAACAATAGGGATAATGTCATAACTGAATTTTATGATGCATTAGCGTTTAGTTTATGTATAACGTTTATTTATCTTCACAGGAAACTAGAAGAAGCAGGTCCTGTGCATCCTTTAGCTTCTAGTGTTGCTGCAGGCCTTTCAGGAGTGGTAGCAGCTGCTGCTTCACATACGTTTGATACTGCAAAAAGTCGTTCAGAATGTAATGTTGTGCCTAAAGTATGTACTATTCCTAATTTGAATTGTTTATCCTCTTTTTACTTATGTGATTCTGAAGCTACTGTCGTTTAAATGAAATTGCATTTTTCCCTTTTTACTTGTGTGATTCTGTGAAGGGGAGCCCTGGCGCAGCGGTAAAGCTGTTGCCTTGTGACCATGAGGTCATGGGTTCAAGTCCTGGAAATAGCCTCTTGCAGAAATGCAGGGTAAGGCTGCGTACATAAGACCCAAAGTGGTCGGACTCTTCCCCGGACCCTGCGCAAGCGGGAGCTACGTGCACCGGGCTGCCCACTTGTGTGATTCTGTAATACGTCTCATTGCTGTCATGTTTTCTTTTGCAGTATATTGCAATGGAGCGGAAGTTTCTTAAATGGACAGCACCAGGAACATGGATAGAGAGAAAGACAGGAATATCACCCGCAGATAGGAATGTTCTTTTCCGTGGCATTGGACTACGAATGGCCCGCAGTGGAATTGCATCATTTGTACTTGTCTGGTCGTACTATCTGGCTGTAGATTACATCTCATAGGTGACATGGAGAGACATCAGCATCCATGATGATTTCCTTCTCCTCTTTTTTTTTAATTTTTTTTTAATTTCATCATTTGATGAAATTCAGAAATATAAATTTCATGACTGTATGTGTGTTCAATGGATGATCAGAAAGAGGAAAATTTTGGAACCCTAATTGTTTGGTTATCTTGTTCATCGCGTCTGAACTTCTTGATTGGACTGAATCTCGAAGTTTTTAACATGCCTATGTAAATGTTTATGATAAGCAGACTTGAAAGGTTCCGGTTTCGGTCTGAGGCTGCTTCCATACGAAATAAAGAGTATATAATCTCTAAAAGTTACAGCCCTTCGATTATGATGAAATTTGGCAGAGCTGGTGCTGGAGCGCATCTAAACTAGAATAAAGTGAAAACTACAACATGAAGCATCATGATCAAGAACGGTCAATGGAAACATTTCCATTATCAGAAGAAGAATCGCCTGTACATTGCTCTTCAGATTTTCTTCAGGCTTGCTAATATTTGCTTGAATTTTATCGACATCTATTGTTGTTCGAACATATTTTGTACACTTCTTTTGTTACCATGTTCATCTTTGACATGGCAGAATCTTGGTTCTTCCTTTCGCTTCAGAGCCAAGCTCATTCTGCTAAATACACTTAGCAACGGTTGTCTTCTTTGCTCCAAACTGGATCTAACGGAGGAAGATCATAGTCATCAGGAGTTAGGGCCAATGCAAAATCCGGTAGCGGAGGTGGTGTTCCGATGACCCTGCAAATTCCGCAAGATAAATAACACATCAGTCATGGGGTTCACAACTCCCTGCAGTATGTTTGCCATTTGTTGCTGATGATTCTTACTTTGCTTGGGTATATAGGTCCTGGTTGATTCGGACCTTGCTTGAAGCATCTTTTGGGACTTTGTCTAACAGATATTTAGCTGTTCCGAATGGAGTGGGGCTCCTGCAAAGTTACAGTTACGTCAGACTCCATGATTTCGAGTGGGTTGTTATAATTCACAGCAGCTGGTATTTTTCTTATATATATTATAGAGCGCCAGTTAGTAAAATGGTAATTGGCAAATTTTTCGATGAGTGGTGAGCAGTCAACTACGGAGAAATATCTCACCTCGATGTTGGAGGAGCTGCATGGAAGGCTTCCGAAACCCTTTTGCTTTCTTTCAAAAATTCTTCTGATGCATGGAGCGCAGCTATTGCCATTCCATGTGATTTCTCTGTATTTCCCTCATCAAGAATCAAACCATGAAAGTAGTATGCTGCAGCCTGAGATAAACATGTAAAGTAGACGTCAGCAGAATATAAATTAGAGATGAAAATATCTATAATCAGAAGATAAATCAGTCTCTTAAATTGAGACAGGAATTTGCATTTTGAAACAAATGATGGCCAACAACATAAACAGTTAGTATTAGCTTAGGTTACACACCTTTGCTTCAACATATTTCCACTTGACAAACAGAAGATGTTTTCTCCCCCATCCATCAGAAACAGGAAGCTCTGGAATGCTCTCTTGAACCTGGTGCCAATACTTAACCATCTCACAGGCTAAGCGCCGTTTTACTGCTAGAGTAGCCTTTGGACTATCGATTGCAAGCCCAAGCTGCATGTCGACTCCCTGTAGAAGATCACCAGTGTTCAGGACAACAACGAGACAAAGCATAGGTAGAAATATGACTACTGTTCCGAGTATGACTGTTGCCAAAATACAAATCCATAGATCATGAAATCGTGACTACTGTGCCAATCATAGGTAGAAAAATGACTACCGTATCCCCGCAAAAAAGAAAAAAGAAAAAGAAAAATGACTACCGTAAGAAAAATGCAGCTACATTTCTTTTGCAGTAACCAGCAACAAACTTGAATATATTAGTGCCAACTTGTACGATTCAAAACCGCAACCTATCTAGTGCTTTAACGGTAAAAGCAACATTTCGTCCAAAATAACATGCAAGCATAATATCTCCAGCATTCTTGTATTCAAGAAAACTTCACCAAATCAAATGGTACGTTCATGAAAATTGTGGCAGAATTTGAGGAGATGCTATCAAAATAGATAATGAAATTTTCCAAGTTGAGAAGACTACCTGTCCAAGAGCTTGCAAGCTAAGAGCTTTAAGATTTCCTTCAGCCAGATCTACTGGAAGCTGTCTCCTGAAATTCACATTTGAAGGGGAATATTTCATTAGATGCTTTGAACTTTGAAATCCAATACTACCAATAAGCTCCTCAACAATACAGTACCTTAGTTCTGGCGGAATCTGTGGAAGTACTTGTCGAATTGCGCAGTCTAAGTAGCCAGCTGCCTTCAAAAAAACATCGACAGTGGCCCGTCTACTTTCTGTAGAACATCGGGAAAAATATGTTGCCTTATCAGTTCATTAACTCTATGGAGAGAAACACTTTAATGCACAACAGATGGTTGGCACTTTTCACCGATCTAATTTGAATGCTTAGCTAGGAACAGCGGTTTCTGAGACCATGGCACTTCAGATAACAGTTGTAATACCTTCAGAAACTCGTGGCGCATAACCATCGCCATATGATCTGGGAAGGAGGAGGGAGTTGGCCTGCAGCAAGCAAACCATGGCCATCAAATGCAACACGGAGAGCACCTCGTACCAGGCATCTGCCATGCCCGTCTCCTGCAATTAAACAAGGGTGACTTTAGATACAGCTAAAGAGCACAGTTGGTTCACATGAATATTGCTGGACGATGGACATACCTCAGCTTTATCCTCTTGGTTCGTCCAGATGAACTGCACTTTGTGCCTCACCGTACTACCTGCACATTTTACAGGAAGAGCTGAATCCATCAAGACAACGAGATCGTGAGCCAAAACCAAAACAGACCACCACATAAGTGCAGTAGTTTCTCACCTTCCTTCACCAATCCTAGAAGAACTGGCAAGTAATCTTCAAGAGCTTGTAGAAGATTGGCCGTGCTAGACCCTGCAGAGGGCAATCCATGGTCAGCTCTGAAGTCCTCAGCTTATACAGAAAAAACCAGGAAACATTTCTGGCACTCTACCACCCCCTAGGACGCACCGTGCCGTGCCGCCGTCCTTCGCTTCGGCTTCAGCGCCGCCGCCGATTCTTGCATTGCCATCTCGACGACCCGCGCTCGCAGAGACGACAGCCTCTCCACGACGCTTCTGTCCAAGCACCCACCGAGCGCTTGGGCGAAGTCCACGCTCCTCGGCACCCGGAGTCCCGGGAGGAACACGACCACGTCGCCGACGCTCCCCGGCCGTTTTCGAGGCCCGACGGCGTCCTTCTGGCTCGACGCCACGCATCCCATGGTTGTACAGAGGCCTGGCTACCACCTGCAAGCACAAGTGCACAACGAAGCAAACAGCAGCAACAGAAAGACATCAGGAACTCGACGAAGCAAATTTATCATCCAAATAATCCATGGCAGAAACAGAAGGTAATTACTGTAACATACGAGGATTCTGGAATTGTTTCAGCAAACTGAAATTCGGAAGAGATGTTCCAGTGGAAGGATAACGCAAATTAGTGTAACTTGCAAGCAAGTACAACCAATTGGAGTGAAGACGATGGAATAAGAACTAAAAGGAATTGATAAAAGCTCTTACCTTTGCTCGTCCTTTCTGACGGCCTTTCCAGGATTCTTCAGACCACAAGCACCACCGCCCAAATCGAAGCCTCCACCACTACCTCTCTCTGCGAATCCACCACAAGTAATAAGCAAGCAGCGGAAGGACAAAACATAGCAAGTCCCTTTAAAGCCTCGTAGGGGGACCAATAATCAACATCAGAACAGGAGGGCAACTTGGCGTAATGTACGGACAAATTGGCATACTTTTGCCCAGAAAAGGTGCTATTTCTGGTGAAACTGCGGCAAGTTGTGCGGTCGGAAAATTAAAGAAACGGCATCTGCTTGCGCCAGTGCGACTAGTAGGCGAGCAATGCATCACCGGATATTTAGCGCTCGATACCCCTACTGCGATATTGAAATGATAAAGTACATCGAAAAGCTGTTCAAAGATCGTGAATCGAGCTGAAAATCCAGAGGAAAACGAGGAGCCACCTAATCTCGACGACGATGCAGGAAACGCCACACGCGTCGTGCTTTCTTGTTGCAGAGCTCGGGCGCGATTCTAGAACGAATTGGGAGGAAATTAAACAATGGGATTGAGGAGGAAGAGACGAACTCAACTGATCAAGTGTGGACGCCGGGCGCGGGGAGAAGAAGGCTATGGAACTTGTTGCTGGTGAGCTGGAGGGGGCAAGTCAGAGCGAGGGAAGAGGACGAGAGAGACGAGAGGCTTACAGGGATGACCTGTGTCTATTTAAAGGGGCAGAGATCTCTGAGCTGATGCAAATGCAATCGGGCCCTCAATTATTAAGCGCACAGCTGGTCAGCTCGCACGGAAATCAGCGAAGAAAAGATCTGGTGAGTAATGGCACCGGCTCCCGAGTCCCGAGTCCTACACTTGTGCGAGACAAACTTGTGATCTCCCTGCTTGCACGAAACTAGGGGGTTATCACGTGAATTACCAGCAGGATTCCTCACTCTGAAATACTAATTAGTTAGACACCTGTCCAGTCTTCAGAATAAAATAATGTCGATCCCAAGCCACGAATATCATTGTGTGATCATACATACGTTCAAATTCACATGTACACGAAGAGAAAAACTTGTCCCGAGTGTTAAGGTAGGCGAGCATTTCTTCTACGTTTCCCCTATTCGTCGTTGATTCTGAGAATATTGAGGAGCAGACTTAATCCGTTTCTAAAATCTCATATACTGAAATCGAGAATACGGTTATGCATTTGAAATTCAAAAGTGATGGCGTGCACCTATGTGTTGTCAAGTTTGGTCATACATAACGACTGTGATGGGTGAGTAGTATAATATACTGCTGCTGTACAAGAAACCCTGGTTTTTTTCGTCTGTGTGATGCAGGCCTGCCCTACGTCACGACATAACTAACTCCAGCGTTGGATCATGCCGTGACATAAACATCAGTTGTTTAACGCACCGGATCAGTTTAAATACAAGCATGGCTGCCACCCCTAATCATAGTATAGTTAGGTTCAGATGGCTACACATTTGGGGTGTTTTGGTGGTCTTACTAAACTGTCAGACCCTTTTAAAGGCTCCTGATGGAGCTACGTACTCAACTACACTTTACCATAGATTAAACTTAATTGCAACAAGTGGATTATAATCCTCCAATGATTCTCATCGTGAGGTTCTGATGCTAGTACTAGTATATTACTACTTTTCTGCAGTGTGGTCCTAATACAAACAACCGACGCAGTGACCCAGCGGTCCACGATTCCCAGATTCTTCAAACCAAACAGTATCGTTTCAGCAAATCTGCACGCATGCGCCGATTTACCAGATGCAGATGCCGCTCTTTCACAAAACCTTTGGCATTGTCCGAGCAAGATGTGTGCACCCTTTTTGGGCCTGTGATGTGGAATAAGCATTCGGAGTAAGAGCACGAGGCACCACTACTTCTGATAATCGCGGTCGACACCAACATGTGTGTCATTTTCGTGCCGAAAGGGGAAAGGCAGCCGCGGCGATTGAGTGCTCAAACGCCATTCCTCTTTTTGGATAAGCACAGCCTGCATCCTTAGCTTGAAAACAAAGTTTAGGCCTGGAGATCTAGAGACCCATGCCCCAACAGAGCATACACAACAAGGTGTTCCACACGTGATCGATAGCAGCGTAACACTACACCTCTCAATTACAAGCTTGTTCACCCTGTACATCATTGTCTTTCTAACAAAGCATGCCGGAAATGGTTAAGAGCCTCTAAAGCCTCATCTGTTCTGCGGATTACGCAGACAGTTTTTGCTTGGATTGGCACCAAGCCAGTGAACAGTGCCAACAACACACGCAAGTGTCTGCAAATGTGGTAGCATATGCATCTAGGAGCAACAGATACACGCCTGATACCTCTCGCGTTGCTCGCCAGAAATCCTCTCTAAAAGCGCCAAAAGAGGAACCGGCCGCGCCCCATGCGCCAAGAGCTTTTTCGCAACCTTTTTCGCTGGTGATGATAATGCCAACGTCTCTCAACGGAAAAGCGCTGAGTTCGGGCCCTAAACAAAAGATTGTGGACGGTATCCATCGCCTCCCTTTCCTTCTCTTGCAGTTAGTCGCGTCGCTTCATCTCGGCTTTTTTCTCCCTGTTCTGCTCGATCGACAAGCATCAGCACCTTCCAAAAAAGCAACAGTAGTGGGCCGAGAGTTTCCGCTACACAATAATTGCCAACGAACAGCTGCACCTGCACGATGATGGTGTAGTTAGTATTACCTCAGCGAGAGGCCAGTCCATGAACCGTAGGAAACAGGTGGCATCATTCTGGTGGGTTCAAGCTCGCTGATCAGCTGATGCGTGATTTCACGTGAGATCATCTGATCAAGCATAAATAAACAATGCGGCAACGGATGATTTTTGGCCGGACAGGTGGCGAGTGTTGCCGGCGGCAAAGCGCCCTCCGACGTATGCTGACTTGCAAGCTACACAGGAGATCCCAAGTGGCGCGGCTTGATATGGCCACGGCACCCGTCGGAAAATATCTCGGCGCGCGTGTGGACGCGGGGACGGCCACGACAGCTCAGCGCGTGGTGTTGCTAGTCAATGAATAACAGGTCACCGGTGGGTCGGCGTGCTGGGGTCCGGCTAGAGCGGACTGCGTACCTGATCAAGTATCGTTTTCAATAGAAACTTTGTGCGTGAACTCCTAAACGAACTGCAGTGATTCAGTGACAGATCGTTCTCCGTGACAGCAGTTCAAGCTCCCAGCATGAGAAAATGAACATCGTTTTTTGGTACACGGTGAGTACGTGCCCAGGAAAGTCGTCAAGAGGCTTGACGATGCAATCAGCAGCCACCGATTTCTCGGCGAAGACAGCCCTTGTTCTCTCGGGCGAACCTCAACGGCCATGACGACGCAATCAGCAGCCACCGATTCCAAACTTGTTGGTACTCATAGTACGTGCCTCCAGGTACAGTGATTGAATTTCGCGGTCGTACTGGCCGCACAAGCAACGCGCGTGTCACGGCAGGAGGAAGGTTCTGGAAAGAACGTGGAACAAGAAACGTGAGGTCAAACGAGCAGTCAAAGCTTCCACGCAGCGGCCGCCGGAGCGCCCGCAGCGCGACGCGTAGCAGACTACCTATCGCCCCTCCCACACCTGCGGTCAAAACCTCAAACCGAGCTTTCGGTTGGATGGACCAGCCGGGCTGCGGGCCGTATTCTCTCTTCTGTAAATATCGGAAAAAGCCACGGTTTGTCCGCTAGCTTCCTCGGCTCGGTCCCGCGCGGCCCGGCCGGCCACATCACCACGTACGTGTGCGCGCGGCGCGCGGCGCCCTCATCACACCGTCGTTCCCTCGGCGGCAGGGCAGCCCGAGCGCGCGTCGCTGCCGCCCAAAAGCATGCGCGCCGTGACTGTCACCCGCCGCTCGCCGCCACGCCCGCGGGCCACGTAGAGCGGCCCGCCACGGTCCCGGAGGCAGCCGTGACATCGCGGCGCCGTGGCGGCACGACGTCCTCCCGTGCGCGCCCTGCGGTGGCTGGCATGCATGCACGGGCCGCTCGGCCGTCCGTTCTGTGGCCGCGATTTTTTTCTGCGAGAGATTGGCGACGCGAGCGTGACAGACAGTCAGACAGCATGGGATGGGAGCGAGCGGGCGCGTCGAATCAGCAGTGCTGGCGGGATGTGATGTGAGGCGTCGACAACGAGGCCGTGCGGTGCGCGAGCCTCAGAGGATGGCGAACCATTTGGGGGCGCGGTCGTTCTGCACTGAAAGGGTACCACGGAATTCTGGACAGCAAAATTCCAACTGAGACAGTGCTGGACTGTTAGAATGAACACATGAGGCCTGTGCACGCCCTTTTCTCGACACCAACAGATATTTCAGGGTAGTGACGTAAAATTTACGTCATGCCCTAGTATTATTTCACTCATACCCAGAGGCTGATTGTTCTTTTTTTTCTCCCTTCAAAACACAGTACACGATCGCCAATCCAAACTCCGCCTCTGCTGCGATATAATTGAGGGGGTAGATTGTGTAATCAGTTTTCCTTTTCAATACTCTGCTCGGTGCTTTTAGTCTTTTTTTTTTGAATGGAATACTTTTAATCTTGTTAACAAGGACATCTGTCATTTCGCTCTATTATTCTCTATTTGCAGTGATAAATTGACATTTTGACCATAAAGAGTTTTGTTGTGTCAATTTATGAGGAAAAAAAATCATATCATTCCTACTTCACTTAATGGGATATATAATGAACACAAAGACATATACACAGATGTTAAATCTAGTGACGGATCTGGCGAATCAAGTAGGAGGGGCTCATCTTCTTCTCCCAACTTGAGCGCCTGCCTCCTTTCTTCTTATCTTCTTACTCACCCTCTTCTCTTTATTTCTTCATGGAAAGCGGACCTTGGGGGGCTCGAGGACCCCCCCCCCCCCCCCCCCCAACATACATCCGCCTTTGATTCAATCCCTACAAATATGAAATGCTTTCTCTTATGTTATTCATCACGTACCAGTGCCCATTAACACCTGTAGATCTTGACTCGTATCTTTCGGGTAGTCTTTGTATCTTATAACGAGCGACATTCACATTCGTGTTTCATGTTTCGTCTCGTGGTCACGTGGAGTTGCGGCACAGCCAGAGAAAGACCAAATAAAGGATAAAGGCAATTCGAAAGGACCGTCGTTTCAGTTTCAGATCCGAGATTCAGGCTGAGTCGGCAAGCGGGCAAACTTTCAAAATCGCAAGTTCGCAATGACACAGGCAATTTTGGTTTTTTTAGAGGAAAAAGGCAATTTTGGTTGGAAGCAATTTTTGCCACTCTAAAACCAAAGCAGGCCCAATTTTCTTTCTGTAACCAGAATAAGCCCATAGTTGACCACATTGCGGCCGTTGCTGTTTAATTTCAGATACAGCCCCACCGCAAAAAGAAAACTTCAAATACAGCCCAAGCCCACACACACTCCTCGGGCTGAGCGCTTCACAAACGAAAAAATATGTGACTCGTGGATTTGTCATGTTCCGTTCGCACTTCGCAATGCCTCGTCCTTCGCTTCGCTGCCAGGTGCACGCACGATGTGCATTGACGAAGACCTGATATATTACGCCAAACGATGTGCATCATCATCGGTCACGAGCTTTGGCGTCCAGCAGTCCACCTCACTGTTTTTCAGTGAAACTGTGGTGTATTTCACCGCTTGCGGGCCCCGGCTACACAGATTATGGTATACGTCTCGTCGCTTCATCGGCGAATAGTACGATACGGTCACAGAGCACCGAACACGGATGAATTCTACAGCTGTTGCCAGCCACGCATCAGGATGCTTTGCCGATGGATCTACAGAACGCTTTGCTGGCCGTCAAAAAACTTCTAGTACTACTGTGAGATCGAGCTGATGGGACTGTGCAAACGCACGTGATGTGGACGCGGGCGTGTCGATAAGATTAAAGCATCCAAGACCTGTTCTTTTCCAAGAGCCATTGATATATGGCCTGTCTAGTCTAACAGTGTGTTCAAACCGGGCCACATCGATCACGGTTCGTCACCTTCGCGAACACATTGAGCGTTTTACCACAGCGCTTAGTACCTAGTACCATAGCAGCAGCAGCAGCAGATCGACGGCGCCAGACGCAAAACGTGCGGGAAACTGATGTCCAAGAACCGCAAGCCCCGTTCGTGCCTTTCCATGGTCTCGCTCCCCAAAGGCGCACAGCCCACGAACAGGCACGGGGTGCCGTGCGCGCGTGCGGTGACACTGGGCAGGTGGGTGATCGAACTGTTGCCGCGGCACGAGTCCATACCGTCGTCGTCAACGACACGATGACCCGCGCGCGCTCGCCCAACATTCCGACCCCGAAACAGGCGCGCCAAACTCGATCTCAGCGACGCCATATGGGGCGATCGTCCCTGCTCTACAGCCACCCATGTGAGACGTGTCTGCGACCACCAATGCGGCGATGCGCCCCTCGATCATGCTGAACCGCTGATCCGTCCGGGAATGATCGCAAGGCCTCAGCTCCATGGGAGAACTGCTGTACTATAGCTCGTGAGCCGGGCAGGGTTACTGCCTGCCCCGGGCCTAACCTAACCGGCCTGGGAAATTGTGAAAGGTTTGGATCAGTCAGTCAGAGAGTTTATATATTCCACCGCCCACACTGCACTTTGCCTGCACCACAGTCAGCCAACGCTCCAAGCCAGCAAGAGAGTTGAGAAGCAGCGCAGGGCGCAGCAGCAGAGTTGCGCACCGTTTGTCGTCGGCACTCAGCAATCTCTTCAGCTCCAGAATGGCTGCGGTCGTGGTCGCCGTGGATGCCGCCGGCGTCGGCGCCGCGGCGGCGAGCGGCGACTGCAGGAGCAGGTACCTGGTGAGGAGCCTGTACTGGAGGCTGCGCGCGGGGCTCCGGCGGCTGCACTCGGCGCGGGCGGGCAGGTGGCGCAGCAGCAGGGGCAGGTTCAGCAGCTTCCACTACGACGCCCTCAGCTACGCGCTCAACTTCGACGACGGCAGCGCCTCCGCCGACTGCGTGCGGTGATTACTTGACATACCCAGGGGCGATTAGCGCCGCCGTGTTGGATTCCTCGTAGGCAGGATCGAGTAGTGTGGGAGCGGGAGTTGTGTCGCCGTGGCTGATAGACGTATCTTATGTTTGGGTTCAGGCATTTTTTGTTCCACGTCGTGTGCATAAGAAAACATCCTCCTCTGCTCTTCTCATTGTTTCATGATGACAAGATCCATATGGAATTAGAGAGAGCATCAGAGATAGGCATGAAGAAGCCGCAGCAAGAACTCTCTCTGTAGTATTGATCAGTACATATGTAGATGATTGAGACCAAAAAATATCTTCGCCCTTGCGTGCTGCCACAGTGCCACTACTGAATGAAACAACGAAGGCTGGATGAGCATAGACAGTTCATCATGTTCATGCATCATCTGCCTTGGCTGGATTCTTGAACAATACTTTACATGAAAGGTCGTTCTTTAAACAGTCTCGGGCCATCGCTTTCGCTTTCCTGGGAAATGACAGTGTAGATTGCAGATCAGAATGGGGGCATGGTGTAGCGAGTTCGCCCGTCTTCGGATCAGATCAAAAGATCACACATGAGTCAAAGGTGACGACACCCCCAAGTCGCGATCTCGTCGGGGTGCGGGCAAAGCGGAGGTAAGTCGCGATCTCGTCGGGGTGCGGGCAAAGCGGAGGTGGTGGTCGAATCTAGGGAATTCTATCTCGCAAAGAAAAGAAAAAGGGGTAAAAGTGAAAGGCCTCTCGCTGCCTCCATTCCTCTGTCATGTCTGAATCCTTTTGCAACACGCTCTGTCTGCTGAAAGGAGGAGAGGAGAGGGTAAAAAGGAGCGAAAAATGCAGAAGTTACTCTCAAGATTAGCTTTGAATAATCCCCTGAATCATCTCCTGATATTTGTACTCGCCTGATGATCAATTCGAAGGACAAACGAAATGTTCTCGCCTGAATCGTCCTCTAAAGTCCCTTGAGGATTCTTTCTTTTTCTTTTTTCTTTTTTTTTGTGGGAAGTCCCTTGAGATTCAGAGATGGCGCAGGATATTCGGGGTGTTCGGTTGGAGGATGCAGTTGGCAGTTGCAGTTTGAATAGTGAGAGAGAACACTGTAGCGGAGGATTCGCGCACTGTAGCAATTCAGTTGAATGTAGCAGCAGGAGCAGCAGCAGCCGGCTGGTTTCCAGCAGGCCGAACACCCCCATTATCCACTGAACAGTTCTTCCTCTCAAAATGTTGGTCAACACTAATGCGGGCCGAACACCCCCATTATCCACTGAACAGTTCTTCCTCTCAAAATGTTGGTCAACACTAATGCGGGCCGAACACCCCCATTATCCACTGAACAGTTCTTCCTCTCAAAATGTTGGTCAACACTAATGCGTCTAAGAGACGAAGAAAAAAAAAAAGAGATTGCTGGAGATGCGGGGGATCGAACCCCGTGCCTCTCGCATGCAAAGCGAGCGCTCTACCATTTGAGCTACATCCCCCTTTGCTTAATGATGTCTTGTTAGATCTAGATAATAGCTTATAGAATCATTTAATGAATCAGTGTTGGGCTGTCCTCACTTGATCAGGCCCACAGTACGTTGCCATAGTTTCGACTCAGGCTTTGTGTTACTGGCCCAGCCTTCACACTGTCTGGTACTCTCGTCAATTGACGAATGGGCCAAATGATGTTTCCCAGCTTCAAATATTTATCTCGTTATTACTACTTCCGAGCTCAATCTCATCCACTTTCTCCTGGCTCGTTGACTTCCTTTTTTTTTTTAGATAATGGGAAAAGAAGTCCCGCCTTGACTTCCTGTGTTCTCTGATCCAAGTTAATAGTCCCTACACAAGTGTATGGTGCCGGTCACACTGCTTCAGTGTAAACACCGACTTCATGATGACCGGTGTATGGTGCCACATTTCTTTCCAGGGAGGAAGCCTAAGAACCATCACAATAGATAAAAAAATGAACCTCCATCCAAATTCTGGCGCGATAGCAGGCGCACTTAACTTCGATATCTGACCTTGGAACGAGCTGGGCAGGTTCCTTCTAATGGAGCGGAGATTTCCGCAATCGACACCTGCTGATGCAGTGTTTTTCCTCGTCCTACTCCCATCTTCGTGCAGCAAAGCCGGAGAGGATCACAGGTGTCGCCATGCCGGTGCACCGCCAAGCCGCATGACCGCCGGCCGAAACAAAGGGGGACACGGTTTAGTTGGGAGCTTTCTTTCCAATCAACATACCTTAGTTTTCCCGCGTATGAATCGTTAGTCCAGTCGGCGCAAGGAGCCATGGACTCGTGGCTTTTGTGGATATGGAGCATCGTTGGACAGCTCAGCGACCTGATTAGCGCGTAGTATTATTTATGTAGTCTCTGTGCTCCAAAGTGTGAGGAAGGGACCTTCTTAATTAGTTGGTGTTTTGCTGTCATATGATCTTTATTGGTATCTCGCCCCATAATGTTCAAAAGAAATGAAAAAAAGGGGGAGAAATAGAATTATGTCGTAGATATGAGCTCCATGAATGCTCTTTGCAATGGATCTTCATAGAGCATCTCCAACGGTCATGAAAAAAAAAAGTCCCTAAAACTATAATTTCGGGAGTTTATAAAACAATTTTTGGTAGCAATAAAACTTCTCCTCCAACAATTCCCAGTTTTGGTTTGCCATGTCACTTTACGATAATGGTGGGACCGGGAGTGCGAAAAGCATCAACAAATGTAGCAACCGGATGGGGAAAATAGAGATAGAGAGCACATTTAGATATAGTTGTTGGAGGGAGGTTTTTGTTGATTGTGCCCTAAGCTGCTTATTCATAATTGTTGGTATATGCTCTTAGTTTTACATATGCATTTAGTTGGTTACTCTTTCTCTCTTCGGAACATAGTTTTTTTAGAACTAAATGCGTTGGTTTACGCATTCAGCTAACAAGGGTGTATTATCATGGCACAGTCTCATGAATTAAGGCATGCCTGCTCATTGTTTTTTTTCCACTATTATATCATTCATATGCATATCATTTTCATCTATGAGCACTGTCATCATCCTTTCCCCCCTCAATTTCATATAGGTTCAGCTCCTTAATGGCAAAGATGATTATTTGTAACATGTACAGTGTATTAGGCTAATTGTTTTCTCATGGCAGTTATAGGTATTTTTTTTCTCATAATAACAGTGGTGGGTACTTTTGTTCTTTTCTTTTCTGATGCGGTAGTTTCTAGCTTTGACAGCCAACATGGCAGCTATTTTTGTTGGTCAGAATTGTTATAGACAAAGAGGATCTTGCATTCTGAAAACTTCATACATATTAGCAGCATAAACATACAGATGATCCTATCTTCTGCAGAAAATCTTATGGGACCACAACAGTTAGAGCGTCCGTTGCATATGGACAAACCAAGAGCAAATCAAAGAGTTGGCTAGCTGATTCAACGGTGACACAAACTGCAACAGGAAACTAAATATGGCGGGGCCTAACTGTGTCGGCTACGCAAAACGCCCTTTGCCTTGATCAGATTTGTTTTGGGCAATCAAGCTGCGTATATGCTACCAAAGTCTTTGATTGGGAAACAACAAGGCATAACTTAACAAAAAGCTTTCGCCGTAATGCGCTCAAGGTGCATGGAAGCCTTTTGCATGATGCAGTTTCGTTTGCCCATCCTTAGCTGCCACATGGTGGAGGCCCATCCGTGATTACGATCATGTCCTAATCTATGCTAGCTCCCTGTTCTGTCCTGTTGCTTTCTGATTGTGAACCTAATCGAAAGAACAATTGGTTTTGCCCTTTCGGGTCTTTACTTTGCACTACTGCCCCTTCTTTTTTAATTACCATGCACCCCGTGAAACAAAGACATTCCAATGTTCTAAATATGAGGAGAAAAAGTAAACGTTGTAAATGCAGTGGCTTGCGTGATTGCTCTAGAGCCTACCTGAGCTCAAGGATTAAGAAAAGAACAGTAGACGAGCTCGTCAATATTTGTCTACAATGTATCGATCTTGTGTTTCCTTTCTCAAGCAAGATTATTATCCATCTCGTTCGATTGCAGTGTCCACTTATGATCGGCTTAAATACAAGACGTGTGTTGAACATGGAGATGCCACTAGATACATCTGATCTATAGTGCAGCCTGCAGAAGGACGAAATAATGACACGTTTTCCATCATCGTAATTTCTCTAGAGCTCGCCGGAGTTTTTTCTTTTGAAAAATGGAAATAGTTTCCCGTCTATGCGTTTCGACACACAACGTTCAGACTTATCACATTTCTTTCAGCTCACGTGAATTACATTGGCCTTTTGTCCCTCGAGGACTCTAAAACCTTTTTTTGTTACAGAAAGGGAATTTATTGATATTATAGCAAATTACATTCCCTGATTAATCAATCCAAACAATTTCAACTTTTTTTTTGCGGGTAAACGAGAGCTCTATTATCAGATAGGAGAAATAATACAATCAGAGTTTAGGAGCTCCAAGACACACGCAGGTGCTTGCCCCAACCATACGGCAGTATGAACATTTCTCCTAGCTAAATGCGCCAACTCGTGGGCGATTTTGTTCTTCTCTCGACTTACCAGGCGTATCTTCACATCTTGAAGGAGCCGCATCAACTGCTTCGCTTCTGAAATAGCAAAGCCGATACTCGATCTGTCTATTCCCTCTGCAGATAGGGCCTTCATCACCCTCGAGCAATCGCCCTCCAGTACCACCGGACCTCTCGCCCATTCAGTTGCCAGGCGCAAACCCTCTATGCACGCCATGACTTCAGCCTCGACTGCATCTGAGCACCTGAATAACACCCTCCAAGCGGAGAATATGACGTTCCCTTTATGATCTCTTGCCATCACACCAACTCCAGCAGCACCAGTTTGTTCCACAAACGAGCCATCAACATTGATTTTTATCCATCCCTCAGGTGGAGGTTCCCATCTTGCATCTGGTCGAGAAGTGGCTTCCTTTTGGCAACGTCCCGGCTCCCATACCTTGCTCTTTCCCTTCCCGTTGCCTATGTCTGTCTGTTGCCGGACAGAAAACAGGCTTTCTCTAAGGTTCAGCAGAAATAACACCGAACCCTGTATCGATGTAGGACCAGAATGATGCACTACATTATTGTGAACAGTCCAGGCTCTCCACAATATCAGCTTCACCAGATCTCTTTGTTCAGTGTTGCATCTATCCAGTAACAAGAGGAGCCAATCAGGACCTGTCTGGTCGAACTCACGTTCATCTGGCAGTGGCCAGTGTTCTCGCATGGCATGTCGCAAGCCCGCTGCCAAGGGGCATTTAACCACTGCATGGTGACTGTCTTCTATCCCTACGCCACACAAGTTGCATAAACCCGTCACCTCCATATTTCTCTTACATTTATTATACTTTGTTGGCAACACATCCCGACAGAGTTTCCATGCAAAAACATTCACTTTTGGTGGTATGTTTCCCTTCCATATATGACTCCACATATTTCTGTCACCTGCAGGCAAGGAGCTCGCAGCACCAATATTCGAGCTTTCATACTCCAGTTGCATTGCCAGATTATATGCACTACGAACTGTAAAAATCCCAGATTTTTCAAACTGCCATGCTATGCAATCATCCATGGGTCTCGATGGGATCTTTATCTTCGAGATGGCCTCTGCATCAGCACTATTGAAGACAGCCGCCAGTCTATTATAATCCCAGTCTCTCCCCGACTGATCCATAAGTTCCGAGACCCATCTCAGCCTGTTTCTTCCCCTCCTTGTTGTGACCCGAAGAGAAAAATTCCTAGGTATCCAGGGGTCCCGCCATATACACACCTGGGAGCCATTTCCTATCCTCTAGATTGTTCCTTTCTTCAAAAGCTCAAGGCCATGCATGACAGATTGCCAAGTACTAGAAGCATTAGTGCAAAAAGCTGTATCAATGAGACATCCCTGCGGGTAATACCTTGCTTTCATAATTCTAGCACAAAGACTATCTGGGAACTGAATTAAGCGCCATGCTTGTCTGGCTAGTAGAGCCTGATTAAATTTGCGCATGTCCTTGAAACCCATCCCGCCTTGACACTTCTTCTTCACCATTGTGTCCCATGCAACCCAGGCTGTCTTCCTCCTCCCTTTATCAGTTCCCCACCAGAATTCTCTCATGATACTAGTGAGATCATCACACAATGTGAGAGGTAACTGGAAGACGCTCATCACATATGTTGGTAAAGCTTGGGCTACAGCCTTGATCATCACTTCTTTAGCTGCGCTTGACATGTTCTTCTCCGTACAGTCCCTCAATCTCTTTCTCATCCTCTCTTTCCATGGCTGGAATCTTTCCCTCTTTAACCGCCCCGTTGGTGTAGGAAGTCCTAAATATTTTGCATCGAAACCCATATGCTGAATACTTAGGATTTGCTTCACTTGGCCCTGAACTTCCTGATCACCCTTTTCATTAAACATAATTGAGCATTTTGACGGGTTTATCAATTGACCAGTACATTTTGCATAAGTGTCAAGAACTTCCTTCACAGTCGACGCTTGGTCAGGTACAGCCTTGAAGAATAAAAGCGTGTCATCTGCGAAGAGTAGATGCGACACACCCGGAGCATTTCGACACACTTTCAGCTCTTTAAGTTCATTGTTCACAACTTTTCTTTGCAATAAAGTCGACAAACCATCAGCCACAAATAGAAAGAGATATGGGGATAATGGATCACCTTGGCGTAGACCACGAGTAGGGGTAAAGGGCACCGTTGGTACCCCATTGAAGCGAACTGAATAGCGTACAGAGGAAACACATGTCATGATCCAATGTACCCATTTGCTATGAAAGCCAAGCTTCAACATAACTTTTTCTAGAAAACCCCAATGAACACGATCATAAGCCTTTGATAAATCCAATTTGTAGGCACAGAACTCACTTCTATCATCAGTTGTAGACTTAATTGCATGCAAACACTCAAATGCAATTAAAGCATTGTCAGTTATTAATCTCCCGGGTATGAAAGCACTCTGATTTGGAGAAATAATGTCACGTAAGACAGGCCGCAAACGATTGACAATGCACTTTGATACTACCTTGTAGATGACATTACACAGACTAATAGGTCTGAAATCCTTCAAAGAATCTGGATAATCAACCTTTGGAATAAGAACAATAGCCGTCTCGTTCACTCCGTCCGGCATAACCCCGGTGTCAAAAAATTCCTGTACCGCAGGAACGACATCTTCCTTCAATAACAGCCAATTCCTCTGAAAAAATCTTGCCGGAAACCCATCTGGGCCAGGAGCCTTCACTGGTCCAATCTGAAAAAGTGCATCGCCAATTTCTTGTTCAGTAAAAGGTTTGCACAAATCCAGATTTATTTCCTCCGAGATTATTGGTTCAAGCAAGGCAACAAGTGGATCGGGCTCAATCTGATCATCTCGAGTAAATAAATCCTTGAAATACTCTACTGCCATACCACGCATTTGTTCCTGGTCAGTGCACATCTCGCCATCATCCTTCTTAAGCTTTTTTATTCTATTTTTCTTTGCTCTCCAAATTGCTTTCCG
This sequence comes from Eragrostis nindensis, assembly GCA_012490785.1. Taxonomy (NCBI): domain Eukaryota; kingdom Viridiplantae; phylum Streptophyta; class Magnoliopsida; order Poales; family Poaceae; genus Eragrostis; species Eragrostis nindensis. Next base: position 689,663 of record JAAXCT010000258.1, on the reverse strand, counting down.
ATGGAAGAAATTAGTATTTCGATCACCCTCTCTCAACCACGCAATTCGCGACCTCTGTAACCAAAGCATTTCTTCTTTATAAAGAAGCTCGTCCAGCTTTAGCTTTGTCTCACGAATTTCTTTCATGTTCTGCACTGGTCCATCGCCTTCCAGCTGGTTCAGAACTCCCCGTAGCTCTTCTATTTGCTTTGTTACATGGCCAAACTCATCTCTGCTCCATCTCTTTAAATCGCTCATCGTGGATTTTAGCCTCTCCGCTATTGCACCCAGGTCGCTACCTGGGTTGCGTTTCAGCCATGCTTTCTCAACTTCAATGCCCAGCGAGTCTGACCTTTCCCACATAATCTCGTACCGGAGAATTCTTGGACGAGAGCGTGTATCCAAACTGTCATCCGACAGACGCAGCAGGAGCGGTTTATGGTCAGACCTGGACGTAGTAAGGTGCTCCACAATGGCATCTGGATAGCGTGCACTCCATGCCGTGTCTGACACTCCACGATCAAGACGAACACGAACATTGCGTCTCCCGGACTGGTTGTTATTATAAGTCCAAGGCAGGCCGCTAAATCCCAAGTCATGCAAATCACAATGACTCAAAACCTCCCTAAAATCCATCATTTGGCGCTCAGGTCTCAGCGTCTCCGAAAAGTGTTCATACTGCCACATTGCTTCATTAAAATCACCAATCAACATCCATGGTTCCGAGCAAACACTACTCAGACGTCTGATTAATTCCCACATCTCAGGGCGATTTTCCACTCTAGGCTCCCCATAAACAAATGTAGCCCGCCATTGATCATGATCTGGCCCTTCTCGTATCAACACATCAATATAATGTGTATCCATCGACAATAAACTCACTTGCGTTCTGTCATCCCAGAATAAAACCAAGCCACCACTTAATCCTTCACTGCTCACAGCCAAGCTGTGTCTGAATCCCAATCTCCATCTCAGATTTCTGGCACGCTCAGCTCCCATTCTCGTTTCCGAGAGGAAAACAAGAGCAGGGTTATGTGATCTCACGAGGCCATTAAGCTGTTGGACAGTCCGGGAATTTCCTATCCCCCGGCAATTCCAGCTAATAATACTCATTGCTCCTTCAACAACTCCTCCCTGATCCTTCAAGTCCGACAAATTCTAGAGATGAATAGATCAAGCCGGTATCAGGTGGGCAGAACCTTCACCAAGTTCCCCTTGTCACCCCCCCACCGAACTGGATCGTCACCCACCAGAAAATAGGTCAGAACCTGGAGATCTCGAACACAGTGGTATGATCAACTCAGAAACCAAATTCCGTCGACGAAGTGTCACGGTAGCAACCTCTCACCCGAGACGGATAGAGGAATCGTCCTACGTGCGAACAGAGTTCACGACGTAGACGTAACAGAGGACGTAACAGATGCGTCCTAGACCGCACGGAAGCGAAGCCGTTCACCCCGCCGGGAATCGTCGAAATCAGCCACCACAAGGCCACGTGAACTCGCAGGGTCGAGACCACGTAACTCATCCGGAAGTCGTCATTAACGAGCACGAAATTGCCAGGGTCGAGCCTGGCGTGGCCCTAGCAAGGGTACGGCGCAAAGGCTTGCCTCACATCATGGCCGGCGATGGCGACGGCCGGCGGCGCCGTTCGGAACCCTAGTCGCCTCCTGGATCGCTTCCGGATTTTTCGGATCTCAAGCCAGAGTTTGATTCCGGAGAGACAACTTGTTTGATGGGAGACAAGAAACTTTAAAAGAGCCGCAAATTCCAACATCTAGAATCCAACTATGAGTTTGCCTTGGTTATTCATAGAGCGAAGAAGAAAAATCATCTAAAAATCACGGAGTGGCTAGAGTTGTTGTAACTGTTTTCTTTTAATTCCTTTTTTGAACTTTCATCTTGTTTTTTATATAATAGTACATTACAGCAGCAGGGGCTTTCTGTCCTCATGTTTCATATGAAGGCCTTTTTGTTTTTGGTGAAGGTACGAAGGCTTTGTTTATCCTTTCCTCGATATGATATTCTCAAGGAGTACCACATCTAATTTGGTGATTTCCATTGGGGACGCTGCCTAGCCTGGTTTCAGACCTTATACACATTGCTTGATTTCAGCCCCGACGCTGTAATAAACAAACACACACTACGATCCTATGTGCGTTCACGTTTTCCATTATCCGGATCCTTATCTGTTCAACAGAGCAAAAGAATTATATTTGGCCCGGCGCTCGAGTACATACCCCGGTTTCTCGCACTTTTCCTTCCGCCGTGACCTTTTCGCCGCAGCGCGCACGACTTTAGTTGTCGTCAATGCAATATGCAGCAATGTCGATTCGAACTTATCCATTTTGACCTTTGGATGCAGCCGACAGGCATAATCTAAAAAGCAAATTAATAGAATCAGAAACATCTCAAATCAGATGACTTTAGCTAGCGTACATTGACACCGTGTCGCATCGTCACCACTGACAGGGCAAGGGTCTCAACACAGACGCACGAGCTTGAATCAGCTCGCACATGGAGCTGTGTTTACCTGCTGATGAGCTCGCGACTTTACGATAGAAAATGACAGGCAGCCACCTGCTGGCCAGCGGCGAGAGCGCCTGCTGCAGCCTGGCCTCGACCGGCACCGGCGACCAACCCACGATCGCATCGATCGGTGCTGTCGATTTGGCGGTCGGCGGATGGATTTTCATTCCTCGCGGGTGACTCGGCGCGGCGTCGGACGCGACGCTGACTCAGGGCCGCCGTGGGCGCGAAGAAAAAGCGGGCGGAAAGGAGCCGTGGTGACCGAACGTGTGACGGTGTCTTCCACACACGCGCGCGAAACTTCTTCGTCGTGGTAATCCAGAACGTAGTGGGGGCATTGCCACTGCTGCTCAATGGGTGGCCTCCACCTGTTTCCACGTCATCCCCGTCGTCAATTAAACTAAGCTCGTAAAAAGGATGCAAAAGTTAACAGAGCCAAGTAGTAAATCCGCCGCTTGAATCTGGAGGCACCGGATGTTTAGTGACTCCATTTGAGGCCATATATGCATTGGGTAGGCTTTAGTATATTTTATGGAATCATGTCATAGATATTTCAAACTCCAAACCGCATGCATGCACGTAACAGGTTGGGTGAATGTGCCATGGTCCATGCAGACTTGGACGCCACTACTCATGGCACATGAACACAGAGTCGCCGGGTGGGGCCCTGCACATGCAGGGCGGGGCCGCATTAGGTAGGGGTCCAAACTACACGTAGGAAATAATCTTCTTTTGTCCCCAAGGACCTCAACTCCTCGTGGGAGATGATGACCGTTCCATTCAAAAGCGAGTTGGATAGGCTCCCCAGCTTTCGATCGTTGTGAAGGAGAAAAATATTGCTCGCTTGACAGGTTCCGAGCTTATAAAAGACACCCTCTTCCTCACATTTGGAGCACGGAGCTCTAGCAGCAACAACCCACGCACACCGAGAAGCCAACCACCCCTCACCAGCACCAACAACCACACCGCAGACAGAGGCCGGAAGCTGAGGCGCGAACTGCGCATCAAGCAAAGAGAAGTCTTCGTCGATTCCTCGTCGCTCGCTTCGATCAGAAGAGATGGAGAAGGCAGGACACGAGCACGTCATCGGGATCCCAGTGAGCAACAAGGCGTTCGGCATTGAGGAGCCGGAGTTCCCCAGCAAAGCGGCGGCCTATCACGGCGACGCGACGAACCCGACCGCCGCGAGGCGTGGTGGAAAACTTGGCAAGGCCGGAGACAGGGTCGCTCAAGGCCTGAAAGAACATGGTATGTTCTTGTTTCATCTCTGACGCATCTTATCTTCTTGTTCATGTGTTAAAGTCCCTGGACAGAGACTGATATTCTTGCTCCATGATTTTGCAGTGACTCTGGGCCCAAAACTGTACGAAACCGTGAAGGGCAAGTTATCTCTGGGGGCAAGAATCCTCCACGCAGGCGGCGTGGAGAAGGTGTTCCGCCAGTGGTTCGCCGTCGAGAAGGGCGAGAAGCTCCTCAAGGCCTCGCAATGCTACCTGTCCACCACGGCCGGCCCGATCGCCGGCATGCTCTTCATATCGACGGAGAAGATCGCGTTCCGGAGCGACCGGTCGCTGGCGTTGACCTCCCCCAAGGGCGACACGGTGCGGGTGCCCTACAAGGTGGCCATCCCGCTGAGCAGAGTCAAGACGGCGAAGCCGAGCGAGAACAAGCACCGGCCGGAGCAGAAGTACGTGCAGGTGGTCACCGACGACGGCTTCGAGTTCTGGTTCATGGGGTTCGTCAGATACCAGGTGTCCCTGCAGGAGCTGGAGAAGGCCATCGCGGGGGCGCAATGACACCTCAGACATTTGAGTCCGTCGGTTTGGTAGTCGGGCGTTGTGTTCGTGGTCGCTGGTCGGTCAGTCTGTTGTGCATACGTACGTAGTAGGCTTAATTTGTCATGGATTGCTTGGCGTTTTTGGCATTGGAGCAAGTCCGGTATACTTGATAGGAGAAAAGTTAGGTTGGGAGAGTTTGTGGTGCTATGTAATTCTGCTATGGCGCCACGGCAAAAGTGGCTCATATGCATGTGGTTTGCATACGAAATGAGAAGAAACCGAAATGTTTGTGCAACTCCCAGAATGTGAACAACGAATTGTGTTGTCCCAGTTTTACTTTCTGGTACTGATCTTAGTGGGTGATTTGCTATGTACATTATGGTTAGTTCCCTTTCTGTTTTTCAACCCAACTAGGTAAAGCTATGGCACCAAATGGGGCATATCTTTTTTTTTATGAAACAAATGGGGCATATCTTGCGATCGAAGCAAGTGTTAATAACTACCAGATTGTTCTTAGAAGCTTGATGAGGTGGGATATCACAAGACTATGCCTAATTTCTTGACCAAACTCGCTTGCATTAAGGAACTTGAACGCTTTTTCGTTCAGTCCAAGGGCAAGAAAAAAACCCCCAGATTTTGAAGAGTATCGATTCTTAACAAAACATACTTGAAACTCGGATCTAGGTGAAAACTTTTGGTGGAAATGATATGCCATGCCAATGGAACACAAGCAACAAGAGATGTCCTGCTGTACACATATTCTTTCAGGACTGCTGTGCGCTTATTGGATTGCAGATTCCTGTGCTGTCAGATATTCAACAGATGCTAAAATCAGTCAAGCTAGCAGAGTCCTGTGGTAGAAGACACGAAATGATCTCTAATTTAGAAGCTTGCAAACACAGATTCAAACATAAATTCTCCTTGCCCATCGATAGATCCAAGGAAAAAGAGGTACTACCTCTCTGAAATCCAGTTTGGGTGAGAGAGCTTGAGCCATCTCTACACAGTTTGTCAGATTTGATAATAATGTAGTAGCTAATTTGGTGGTCTATTAGCTACTACATTATTATCAAATCGTTTTCAGTTGTATCGATACTCTATTATTACTTTTGATTAGCGGGGTGGAGACGCTTCTATGTATAGAAATTAGGATCCCATCAGCTAGTTTTGTTCCTGCAGGAACAAAGATGAATGAAATGAAATATTCCTGGAGCAAATAGGTTCCTCGACAATGTAGGACCTGACAAGTTCCTAATGAAAGCCAGCAGTAGAAAGGAAAAAAAAAACAAACTTGTGAGGTACAACAACGATAGTTATTTGCAATATTTATTAAAGTCAATGCCCCAAAATTATTCCGTGTGGTCTTTTTCGTTCTATCTTTATCCCTTTAAGATCAAACAAATACACACTCGCCAAGGAATCTAATCACTATCGCATCAACAACGCAATGCTAGGCCTTAACAGCGAAGCACCAGCTACGTTAATTGGTTCGTGCACATAAAGGGGAGTGATAATTCTACTTTATCAGTTCGCTACTTTCGCACCAAACCTTTTGGGTTCATTTTCAGTTGTTTTCATCCTACATTGGAACGGTTGGTTGGTTCCAGTATTCAACTTTTGGAATGTCGAAATGCTTATAGTTGCTGTATCATTTAGACTTTTTCCTGAGAGGTATCATTTGGCTTTCAGTTGTATAAACGTAGTACTTATTTGATTTAGGCCAATCATCATTAGAAGAACTTCTTTTTCTTCTGAAACGAAATCATTGTGTAACATTCTATTTGTTTCTCATGGGTGTGCAGCTACACTTTTGTTGTTTTTTTTGCTTTATGTTCATTTCTTGTTCTTACAGGAATGCAGGATACTAGACTCTACTACTAGTTAGGTCCGCGATGAATTCTCTGTAACGGCTTAGAGTTCCAGGTACTGCCAAGTGCCAATGTACTAGCAAAAGCAGCAGGACGTTATAAAATCAAAACCGTGGACACCTCACTTGTATTTCCATGACATTCCCTTCTCGGAAACGAGACATGGTCGGCCAGGAAAACCATTTCGTTTCTGCCTTTCGTCTTCGTGGCTCTTTTCGTTCCTCCGACCGACGACATCTCCATCGCCGCGTCGACACGTACCGCTCGGCGGAGAGACGCCGATGGCGACGCCGGAACGAGCCGAGCCCACCCCAAAATCTGGGCCCTCATGAGTAGGTCGCTGGGCTTTCCTACATCCGACAACGCAGCAGCATCGCGCGCGCGCAGTGCAGAGACACGCACGCACGCACATGCCCCGCGCCATCCCAGCTTCGCGGCGCGCCAGGAACGGCAACGCGGCCGGCCGCGCATCGCGATGCCCTCACCGGCTGCCGGCTCAATTGCGGGCGACAGGGACGGCGCCCATGCCGCCCGCGCCACAACCGAACGGACACGCACGCTCTCTCACCAAGACGGTTGTGCGCAGCGGTAGGTGTCCGTCCGGCCGAAGGCCGCGGTCGCGGTTCGTCCGACTCGGCTCCGCGTGGGACGTGACCGGGACGCGAGGACTCGCGGGGCGCATGCGAGTGGAGACTTCGACAGGGAGGGAAGCGTGCGGCACGGGGACCCCAACTGCTGCTGGCTGGCTGGCTGGACGAGAGCGATGCGGTTTCTATGGAAAGCTCGCAGTTTTACACGTTGGATCGGTCCCCTCTTCCACATCGACCTTGTTCGGTTAATGGCCGTCGACCTCTTGTGGTGGAGACCTCGGCGCGCAACAGTGTTGTGGCCCCTAGTGGTAGGGCGTCGATGTCGCTGGACGTATCGTATCATCATGTAATCACGTTACTCCTAGCTAGAATGTCCGTCCCAGTGCAACGCATGTAGGAGTAGAATGGACCCCTAAAATCTTAGGCGCAGCGCATCGGGGCCCTTGCTCCCCCCGACACCGCGCCTCCCTTTTCCCATGGAAGCCGGTGCGAGAATGTGCAGGCACATGGGGCGCTTCTCGGAAAGCGGCAGGCAGTGGAGCCAAGCCAACGCCAAGCCAGCCCCACCGGTAGGACGTGGCCGCCGCCTGTGGCCTCACGATCCCACCGAGAGGTCTAGAATCTGAAACACCGGAGCATATGAATATACCGCCGCACCTGGCCGTCACATGGAAGGAGGGCCAGCTCCGTTCCCAATCGGCGAGCAGGTGCGGCCAGTAGGCGGCATGAGGGGGCTACGCCTGCTTTAGGCGAACGTGGACTGCGCCTTTCTGAGCCGCGGGTGACTCGGCCGGCCCGCCTGCTGACTCCGCAAATCCACTGCCTTTGCCCAAAGCGTCCACCACCGGGAGCCCTATAAATGGCGCGCGCCGCAGCTGCACTCCGGTACCAATCCGCGATTCCTTACTCGCTAAGCCATCATCATCACCAGCGCAAACGCAGCAGCAGCCTGCTCGCGATCGAGCTGCTCTCTCCGCTCTTCCATTGAGCTTGTGTTTCAGTAGTTGTCAGCGAGAGGAGGTACGTAGCCATGACGAAGTCGGGCAGCGGACATGTCATCGGCGTCCCGGTGATCTCCAAGGCGTACGGGATAGAGGAGGGGTGCAGGGACCCGTCGTTCCGGAAGGTCGTTGACGGCGATCACCTTGCTGTCTCGTTGACGCACCCCAGCCCTTACGCGTCTTTCGGCTATAAGCACGGTAAGTGTCGAGCTGTTGTGATCGATCATACGATGAGGTTGCTGTTTCAGGAGAGATGAGCAGTTTGCTGATGTGTTGATACCACTGTTTCTGCAGGCAGCAAGGGTCAGGTGATCCACTGGGTGAGCAAGCTGGGCAGAAGGGCGCAAGGCTTCAGAGAGCATGGTGAGTAGTGAAACATTCCTGTTCGTTTCAACAATAACTTTTCACCGATACCCCGATCCAAAAGTTCCAAGACAAAGAACTTCATTCAACTTGTTCACGTCCTAATATACTTTTTTGCGATCATGCTGCAGTGACGCTGGGGCCAAAGCTCTCGGAGACGGTGAAGGGGAAGCTGAGCCTGGGCGCGCGCATCCTGCAGGCCGGCGGGATCGAGCGCGTGTTCCGGCAGGCGTTCTCCGTCGAGAAGGGCGAGCGGCTGGTGAAGGCGCTGCAGTGCTACCTCTACACCACGGGCGGGCCCATCGCCGGGATGCTCTTCGTCTCCACCAAGAAGGTGGCCTTCCGCAGCGACCGCCCCATCACGGTCACCTCCCCCGAGAGCGGCGACACGGCGCGGGTCACCTACAAGGTGGTCGTCCCGCTCAAGAGGATCGGCAAGGTGCGGCCCAGCGAGAACGTCGACCGGCCCGAGGAGAAGTACATCCACGTCGCCACCGTCGACGGCTTCGAGTTCTGGTTCATGGGATTCGTCAGCTACCAGCGGTCATGCAAGTACATGCAGCAGGCCGTCTCGGAGCTGCAATGACTACGGCGTGTCGTCGTCCTGATGGTTAATGGGACGAGGTCCGGAGCTTCTTGCACCGTTGTCGGCACGATGAGAAGAGAGGTTATGGGCTGCTTCGCCGTCTTTTGTTGTGAAGCAGCCGTAGCTAGGCTAGGATTTGCTCCGCCTAATTTGGGATCGGAGCGGTCGAGTTCCTTCCGCGTACGATTTTGGGTCAACTTGTGTTGATCCAAGTGGTTGCTTTGTACTAGCATGGACCGAGAAATTAACCATTGTGAAGTCTTGTTGAATGGAAGAATTTCCGTCTTACTACTTTTTTTTTAGATCAATTTCCGTATTTACTACTACTATGCTCCAGTCCAAGCCGGGCGCCATCGATATCAAACATTTGTTTGGGCTGGGCCTCAATCTGCCGCGTCGTTGGCCCACCGATATTTTTTGTCTCGAGAGATTACGGGTTTATTTTTTCTTTGGACGGACATACCGGCCCATTTAGGATGCTTTACGAGGCACAGAAAAAACTGCGTGGCTCCTATACGTAGGGCGCGGCTCTGTTTAACCTTTGATAGTTCAGTGTTTGAGATCTATGCGAGACTAGATGAATGCGTGAGATTCAATCTGGTAAAGAGGGAGGAACCAGAAACTGACACGTGTCGCCTTCCTATTGGGGCGGGTGAGAGGGAGGAGAAAAAGAACCGGTTTTCAAATTTCAAACGCATTTTTCTCTCAAACCGTAAGTCCGTTTTCGAATCCGTTTGAAGCATGATATTGTTTAGAATTAATGCTACAAAATGAGATCTAATATGAATATTTTTGAGATTTTTGAAATTTAAATTTTTCGTCAACATTTTGAATGTACCATGTCAACATTTTGTTTTCACTGTGTCAATATTTTTTATGTGCTATGTCAACATTTTTGGCGAAAATGTTGACTCTGTTGTTTGAAAATGTTGACATTAGCTTACGAAAATGTTGAAACTGTTGTTTGAAAATGTTGACGGTTAGTCGGTAAACTAAGTTGCTTTAAGTGGGCCAAATTTGATGGGCTATTGAGCTGACCTATAACTTGAATTTTGTAGGACGACCTATGTATAGGAGGTCCTAAAAAACTGTACTACAAGTCTACAACAGTACAAGCGTAGTGAAACAACAAGGTGCATTCGGGTGTAAAAAAAAATGCTGCATTCGTTCTGGCTAGGGCTGGAATAAAAGCTCGAGGTTCGCGAGCCAGCTCGGCTCGATCTTAATTTGACTCAGCTTGGCTCGGTGTTCTTAATGAACCAAGCCGAGCCTCCATCATAGCTCGTTTGTTAATGAGCTAGCTCGTGAGCTGCTCGCGAACAGTTCGATTAGCTCGATAGGCTCGATTATATAGAAATGTCAACTTTAATTCTCTAATAAGATGGTAGTTTTATGTTAGGTGAAATTCAATTTATCGTTCAAAAAATAAACCAAGTTCAGTATAGATAAAAATCATGCTAAAAGTTGGACCATCTTTTTATTTTTATTTATTTTTCATCTTTGTTGACTTAGATTGATATGTTTTCTACAATATTGTGTTATATTATGATTTTTGTGCTGTTGACACATGCTAATATTTAAAAACTGCTTAAAATCATCTAAATTTTTGTCATAAAAGTTTTGACATACTTGGCTCGTGAGCTTAACGAGCCAGCTCGATCTTTCTAAACGAACCGAACCGAGCTTCCATTTTAGCTCATTATCATAATGAGCCGAGCCGAGCCAGCTCGTTATTAGATGAGCTTTAACGAGCTGAGCCTTAATGAGCCGAGCTGTCTCGTTATGTACCCCCTAGTTCTGGCTGCCGAGGTTGTGCTTAAAAAAAAATGGTTCTGGCTGCCGCGGTAATGCCGCCACCGCCACCGCGATCGATATTCCCTCGAGAAACACATGCAAGAACGCTCCTAAGCGGCCAAGCGGCTGGTGATGCAATTCATGCAAACGGCAAGCTGATCCCAGCTAGCTCACTGAGAACGCGGCGGTCTACGGCGTATGCGAACTTGATCGGCGTCGACAGATCCGTGTACGTCCTGATCGATCACAGACTTTTGCAGCGTACGTAGCCTGGGGCCGAAGGAGCCAAATTAGGTTGGTTGGGAAGCAGTATCGTCAATCATCATGCATGTATACCACTGCACGAGTCGATCGATCTTATCTCTGAAGAAACGTGGTTCTGATGAGCTTTGGTGCTACACTGCTACCAAATACTACCGCGTCGTTCTACCGATACCTCTCACCAGTCTACTCTAGACTTGTGTAGTATCAGTTGGCTAGGGCTCGATCGGAGTCAGACGAGTTTTAAGGTTTCCTCTATTCATGGTGCACCGTTCCCAGAGCTCGCGTGCATCTTCCACGCTCCAGTCAGCAGTGAACAGATGAAATGCTGCGTTGTTTTTAGAGAAGTCGCACAGACTGATGCAACGCATGCATTGCAACTAGCTAGTTCTCGGAAACGTTAGCAGCCAGGCTTCCACAGAATGGCGTTGCTGTTTCCCAGTCGCGTAATCGGGATAGGCACCGCGCGCATGTCTCGACGTTTGACTAGTGCACGGACGACAAGGAAATGACTTACGTCACGAACAAATCCACGAGGAAGGAAAGCCGATGACTCCACTGCGAAACACTACAGCAAACAGGCCCTAATTAAGCCTTTCAAGCTTCCACGGATTAAGAGGGCAAGAGTTCAGATCAATCACAACCGTTGATCATATGCTGAGAGAGAAGAAAAAAAAGCTCCCAACGTGGCGAAACGCATGCAGCTAATCTGAGATTTAAAAGAAGGCAACACAACGCGCCGAGGGAACAAAAAGGAAGGAAACCATAGTGGTGGGTGAGGTGATTTATGAGACCATATATACAATGGATGGCTGTTTTTGTTGTCTTAAAGAAGTACTATACTTCTTTTATTTGTGGATGAAAAAAGGAATATTTATGAGTTGCATGGCAACTACAACTCCTATAATGGTGTAAAAGCCATCTCATACTCCTAAATTTTAGCGTATGAGGTGGTTGCTAGAGGTGGCTATCGAGCCAGCTCGACTCAACTCGGCTCGGCTCGTTCTAACTCGTTAGACTAATGAGCTAGCTCGGCTCGGCTCATTAACACTGACGAGTTAAAATTGTCGCTCGGCTCGACTCGCTATGCTCACGAGCTAGCTCGTTATGGCCCAACGAGCTAAGTATAAACATAATTATCATTTTAATAGTTTTAAAAAAAGAAAATGAGAGCGACAAATGCATAAAAATAAGCTTAAATTTGCACCTAAGATCAAGAATGGTAGAATTAATCGTAACATTATTTTTTTCCCTTAGTATTAATTAGATTTGTCTAACTTAGTATTTATCATTGCTATAAAACGGATATTTTAGATTTCATATGTTGCTCGTTAGGCTCATGAGCTAACTCGTGAGCCAGCTCGAGCTTGCTCGAAAATTCTAACGAGCAAAAAACTTAGCTCAGTTCGTCTAAAACTGAAACGAGTCCAGTCGAGTCGAGTCGAGTTTACTCCGAGCTAAGCTAGCTCACGAGTCACGAGTTTTATTGCCACCCCTAGTGGTTGCCTCGCGAAACAACCGCTTCTTTCTCTCACCTCCCTCTATCTCTTCCATGTCATCAAAAATTCTATATAGTAACGCATGAGACAGGCTATGAGACTGCTTATGTGTAGCATTGTACCTGCCCTTAACCGGGAACGAGGAATTAATTGGGATAATTATTGCATATGCTTGCAGATATGGTGGGTGATTTTCCGATTAATTGCATGCATGTTTTCGTGCTTCTGGTGCTGACCACATACACATGTGACGTCCAAGATTCGTCGGAAATGAAAAATGAAAGACGTTTTGAGATACACGCTAGATGGTGAAAACAATCCTGTTGGTGTTGAGCACAAAAAACAATCCTAGCAAATCAACACGCACAACTAATGTGGCCTAAAAACGTTTAATGCAAAATCCTAACAAATTTGGAAAAAAAGTCTACCTATAATCATGATCATTCCAAAAGAACGAAACAACAAAATAATACTAATAATGATCTATTACTTCTTGCCCGCAAACAAAAATTGATTATATTATACCTCCTATAAAATCATTTCTGAGGTACAGTAAAATTTGCCTAATATAAATGCAGGCCCAAGGTGCTCGTGAAGCCTCCAACTCACACACAGCGCTCTGGATCCCGTTCCCGTACGTGCTCGGTCGAAGCCAACGGTTTCAGCCATGGCCATCCACCTCCTCCTGCTCTGCTCCCTCCTGTCCGTCTCCCTCTCGCGCACCGGCGCCGCGCCGCCGCCGGTCTACGACACGGACGGCCACCCGCTGAGCTCCGGCTCGAGCTACTACGTCCTCCCGGCCGCCGGCGGCGGCGGGCTCACCCTGGCGCCCCTCGGGGCCCGGTGCCCGCTCTACGTGGCGCAGGAGGCCGACGAGCGCCGCGGGGGCCTCCCCGTGCGCTTCACGCCGCTGCAGGGTGGCGACGCCGCCAGTGCCGTGCACGTCTCCTTCGACGTCCGCGTCCGCTTCGACGCGTACACGACGTGCGTGCAGACCACCGAGTGGCACGTCGTCTACGGGCGCGTCGCCACCGGCCCGATCCGGGAGCCGAGCCCCAGCGGGCGGGAGAAGGTGTTCCGCGTCGAGAAGCACGGCCGGGTCGGGTACAAGCTGGCGTCGTGCACGGACAAGTGCCAGGACCTGGGCCTGCTCAGGGACCGCGGGGGCGTGTGGCTCGGCGCGACCGACCAGGCTCATGAGGTCGTGTTCAAGAAGGCGCCGCCCGTTTTCCCTCGGCCTCCTCCTCCGTCACAGGCGTGACGCGCTGTGCTTGTAGCGCGCGATTGCGCGCATGCCGAATAAGGTGGGGGCGTGATTAGCTATGGAGTTGCTATGCGTTCCCTATGACGAACTTTCTAGTACTTGATCAGCAAGGCCGTTTCTTGTGACTTGCCAACAGTAATAAAGTCTCACATAATTAGCTGGCCAAATTATTGAGTGCAAATAAAGTTTGTGCTCTATAAAACCTCATCACAAAAATTTTCAGAAGGTTTCTTTGTAGTCACCTTGCGTTAATTTGCAGTTGCAGAGCTCAATTTCCATTTGGATTTTGTCAGAATTCTCGATCGAGGCCCTTCAGCCCAACCACCAAGTTGCCGAGGTGTCTGGTCCTGGAAGCCCAAACACGCCAGGAACACAAAAGAAACTTAAGGCCAGTCTCAGTGGCAGTTTCATACATATTTAATAAGGTGGCACATCAGCATTTTTGCTGACATGGCAAAAGAATTAATAGGAAAGAGAGGAACAGCGTTTCATCCCGATGAAACGAGTCGGACGTTGTTTCCAACGAAATGAAACGCATACGAAACTCCACTGAGGACTCGTCGGTTTAATCCTATGGCATTTTTCTGATCCCTTGCGGCATCATCCACACACCCGCGCATCCTGCCTTCACCTGCCGAGGCCGTCGCTTCCGCATCAGTGCATCAGCCTCTTCATCATTTCCTCCCGTCGGCCGTCGCCGTCGCCGGTCCCGCCTCTCCAGCTGCGACTGACGGCCCCGTCGTGGTTGCCCCTCCCGCCTCTCGCCTCTCCAACCTCCAAACCCTCGCGACGAGTAGGTGGCCATGGCTAGGACGGTGGTGCTGAGCGGCTCAGATTCCCTAGCGGGAGCAGCTTCAGTGGACGGCGGCTCCGTCTGGAGAGTTGAGGTTGCGGCTGTGGTGAAGATGCTTCCGAGATGAGGAATTGGCCAGAGTCGGCGTGGCTCCTGCAGATTTGCTTGTCTGCGATGGGGTCCTGTTGTCCCGGCGGAAGCAATGGAGGGAGGATGGAGGAGCTCTTGGTCAATGGTCTCTCTCATCCCGTCTGCGAAGCAAGGGTGATTCGGCAGCACATGGCTCCTGTCAGACCAAGGACGAAGGTATTTTTCTTTTGCCATGGGATGAACCGAGCCACTGTTTTGAGTGGCTGCATATTTGTGTTGATGCACTTGATCTCAACATTATGCAACCATTTAATATTGTGGCTAGCCTTTGAAATTATGAGAAGAAACTGTGCATTGAGAAAAGGGTGTTTCATTTCACACACCAAGATTGTAAATCTGATGTGGCACTCTAAAAAAAGTGATATGAAACTCGTAGCATTCTCTCTCTCAAAAAAAAAAAAAATCTAAGACTCATAGCAACATGATGTGCTAATTATTAGCGAAAACACGACACGACATTCACAGCAGTATTGCTGCTGCGGCCTTGCTAACGACATTATTGAACAACAGCAGAAACATCACAGACGAGCAGTAATCTGGCTAGACGGAGAGGCCGGTATCCTTGAACTTCTCCTCGGTAATGGCGTCGATCCGGCGTGCCATCTCCGGTGACATATGGTTCACCCAGTCCCTCGCTCTGCCTCGCCGAAAGAATAGGTTGTTAGGCACGGGGCCGCGCACGGAATCTATCTTGCCACCCTTGGTCACCTCAAGCCCGGTCATGTGCTCAAACGAGCAGAGCCTCACAATATCATCCACCACACCATCTTCCTCCTCTCCGGCGCTGAAAGGGCGGCCCACAAACTCCGCTAGCCTCCGGACATGTGTCGCGGGATCCCGCTGCATCTCCTCGTACCTGAAGAAGAGAACGCGCTCTGGGTGCGCCAAGTGCGCGTGCCAGTACCCGAGCACGTGGTCCCAGTACGGACCAAACGTTAATAGACCATTGCATAAGAACTCGACGGCAGTGTCCACCGAGAGAGGCTCGAACCCGTCCCAGGCCCTTATCTTGTTCGCGAAGTGCAACAACGAGATCAAGGTGTCCTTGGGATCACGATATACGTACACGATCTTGCATCCTGACGCGACGACGGTGCTCGGCAACGACACGAACGGGACGTGCGTAGCGAAGAGCCTTGGATCCGGGAGCACTTCGAGATCTGGGATCTTGTTGTGGGTGTAGAGGTTGTACTCAAGGAACTTGATGCACTCGTGTGGGCTCGAGGAGTGGAAAGGGTGGTCGGCGGCGTCTGCCGGGTGCTCCTCCCGGTGCACGGTGGCGTAGAGAAGCGATTTCATCCAGGTGGTGCCGGACTTCGGATAGGTGGCGATGATGATGTCCGAGGGCCGTGCGGTGAAGCAAACATTGGCGACCATTGCGCCGACCATGGGCTCCAGGTGTGCGTGCCATCCATGGTTATGGCGGTATAATTTTTTGTTCAACATGCTTTGCGAGCTGGTAGAGTTCTGGATTGGTCTCGACTTTCGAACCGGCCTTTTCCTCGACGTGCAAGGGAAAGGCTTCCTTAGAGGAAGACATTGTGTTGCAGATTGTGAGTTTAGGCAAAGGGCTCATAGACTCATAGATAGCCGTAGCACGTAGTATGTATTGTTTACGTCCTTTTGAAAAAGTCTTTGTAATATTTAATTATATTCTATCTATGCAGAAAAATAAAAAAATTAGGTTAATTGCAAATATTCTCCTTCATAAGTTTATTTGTTGAAAAAACCACCCAACCCCATCTCAATAAAGATTAAAATAGCCCTATGATTTACATGTGCTCCGCCAAACTAGGCCAAAAACTGTCACCATAGACGCTTGACTTCGTGAATGTCAAGATCAGCCGGCACAATCTTTGAGAAATGCTAGAGGTAGGGTTGCGTGTAGTCATAGAGACGAGTACTAAGTGTGTGTTTGTGAATGTCCGCGTCTGTACTGCGTTTCAAAAAAAAATATGCTAGAAGCTTTGCCCATAGCAGCAATTTGGAGATAGAGGCTAGACTACTCGTACCATGAAGTCTTTGTACCAACCTTTTTTTTTCTTGTCAAACGAACTGTACAAACAATTGAATCAAGTATACGGAATAGTTCTTTCTTTCTTTTCAACAGTAGAGCACTTAGTCAGGGTTAGATGTGTGTCACTGTCATATATTCGTGGAAAGTCAGAATGTTCCGATAATATATTCTTCCGTAACACTGCGCCTGAATTCAACTAGAGTGCTATGAATTAGCCTTCTAAAGTCTTTCGCTTAATTACCCAGAACATTAAGTCTTTGGATGAATGATCTCTGCGGGTCGACAACTAGTACTCCGAGTACTCCGTTCATTTATTTTTATAGTAACACTAGCAAACTACAACTATCAGCATCTAGTTGCGAAAGGGCCTGTAGCCTAGTTGTACAAGAGCCTTAGTAGCACCTGAGGTCTTGGGTTCGACTCTCCGTGGGAGCGAATTCAAGGATTTAACGGCATTTTCAGTGGTAGGCGACACTCCCGTCGACAGCGAAGCGCCAGCGGTGACTTCGTCAATCTCTAGATTTGTCGGCTCAGTCTACGAAGATACTCATCGGGGAAGGGTTTGCCTACGTGTGTTCATAAGGGAGGGTGTTCAGAGGGGGGAGGGGGGAGTGTGCGTGCGTTGTGAGTGTCTGAGTTGCTACCCATGCAATAAAAAGTTCAGGCAATCTCTAGAAAGAGTTGTCGTAGTTTCCTTCCAAAAAGAAACCTACTCATACCGTCAAATTTGTGTACAAACCTTGCATGTTTTCTTTTTCAGTTTTAACCGAAGTGTACAAACAATCGAATCGAAGTAGAAGCGATGGTATGGATGCAAATAGCCCCTTTAATGTAGAACTGGATGTCGATCGACAACATTACAAAGGCAACGGTGCGCGGTACCTCCTGTTTCACGAACTTATTATATATGGTGCCACGTACAATGTACTACTACAACAAGATTAACACAATGCAATGGTGTTTTGATACGTATGTAGGCCACGCTATTTGTTGAACGTTGATCAGTAATGCTGCGCTGCGAATGGACGCAGACATCAAAAACCTTGAAACTTGGTCTCAGTAATTGCATCGATGCGCCGTGCGGCTTCTGGTGACAGATGGTTCACCCAGTCACCAACCTCTCCACGCCGAAAGAAGAAGCTGTTCTCCACCACCACGGTTAGCCCGACCGTAGTCTTGCCTCCTGTTGTCACCTCCATCCCACTCATGCGCTCGAAGGCACAGAGTTTTACGATGCCGTCCACCACACCATGTCCTTCCTCCTCTACGATGAACGGGCAGCCGACGAACTCTGCCAACCTTCGGACGTGAGCTGCTGGGTCCTTCTGCATCTCCTCATACTTGAAGAATAAGCACTTGGTGGTTTTTTTTTTTTTTTTTTGAAAAGAAGCAGGAGCACTGCCATTCATTAAGATAGATAAGAGAATTACAACCTAATTTGTACAAGAAAACTAAGAAAAAAGAAAAAAAACAACTGCCGATCTGTACTGCCCAACTCAATCTGACCATGTTGACCTGTCGAACTCAATCTGACCCTGTCGATTTGCCGAACTCAAACTGCGGCTACACCGCGATCTCGAACTGAACTATACTGCCAACAAACAACAGCTCATGGCGCTGGCCTCCACGACCCACCAGAGCAAATCTTCCGAACCACACCACGACCGCGTCGACGACCTTTCTTCCAAACAACACAACGACAGCGTCGACGATCTTTCTTCAACCACTGCACTGCCAGCACCAACTGAAACACGCCGACGTCGCCGCAACACCGCCAGCTCAACCTGAACTCAACTGCCAACGGCCTCCGCAAATCGCCGGAGCTCAACCTTGCCGTGGCATCAGCCTCTACAACTCGCCGGAGCAGCCGCCTGCAAGCACACGCAGACGCCACTTCACGCCGCTCCGGCGTTCACCAGCTGCGCGCCAAGTCGCCAGCCTCCTCGCCGCGCGACCTAACGCGCCGACGGCTTCCGCGCCACGCGGCCACCATTCGCCGTCACGCCGCACGACGCACAACGCGCCACCGCGCTGCCGGCCTCCGCGTGACCTCAGGAACCACCAGCCGCCGGGCCGAGCGGCCTCCATGCGCCGCCGGCCACCGCGCCGCCTCCCGCCAGCGCCGCCGCCGGGATCCGCCGCTACCACGCAGATCCGGCCACCCATCGACCGTCACCCCGCAGATCAGGCCACCGGCCGCCCAAAGCCGGCCAGCCGGAGCAGGAGGAGGGTGGGGGAGGGGAGAGCAGGGTGGGGAGAACGCGGGGAGCCGCCCCATCCACCGCCGCCCTAGGAGGAAGGACCCCGCCGCCGCCATCCTCGTAGCCGCGCGGCTTGCCGGCGGCGTGCTCCGGCGGCGGCGAGGTGGGAGAGAGGAGAGGGAGGGGGCGGCGGCGGCGGCTAGGGTTTGGTCGCCCGAGTCGCCCCTCCCCGAGGGCGACGCGAGCGCACTGTCCAACTTTTGAGGAATTTGGATAATAGCACTTGGTGTGGGTGCGTCAGGTGCGCATGCCTGTACCCAAGTACATGATCCCAGTATGGCCCGAACAGCGACAAGCCACGACAGAAGAAATCGACAGCAGTCTCTGTGTCAAGGGGTTCCTGCCCGGCTTTAACCTTGAACTTATTTACAAAGTGCAACAGTGATACTAAAGTGTCCTTGGGGTCGCGCCACACGTACACAATCTTGCATCCTGATGAGACGACGGTTCTCGGCAGCGACATGAACGGCACGTGCGTGGCGACGAGCCTTGGACTCGGGAGCTTCTCGAGACTCGGGATCCTATTGCTCGTGTAGAGTTGTAACTCTAGGTATTTGATGCACTCATGAGGGCTCAAGGAGTTGAAAGGGTGGTCGGCGGCGTCGACAGGGTGCTTGCTCCGGTGCACGGTGGCGTAGAGAAGCGCTTTCATCCAAGTGGTGCCGCACTTGGGTGGGGTGGCGACGATGATGTCGGAGGAGCGTGCGGTGAAGCACGCGTCGGCGACCATGGCGCCGACCCCGGACAACTTGCCGGAGTACCAACCTTGTTCGTGATGGGAGAGTGGGGCATGGAACAAGCCATTTGACCTGGGCAAGGAGGAGACCAGGCTGGCATAATGTTGGTAGAGTTCTGGATTGGTCTCCTCTTCCGTACCGGTCTTTTCCTCGACATGCAAAGGAAATGTCTTAGAGGAAGACATGGTGTTGCAAACGGTGTGTTTGGGCAAGGGAACTGGTTGGCTCATATATAGCAAAAGGAGCTTCTTTGTAAAATGTCTTCGTATTAATTAGTCCACGGAGCAAAAATTAAATACAAACTACTCCGCTGACATTGTACACCCACATGATGCACATGGCACGCTAATACAAATTAAATAGACAAATAATTAGTTTGCTGCAAAAAAATAATCTTAGAGGACCTTTGCGTTGCATAATGCTACTACTCCATCCAGTGTTCTTTTGTTGATATTTGTTTGAGCAAATTACGCTAACAAAGATAATCAGAGGGACTAGATTATACATCCATCTCGGTGCAGATCAGTCAGCCTCCCACCATTATTACTAGTTGGTGTACAAACCATTCTTGTTTTCTTTTACAGTTTTGAACCGAAGTGTACAAGCAATCGAATCCAAGTAGAAGTGATAGATAGATACGGAGCAGTTTTTCTTTTCTCACTAGTTAGAACATTTTGTCAGGGTTAGATGTGTCACTGTGTCACGAGAAGAGATCTGGTGTTACAAACGGGTCCCGTGTTACCAACTTAAATAGCACCTTGAATACGTATAAAAAATACAACAAAAATATGAATGGATAGCTCATGTCATCCTTTACCATCATACAAATTTTTACATGTAACGGAAACTTATGTAAGATGCAATAAAAATGTAAAATATGCACTTCAACAGAAACGGGTTGCGGGTTCGACATGAACAGTTGCAACCTGCACTGTTGACATGCTGATTTCACCTTTTTGTTGCATCTTACACAAGCTTTCGTTTCATCTAAAATTTTGCATGATAGTGGAGTGGAGGACGACATCCTCTATCAATACATATTTTTGTTGCAATTTTTCTATGCATATTTGATGCGCTATTTAAGTTGGTAACACGGTAGGGAGCGGTAAGAGCAACTCCAATGGAGGACCCTAAATCAGGGTCCTTACTTTTCAAGTAGGGGCTCTTATTTCATTTGGGGGCTCTAATTTTTACCATCTATTCCAACAGCAGCCCACAAACTTAAGCCCCTATCCAACTGGGACCCATCCGTCAGTCTCTCTTCTATTTTCTTCTCCACGCCTGGCCGCACCTCTCTCCTCTCGAACTCTCTTCTCTTCTCTCGGTCTCTCTCTCTCGCCTGGCCTCTCCGGCGGCCGCGCCAGCCCTGCCCCTCCCTCCCCCTCTCGATCTCGTCGCGCCAGGCTCGCCCTTCCCGCCCGCCGCGCATCCCATCCGTCCCCCTCTCGAGCTGCCTGCTCATCCACGCCGGCCTCGCCTCCCGAAGCTAGGTCCGAGGTGGTGGCGGCCGGATACGAGGTGGTGGCGGCCGGCTCCGAGGCGGTGGTGGCTGGATCGACGGCGGGGGCGGCCGAATCGAGGCGGTGGTGGCCGGATCGACGGCGGGGGCGGCCGGATCGAGTCGGGGGCGGCCGGATCGAAGGCAGGTCGGCGAGCTCAGGGGCGCGGGTCGGCGGCGGGGCTTCCGGCCGGGCTGTCGGGCAAGCCGGCGGTTGGGCGCGCTGGCAGTTGGAGCGTGCGCCACGACGACGCGAGCGAGTAGGGGCCGGCCTGCGGACCCAACCGGAGAAGGGGCTGTGGAGGAAAATCTGGGGGCCTCCCTACGGTAAGGGCTGGAGTTGGGGCTCTGTTGGAGTGCGATTTTTGGCTCTCAGCCCCCAAATCGCGAGTTGGGGCTGGAGTAGGGTCCTCCATTGGAGTTGCTCTAACACCTGAACCTTTCTCCACTGTCCTGTTTGTCGAAAGTCAGGATGCACTAATAACATACTCTTCCGTAGTCCTGCGCCTCAATTCAACGAGTGGGCTATGATTAGAGCTCTACTAAAGTCTTTGTACCAACCTTTTTTTTCTTTGTCAAACGAACTGTACAAACAATTGAATCATGTATACGGAATAGTTCTTCTTTCTTTTCAACAGTTAGAGCACTGTCAGGGTTAGATGTGTGTCACTGTCATATATTCGAGGAAAGTCAGAATGTTTCGATAATATATTCTTACGCTGCGCCTCAATTCTTTCATATGACAACTTTTTTGACATGCATGTGTTGTCTATGATTTTTTTTGATAAAATTTATTTTACTCCTTTCAAGTTTAACTTAGTCGGATATGAGGACGACGGTGGTAGATGGCTATGTTCTTTCATATCAGAGTTTTCGTCGGTGGCATATCCGTCTGGGATGGTGATCCTAGATGGTGGAATTTGCGGCTCTTTTAAGGTTTCTTGTCTTCCATCAATGGAGTTAGCGTTGATTAGAAGGCTATTGTAATCAGAGGATGTAATTTGCTTCAATAGTAATGGAATTCACTTTTCGTAAAAAAAAAAGTTTAACCTTTGTCAGATAACTCTCTAAAACTATCACATGCATGGTTTCCTGAGTTTTACCTTAGATTATTAGTTAAATATGGTCCGATACGAAGCTTAGATTACGTTATCGTTAATATTCTCACTAATAAACTCACGAAATGACATTCCTAATTAAAGGACTGACATTACAAGGTGTTCTCCTCACTAATAAACTGATAAAGATGAGGTGCACCAGAACTCCTGTGACCAGATACCTCCCGCGCCATTAGCGTCGATCCGCCATTGCTCGACGCAGGAGACCGGTGCCTTTGAACTTATCTTGGGTAATAGTGTCGATGCGTCCCGTCGATGAGCATGGGCAGGGTGGCCGACGGAACAGGGCCCCCAAAAAATTAGGGCCCCCAGTTAGAGCTTCACCATTGATACCTTTGTGCTTCATGCCACCGGATAAAGGATGTAGTTTGGAATTTGACCGGGGGGAGTGATGGAGGAGCGAATAGGCACTCCATTTTGCTTGTTTATAGGTGTCTCGGCCATTGAATGATGCTCTGATGTGAGCTCGTCTCATCAGCAATGGTGGAGAGAGAGAGAACAACGAAACCGTGCAACTGGAGGAAACTAGAGGAGGAAGACGACCCTGGCTGGCCAAGTTGGGCCAAACGAGTATTGGACTGATTGGGCCTCTATTGGACGGATAAAAAAGATGGCCCAGGAATTTCGGGGCCTCACTTTGAATTTCGAACCGGGCCTCCGAATTCCTGGAGACGGCCCTGAGTGTCGATGCGTCGGGCTATCTCCGGCGACATATGGTTGGCCCAATCCCCCACCACTCCGCGCCGAAAAAACGAGGTGTTCTCCACCGTGCCCACCACGAGGTCTGTCTTGCCTCGCTTGGTCACCTCCATCCCGCTCATACGCTCGAACGAGCACAGCCTCACGACGGCGTCCACCACGCCGGCCTCCTCCTCGCCGTCGCCGAACGGGAAGCCCACGAACTCCGCCAGCCTCCGGACGTGCGCCGTGGGGTCCCTCTGCATCTCCTCGTACCTGAAGAAGAGCACCTTCTCAGGCTGCGCCGTGTGCGCATTCCAGTACCCAAGGACGTGGTCCCAGTACGGGCCGAACGGCGACAGGCCGTCGCAGAACAGCTCGGCGGCTGCCTCCATGGACACCGGCTCGAGCCCGTCCTTGACCCTGAACTTGTTGGCGAAGTCCCATTGGGAGACCAGGTGGTCCATGGGGTCCCGGCACACGTACACGATCTTGCAGCCCGACGACGCGAGGAGGACGGACCTCGGCAGCGAGGCGAAGGGGACGTGCGTGGCGAAGAGCCTCGGGTCCGGGAGCTTGTCGAGGTCGGGGACCCTGTTCCTGGTGTAGAGCTGGTACTCGAAGAACTTGATGCAGTCGTGGGGGCCGACGGAGTTGAGCGGGTGGTAGGCGGCGGCGTCGTCGTGCACTGGGTGCTCTCCCCGGTGCACCGTGGCGTACAGCAGCGCCTTGATCCATGTGGTGCCGGACTTGGGCAGGGTGGCCACGATGATGTCCGACGGACGCGCGGCGAAGCACGCGTCGGCGACCATGGCGCCGACCAGGGGCACCAGGCTGCAGTGCCAGCCATGTTCGTGGCGGTGGAACTGGCTGTTGGACAAGCCTTTCGTGCTGGGCAGCGAGGCCACCAAGCTGGCGAAATGCTGGTAGAGCTCTGGGTTGGTTTCGGCTTCGGCTTCTTCCTCGGTTGCCGATGGAACGGTTTCTGTGGAGGAAGACATGGCGTTGCGCCAGTAGAGAGTGACTGGAGTGGAGTGCTTGGGCGTGGTGATTCCAGCAACAGCTACTTCGTTTTTGTCCACAAAGTCAACCAATTACTTCGACAGCCGAGAACATGAACATGGCGTGCACATTAAACAAAGATATTTGTAGAACGTTCTAGGGCGGGTTTGGCTTTCGAATCGGCTTGCGACTTGATTCTTATCCAGTCAATTAACAATAAAAGAATCAGGTCCGATCTGCTGAAGTCTGTGCATCGCAGAAATACCGAATACCAGGTCCGATCTGCTGAAGTCCGTGCAACGCAGAAATACCGAATACCGCCTGCGTGCGTTTCAAGTGGAACCATTGTTGAACTCGTTGGGTTCTCTTCAAAAGCAGCTGCATTGCCCCGTGCTACTACAGCTTCGCTGCTCTGCTATATACAACTTTTTCCTTTTCTGAAATGTGCTATATAGTACAACTTTGCTTGTCCCAGGACACATGTAATTCGTTGATGGAAACAGACGCAGTTGCATACACATTCTCTCAAGGAGCGCTGTGTCACGTCTCTCCGGCCCTCCAGTCGGGTTAAGAATTTTTTCGGAGTTCTAAAAAAAATGCTCAAATGAAGAAGAAAAAAAAAAGCAAAGAATATTGGGTTCCGCTCCTCAGGGAATATTGGGATCCACTCCAACAATCTCAAAATCAAATAAATTCCACAGTGCTAATCGCATATCAGTATGTTATAGATGTTGACAAACGCATCAATCAAATCTGCTTGTTAAACCATACCGAGTAGTTAAAACAGCCAATGCAGATTATGTTGATCCTCAACATATACAGTGTCGTTAAACATTAGTAGATGTTAAACTATTTGTAGCAATATGCTGAAATTGGCCTGGTGGGATTCAACCAAGATCCAATCTGCATCAACCTTCATCATCATTGCAGTGAATCACGAGGGAGGTCAGAGCATGCAGCATAATCACATCAAATAACTGAGGAAGCATCGCTACCAAGCTCAGCATCAGCTGCATCTGAATTTCTAGCAAACTAAAGCCTCATATCTGCAGGTCCAGGACCCAGGATGCCTTTTGCAGGATCCGTAGGAAGAATCACATCTACATGTGGCCGTCTCCCATCATCCGTTGATGCCTGCTGGCTCTGGAGCCATTCCTGCTGTTTGAATCAAGGTGTTAGCCCAACATTTTCACAAAACAGAAAATAAAACCTACATCAACAAATGCAGACAAAACATACCTCCTCATGAGCATTATCAGGATCACACAAGTCCGGTGTAACAATAGGTGGTATTGCATCTGGGTCAGGCTTCTGGAATACAAAAGTTGAATACAAGCCTGCAGATGAAATCCTACTATAAATAAACATTAAGTAAATTAAGACCCTACAAAACAATGAAGCAAAAAGAACTCAAGGTCACCTAAAATATCATGGGTACGACCAAGAAGCTTTCCACGAGGATCAACAAAACTTGCACCATAACTACCAAGCATTGGGGCGAACTGTGTTCTGGATTCAATCACAACCAAAAATCAATACAGTATTGCACATCCACCATTGTTTATTACTTCACATTATATTTCTTTGGACTTTGGGTAGGAAGTGATGAATTGAACAATTTGAAGTGATGCAAATGAACAATGAAAAATACTACAAAGTATAATAAAACGATTCCATAGGATTTGACCTATGCTATTGTCACCTGTTGTCATCATAAAATTCAGTCAAATTCTGGATCTCTATATATTCCAGTCCAGCCTCCCTTGCTAATCTGTTTCAATACAACCTAAAATTGTGAAAACTCCATCATCCAAGTTGCTTGACAAACAGATGTTCTAGGTTTATAATACAAGGCTGTACAGCAAAATGTTGAAAATAGATGAGGAAAAATAACCTCATAAGGCTGGGAAAGTGGACAAGGCAGTGATTATCAAATACTGCTTCATTTGCAAATTTGAGTTGGTACTTCTTTCCAAAGAAAGGAAACCTGCACCATATTGCATTAGGTCTTTCAAGAAATCAAGAAATAAAAAGTTCCAGATATATTAAGTACAACTGTGGCTCATACTTTTCTTCCTCAACTTCAAAGGTAATGGTATAGTTCTCTGAGCGAATACTATTTGGAACAGTCTTCAGACCTTTATTATGTGAAGCTTCAACGTTCTTTTGATACTTGGTCCTACAGAATTATTTACAAAAAATGCAACTCAGAAGGAAACAAATAGAGTTTTCTGAAGCACATAACATGATAAAATTGTATGAGATGAGGTAAATCGAAGGTTCGCTTGCAGTGAAGCATATATGGTTGCCTAAAGTTTCTTTTACTTTGCTATATCGTGGATGAATGCGCAAGCTAAAGATACCTTCTTTTTTCCTTTTGGGTGGTAGTACAAAAGGAGCTAGTACATAATAACAAGATCCATGTGGCGACTGTACCATATTGTAGATGAATCAGGAATCAAGCCAAAAAAATAGCCTCCAGGCTTGAGTAGTGACGCTACATTATTCAGAAGCTTCCTTGCGCGCTCCTCACTCTCAAAGCATAACTATCTTTCAACAAGGATAAACTATGAGAATTAGCTAAGCTCAAAAGTATTCACTCCTCTAAACTGACAACTGTGACAAGCATGTTGTATTCCAGAATTAGAGGACAACCGACTTGCCTGCAAGTGCTGCATACAGCAAACGACATCTGCCTGGATGCCCTTTTCCTGCGCCTGAGCTTCGAAGCCATCCTGGCATGCAAATCCACCACAAAATAACAGTCAGCAGCGAATACTTCACGCGAGTCAGCAGGCATATCTGAGCGAGAAGACACGGAGGACGAGACGGTGTACGTCAGAAGGATCCAACTCGAAGAATTCAGCAGTGAAAGGTTTCCTCTTGCCGTCCCATTGCTCACGAGCGTCACTGACAGCCGAAGCAGAGACATCTGTTATAGAAATTGCAACTCGATGAAATCAGCAACTGTAGTTGACAGTCTAATACTAAGCAAGAGACCATGGAGCAGTGAAGCTACTGTGAGGCAGCTGCCTACCGATTCCTATGTAGTGGCCGACCTGCGCATCGCACCACTTGTCCGTATCAACGCCGCCATCGCAGTACAGGTCGCAGACCTTCAGCAGAGGCAAGGTGGAATCAGTCAGGTCGCTGGTTTTTCAGCGAATTGGAGGGTGGGCAGGAGAGCGAGGAGGAGGTGCTTAAGGCAGACCGTGGCGTAGGGGAAGGCGAAGATTTTGATGAGGGCGGTCTTGGCAAACTCGAACAGCCGATGATGTGGTGCCGCCGCAGTGCGCTCCATGGCCGCGCCCCGCGGCTAGCCGCACTGTGGTAGCGCCCCGCCTGGTCCGCTCCGTTTCCTCGCGCGACTCTTCAAGCTCGCTCGCCGCAGCGCGGCCGGTCCGGTGCCCGGCGCTCGGACCTGGTGTCGCCGACTCGCCGCCGCGCCCCGGTAATGGAGCTCTCTCTCTCTCTCTGGATCGGGAGGCCCGTTCACTCGGCTAGGGTTAGATGGTACATGGGCCATCATTTGTGGGCCTGCAGTTCACAGTTAACCCCAAACTGGCCCACTTCAGCGACAATTAGGCCCTGTAGACTGATTCCGCTCTCCTCTGCCAACAACTCGGAGGCATCCGGGCAGACGTGTCAAATGGTCCGGCGAACAATTTTTTTTAATTACACAGTACAACTCAGACACTCACAACGCACGCACACTCACCCCTATGAACATACGTACGCAAACCCTACCCCTATGAGTATCTTCGAAGACTGAGCCGGCAAATCTAGAGAATACGAATGTGATTGGGCGGTCTTGGCAAATGGTCTGGCGAACATGATTTGCGAACCTGCAAATTATTATGGTTTAGTGCCGACGAGAATACGAAATCTGGCCACGACGCTGGGAGCTTCGCAACGTTCGTGAGGTCGATTGGCCCGTCGACACG
Source organism: Eragrostis nindensis (assembly GCA_012490785.1). Lineage (NCBI taxonomy): Eukaryota > Viridiplantae > Streptophyta > Magnoliopsida > Poales > Poaceae > Eragrostis > Eragrostis nindensis. The sequence goes on along the minus strand of JAAXCT010000258.1, from coordinate 661,953 downwards.
CATACATTTAGGGCCTGTTTGGACGGCGTTCAAACCGTGCCACTCGCCGTGCCCTAGCTGCGGCGCCGCTGCACATCCAAACACCTTTTGCCGCACCTATGGCCCGCCAACGCGACGCCACAGAACGCTAGTGCAAAATCGCTGCCGCAGCTTGCCAACTGTGTGGCGGCCATTTTGCTCGCCGCACTCGCGGCGCGGCCGCAGCTGTGGCGCGTCGCTCCGTGGCGACGTCCAAACAGACCCTTACGCCTCACGCGGGCCAGTCTAACTCCCCACAGCGGCGATGGCGCGAAGCTGCCATGCAATTAAAACGTGCGTGACGTTGTTCATCCGATAGCGGCATGAAAATCTGCCATAGCAAGGGCAATGTGAAATGGCAAAGCAGTCTACATGTGCGGGTCCCATAGCAAGGTGACTTTAACTGAGGACTGCTTCACAATAGTAAGGCGTAAAGGCAGACCCCACCAAGGAAAAAAATAATCCATCAGGCATCAATTCTCTCCTCCGTAGCTCAACCTTGCGAAGCATTTCAGCCGGGTCTCCTCATTTGTTTAATGATTCACTGTGCAAATAATATTTTAAATGGCCTTCCAGCCGGTCCATAGCTATACGGACGACTTTTACTATAGACTTCTTCTTGACCGCTTGCACAATGTTTCAGTTAGCTGAAGGGGATTTTTTTATTCCCTATTGACTACTTTAGAACTACATTGCCTTAGTTGGACCAACTTCTGTCGCACACCCATTGTCGTTTCAACGGCGGAGCGCAGTCAGACACTTCAAGCATATCTCCCTCCGGTGGTCCGTTCAAATACTTCATTTCAGCACACCGTGAGGGTGAAGGAAATTTCTGGTGCCCTCGTTTAGTGCTGGATCATACTTTGCCAGATACCAAAAGGTTTAAATAATAAACTTACCAAAACAAAACAAATGGCCCCTATAGCTCAGTGGTAGAGCGTCAGTCTTGTAAACTGAAGGTCTGTAGTTCGATCCTGCATGGGGGCAAATTATTTTGCAAATTTCAAGTGTTTTTTCATGTCACCTTCAGGCTTTGTGATTTGCATCTTTTTGTTTTTCTCTATTGGAAACAAATAGCCTCACGCAGTTGCATGTCCTGTCTCAGACTGTCTTTGGTTGATAGAAGACAGAGAGGCAGAGAAGACCTCAACTTCAACGAATAGCTTCACCTGCTGTGTTTTTCAAGTGCTCCTCCTGGCCAATGCAGGTGAAGTCTGTCATTCGTGCTCATGATGGATGACTGTTTTACCGAGTAAAGGAGCGCTTCAAAATGAACTACGCTTATAGCTAGATACAGCTCCCCATTTAAAGGTTTCATAGCACATCAGTGTGGACTTTGGGTGTGCTTGTGCATCATAATTTTAATTGCCATAGGCGAAACAATAATTGGCACCTCCGCTCGGAGGTTTCATATGCTGAGTGTGGACTTCGGGGTACCGTAGCTTGAAGCATGATAGTTTGACGAAACGGCAAAAAAACAAACAAAAAATGCGGTGAGCGTGGATCGAACACGCGACCTTCAGATCTTCAGTCTGACGCTCTCCCAACTGAGCTATCCCCGCTGCTTATCAGTTGTCAATTTTTTATGTTTAAGGACACAATTTGATTCTGCAAACATTAACGCATTACTGTCGTGTGGGACCAACACCAACAGCCATGGGAATATCCATGGGCCAGAGCCTGCAGCTACCTCAGCTGGCCGCCACCAACCTGCTGCCGGCTGGGCCACTCCCAGCCGGCTGAGGTCCGTGCCAACGGCCGCTTCTCTCTGTGCCTCATCCGTGGTCTTGAGCAACTGCTTTGTGCGTGCAGTTTGCAGTCGCTGAAAAAAAAAAGGCGCCAGTGTCGCATGCAATTCTACAACAAGTAGATCTGGTGGACTGCTATTACGGTTGAAGTAATCTGTTCTGAGAATTATTAGAAGTAGTAGAAAGTTGAGCCGTTGATAGTTGACACTATGCAAAAGGTCTGTTAGCATGGCCGTAAGGTAGGGCACCTTTTTTTCACGGAGCAAATGGCCTACAGCTTGACACGAATCATGTCTGGAGAAACAGCCTGAACCTTTCAGAGGCAAAGTGCAGAGGCAGAGCAGAGCAGGAGCCACAGCTTTTGCTCAGTGCAGAAACAAAAGCATTTCGCGTACTCCGACTCTCCGAGTAGAGAGAGAAACGAAATGGCGCAGGGAATGGCATGGGCTATCCTGTTCCCTGGCTGCGCCAAACAGCATGTGGATTGAAATTTGGAAGAAACATTTTTTTTACTGATCAAAGAATCGAAAGGAAACGATGCCTCGACGGCATCATTCGTTTGCAAGAAAGCTGTAAGCTGCCATGGCCCCATGAGATGTGGAATCATGTCGCGGTGATTCACCGCTGTTTGTCAGTTAAAGGAGAAGCCTACCGATCTCTGGCGCATGCATCCACAGAATGTACGGCCTGCAAACTAATCCACGGCGAAAGAGTTGGCTCTTGCCCTCGTCTCTACTGAAAGGAGCAAGCTGATAGTGTTGAGTTCAGATCAGTTGACAAGTTTGCGTGCTCTATCACTGATCACATCACAATGGAACACGTACAAGTTCACACGAACAAAACCCAGTTACGAATCGTATCTACAGATCGCTACGTGATCTGATCGCCTTCCTGATTTCTTCACCACTTATACTGATGCCGCAAATCACAAGGAAAAAAAACACGCACACGAGACGCACCGAAAGATGCACGAAAGGGAACGAGAAAGCACGGCACGCCGCACGTCAAGTCATGCAACCGCGAGCCATCGCCGCGGCGGTCGGCGGTCACCGGGACTCTTCCTCCGCGGGCCTCGTGGCGCCGGAGAGCACGGAGAGCAAGTTGAGGTGGTGGCCCTGCGCCACGGACGCGTACGCCTGCTCCTGCGCCGGCGACAGGCCCCACGCCACGGGCCGCGCCTGCAGGGCCGCCCAGAACGGCTGCGCTGCCGCCGCCACCGCCGCCGCCTCGTGGGCGTCCTCTCGCTGGCGCTTGCCGAGGAGGGAGTGGGAGCCCGCGGTGCTGGTGGACGGGGCGGAGGAGCAGGAGAAGACGGCGGGGGTGGTGCCGGTGCCGGTGGCGGCGAGGATGGAGGGCTCGGCCTGGCGGAGCAGCCACTCGACGGTCTGGCCGTCGGACTTGAGCCCCAGCTCGCGGGTAAGCTGGAACACGCGCGCCGCGCACACGATCGGCATGCGCACGCGCCGCCCGCGTCCGTTCACCTTGCTGTGCCGGTCCTTGCCGCCGGCCGTGCTCGGCTTCTTCGGCGCGGGCGCCACGGCGTCCGCGCCGGGCGCGGCGGCCAGCGACATTGGCGCGGGCGTGGGCGCGGGCATGGGGCGGTAGACGTGGAAGGTGGCGGCGTCTTCGCGAGAGGCCATGGCCTTTGGTACGAGGTGTGTCACTTGTGGGGTGGAGGTGATGGGGATAGCCGGATAGGGATAGGGCCGTGGCCGCCTTGGCCCCTGGATGCCAGGATTTATAAAGCGGTTATGCGAATTTTTCTGTACCCTTTTTTTTGAACAATTTGCATGGAGTGGTAGTATTTTATTTCGCTGCACTTGTGCGCACTGTGAGTCTGTGAGTGTATCAATTTGCCATTCTAATCGGTATCAAATGTGCATTCAGAATGCAGCGACAAGTATTGAAGCATCATGAAATGAGTAGCTGAGCTAACTGGCACAGGTTCCGCATTATTCCTCGCGTATTGTGTACACTAGTGGCAAAAATGCTTCATAGGAGTACCTACTATCTCAAATACTGAAATTTGTTTCAAAATTTTGATGCTCGAAAAACAATGACCTGAAATTTCTTTTTCCGATATATCGGCATGTATACGCTGGATCTAGTGCCTTTTACTACTAAGTATTCAATTATTGATGCAGAGGTAAATAAGGCATGTTTGGATGCTGCCCTGACCATGTTGCCTGAGGAAAATGTGTGCCTGGTCAGGCATCGCATACTTGCCTGGTCAGGCATACAACAGAAGTGGTTGTTTGGTTGTAGCGGTGTGCCTGAGTTAAAACAGAAAATAGAAAATCCGCTTCGTTGTTTGAGACACGTAAACAACAAAATTTCTTTCACTGCTTCGTTCCCCACCACACCACCGCATCATCGCCTGAGAGAAATTCGCTCACCGGCGGCAAGGCTCAACCGGATGGGTGCCTGATACTATCAAAATGGATTCGTTAGGAGGCGTAGGTGATAGTTGATTGATTGATTTGAGCTAATTCATGGTCTGTTTTTCGAATTTTGTGGATTTATAAGCCTTGTCACCAAGAACCGCCTCCAAGAGATGGATCGCCGGCGACGAAACTTGGCCGCGGGGGTGTCAATGACCACTGGGATGAATCCTTAAGGTATATAAGATATTGGCTTGATCAATTTTGTCTATATCATTGTGATATTTGCGAATTTCATTGATTTGCGGTTGAAGCTATGGTTTGGAATGTGGAGTTCAAGCTGAGGGCGCGATGGAGACTGCTGCTTGCGGGCACGAGATTGGGGAGGCAGCCGCGGCTGCTCGTGCTCACCTCGTCGCCGTCGCCTTCCTGCAGCTCCGTGCTCTCGATGGTGGTCGGCGTGCTCGTGATTCCGCGTCGGGACCGAGCAATGGGGGAAAAGGAGTCTCAGGCACCAGCGGTAGCGAGACGCTCGAGCTCAGGCGCTCGATTTCGGACGCCTGAGCCTGAGCGACTTGCCTGAGTCAGGCAGCATCTCAGGGCACCATCCAAACACATGAACGAGACTATCAGGCGCGAGCCCAGGCCAGGCAGGCGGAAGCGGCTCTTGTCCTCCGCGGAGGCACGACGCCGGATATCTGTGCGGCGGCCGTGGCGCTGAGATTTGGGACAGGAAGTGGGCCACCTGTACTGGACCTTGTATATGGGCATCGTATAAGGACCAGAAAATGGTCTCTCTTTTTTTTTATCTGCTGTCCTATGCATGCTGGGTGCAGTTAATGCAAGCAAGTTGGAGTAGTACAGTAGAGTGCAGGGCCAGATGTACTGACTGACTAACTAACTCGTTTTTTCTTTTGAACAAAAAATATTGAAAAAAAGGTGCAGCTTCAGAATTTCGTCGATTCGGTCAGGGCGCCTGCGCGCCTGCAGATGCATACAAATGGACGAAATAGTTACTCATATCCACCTAATTTTCTTGTTAACAAGACTCGCTGATTGTGTAATAAAAATAAATAAATGTACTAGCGGGTTGCCGCTGAAACAATGAGAACACCTCCCGATGTTACCGTCCTTAGGGTGTTACCGTGTTACCACGGTAACACCTTATGGAGTGCATCTAAAATTCTTAGAAAAATATGAATGGATAGAGCATGCAAAGATCTATTATCATGCAAATTTGAGTTGCAACTAAAACTTGTACAATGAGATACGAAAAAAGAGAAATCAGATTGTGAATAGTACGAGTTGTAATTGTTCTCAGACCCACAACCCGTTACCATTCATATGCTGAATTCTCTTTTTTGTATCTCTTTGTATGAGCTTCAATTGCACCTCAAAATTTACATGATAGTAGATCGTCGCATAAACTATCCATACATGTTTTTGTTGCAATTTTAGATGCGCCGGATTAGGTGCTATCTTGATTGGTAATATGGAGTAACACCGGAGGTGTTCTCCTCAAACAACATAAATAGTTGCAACTTAAATTTAATTTTTTATTGCATCCCGTGAAAAATATGTACAAGGAAGAATGAATAAGCTTGCAACTCAATGTGTATGCTTCGTGTGCTAGTACATTACTAGTATGCATGCACAATATTGATTCTTCATAAGGATGTGTGCATGTACAACAAATGCAAATAAAATAAGTGCATCTAATATTTATGCAAGTCTAAATATTTTCCCAAAATAATTTATCATTATCTTAATCAGTTTCGTGCTATTAATATTTACCGCTCAATAAATGCTTAACATCTGTGTATCACGCAGGCTGGCTGCATTTTCTGCTCAGATTTGCAGCACAAACTTTTTTTTTCCAATTAGATGAACGGTAAACGATATATATGGGCCGGTGGTGTAAAAATTCAACGCACATGAGTTGCACTACTCTGCGCGCATCACAAACTGATGAATAGTTGAGGTCCTAACAGAAGGAGAGGAAACTGTGGGAGGTGATGGGAAGCAGAGGTAGCTGTGTCTGTGTGCGTCATTGTTGCGGAGATGGGATTTGAGGAGAAGAGTCCAGAATATGCACAGCGAACCCTGAGTTGCACTTGTGCCACGTGTCTCCAGTGCGGGCCCGTATACCTCTCGTATTTCTCCAGGCGCAGCTTCGAATGTGAAAAAAATCTTCATCCCACCGACACCACGCTCGAATCCCGATGATCTGGTGCCCAGTCTCCTCCGTCAAGATAAGCGGAGGCAAGCCTCCGCGGAGGACCGATGAATTACCGCAGGCAAATGCGTCCAGGGCAGCAACCAAACATGCCCTAGATGCAGGTGCCTGAACGTTTAGCATCTCGCTAGACTGGAGTAGAGTCTACAAAAGGGACAACGCGGGGACAGGCATGCAGTACTGTAGCTGCAGCGCAGTACTGTGCACGCTGGGGGGCAGGGCACATGGGACGTTGGGTCCGGTCCGCGGCTCTCACTTTTGCTGTGACCTGCACGCCTTTCACACTTGCAAAGCCAGCAGCGTAACCCTAGCCTAGGAGCTCATCGCTTCATTGTACCACTGTCATCAACATGTCATAGAATAAGTTCAAAAAAAAACATGTCATAGAATGAAAAAGAAAATAGTACTACCTCCTTCCCTAAAAGGCTGACGTTTTGGCCAAAAATTTTTTTCCCCCAAAGCTTGTCGCTCTGCTCACAGGGCCCACTATCCATCGCTTCAGGCCAGCGCAGGTCACGACTCACGAGAGAGACACAGCCTCCTGCTGCGAACACACACAAACAAAAAAAGAAAAAAGAAAAGGAGAAAACAAACGCGAGCCTTCTCGGCCTCTCTCGAGACTCGATAGAGGATCTCTCCCTCCCGACGGTCCTTCTCGATCTGCATGGCGGCGAGGTCGGCGGCAACTGGGCGGAGCCGCGGAGTGGCGAGCGGCGCGCAGTCACGATGGAGCTGGGCGGCGGCCGGAAGCTCACTTTCGTTTTGGCGGCCCTCTAACGCCGGCGCGAGCAGATTTCCCCCTCTCCGTCGCTGTGGGTCTGCTGCCCTCGGTTCTCTGTTGGTTTTGTGGCTCGATGTCCCTGGGCCCAACACCGGGAGGACGACCTCGCTTTGAAGCTATGCGGCGGCGGTGGCGTGCGGATGCTGCTCGGGTCCGGTGTGGTGGGGGAAAGCTGGGAGCTGCAGCTGCTTGGAGTGTCCGCTTGTGCGATGATTAATGAGGGCAGAATGGTAATTTTACCACTCACATTGGACTCCGTGAATTTCTTTAGGACGACGGGCTTTTAGGGAAGGAGGGAGTACTACTCATAATAATCGACGAAGTACTCATTCCATTCATAAATAGATGTCGTTGTTAACTTTTGGACATCATGTTTGACCGCTCGTCTTATTCAATTTTTTTACGCAAATCTTATTTACCTTTTTATAACTTGTTTTATTATTAAAGATATTTAATCGTTGTATATTTATTTTAATATTTGCTTAAATTTTTTAAATAAAACGAATGATCAAACGTGATGTCTAAAAATCAACAGCGACATTATTTATGAACGGAGTAGCAACGAAGAGAATTGGTGGTCATGGTTCAAGACTTCTTGTCAACCTGGAGCTGTTTTTATCGGGTGAGCCCTGCCATATGCTGACTGCTGAGACAAGGATAGAACCTTTTTCTTTTGCACCGATGCGAAATATTGGAGTGATGGGTAAGGGTAACTGGACGCAGATCATAGTTCAAGTCAACATGGAGCTGTTTTCGTCCATGTGAACCCTGCCATATGGCATATGCAGAGATAAGGACTGGACTTTTTGTGCATCGATGCTTGTAGATGGCGACCGCTGAATAGGGGTCACAATCTCGCTCGAAAAGGCGTACTAATACGCGCAAAAACAACAATTGTCACCGGTCACTTTCAAGTAAAAAAGAGAAGATACGCGTGCAGCAAACGGCGAGATTACGCCCCTGAGGTCCCGTTCGGTTCCCCCTCTAAAACACCCTCTAAAGTTTATACCCCTCTAAAGTAAAAAGAATCTTACTATTTAGAGGTACTAAATAAAATTTAATTACAAAACCTTTCTGCAGACGGGCGTTATTTTTCAAGACGAATCTAACGAGCCTAATTAATCAATATTTTGACACAGTGATGCTACAGTAACCATCATCTAATCGCCACTTAATTACCCTCATTACGTTCGTCTCGCGAAATAGATGGGAGATCCTGGACTTAGTTTTGTAATTTGACTTTGTTTAGTACACATAAATCGTGCCAGCATCTTTGATGTGACTGCTACATCACCCTCTGAAGTGATCCGAACGGAGCCTGAGATTATCCAAGAACGGACAGCCCTTGCTGCTGCTGAACCCAGAACTCGGTGCAGGTAGCGGTGACAGACGGTGAGCCCGTAGCCAACACGCCTACTCGGGGCGGATCTCTGTAGCTGCGTGTGGAGCCCCGGAGGCCGGAGTGAGGCCGGAGTGCGCAGCTGGATCATCGGGAGGATTGACGGCTCGCTCGCCTGGCCTGATGCAACATGTTGCAGTTGCGCCCAGCCTGGACCACTCGTCACCTGGTGTGGCTCTGCTGCTTCTGAATTCTGATGCGTTCGCCGTGCCCGCGCGAAGCACCTTGCGGTTGGGTAGGGTACACGCCACTCTCGTCAGGAATTGACTCCAGGGTTTTATTCCGGTGACCTACCAGATGTACTAGCTCGGCTGGACGGAGATGACTGGGACCATGGCTGGGTGTCGAGCTCCCCATATGCACCAGCTGGTTCTCCGTCTTCTTGCTTAGATAAGGTAACAAGTTTCTTTTTTTAGAGATGAAATTAATCACTTTGTTTTGTCGGGCAAGATCAATTATGGCACGTAGAAAAGGAAGTGGTTGCAGATCCAGTTCTGTACGCGACATCATCTCTCGTGAACTACTCGTCCAGTAGAGTATAGCCCTCTGTTCCAGTAGGATGCAAATGCTGTACCAAAAGCCTTTTACAATGTACAATACCTCCATGGTTTTTAGCACGTCAAATTTGTTACTTTCTTAAAAGAATTTCTGACATTCTCTTGACTGTTTCTGTGGTCTGTACACAAAAGTGAAAAAGACTGCAAAGCAACGGACCTTCTATATGTACAGGGGTACAGCCAACGGACATGCAAATTTACATTTCACATGTTGCTGGCACAAGGGTAATATCCAGTTAAGGTTACCCTACAAGAAAAGGAGAAAAAGAAAAACCGTAATTGACGACTGGCACAGATCATTCTGATGCCGGTGCCTCATCGTTTTCATCAAGCAGCGGCCTGAGATTTGATCTGTCGGCAGCAGGAAGACCATGCTCGCTCTGTTCATTGAAGCGATCAACGCTACGGACAAATATGCCTGCGAGATCAGATCATCTCAACTTCAGTTGAAGCATTACAAAATATAATTCCTGACAGCTAAGTAGCATCACAGCACCCCTACAGCAGAATGCTTCGCAAAGTGGCTTTTCATCAGCATATCAAATCAAAACAGGGAACCTAGACTTCACATAATTCGGCTTTTATACCGAGAGACCCTTACCAATAAACCAAAATATGGCTGCAATGAATAGGATGGATGTCAGCGTAAGAGCTGTTGATCTCCAGTTCTGGATTTTGTCCTGCATCAAAATAAAACAAATTTCAAGGGGGGTGGGGAGGAAAATTTAACAGCAAAAACACATGCTGAAAAATCCCAAGTGCAAGTTACATACTAAATCATGTGAGAAGACATCTGTGGAGTGCTATGGAATTTTACATAAAATCCACTTCACGCAACAAATTAAAATTTTCACTACAACATGCCGGTCTTATTGAAAATGGACCCTATTTTCAATCATGCAGTAGAAAAATGGCAAGCTGCTGAAGGCAGTCAGTTTTGACTAAAATACAAGACAAACGAATAAGTACCTGAAGCAGCCCAACAAGGGGCGAAGAAGGCACATCGCCAAATATATGGATTGAAACAGTGGACATGGCCATTGATAATGGCCGCAAGCTTGGCTTCACACAATGAAGGCATACATAGTTAACTGGTGCCTGCAAGTCAAAGCATTAGTCATATGGTAATACTGAGAAGCTTAATTATTTATCAGCACGGAAAGTTCAAGACAAAAGACAGTATGCACGATAAAGGTGTTCTTCATGCATCCAGTGATCATGCAGCAACAGTTATTGTAACACTCGTAATAAGAGCTAGGACAAGTACTATGAAAATCTTGAAAACAGAACGACGCAATTACCTGAGTTGCAAAAACCAAAAGTTCCCCAATGGAAAAGAAGGGTATGAATCCATAAAGGCTCTTGAAACAAAAGGCACCGAAACAGAATATCGCCCCTAGAAATGTTGCACCAGAAAGAAGCTGCACAAAAGTTAAATAGATCCATTTAAGGAAACATAACATGCCGACTTGTGATGGTTGAAAGCAGTAAATGAAACTATTTCGTTACGCCCCACAGTGACAAAACAATGACTCATATACTGCTCAGTAGTCAGTAGATACTAATCCACCTATGTTTAATAATCCCTGTGCATAAGTTTGGAACATGAAATTACGTAACCTAAAAAAGAGGGGCAAAACCAGCAAGAAAAGTCAGTTACCCAAGTGGACTCCAAGAGGTGAAATACACAGAATGATTATTTCAAGGCATAACCAAACAAATAAAGATAGACATCTGAGGTCAGTAGTCTTCTACTTTTTAAATTCAAGGGTATTCTGAAAGAGGTATTTCTTTCATTTTATCGCTTTCTTTCGACCCAACTAATAAAAAGCATCAAACGATGAAGTGGGCGTGAAGAATGTTTGAAAGGAAATGAAGTAACAACCCATGTTTTTGAGGCGTTGCGGCGTCCTGTGGCGACCCACCCCCCTCACAGCACCTAGGCGACGACTAGGCGACGCCTAGGCGCTGTGGCGTAACTAAAACCCTGTGGCGACCCACCTCCCCTCACAACGCCTAGGCGACGCCTCAAAAACAAGGGTAACAACAGATCATTGCATCGAGATATTTAACAAAATTACCTTTCAACTGGACAAAGGTCAAAGGCTGCTTGTGTTGCAACATACAATGTGAAAGGTACAGACGACTAAACAATATATTATGTAAATTTGTTTCTAACCTTGAAAGCATTGGATATTGTAGACTCTATCTTGTCAAGAATGAAACCTCCTGCTAGAGTTCCAAAGATTCCGCAAACTATAGTTATTCCACCAAACATTAGATCCGCGCTAGCCTGACATGAGAACATTCCATGAGAAAGGTTACCAGTGAACACAAAATGTTCTAAGTTCTGATGATATAGGTCAGTGCTACACTGGGCTTAAACTGCAGTTCATCCAGATGTTTACAGAATAGGTTTTTTCTTTCCAAGATAAAAAGAGATAATTACAGAGGTCACACATAAGGGACAAAGATAACAAAACGGCGCTCCATTGTTAAATAAATACATATACTAGGACATATTGCCATATGTGAGTAGAGGACTAAGAACTTTTACCATATTGTAGATATCTTGGCCCGCTTTTGGGCCCCAATAGGAATAAGCACCAATGACAAAGTTGTAGGAGATGTAACCTGAAACAGCACAGGGAAAGTGAACTCAAAACCAGAAAAAAAAATGTAAGGTGCACTTTATTAGCATTTCAAACTTTAGAAACAACAACAGCCTGAGAACCATGTTGCTCTAATTTTTTGTAATAGAACATTCCACAATAATTGACTGCTTCCTGATTTGTTGGGAATGATTTTCATAAAGAATACGACAGCACAATAACAACAACAAAGCCTTTTTATCCCAAGAAAGTTTGGGTAGGCTAGAGGTATCAAATCTCAAGGCAGGCACTTGAATGGAATTACCAGCTAGGTAATTTCTTCTGAAACAAGATCAAGGCAGGCAATTGAATGCATGCTCGAGTAGCAAAAATGGATGGCAGCGAATTGCAATGCTTTGTTAAGGATATGACTACACAAAGAGGCATATCTACACATTCAGTCATATCCTGAAACTAGATATACAGTGAATTGGACTGGCTGAGTTTAAACTGAAGGGCAAAACAGAATTAAGATCATACTTTTAAATATATTCTATACATCGGTAACCCACTAGTTCAATGTTCAAGGTTGAAGTACCCGCTGCAAACAAATTGAATTTCTAATGGATTATAAGTAAGAAAAGGTTTAAGTTGGGAGCAATGTGCACGCTTTAAGATGATTCAGCAAAGCACAGCCCAACTTATATTTTTAATAAAAAAACACTGAAGGGCATAAAGAAAAGACATAACAGAGGTTCAGAAACTGTGAAACTGTTGACACCAGATTTTGGAAAATCTCAGACACGTGGCGGATTTTCGGATCAACAGAAACAGCTGAGAGGAAATCGAACCTAAGACATTGATGACATAGACCTTCTCTTGTAGCAGTTCTTTCATATCTTTGCCAAAGTGACGTATTTCAGTCATCGCTCTTTTGCCAAAACTGGAGCTGCATGATTAAAACAGGAAATGTATAATGACCATCAGATAATCTAATGCACCCCTAAGCGCATATATATTGGTATAAACCGACATGTTGCCGCTCACATGCAGCAAAAAACATTTAGTTTTGCCTAAATGACTGATAATAAATGCTGAGATTTCTATAAAGAAGTGCTTACAAGGAATTTTGTGGAAGCTTTTCTTCAAGATCAGCAGGCATAAGATGCTTTTGCCCATTATTATCTGGAACAGAAGGAAATAAACAGATGAGCACATATAAATAGATTGTGCTAAAGCTTCTGCAAAAGAAACTGAAGGCATAAGCCAGGAGGAGGCAGGTTCACTTTTAGCAGGAATAATGCTGCACCTAAAGTAGATGAAACAAGGCCCTAGCATACAATCTCTAGTCATGAGGAACAGGCCACCAAGGCAATATAATTATGAATTAGTTGACTTTTCGTACCTAAAATATTTAGCTGCTGTTATGATTCAAAAATAAAGGAAGTCAAAATAAGTCATCATGCTGACTGCAGAGTAAAACATCAGTTCTAGCCCCATAAATTATTTAACTAGTTTGAGATGCTTATGAGTTATGAACGAAAATGTTAGTTCGGTGAACGGAAAATGAAGTACAAAGAAGTTCATAATGCAGGAACATCGATTTCCGCAAATAAATTGCTTCTGGCTCGCCAGCAATTCAGCACAAAGAACATTTGATCACCGAGATAAATGCTTTCTATGGGGTAATGCAGGCAATTCAGTATTGCAGATCATAATGAAGTGCTTTTAGCACCAATTAGTGTGCCAGCAACTCAGAGTAAAGAACAGTTGACTCCTAAAGGAACCTAAAGGAGAAAAGGGCTTCTATGGGGCGTGTCCATTGGGTGGCGGAATACAGGATCATGGTATGCTTTAATAGCCCTTCACTCTTAAGTGAGCTCTGAAAGGTGAACATAGATAAACACTATGTGGAGAAAAGTTCTTCCTTGTAACAAACTAATTTAACATGAAAAGTAGAATCCACGAATAAAAACTGATAAAAGGCATATACTTGTCTCACCTTGCACCTCCGGATTAAGCACTGTGCCATACTCTTTTGTAGTGTTGTGAGCAAATCCTGTTAACCAGAACCCACCGAAAAAAAGTCACACACAAAAAAGGAAGAAAATAAGGTAACAGAATGGCAAGTACCAGATAACTGTTATATTTATATTACTAATATGTTGTTTACTCAGGTAACAAGAACCATGCGGAAAAGAAAATCATACCTTTGAGCTCTAGTGGTTTTATTACAAAGCCTAGAATAACAAAAGGAACCATCAAAACTGATTCTCCCCAGAAAGCAGCACGCCAGTGCAGACTATTTCCAACCTGATAAGAATGCAAGGATCAGATACTCTATATATGTGTTGTTTTATTGAACAGTAATATGGATGCTGAATTACTCAAAAATTGGAGTCAAAACTAAAGAGGACAAAAAACAGAGTTCAGATAAGACTTACCAGCCCGCCGTAAACATAGCCTAATGCAATCCCAGTTGGTATACACATGTAGAACATAGCAAGCCATGCTGTTTTCTGGAGACATAAAAATTAGAGGGTGAGTTGCTGATAAAAGACATGATGAATCATACACCATGGAAAACAATTTAACAGTATAGTTTGGTGGATGAATTGTTTGATATATGCACAGCTTGATGTACCGGTTCTCTTGGTCCTTTGTTTTGCCCAAAAGGACTTAATACAAATTACCATGTTTAAACCCTCGTGAGCGTGTTACTGCTATCTATGAAGGGCCTAAACTCACCACTAATATGTACATGGGGCAGTAGTAATTTTGGACAGAAATTACAGTAAAGAAATCTCAAAGGTAGTAAAAGAATGCAAGGGGACCTGAGCTGGTGGTGCATTGTCATCGATGAATGGGGCCGCCAGACTTATAAATGAAGCCTCGCCAACACCAACTAACCTAAGTAAACATATTTTGGAGAAATGACCAATGATTAGAAAATTAACACTGTAACATCAAATAAGCAACCCAGTTGCAACGAAAAAGCACTTACATGCGGCATATAGTAATTGACCAGAAATCAAATGAGCACCCACAACCAGCTGTTGCGATAGTCCACACTAACAATCCGACACCAATTAGCCTGAAAGGATTGTGTCTGCAAGGAAGGGACACAGTAAGTTACATCGGGAGAAAAGGCACTCCAAAAGGCTCGGGGTATTGAAACATAAGTTGCAGGTTCCTCTTCCATCCCTGTTAAAAAAATACTTGTTCGTCATTAATACTCCGTATGCAGTATGTCTTGAAGGTTGTTCTTAGTGTTATTCTGCGGTACACTGAAGATTCTTCTTAGTAACCACTGTTCCTTAGATTACAACATGGAATTGAACTTATAACAAGCATTGCGCTTATTTTTCCAAAGATGAACCATACACTGGAGCTCCATATCTATTTATAATTCATCATCTGTACTATCTAAAACAAACAGACCAAGCAATGGACAAGATTCAAACATAAATGTATGATTACACGTATATATTATAGTACATGGCCACATGCGTAGGTTGCATGAACTGCAAACTGTAATAGTGAAGTTTTGTGTGAGCATGTGAACCATTGAGGATGGTCACACAAATATTAATTTCAAATTTGACGCACATGTTAAAACGATCCATTGTCATTAAGAAATGTCATTAAGTTCAAATCAGAACTCTATACATGTAAAAACAAAGGAAAAAAATAAGTAACAGAGAAAAAAGAGTTCAATAGGAACAAAGGTTTTGGGTTGAGTGAGGCAACAAAATTTAAGTTTAATGACTGCAAATTACTTTAAGTTACTATGGACAAGCACACGAGCATGTAATGCCCCCAAAGCTAAAAACACAATTTAGCAACAATAATCCAAGATATTGTAATATATCAAACAGAAGAATAAACAGATAACTAACATTTTGGCCAGGGTTGCAAATATTGGTGAGGCCACCAACAGTCCAACCATAAATGCCGAGGACAGCACACCATCTTCAAAGTTAGTAAGATTGAAGTCGCCCCTGTAAGCCAAATGTAGAAAGTGGATAAGGAGTCTATCAAAAGGTAGTACATGATCATAATATTGTACTAGCATAGATAAGTGGTGATTCGTAGTTAACAACAAAAGGAAAGGACCAACAAAAGAAAGCCGCATTTGGCATTTTAGTTGGAGGCTAGGCGCCTGCTATCAGTTTACGAGATAAATAGTAAACAGTGATATCATTATTCTAAGAAATACAAAAATAAACATAGTTTTTGTGAGTTTTCTCATGGAACTTACTGAATTCCAGAGCCTGCAGAGCATGTGCCACCAGAACAATTTTTCTGGCTGCCGTTGACACCATTACTTGCTATCACCCCTCGATCAACATAGTTTAGCATGTTTATGATGCAGAACATGACAAGTAATCTGCAAATGTGAAGAAAAAATTAACTGAAGCAGGAATGCATGGAATCAGATATGCAAGATAATGCAATATGCACAAAGAACAACGACATAAACTTGCAATCAATCAATCTAAGTGCATAATAGCAAAGCATTTTGCAATAAATCAATTAAATTTCAGTAAAGTCTAAGAGGCTTAAAGCTTAAGTAAAATTCAGTGGCGTACTGGGGACACACAGTACAATTAGAACCAACGGTGATCATACAGCAGTACTACCTCATTGAAATCAGAATACAGAGACAATAAAGCTACAGGTCATCAAAACCTTGACCTACTCCAAACTGGTCCCGCGCAATTTAGGCGGTGTTCGTTTCTCTAGCCTAATTTAGGCCGCCTAGAATCTTGTCATTTAAAGGTATTAAATAAAGTCTAATTAAAAAACTAACTACAAAACCTTGTACTAATTCGCGAGCCGAATCTAATGAGGGTAATTTAGACGTGATTAGACAATAGTTACTGTAGCATCACTGTAGCAAAACATAGCTTAATTAGGCTCATTAGATTCGTCTCGCAAATTAGCACATATATGTAAAAAGGTTTTGTAATTAAACTTATTTAATACACCTAATAGCGAAATTAGTTTTGATGTGACCTTTAGGCCTAAAAAACACGAACACCCCCTTAAATGCAGAGTAAAATAAATTCTACTCTACCTACTTGTATCTCACTGGGAAAAGAAAGTCGCCAGCTGTTGCCTAATAAAACAAAGCGCATCGAGCCAAAACCAAATTAAACGCAGATCCATACTGTACCAGAGAAGCACGCCAGCGAGGAGGAGAAGCGTAGAAATTCGAAAAGTCCAAGGCACGAAAGGAACAACCGGAGTCGCAAGCAAATTGCGATTCAACTAATGTCGTGCAAAAAACACAACGATTTTCGGTTACAATAATATCCCCAATGATTTGTTATTCCATCGAATGGCTACCTCGGCTTGCCTGCGCAGATCCCAAACATCGGGGGAAGCTCAAAATTCGAGCGACGGCAAAGCAGCAGCTCAATACAGTAGTAGCTCGCAATCGCCGCGGGCTACAGAGCAGCACTTGAAATTGTAGCTCGGGAGAAGCCAAATTTCTCAAAAAATATGCGAGCAAACAAGCCGCCCGAACCCGAGAGCTCGCGAACCCCGAGCAACCAAAGCAGGTCTAAGCTACAAGCACCTAAACACGCCGGTGCTGCTCAATCGAGCTCGGCAGCGAGCTATTACCTCTTAGGCGTGAACCAGGACGGCTTCTCCGCGGCGCCGCCGTTGCTGGAGCTCGCGTCCGCGCCGGCCTCGACGTCCCGCGCCACGGTGACCGCCATGGCCTGCACCCCCTGCTTCGCCTCCACCGGCGCGGGCTCACCCGGAGCTGCCGCCTCCTGCTTCGGCTCCACCGCCGGTAGCTCCGGCTTGCTGTCCGCCGCCGGAGCCGCGGGAGGAGGAGGGACGGAGGCCGGGTCGTCGACGGGGGATCCCGCAACCACCACCACGACACGCTGCGCGTCCTGGGCGGCGTCGGGTGATCCGCCCATAAAAATTGATGTGGCGGAATTGACTTTCTGTCAGTATCGGTTACCGCACGGAAATCGTCTCGTGCGACGCCGGGATTCCGAAATATCTCATGGGTGCGGGAACGGGAAAACGGATAATTCGGCGCGCGCGGTTTTATAAACCGTGGCCCGTGGGAACAGGAGCTGAATATTCTCGAGGTGGAGATGAGATGAGATGAGAGTTTCGGCGAGGAGGCGACGCTGCCGTGGGGGAGGGAAGGCAGGCAGAGGCGGACCACCAATATGGCGGGTAGGGCGGCCGCCGCCATACCTAACTACGGTGCCAAACCCTCCTTATCCCTCCTCAAATCTGCATCAAGCCAGTCCCAGGTCGAATTTTCGCCATGGATGAAGCTCTGACCTGTTCGTTGCTTTCCCCAGGAGGAAGATGACCAGCTGAATGGGTTATGGGCCTTGTAGGCCAGTTAGTGGGCTTTTAGTTTTATATATCATGAAAATAAGAAAGGCCCAATCATGGTTGAGGAACGCCAGCCCAGTTCGCTTTCTTAAGTTCTGTTGCCGCTTCTGTGTTTGTTCTTTTTTTTTTTTTAAGTTCTGTGTTTGTTCTCAAAATATTTTGTCTAGTGGATTCATCTCCTTGCATCATTTCTATATAGGTGGTAGAAGTTGAGGTCTCAACGAACATACAATACAAGTGAGTGAATCCGGGGGACATAATTCGTTTGTCATCCTCTTATTTTCTCAACACGCACTACTAGAAAACCAACCAAGGCCGATGGTTTTTCAACCGTCGGCCATTAACTGATACTGTAAGATTATATTTAACCGTTATGGTTGATCTTACTATGTTTCAAAAACATTTTACTAAACTCTTGAGCTTATATTGCAAGATGACACTTTAAATTTCTTGTGTGGCGATTTTTTTGGCCCACCCTGGACTCCAATCCTAGCTACGCCACAGGGTGTAGCATGTGAAGGTGAAGTGCAAGTGCAAAGGGGCGCAGCCGCATCCGAAAACTTTCCGTTTGATCAACTTTATGTGGCGGCTTCGCCATACCACAAATTTTTCGCTGGGTCCGCCACTGCCGTGGGGGAGGGAAGGCAGGCAGGGGAGGAAGGTTTGGTTTGGCTGGAGCAGGAGCACGGATGTTTGGCTGGGAGCACGGGTGACTGCCGGGTGGTGGGAGATTCGTCGTCCGTCTCCCTCGCGTTGCGGTGCTCCACCACCACCCACGCTCGCTGCCCGCCCGGGCTCGGCGACGGGGGGCAGGCTCTGGTGGACGGGTGGGGCGTGCGCGCCGTCGACCCGGTTTACCTGGACGCTGTTTATCTCTACCTCTTGGACGCTTTTAAACAGTAGTAGTACAGGTTAGGAACGCGTAGTTGGTAGTTGGTGGTTATGATTTTATCTGCACGTTACAAATGTCTGTTTCCCTACCTAAGAAAACGGTTATTCATATTTTATTCGAATGTTGATCAAGGTTTGTTGTAGTGGTTCAATTCCAACGTGGAGACAGATTCAGACGTACTCCTATGTTGTTTGCACTCCTATGTTGTTTGCATTGCTGTTATTACGCACCGTTCGCTTCGGCAAACAGGCACGTAGCAGCGCTTGACATCTGCTGTTCATCTCCAATTCTCCATCATTGTCCTCACTCAATCTTGAGCCTGCGTTTTGGATGCATTTAGCGCGGCTTGTGGGCCTGGGTCACAAAGGCACGAGTCGGCTCCAATGGACAATGGTGGGGCACACGAGGCTTGTGTCGCTTTTGATTCTTTTCCGGGTTTTATTTACGTGTGCGCTAGGGCCAACGACAGGGGAGATTAGCTGTTCGGCCCATGCGGCCATGTCCCCGTCCTATAATTCTTCCTAATCATCATTCCGGGCATCAAGCAGGATCCCTCAACTGGATACAGGTCGCACTGCAAGCGTGCCCTTGCTGGTTTTTCTGTCAAAGTAGATGCTTTCTTCGCCATATCATCGTTCAGTAATTTCGAAAATTACTGTTTTCGTGATCCCAAGTTGTTCAGACGAATTTATCAAATTATTTGTTTCTAAATTAGTGCATCAAGCAGCCGTAGGGACAATGAAGCTCGTCCGTGCAGAAGTTCGACGGTACAGTACCTGAGCTTTCGCGGTATTCTGGACTGGTACGCGACTCGAAGCTGCTACGTTTCCGAACAATCTGCCGGCGTGACGTTGGGACCGTGCCTAGGCCTCAAGGCCTGGACCGTGCTCAGTTTAAAGTTTTGAAAGGCGTGCCTGTCTTTGATGATAAGGACATGTAGTAAAGATATCCAAAGTAGATTGCCGGTGTGGTGAGGGGCTGCTTTAGCTGCACATGATGGTTGCACGAAACGGACTTGTTCTGGACACGAAAAATGGGGGTTGTTCCTCTAGGCTATGCTATGCATCAGGCATAAGATTGGAGATGCTTTGCTCCAGAAGTCACGCCAAAGTTACCTACACTACCTGTTCTCTGTTTTATCTTCTACTCTACTTCACCTACTATTTGTGTTTTGTGTGTAACCTAACCAACGTGAATTTTAGACTGAGCAGTGTGTTGACTGTGAATATACTCCTAATATGTTACTACTACCTGAAGAGATGCTGTGGCTATCCATGCACGAATCATATGATTCACGAATATTTTGCTTGTTTTTTTCTCTATCTCTGTTCCACCATATGCGTTAGTTTATCATGCCCATTTGTCTGAATTAATAAGGAAATAACAAGTTGAGCATCCCTTGTGCTGACAGTAACCCATCTGAGGTAAAATCTTGGACTCAGCACTTGTGTTGTATTTACGGCTTATTTCAACAGGGTGGGCGACGTCCCATTGACAATGGCGCACATGCGGTGATTTTAAGAATGTAAAGATCAGTGTCAGTGGTTTAGGGAGGCGTTAGGCGCTAGGCGGGCGTTGACCCACTGCCTAGCGCCTAGGCGTTTTCCTAGACGTTAGGCTAAAAGTAAAAAAATAAAGAATGAATCATGTGATGGGCTGCCATATAATGGCTCATTCAGCCCTCCTGTGGAGACTCTCCCGACCTCATTCTCTCGTGCCGCTTTCTTCTTCCCAACTCATCTCCTCCCGACTATGCCAGAAGCAACGGCGGCGATGAAAAAGGGGTGGTAGTGACCGACGGAGAAAGAGAGCGACGACGCCCGACAGTTAGATCTTTCTCTTAAGACATCATTTCCCTCCTCTCTCGGCGGTCTTTCACTCTTCTTCTTCTCCCGGATCTTGGCGCTGATCGCCTAGGCGTCGATGACTGCCTAGGGAGCGCCTACCCCCCTAGGGTGAAAGGCCACCACCTAGCGCTTAGGCGCGCCTTTCATTTCGTATGGCTCGTAAGCATTCTCGTGGATAAATAAGTTTGCTCGCCTGTATTCACAGAGGCGGGCGAATGTTGAAAATAAAATAAAACAAAATAATTAATAAGGAAACATGGATTGGAGTGGAGCTGGGCGAGACCATAACAGCTCAAGCTGGTGATAATCCAATCTCAAAAACGGCCTGGCGGATCAACCTTGCCCATAAGTCCTTGATGGTCAGAACCTCAGCCTCCTCAGCCTCACTTGAGTCAAAAGACCCGGAGGGCCTCCCATGTCACGTGGCTAGCTTGGATCAGCGGCTAACTACTGGTTTGAGTGAGGTTGCAAAAGGTCGCTAGCGCAGAAGCTTCAATCAAACATAGAAAAAGAAGGGGTATCAAAGATCCTGGCCGCGTAGGCACGCAAAAGTCGGTGTGAAGATTGGCGCAACCCAGCGCTGGCTGCATCAATATCCATTTATCTCAAAAAAGTTCAAATGCTTGGTGAACTAGGTGTGCCCAGCTCGACATTGCTGGCGGGATGGAACGCAGTGGGGAGCACGATCGGAAATATTGTAGCCCACGACGTGGTGTTCAGGCAAGGAGCTGGATCATCTCGTTAGGGCTTTACAAGTGGAAAAATAATAATAAATAACCCATGATGTGCAATGGCACGGTACCATCAATCTATTTGTAAAGTTTCACGTACGAATTGAGAATTAAAGTACATGTGGAACAGATGTTTGGATGCAATTTTTGTGACATACAAGTGATCACATTTTGGGATATTATGCAAACCATGACGATCACATGGCGGGAAGCTTTGTTTGCCGCCGGTAGTCTGATGCGACGAGTTCCAGCCCTTTCCTATGATGCTTTGTGCAGAGCCTTTCCAGAAGCTGACGAAGTGTAAGTCACGGGGACCTGCGGCTGGTCCTTGACGACCAAGGTGAGCACCTCAGGCCGCGAGGAGTGCCCCACCACGTCGAAGTCAAACTTGGCGCGCACAATCTCACTGAAGTCTGCACACAACAAACAGAGGGTCAGCGCGCGCCGACACATACCTTACTCACTGCACGAATTCGTCCTTGGTTCTTACCTAGATCGGCCGTGAGGAGGCCCTCGCCGTCGTACTTGGGCCCTGCGAGGACGTCCCCGGACGGCGAGACGATGACGCTCCCTCCGCGGCAGACGACGTCGTCGGGCGAGGGCTCCTCGTCGAACCCGGTGAACGCGTACTCGGGCGGGGGCGGGTAGTCCGCGCGGAGGCAGAACTGGTTGGCCGACAGCACGAAGCATCCGCCCTCGTGCGCGACGTGGCGCATGGACGCGAGCCAGAGGTCGGAGTCGTCGGCGGTGGGCGCGCAGTACACCTCGAGCCCCCGGCCGTACAGCGCGGCCCGCGCGAGCGGCATCTTGTTCTCCCAGCACACCAGCGCGCCGAGGCGGCCGACGGCGGTGTCGTAGAGCGAGAGCGTGGAGCCGTCGCCGCAGGCCCAGACGACGCGCTCCAGCGCCGTCGGCACCAGCTTCCGGTGCTTGCCCAGCAGCGCGCCCACGGGGCTGAAGAAGAGCACCGCGTTGTACAGCGTGTGCCCGTCGCGCTCCACCGCGCCCGTCACCAGGTACACCCCGTGCTCCGCCGCGAGCGACGCCAGACGGCGCGTCTCCGGACCTGCACGACGCGGTGGGATGCAATCATGCGTTTTCTTTTGGGAACTTGGGATGTCACGTGGCGCGCCTACTGCTAGGCGAACAAGTTGCGAAAGTCGTCCGTGTATTTTTTTTTTAGGGGAACGGAAAGCTTACCAGGGACGGTTATGGCGGAGGCGTACTACTTGCAGAAGACGTCCTTCCCCTTTCTCCCCTTGGCCTGCGCGGGGCCGCCGATGGTGACGCCGAAGTCGGTTCCACGGGGGAAGCCGCCGACGAACGCTTCCGGGAACACGACCAGCTGCGCGCCCTGCTCGGCGGCCTCTGCTATCAGCCTCCTCGCTTTGTCTGAAGAAACACAGATTCAGAACGCAGCCTGCTGGTTCAGTTCAGTTCAGAGGCCATATCTTCTTGTGTCAAGGGTGATGTTTTTGCTCGTGGTGTGTAGCAGTGAGTAATGTTGCGAGATTCGGGGACAAGCGCATAAAGAATTAGCTACAGGAACGTCTCTGGTGCTTAGAGAGGAATTGGTTTATCTGCTGCTGATGATGATAATAGATGGGCATGGCACAGAGCTGCAGAGCGAAAGATAATCCACGAGGTACAGTACATACCGATCGTGGCAGGGGTGTCGTAGAACACGGTGGAGGCCTGCACGACGGTGGCCCTGACGGTGGCAAAGGCAGCCGCCGCCGACTCGTCTCCGGCGTTCATGTCCAACTCGACGAACGCCTCCTCCATCACTCGCATCACCGCGTGTCGCTGCTGGTGGCCACAAGGCGCTGAGGTCCCGCGGGCCGAGGAGAAAGGGAGGAGGAGGGAGAAGACTGCTCTTCTCGCTAGTTAAGCTCAGTTCGTGGTGCCTTACCGCTTAAAACGGCTGAGGTGGTTCCAGAAAAACAGGCCCTTCGCTTTCATCATAGAAAAATCAGAAATGAGGCCGTATCAACGGAAGAACACTCAAAACCGCGATGCTGGATATGATTTGTATTATTGAACATTGAAGAAGTTGGTATCTCTCTCTTTCAGCAACAATGTACACAGAACGGAAGGCTGTAGTAGTAGCTTCTATCGCTTCTGCTGGTAGATGACCTCTCACAAGCAGCATGTCAATGATTGGCAATTTGGCATCTTATCCATTCTACTACCTAAGTACCTATAATGGAGTCCAATTTGCAACGTTTGGTGGCTGCTTTGATCTCTGAGTAACTGGGAAGCTTATATTTCATACTCTCTCCTTTTGTTTTCTTGTCATTTGAACAAGAAAGCTAGTTTAATTTTGTACCAACTTTCTTGTCCAATTGACAAGAAAATAAAAACAAAGAGTATTTGGAAAAAGTCCATATTACTCCCATCATCAATTCGCTTTGTCCATCCCAAACAAAAGAAAATGTTGGCTCATTTAGTCCATCATACTGTTGATACCGGATTAAATTAGGCAGTCCCTAAGCCGGATTAGACTTTTTTTTATAAATGGAAATAGCTGATTCCATTATTCATGGCGCCCGTCCGCCGTGGAAACGGGCACAGCCCATCTTTTTGAGGAATATATATTTTTTTAGGATGGCCCAGCCCAGCTAACCTAGCAGTTTTACGTTCCTCAAAAAAAAAAAAAAGCAGTTTTACCGCACGGGGCCACGGGCGCACGCCCGCACCAGACCGCCGTCGCCCATTGCCGGAGCCACACCACCGCCGCCCAACGGAGCTGCACCACATCCGCCCTTGAGCCGATCTTTAAAAAAAAAAAAACATCCGCCCTTGAGCCGTGACTCAAGCCCTCGACAAGTCGGAGCCGCCCGCGCCGCGCACAGCCGGAGCAGCACACGCGCCGCCGAGGCCGCAGTTCCTCGGAGGAGCAGCGAGGGCGCTCGCATCGTAGGAGCGGGCCGCGCCGCAAGCCGGCAGCCGGGCAACACAGCGGGACCGCAGGACAGCACCAGAAGGCAGGTCAGCCTCTGCTCTGGATTCTTCTATTGCTTACACCAGTTTCTAAGAGGCTTTCATGCTTTAGGAAGTTTATAGCCAATAAAAAGATGAAATCGTTACAATTAATTCAATTTAGATGACCCTTGTTGTGTTGCTAGATGTTTTTCTTTTCTATTTTGTTACATAATACCACAGCACGAGTATTCTAAGCTATTGGACGAAGGCTTGCACGAAATGAAAACTCATACTGCAACATGATTATTTTGTGTTCTGCGACGTCAACAAACATTTGCTAGCACAACTTGACTAATTGTACAGCGACATACTTAATTGTGTCCCCCAACATCTATTCAAATGTTCTAACCACAACATGAAAAAGCTGCTGCAAGCCTGCAATATCACAAATGACTAACTGCAACATTCCAACTCAACTTCTACAACGTCAGAAAACCATTATGAATACATTGGTATTGTACTCTCATAGCACGAACAAAGTTTGATCATTTTTCTTGATTGAGTGTTGCGATAATATTTAAACAACATTACACGATTATGAATTTTTGAGTGTTGAAAAATCGGGGCCAAATTGCATAAGGTGATGTCACTGTGGGTTCTTTTTTTAAAAAAATTGAAGGGATGCTTGTGTGATGTTGCATGAAAAATAATTGATATTGCACTGGGAATTTTCCTCCTGAAACCGTAAGCATGTGATGAGCTATTTTTATCAATGTTTCTTGATATTGCAAACATTAGTTACATAATAAAAATTTTGATTGGCATGAATTTTTCAGCTCTATAATGGATCCCAACATGAAGCAGCTTAAGGAGGCTCTAGTTGACATTGAGACTGATGCCGAACATGTACTTCTGGCAAGGCATCAGGTCTGTATATGTCATTGCCATGCCTTCTTGATTTCAAACAAGTGTCAATATTTATCTCTTTTGGTTTCTTGTTCTCTGTGATTATCAGCTGGTGGAAAATGATAAAGTAAGGAATGCTAACAGGGAAGCCCTGACTGCTCTCCGGAAAAATGCCAGGACGACCAAAACTAGTGTGCCATCTCCATTTGAGGTTATAATGAAAGAGATTGAAGGAAACTCTAGCAAGCTGCTGATAAAGGAGATATGCCCGACCTGTGGAGATCATGACCCCAAAGAACATACCTGGTTAATGTTTCCTGGATCAGATATTTTTGCTCGTGTTCCATTTCATGTAGCACACACTGTTCTGGACAAAGGTACCTTCCTGAATCTTGGTCCATAAAAATCAGTGCATTTGAAATTACTACTGAAGTAGGCTCAATCGATATATGCTGCATGCCTCTACTGTCGTTTGAAATCCAGGAGGTTCATGCTTTGGTTGTAACTAACCAGTGCTAAATTTTGGCATGCAAAATTGCTTTCACTTTCCAATGGTTCAGACGGCTTATAATTGCCCTATATTGTTTTTATTGGTGCAGATCAAGAGCGCCTGGATTTGGATACAAAGAAACTCCAAAGCTTCGTCAAGGAGAGATCACTTGTGATAGCTGAGAAAGGCGCCCTTGCGGGCAGCATCGGCCTCGACACTGTGAAATCCTTTGTCAGCCTTACGGACAAACCTAAATCAGCACGGGAGGCAGGAGAAATGGGGCGGCCCCGTGAAGTGAAATATCAGCTGGGTTGACTTGGCAATTGATGAATCACAATGTTCTACGGTATCTTTGAATTTCCTGTATAGATGTTAGTTTTCATGCCCGAGAAAAACAATTTTGGTAAGGTTCTGAACAGTTGAGACTTTGTACCGAATAGGACTCAGATATCTGAACTCTGATCTACGATGACATTGTGGTGCCATCAGTGACTAGTTTCTAATGAATGATCCTTGATGACTGACTATCCATGGGTTGTGGGCAATCTGGATCTTAAGCAGACCTGTTTCGAATTTGAGTCAAGAGACGGGACCTAATTATTTCGAATTTGAGTAAGTCTGTAATGGCCTCTACATCTTTATACAGAATCTTGTAGCAGAACCAATCAATCGAGGTTACATCTTTGTGTCAGTCTAAGTAAATTGCATGAGAAGTCTGATGACCTGTTGTTAGCTCTGGTACGCCGATAAACTTGCTCAAGCAACGATGTTGTTTTTTGGTTGAATTGATGCCAAATATTGCCTTGGCAAGGCTTGTTGCCTTTAGGGAGGAGTTCTTAATCGATGACTGTTCTGTCGGTGCAGCCGTGGGGATCCAGATTTATGGATCTTGCTGAGTTGGGTTATCATGACAACGCTGAGCTCACTCCTACGTTCCAAACAAGCTCTGTGAATTCTTCCCATCATCTTCGGTTTATTTCTTTAGTTTGATTTCTGAGAGGAATAGTCAGTTTGGTACTTGTAGAAAATCAAGTACTTGGTGTCATTTCTACTTCGATCCAATTTGTGGACACAGGACGAGCGGCCCTCAAAAATAGCAATTGGCCTGACACGCCGCGCGCGACGCGCGGGGAGACCTCCATGCAGGGAAAGCAAGAAACCGCGCGCGCGTGCATGGCCGGAGCGCCCGCCGTCACCGCGACAGGCGCCGCCGTGCCGCCGCTCCCGGCGCTGGGCCGCGGGTGCTGGGAGGACGGCGCGATCTCGCTGGGGCTGGTGGCGGTGCAGCTGGGCGGCGCGGCGTACATGGTGGTGGTGACGCCGGTGCTCGCGCTGGGGCTCGACCCGCTCTTCCTCGTCGCCGTCGGCAGCCTCTGCACCGGGATCCTCACCCTCCCCTTCGCCGTCAAGCTCGAGAGGTACGTACAAAACGATGAACACGCACGCATGCATGGGATTATTCGGTGATTTTTTGTGCGGTTTTTGATCGGTCTGCAAATCTGCTGTCCATGCGCGCGTGAACAGGAAGGAATGGCCGTCGGAGCTGAGCAACCGGCTGCTTCTCCAGTTCGTCGTGCTGGCACTGGGAGGGTAAGAAACTCGAGCAGTTTATTCTCAAATGTGTTCTTGATCCGTGCCAGGGACACGCACAATACTGTCGTGTCGTGTCGAGCATTCTCGAATTGCCTTTGCATTTTTTAACAAAATCTAATGTTCTCCACGCTTTGTATGTCCTTGTCCGTTGCTCCCAGGGTGACAGGGTTCCAGGCGCTGATGCTGCACGGCATGAAGATGACGTCCCCGGCCATCGCCTCCGCCATGCCCAACCTCGCCCCGGGCTTCATCTTCATCGTCGCCGGTTGTCTCGGGTACGTGCTCCCGCCGGCCGGCCAACCCACCTTGAGATGAACTGCACTGTACGGCTGCATAAGCTTGGCACCAAACCGACTGATCTCCGTACGTATGCGTGTGCTGCAGGTTCGAGAGGGTTGATCTGAGGTGCCGGTACACGAGGGCCAAGATCCTCGGCACCGTGCTCTGCCTGGGTGGCGCCGTCGCCATGAGCGTCCTGCAGAGCCCGACCACGCCGCGGGGGCACGCGCTGCACCGGACGCTGGGCCGCGCCGTCGCGAGGTCGCACCGGGACTGGGCGGTGGGCTGCCTCTTCCTCCTCGGCGCGGTGCTCGTGCTCTCGGGCACTATCGTCATGCAGGTCGGCAACCAGCACGCGTGATGCCTCGCTCTGCCACTCTGACGACTCTGCAAAAATACATACAGTGATTTCTCATATGTTCTTCGCCGTCCGTGCCACCCGCAGGCGGCGACCATGATCCATTTCCCCGCGCCGTTCACGCTCTGCTCCGTGACGTCGCTCATCGGCGCGGTGCTGACGGCGGCGTTCCAGGTGGTCACGGCGGGGCAGTTCAGCCCCGGCACGCCCCAGATCAGTCTCGAGATCGTCATCTCCCTTGTGCTCGTGGTAACGACAACAAAACGGTTGGATAATTTCAGAGAAGAGAACTACTTCTTCTGCCGCCTTCCCATTTTGATGACTACTCCTGGTGGTTGGTATAGGGCGGGCTGGTGAGCTCGGCGTGCATCATGTTCCAGACGTGGGCGCTGGAGAAGAAAGGTCCGGTGATGGTCTCCATGTTCAGCCCGACGCAGACCGTCGGCTCGGCAATCTTCTCCGCGCTCTTCCTCGGGCGAGTCATGCAGCCAGGAAGGTACTACAAGAGTAAAGATCCATCTATGCTTTAGTTCGGTTTGGCCATTGCAGGGATACCATTCTGAACATGTCCTGAAGCAAAGCTCAGGCATGACCATAACCTGAACCCTTGTGACCATAAGCGGAATTCGAACTCTCCGTTGTCCGCGGAGTTAGGAACAAAAAGAAAAATTTCAACCAAATGTAAATAGAAGAAGCTAAATCGATCTTTGTTGTTTGACGCAGCATATTAGGTATGGTTTTCCTCTTCTCCGGACTCTATGTTGTTCTGTGGGCAAAGAAGAAGGAAGGGCATGTTCTCACTGCGGACAGGATGGCGAGGGATCCACCAGCTGAGCAAGATGTGGAGAAGCCATTGTTGTTTCATATATAACTAGCTTTGGTTCTCTTGTAAATGTTACCCTTTTGAATATTTCTCTCAGGGGTGTATAGTCACATAGACTGTAGTTGCATAGTCCTCTTAGTTTGAATTTGTTAGAAAGCATCTTGATGCTTGTCTGTACTACTATGTAGTGATATGAGTATGACTCAACTGAAATTGGTTAGACTATAGATAGGTGACAGAGCATATGAATTACGCTTATCGAATGCTGGTGCAGCATCAAGCAGGGAAGGAAAGCAGAACTCCAAAGATGACGAGTTCTGTTATGCCGGTAATATTTGTATTGAGCTTATTAAAAGATTAGAGACTTTCTGACAAGTAATAGATTTTTTATATCCTTTAGGAATTCTTTAATCCAAGTTAGATTTTCCATATAGCTTTTAGACATGCCAACATAGTTCTTTTTTTTTAGGAAGCCACCTCACGCACTTTCTTGATTTTCAAAAATAGTTACATCGTTTACCAGGTGCTCAAGAATAAAACTAGGGGGCTCATCGACCCAGGTACATGATTGTTTTTTATTAAAAACTATTCTAGCTAACTCATACGTCACCTGGTTTGCTTCCCAATTACAATGTTCTATGGAGATTGAATCGAAGCCATTCCACATAGCATTACATTCATCGTATACTGCTGCTCCAATGTTCGCCGAGAACCCACCATCTTGCATCGTCTCCACCACCGCCATGCAGTCCGTCTGTCTAATGAATCGATTACAACCAATTAGTTGTGCCAACAATAATCCTTCCTTAAGCGCTATAACATGATGCCAACATAGTTCTTATTGCTTTATCTAAAATCTGCTACCAAATCCACTATCTTGTTCTAATACAGTTTCTTGGCTGGTTGTTTCTTTTATGTTATTTTCCTCTATAGTCCAGGATCTCTTTGTGTTTGTGTGTGACAGTGTGAGCTTGTTGGGCCGGATTTGACATTCAAATCTGCTATTCCCATGCATGCCAATAAGAAATTGCAGGACTGCAAATGCAAAAATGAACTGATCCTCCCTGGTTCGTGGCCCCGATCCGACGATCGCGCTGCTTTTGAAAGGTTGACCCAGATGACGAAGCGAATACACCGTTCGTAAGTTGAATGGACAGGCCTGCTGGGTCGCCGCAGAAACGATAATGCAAAGATGCACGCATCACGGCATCAGCTCATCAGCCTGATCTCATCAAGAGGATCCGCGACCTCGCTAGCAGCAGCTACACGTGTGCACGCATCCGTTATCGGCTTATCGCGTTAGTACGTGTCCGGAAGTCTCCGCAAACCTCTCGCCCCGTTCGACCTGGCCCCTGGTTCCTCCCGCCACGGCGCAACCTCATCACTCCTCCTTCCCCAAATTCTCTCGTCGGTGAACGCGGCCCGGGATCCCATCACGCCGCACCGCACGCCGGCCATGCCGCCTCCACCCAAGTACACGAAGTACGAGACGCGCCGCCGCGACCCGAACCCACGCGCGGCCGCGCTCCTGGTCATCGACGTGCAGGGCCACTTCGCGTCGCTGGCGGCGCCGGCCATGCCGGCGATCGCGTCCACCGTCGCGCTCTGCCGCGCTGCGGGCATGCCCGTGGTGTACACCCGCCACGTCGACGCCTCGCCCCGCAGCGGGCCGCTCGCCGAGTGGTGGCCCGGCGACCGCATCGACGCCGGCACGCCCGCCGCCGAGCTGCTCCCGGGCGCCGGCCGCGCGGCCGGGGACCTCGTCGTGGAGAAGAGCACGTACAGCGCGTTCGCGGGGACGGGGCTGGAGCAGGCGCTGCGCGGGGCGGGCGCCGAGGAGGTGATCGTGGCGGGCGTGATGACCAACCTGTGCTGCGAGACCACCGCGCGGGACGCCTTCGTGCGCGGCTTCCGGGTGTTCTTCTCCGCCGACGCCACCGCCACGGCGAGCCGGGACCTGCACGAGGCCACGCTCGCCAACATGGCCTACGGGTTCGCGTACATCGTCGACTGCAAGCGGCTCGAGGCGGCGCTAGGGAAGGCCAGATGAAACTGCAATATGCGAGTGCCAGTGCACTGCATTCTGCACGTCTCATCTGCGAGACATTCGTGCATATGCCAAATGCACACTTGTGTCTTGTCGTCGGCGTATACTATTGTGAACATCAGGGCTATGTAGAATAATATAGTACTCGGTTGGGTATGTAGAATGCTATTGCGGAGTATTGCAGTTGCCCGTGCGTTGCTACGGGAGATAAAACAGTCACTACTCGAAGCATGACAAAGCCATGAACACAACAATTATAAATTTGACGCATGCTAAATATTAGTAATCCATGGTCAAAAACATCACTCTGCTGATCAAGTTTACACAACACGCACAAATGGCATCCACCAATCTAGATCAAAGCTATCACTTTTTATTGCCAGCAAAAAAAAAATCTAAAATTTGATTTTCATTATACTGAATGCAATAATTTTGCCATCCATAACCACAGCCCAATTCAGCCTTAGTCTCTCAATGGAAGTATAAGTCATCAACTAACTCAAGACCATTTATGCAGGTCTTGCAACAACAATGGTAACTCTTTTTTCACATTTTTTCTGACAAAATACATGCATGACCAAGAGAAGGCAAGACATACGACTGCAGAAAGACAGGGATACAAAAGAAAGAGAACACAATGAAAACATACTATGACTAATAAACACCACACATCCGTCAAGATGAATAGAATTCACTGAAGATTTTCGAACAGGGTGGTGCCTCTTCTCGCACATGCAACAAAGGAAGATCTGTTATTGGATGTCTGGATCTTGAACTAATTAGAAATCATGAACAGAGTTCTAGTGATTGTCGATGTTTTTATTTACTGACCCATATGCCCTCCTTGGTGAATAGCTTGCCCCAGCATATCAGTTGTTGGTCTCCCAGCTCCCGAATCCCAGCATGCATGCCCAGGTTGGGTACAATTGATAAAGTTGAGCTCTTGGTGTCCTTTCGCACCGACTGCCTTAATTAATGAACTAAATGCACAGTTCCTTGAACTGATAATTCTATCCAAAAATTATCCAAGCTTGAACCATTGAACCAGCTCCCCCCTCTTTTGATGGGGAAGGACAATGTGCTGATCGCAAGAACAGCATCTTTGGAGAAGAGAACCAAAAAACAAATAAATCAGTAGTTTCAACAGAAAAAAAACGGTTTACATGAGCAGTTGAGCATAGTCACAGATCCAGAATATAATTTTCATAAGGAGTGTTTTACCTGGGCATACAACAGCTCATATAAACAATTTATCAAGCCAAATAAATGTTTTTTCTTTTGCCAAGTTGGTGTTTTATTTCAATCAGGAAGCTATACTTTTAATGGAGACAATACTTCAAATCCAGAAAATTATTTAGGTATTTATTCAGTTGCATGTAGCAGTCATCTCTTGGCATCTTACAATATCAAGGAACATGTGGCAGAAACAACAATTATCAAAGGAAAGTGATAGCAATAATTCTGAATGCTGCAAATGTCTATTGAACACTCGAGAACAATTCAGTACAGGGAGTAGAGCAATGACTGAGTCATTAGTGCAAAAACAATGAAGTTGCAAAATTTTATTTGCTACCCATAGTGATGGCACCGTTGGTACCCAATTCAATGAAGCATTATTCCTCTCAAACTTCTCATGGCCAGTTTCTTCAAGAGACCTTGTGAAAAATATACAACAGGGGAAAAATCAACTTTATAGGTTATTATATTGTATAAATGAAGGATAAATAACATCAGAAGGAGAAGGGAACACATAGAAATATCATCTTTTGTGGAGGTATGGTCCTGACTTCAAGTTTTTCACAATGGAAAAAAGAATTCTAAACATTTTAACAATTTCAGCCTATCCGAAAGCAAGATAAAAAGTAGTAGTATAGAAAATCTTGTGACTGATATGTTCTATAGAGACACAAATAAAGGTCAAGCAAGTGCGTTGACCTAGCGGTTTCAGAACAGAAATGCAGCTTTATTTGTTTTTGAAGAAAACATCTCAACGACTGAACAGTGGGGTTCTGAAATAATGTAGTACAAGATCATGTCTATCTTCCATATCAAATTAGATGCTTGGTTTATCTGGCATGAAGTACTACTAACATTGTTGTACTTCAAAGTCATTACATCCAGGCTTGCTTAAGATGATAACCAAAAGTATTCAGATATTTGATAGTAGATTTGATATCTTCAAAAACTCAAATCTTCTCATGTCAATTGAATATCTATGCCACACAATAATTATTTCTCTGGAAAATTATATCAAAGTATAGAGAAAAGAACAATCAAAAGAGACAAACATGTGATGTCTTATCTGAATCTGATGCAATATTTGTTTCTCAATGATCTATCTTCATGTGGTTGATTAGGTTTAACAAATTAGCATGTGCAAGACTTGCCAAAAGAAAGTAGCTACTAGCAGCACATAGCCTTAACTGATTAAATGGTAATGCAATACTGAATGATAGAGAGCTGTTCAACTTTGTGTGATTCATCATTGGCAACAACCGGAAACAAAAACTCTGACAGGTCTGTGTAGAAAAATATCCATCACAATATGGCCTCGTCCCTAGAATGGCCATGCAGGCAACAGCAACTAATTTCGTCAGGGGCGAAGCTACATAGTGGCTCCCGAGTGCCATGGCACCAGGGAAAATAGAAATCTCAGTGCAAATCTTCATATTTTCACCTCATGTGCCCCACGTAGAAGCACCCAACATCAACATCAGTCAGTGGCAGTCAGCTGGCACCATGGTCTTTGATGCGCTAGCTTCGCCACTGAATTTCGTAGAGGTTTTCCAAACTGAAAAATGCAGATTGATTAAACTGCAGGTAGAAAAACGGATGCGTACCTAAAGCTCCAGTGTGTCTTTCTTTGACGACCATCCTTGGTTCATGGGATTTTGTCCAAACCACGAGCCTACAAATGGTATCTGCAAGCATCGTCATGATGATATGAGGTAGGAAAAAATAATTTTAACAACAGAACTCAATTCAAATCCAAGGAAGGATACGAAGACGACAGGGCATCCTCGATGCACTACGAGCTGAGGCTATTCACGGACTTGCCCCTATAGCCGGAGGCTGCAGCGACCTCGACAAACGACGACTCCAGGTCGAGAGTGCCGACGGTTTTGCAGGTGGTCGCGTTCGTTGTTGCTCCGCGTGAGGTGCTGGCGGCTCAAATCTGCTGGGCGGCAGGGAGTCAGCGGCATATGCCGGCAAGGAAATGGAACAAGATTGGGACGAACCGCGCGTGGGGCTCCTCATCGAGAGGTTTCGATCCGCACAACTACTATGGGTCGGTGGCGGCTGCGCTCCTCGGCGGCGGCCTTAATTGGTTGGTGCTGAAGGAGATCAACCACGGCAGAGAGGAGGTGTCACGCGGAGGTGTCGGAGGGGAAGTGGGGAACACGAGGAAGTTACGGCGTGGTGGTGACTGGGAAGCGAGGGGAATCGCGTCGAGTCGTGGGGAGGGGGATTGAGCGCACGGCGTTTTCGGAACCAGAAAAGGGGACGCGCGTTTACGATCGCAGGGAGCGCATGCGGGTACGCACGGAAGCCGATTACGGATTTATCGGGAGCAGAATAAGGAGGGCAGACGACGTCCTCCTAATTCATAGGTAGTAGAGATAGAGATAGAATGCTATTGCGGAGTATTGCAGTACGGTGTACGGACGTCGAGCCATCTTGGCTGCGTTGTGGTACTAGATTTCAGACACACAGTAGTAGAGCAGATTATTTTGCGCGGAGGCACCCCAACAGTCTATAGTCAGGATCACTGGATCTCATGATAGACAAGTTTTTAAAAAGTGTACTTTTGGATAAACTCGGTAAATCACAAATTAAACTGATAAATTTATTGGTCTGGTATTTTTTGTGATTTGATTTCTTGCCTCCATTTAGAGACAGTGTCAATTTACATATGCTTAGCGATGTATGCATTTAAGAATAACTAAAATATTTTATTTTATTTGGTAAATTGAATCTTGTATATTGGATATTATTGAGGAAAATTTTGTGGTCTTCATTGCGCCACGTCTCATATTGTCATATTTGCACATTTACTTTCAAGTACTTAAGTATACAAAGTGTTGGTATGTGTAAACTAAAATATATAAAATTATAGTATGGCATGTCCTTATTACTAAGTACATATAGCTCTTTCTATTCACAATGTATCATCTCAGGCAAAGATTGTGGTTCGTTCATTGTCCTTAAATCTCTCCATGTTTGGATCCATGATCTTGTGTTAAGGGTCCAACTAGGGTGAGACGGATCTTCATGTCTTAACCTTACTCCTATGTAATTTCTCTCTTTATATTAACAAAACATGTGCAGAGCATATTTTTTAATAGAATGGTTGACTTACCAAATAATTTTTAGCTTATGCACATAATATATTGAGGTGATATAATGTCATTATTATGCTCTAGCTTCCTTTGTGCCGGTGCCCTCTCTTAAAAGAGTTATGTGAAATATATCAAGTTGTGGCCTTCTCGAGAACATTCTTTGGTAAGGGATCTGATCTTCCACACGGGGAGGGTAGGCTTATTAAACAGTTGTTAGCCAACAGTAGAGTCTCAAATGTGAACTGTCTTTTTACTTTTCATGTTGTTTTAAAACCGTTGCCCATACTTTTTACACATCCATTCTAGATCACAAACAAGATGTTGTACTTGTATGTGAGAGTAAAACTTGATTTTACAAATATTTGAAATCCTATGGAGAACCCGATCAAGAAAATGTACCCCTTGTGGACAGTGGCGAAGCTAGAACAGGATTGGTGGTGGTGCCTGTACAATTTTTTTTTGTGTGTTTTGGAGTGGTTGATGTAGAATTTAAGGGGTGCACTAATGGTGATTTTTGCTCAATTACTACTGAAATCAGATGTTACCATGGTGCATGTGCACCAGGGTAGCAATACCTGGTTTCGCTAGTGCTTGTGGAGCAAGATAAAAAGACAATACATGGACACCATAATGAAGACGATAATGAGCTTGCTTTAATTTGTTGAAACACTCTACGAATTTTGTCTTTACGAATCAAATATACGAAGGCAAGCACTCACATGGTCCAGGCTTCCAGCCTCGTCAATGTCTTGCATGTTCGTCTAAAATATCAAACTTCACTCGTAAAATTTTGTCTGTTGACTACTTCGTCGTATAATCTGGTTCCTAACTGTAACTTGGTTTTATCTCACGTTAGTATAGTCAATTGTTTCCTTGGTTTGCAAGGAGAGTTAAGAATCTAAATGCAATCGGTGAACACATGTCAAACTTGTCTACTTTGTTGCTTCTCATATTGGTGCACGCTAATGAGACGGTAGATGAAGGATATAGAGGATAAACTTATTCGGCTGGAGAGAAGCTAAAAGCACCGGTCTTGGCATGTGTTGGGTCCAGCGGGCCTCCAAATTGATCTGATGAACTTCGTACAGGCTTCGTAGTGTTTTTTTAGTACGCGTAGCAGCGCCCTAGTATTGTATATCAGCCGACATCAAGCCAGTACGTTGGTGTGCTATATTTCAGTATACTGGGGTGGCAGCCTGTCAGTTCCACAGGATCTCAAGATAAACCGTCCACCTCAAAACATCTCGCAACAGTTAGCAAACTCCATTTTTTTAACCACCCCACCACGACGGCACGAAATGAAGGGCCTGTTCGTTTCCTTTAGGCCTAAATTTAGTCCTGCCACTAATTGCTATTTAGAGGTATTAAATAAAGTCTAATTACAAAACCTTGGTACAGATGTACGCTATTTTGCGAGACGAATCTAACGAGCCTAATTAATCCATGTTTAGCTACAGTGATGCTACAGTAACTATCGTCTAATCACGGCTTAATTACCCTCATTAGAATCGTCTCGCGAAATAGAACAGGATTCTGTAGTTAGTTTTGTAATTAGACTTTATTTAGGCCCTGTTCGTTTCTTTAGGCCTAAATTTAGTTCTCGCACTAATTTGCTATTTAGGGGTATTAAATAAAGTCTAATTACAAAACCTTGGTACAGATGTGCGCTATTTTGCGAGACGAATCTAACGAGCCTAATTAATTCATGTTTAGCTACAGTGATGCTACAGTAACTATCGTCTAATCACGGCTTAATTACCCTCATTAGAATCGTCTCGCGAATAAAACAGGGTTCTGTAGTTAGTTTTATAATTAGACTTTATTTAATACTCTAAATAGTAAATTAGTGCGAGAACTAAATTTAGGCCTAAAGATCCGAACACCCCCTTAATATCCTTAAATAGCAAATTAGTGCGAGAACTAAATTTAGGCCTAAAGATCCGAACACCACCGAAGTAAATGCAGCCAACCCCCTCGCCTCCACTTTATTCCCCACTCCTCCTCTGTTTTTAAAACCGCCCTCTTCCCTCTCCATTTCGCAGAGCCAGCCAGGTCCCGGAGCAGAGCACACTGAGCGCAGCGCACTACCTCACACTTGCACATCGAAACGACCATGGCCACGGCCATGGCGCTGCTCGTGCTCTCTCTGGTCACAGCGTGCGCCGCTGCCGCTGCTGCCGGTACGCCGCCGAGCTCGCGGCCAGAGGCGGACCTCGTGACCGGCCTGCCGGGGCAGCCGGCGGTTGGGTTCAGGCACTACGCCGGCTACGTCGACGTCGGCTCGGGCGGCGGCAAGGCGCTCTTCTACTGGTTCTTCGAGGCGGAGAAGGAGCCGGAGAAGAAGCCACTCCTGCTCTGGCTCAACGGAGGTACGAACGGTTTCCGTTCCAAGTAGTTCTGTAGATCCCGTGAGTGCTGCCTCTCCAGTCTCCACTCGTGATAGTAGATTCTTGCATTTGGTTCTTTTTTTCCGAAAGACCTTGCATTTGGTTCTAGTCGTCCAGCCAACGACTGTTCAATTAGCAGTACATGCACGTATTCTAGCATCGATCGACAGTGTTCTTGCATTTCCTCTCTGCTCTTTCCCCATAAAATGCGTCGGCTAGCCGGGGAGCAGAATCCTGCAGGCTCGTGTGGTCACCCTGTGGCAACTGGAGAATGATGCTTTTCCGGCAACGAAAGGTCCACAAAAGCAGAGCACCAGAATCTACAGGGGGAGGAGGGCCGAGAGCATGCGTTTAGAGTTCAGGCAAAACCGCTGTGAAAGAGGGCCAAAGGATAAAAGAAGGCTCAAGGCAGTGGTACAGACGGGAGCAGATCCTGCAGCCCTGGTCCAGGAAGGAAGGAGGAAGCTTTGCTCGCCCGGCCGTCGGCATGGACAAAGCTAGGGGAACATGGCGAGTGCGACGCGGCTTCTCCCGGGATTTTTTGCCCTGCGGGCTGCGGCAATCCTGAACACTGTTCACGATCGCAGTCCCACGGCTAGATATTGTTCTCTCTTTTCAATTACTTGTCCTTTAGCATTCGTTGATAACTTCACATGGTTCTAGAAAATGGGGGTACCACCGCCAGAGGACATCTTATTAAGGGAAAAAAAAGAGGGTACAAATCACATTAGACGCTGGCTTCTTGTGGATTTAGCTTACGCTAATGCCTATACATTAGACGCTGAGCCTGAGCATGTGTTGCTTTGTCACTGTGCGGCTTTGTCGTGGTACCTCACGCGTATCAGTGTCAGAGCTGTATCTTCAGTGATAATCTTTTTATATGCATAAGATATCACTTCAAATATAGCAAAAAAAAAAGTAGACTTGTAGTTTATTGCCTCATTGAAGTACGAGTCTTTGACGTTTTGACCGTCAGGAAACGGCGGGGCGCCCTTTCTGCTTGGCTAATCAGCTGTCTCATCTCCCTGTTCTCCACTCTGTCCTCACCTTTTCATTTGTTTTCTCAGTAATTAAATAATGATCAATACTGCTAGATACATGTACTCAGACAACTCGTAAAGCCTACGCCAACTCCATAGACTATCTGAGAACTGCTATGCTGGCCAATGGAGAATGGATAAGGCTGTCCAACTAGTATGTTTATTGGCAAAAATATTCAGTGTGCTTTAACAGCTGGATGATCTCGAAGATTTTCGCGATGACTGATGGAGCCATTCCTCTATGCGACGTGCCATTGCAGGTCCGGGGTGCTCCTCTGTCGCCTACGGCGCTGCACAGGAGCTGGGCCCGTTCCTGGTCAGGAGCTACGGCACGAACCTCACTCGCAATGCCTACTCGTGGAACAAAGGCAAGTATTAAAAACAATGCTAATTTCTGCAACTAATTGAACCCTGAATTTTCCTTGTCTGATTTGGCGTTTGACTGCAATGGTTTTCAGCTGTGAACCTGCTGTTCCTCGAGGCGCCGGTTGGCGTGGGGTTCTCCTACACCAACAAGTCATCTGACCTGAAGGGGCTCGGCGACCGCGTGACGGCGCAGGACTCGTACAGCTTCCTCCTCAACTGGTTCAACAAGTTCCCGGAGTTCAAGGGCCGCGACTTCTACATCGCCGGAGAGAGCTACGCAGGTAGTGCGGGCCAAAACAAAATCTCTGTTCCTTTGATTTGTTTTGCCGAACACACAGGCAACTAGGACGAGTGTTAGGTGAAGCTACATCGCAATCTGCGGCTAAGCATATGTCCTTTTCTGCACCTGCCTTGATACGCTTTTGTAGGGCACTATGTCCCACAGCTCGCGGAGCTCATCTACGACGGGAACAAAGGGGCGAGCAGAGACAGAGTCATCAACATCAAAGGCTTCATGGTAAGCGTCCCCCTCCTCCTGGCAAGGAAACCAGCAGATAAAGCTGGAAGCTCTTATGGCCGCAATCATGCCATTAGGGTAACTTAGTGGCTGGTAACCGGCTTTTACTCGGCAAATCGGACATTAGTTAGTGTTCTAGAAAGATAGAGGAAAAAGGGAAAGATAGACAAAGATATCAGTACTGTGCTGTGCTGTAGCAGTAAAAGAAGATGATTCGATTCATTCCAAAGATGGACATAAGCGTGCAGGCAGATATACCCCAGTCGACGTATGCTTTGTCTTACCGCTTTAGTTTGTAGGCAAACCTTTTTTATCTGCCACTGGAAGTAATAATTTCACGCATGCATGTGAATGAAAGCAGAAACATTTCTGCGTTTTTTTGTACACGAAACCGCCACGATTTTTGATTTGGTTCTCGTATGATATGCTGATCGAATTGCTGATGAGCATTAACGGCGAGCGCGCAGATCGGGAACGCGGTGATGAACGACGCGACGGACCAGCTGGGCATGGTGGAGTACGCGTGGAGCCACGCCATCATCTCCGACGAGCTCTACTCGGCGGTGCGGCGCGAGTGCGACTCCTTCAAGGAGGAGGCCGACGGCGGGCGGCCGGGCAAGGGCTGCTCCCCGGCGCTCCGCGCCTTCCTCCGGGCCTACGACGACATCGACATCTACAGCATCTACACGCCGACGTGCCTGTCCCCGTCCCCCGCCGGCGCGCGGCGGCCGAGGCTCGTCGCCGCGCCGCGCCTCTTCTCCAAACACGTACGTGCGCCGCGCCTCTCCCTCCCTCTGAATCTCCGATCGATCGTTTCTGTTGTTGACGACTTGACGTGACGGGGTGCGCGTGCAGGATGCGTGGCACAGGATGAAGCGTGTGCCGGCGGGATACGACCCGTGCACGGAGGCATACGTGACAAAGTACTTCAACCGCGGCGACGTGCAGCGCGCGCTGCACGCCAACCGGACCGGCCTGCCCTACCCGTACTCGCCATGCAGGTCCGCACACTCATCTCCTGCATCACGATCCTTCCAGCTCGTGCGCCCTGCTCCCTGGTGTGTGCTCACCGGCGTCACAGTAGTAGACAGTAGTAGGAGTAGTATCATCTCGCAATTACTCATCCATCTGCCACCAACAAAGCATTAGCAGCCGCAGCACCTCAGATCTCTGCTGCTTTTGCAACTTGCCTGCGCATTGACGCCTGCCTCTGTGTTGTACTGACCGGCCATGCCGTCGTAGCAGTAGTTGTGTCGCGCCACTGCGAAGCTGAGAAGTTTTACTACAAAATGAATGATTGCTTATTTGTTCCTGCCGCAGTGAGGTCATAAGGAAATGGAACGACTCGCCGGCCACCATCCTGCCCATCCTGAAGAAGCTCATGGGCGCCGGCCTGCGCGTCTGGGTTTACAGGTAAGCAACGTTCAGTTTCGGACAAGTAATAAACCACTCCAGCATCATCAAATCTCAGCATTCCTTAGACACTGAACACTGAACACATGTAACACGACTGAACCAAAACGCACGATGACACACTATTGCAGCGGCGACACGGACGGGCGGGTGCCGGTGACGTCGACGCGGTACAGCATCAACGCCATGGGGCTGCGGCCGCGGGAGAGGAAGGCGAGGCGGTCCGCGGCGGCGACGGCGGACTGGGGCGCGTGGCGGGCGTGGTACTACAAGCAGCAGGTGGCCGGGTGGGCGGTGGAGTACGAGCAGGGGCTCACGCTCGTCACGGTGCGCGGCGCCGGCCACCAG
Organism: Eragrostis nindensis; assembly: GCA_012490785.1. NCBI lineage: Eukaryota > Viridiplantae > Streptophyta > Magnoliopsida > Poales > Poaceae > Eragrostis > Eragrostis nindensis. The sequence goes on along the minus strand of JAAXCT010000258.1, from coordinate 620,565 downwards.
GTGCCGCTCTTCGCGCCGGAGCGCTCGCTCGCCATGCTCTACCACTTCCTCCGGGGCCAGGCCCTGCCGGCATCGCGCTCGAGCTAAGCCAGCGAGCTCTGCCGCTCCTCTCCGACTCCATGTCCGCACCAGCTGCAACAGTAAGCTGTCCTGCGTATAGCTACTTCAAGGCTGCAACCCCACGGGGTAATGCAATGGCGACACTTAATCGACCGCTGTAACTTTGTACTGACAGAACGAAAAAATTCAATGTGCCAGAATTGCTGTCCTTCGTACGAGCAACAAGCTCATGATTTAGCTTATCAAATTTCCTACAAGCAATCTGTGCAAGTAAGTTCATTGTTGTAAAGTAAACACAAAGCAGTAGTAGCCGCTTACCTCCTGATGATTTTCTAAACAACGCTAACTGCAACGGTGAATAGAGGTTCAGCAGATTTCTAGTCGTTTCTGAATTGCCACAACAACACAACTACACGCCCCAACGAGAGTGACTTCGCTAAATGAGAAACAACATCAAAATGTAGTCGTTTAGCCACAGGCTACAATTGTCACAGCAGCATCAACAGAAAGAGGTGGAAAACTGTTCGTCATTTCCAGAACACACATCAAACAAGTACCAGATCTCCAAGGTCACCGACCATGGGAGGCTGAAACATAAGGAACTCCCAGATTTAAAGTATAGAATGCTCATGATTCATAAATGACAGGCCTAAAGTAATTATTAAGTGCTCACAGCTGCATAACAAGTTAAGAACAACCAAACAGTTATCAGTAGTTTAGCTCTTGCGCGAAAACAAGAATCATGGTTGACAGATTTGAGGGGTAGAACACTAATGATTCATCCGGGTGTTATGCACAGGAGAAAACTGTTAATAGTGTCATCTGATACGCAGGATACATTTCAATGCTTGAATTGAACATTGAGTTGGATGCTCAGATATTCCTGCAACAACATTCATCGAGCTGAGGACTTACACATGCCTTGGCTCAACAATTCTACTTGGCAAAAAATGGAGGCATGAGGTTTATCAAATATCCATAAAACTACTAGATCACAATTTAAGATTGTATAGGATATGACAAGGTATCATCCAGCTACATGCACATATTGTCTGAGAGACAAGCTATTGATCCTACTAACTTCAGATAGTACGAATTAAGCTCTAAATGAACAAATATTGTTGTTGGGACTCGACTGTTCAGTTATATTCAGTGTTGCACATCAGTTTTCAGTCCTTGAAAGCTCCAAATGAGCCTTAAACTGTCACAAACTGTAACACTAATGCAAACTTTGATGGCTTCAACATATAAGGAATACTCAGAATTCACACATACGGGGATTGTTAGAACCAATCCAACTTGATTTTTTCCCTCTAAAAAAATCTCTTTGAGTTTCTCTCAAACACACACACATCAACCACAAAGACATGTACACATTTTTTGCCACAGCAAACACTGCTTTTCTCTCCTCTCTAATCAAGCACAAGTATAATGGAGACTCACCCCCACAACGGGAGCAGCCTCCGGCTGGTTCGCAAGCCACCAGCCACGGCCACTCCACAATAACACACAGTAGCCCCGGTGCAATCCCACGGCAACCTGCCGGCTGGCCGGCCACACACACTAAGTCAAGATTACATCTAACCGGGATTAGACACATTTCGATATAGTCAAATAGTGGGTAGTTTTTAACCATTCGATCGAAGAATATGTATGCTCAGTTTCTTGTGTAGAATTAGCTTATAAAGAGAATTATAATAAAAAAAATTAGTACACAAGAGTAAGACAATGATTACTGTCTAGTTGGGACACAAAATTTTAACCAGTCTTTAAACTACTATAAATGTCAGGGTCTCACAATTTCTGATAGAAAACCGTGTATCCTAATAAGCCAACAAAATAAACAAAACTGAAATCCTCACTCAAATCTGATTAGATAAGCTGTTTTTGAACTGAGTTAGCTCCTCAGGGGAGAAAGCAGAAAAGTGCTATGAAACAAGAGAAAAATTACTGTTATTGAGAGGATCACACTATTCACGGAACTAAATCAATCTAGAAGTATCACCTAAAGCTGAGAGCCTCAACACAACTGAAAGTGCAAAAGACAGTATGCAACGATAATCAGCAATTCAAAATGCGTGCAGTTGCAGCACCAATACAGAATACAATATAAATGAAACTACTACATACAGTAGCGTCACATAAAGAGCCACAACACAACTAATCACTGGCAGACTGATTTCCAACAATGCATCTATCACCACAGATCAAGGCTAAAAATAGATCACATTCATTATCAGACAGATAGTTTCAAGTAGCAAAAACAACAATTCAGCCAGTGGATAAGCCCCAGCAGCCAGAATAATATGTTATTAACCTCATGTGAGAATTTAACCTTAAATCCAAGGCTACATGAACGCAAAAAAGGATTGCACCTTGTGATGATTCATCACGCAGGTGATGGCTCCTCAGTTCCCTTGTCAGTCCCACCTCCGCCTCCTCCACCGAGGCTGGGCAGATCACTGCCCACGGCGTCAGACACAAGCGAGACCGGGCGGTGCTCAATGACCTCGTCGATGAGTCCCCAATCGTGCGCCTCCTCCGGGTCCATGAACATGTCCCGCTCCATGCACTGCTCGATGCGGTCGATGGCCTGGCCGGTGTGCTTGGCGTAGATCTTGTTGAGGCGGTCGCGCACCTTGAGGATCTCCTTGGCGTGGATGGCGATGTCGGATGCCTGGCCGGACGCGCCGCCGGACGGCTGGTGGATCATGACCCGAGCGTTGGGCAGCGCCCTCCTCTCGCCGCGCGCGCCGGCGGCGAGCAGGAGCGAGGCCATGGATGCGGCCTGGCCGATGCAGAGCGTGGTGACCGGGGAGCGGATGTACTGCATGGTGTCGTAGATGGCGAGGCCGGCGGTGACGACGCCGCCGGGGGAGTTGATGTAGAGGTGGACGGGCTTGGCTGGGTTCTCGGACTCGAGGAAGAGCAGCTGCGCGACGACGAGCGAGGCCGTGTCGTCGGTGATGGGCCCGTGGATGCAGACGATGCGCTCCTTGAGCAGGCGCGAGAAGATGTCGTAGGCGCGCTCCCCGCGGGATGTGTGCTCGATGACCATGGGCACCAGACCATACTCGCGGCGCGATGAGTAGCCGGACGCCGGCGCCGCGTGCGGGGAGGAGGAGAAGAAGGCCCGCGGGGCAGCGGCGGCGGCGAGGCGGCGCAGCATGGCGTCGGAGGCGGCGCTAGGGTTTAGGAGTAGGGGATTCGGCTTGGGTTTGGGCCCCGGCGCGGCAGCAACGAAGCGAGACTGTGACGGGGAGGTGGGGGCCGGAGTCAGACGAGTGGGGTCGGCAGGGAGACGCATGCTGGCGGTGCGGGGGTTCGGGAGGGCGCCATTGGTGGGGGAGGCTTGTAGGTGAGAGACGGCGAAGAAGGTGGAGCAAATCTGGGTGGCCAACTGACTGCAACGTAGGCGAAAGAAATGGGTGCGGTTGTTAATTTGTTATCCAATGCTTTTCATAGTAGGCCGGGCTCCTTTGTTCTTTGATCATGATGATTTTGGCCCATACCAAGTAGATTGGGCCCATTGAGAAATGAGTCCATCGGCTTCTGGACTTCCACCCAACCTTGTTTTGGCGTCAATCCTATACGTAGTCCGCCTTACAAATTTTTTTTTATAGAATGCTTTAAGATTAGTGCGATCGGACATCGAACGGCCCATTCTGATTAGAGCGGGTGGGAGGTGGGAGAAAAAGAAACGATTTGCAAACTTTAATCGCATTTTTCTCTTACCATAAGTCCGTTTTCGAATCCGTTTGAACCTACGTGTTTGTTACAATTAATTCTACCTAATGAGATTCAATTTGAATATTTTTTGAATTTTTAAATTTTTAAATTTTTGTCAACATTTTGAATGTACTGTGTCAATATTTTTTTTGCACTATGTCAACATTTTAGATGTGCTATGTCAACATTTTTAGCGAAAATGTTGACTCAGTTGTTTGAAATGTTGACATAAGCTTACAAAAATGTTGAAACTGGTGTTTGAAAATGTTGACAGTTACTTGATAGGCTAAGTTGCCTTAAGTGGGCCGAATTTATTGGCTATTGAGCTGACCTACAAGTTGAATCCTGTAGGACGCCATATGTATAAAAGGTCCCTTGTTTTGGTGGGTGGGTGCATATGCCCCGATGTACAATGGTGTTGTTTGGTTGGCAACTGCAAAGGCAAACGGTAACGCAATCGAAATACTCATCTTGTTTGGTTCACCTTCGTATTGTAATCGGAATGACTCGTCCACTGCAACCGGCGTTCGAATAGCACCATCAGCTGCCGCTGGCCGCCTGGTGATGTCAAAATCGACGCGCGTATAGGTTCGCTAGCTGGATCCCGCACGCAAGGAGCCGCCGCTTCAGCTATCCATTGTCAAATCGGTAAGCTGGGCGCAGCCTTCGGCCCCTCGCCGCCACCGCCGCCGCACAAATCTGGGCGTGACTCCATGAGAAACGGAGGAGGGAGAGCAGGGGAGAAAGGAGGATCGAGCTGAGGAAGGAGGAGCAGAGGAGGACGAGTTGTCACATCTGTTCCATGAGAAACGGAGAAGAAGGCGAGCGGAGAGAGAAGAAGGCGAAACATTTTCGATCTGATACCGGTGGGGGAGGGAGTGTTTCAGGTTTGTACTGCCTGGTATCGCAATACGTGGTAACGGATTACGGACCACGTCCCATCAAACGTATGTAATGGTATGGAACCCACCGCAATCCGATTACGATACAAAACGTCCAACCAAAAAGCACCATATATCCTTAAAAAAACGATGTACAATCAATAACGCCCTCTGGCCGATTGCTTTTCATGCGAAAGAAGCACTTCTCGAGCAATTTAAGCAACGACCTTCGAGCTAGCGAACAAGAGCAAACGCCCAATCAAATCATCAACAGCGCGTCCCTGCCGAACAATATTTTGAAGTCCGTTAGCTCCTGTCTTCATCGATCAGTACGCATGAGGTACTATGATCCTTTGATGCGAATGGAAAATGGAAATCCAAACAAACTTTAAAGTGATTACCGGGACATGGGTGTTATTAGAACGCTCGTGTATCTTACGAAATTGCACATGGATCTAACATAACTTTACAATCAATCTGTAGGCTTGATACATTACAAACTTTTTTTTTTCGCGGTTCACATTGCAAACTTCATTAATCCTATTGGTGCAAATGATCTTTTTGATTGTAAAATAAGAGATGCCCATAGTATAACAGAGGTTCATAAGGTTCTCTTTTCTGTTATTTTTTTCAATCTGACTGTAAAAAATCAAGACATGGTACATACGCCACGACATAATGACTCAAATAATGCATGTCCGCCCTCATGTGCTGTTTTGCGAAAGCACTTCTCTACCAATTCGAGCAATGTCCTTGTAGCTAGTGAACAAGAGGGACCGACCAATCAAATCAATAGAGATCGCTACCGAATAAGTCCGTTATTTTTTGTCTGTATTTGCGCCGTGCCTCTCACTGATAGTACTACAACACTGTCGATCGACGATCAGCAACCTAATCTCGTTACCGAATCACAACGCCCACGAAATTAGCTTCTTTTCGCTATGCCCATGCACGGTTCAGACCTCTGAAGATGTTTGATAGTAACAAAATTGCAACTGGATCCGCGACAGCCTGTGCATGCATGCATTGTCTACTAATCCACGGGAGAAAAATCTTGGTGCCAGGCAGCGGGCGGCGCGTACACACGTGCGTTTTGCCGACCATATGCAGTTACGCGTGTCCATCCACCAGTTCTATGTCAGCTTAATTAACCACGTACGTTGTCACCTTTTTCCAAAGGCTACACCGCACGGGCTACTCCCCCTACTCCCAAAGCGAGCATACATTTTTGCAGGATTCATGCAAAGATAATGTTGCGCTCGAAGCCAGCGGAGGCCGGCGCGGAGTGGCGCCTGAGCAAGTGAGCACCTCCGAGAGCTCCGACCACATAATCTGGCAATTTCCAGTACAAAGCATGCAGCGAAAGCGACAAAGGCTCATTCGGCAAGAACGCAATTGGATCAGGCCCGTGGTTATGCGGGCATAGTGGCCTGTAACTTACAAGTTGACGCTGCGCTAATCCTAATTAGCATGTGACTCACCCTCTCATGGGAAATGTCTCGGTTCAATGTAGAACGGGTCATCACCGGCCGATACATCAGTCGTAGTATAAGCAGAAGCAGGTTGCAAGTTGGTAGCACACTGGACGGTTTCATAAAGTGCTTTTTTTTTCATTACACAGACACTCACAACGCACGCGCACTCACTCTTATATGAACGCACATACGCAAACTCTGCCTCTATGAGCATCTTCGAAGACTGAGCTGACAAATCCTCAAGATTGACGAAGTCACCACTGGCGTCTCGCTGTCGACGGTCACGTTGCCTCCCGCTGAACGCATAACACCGTTAAATCCTAAAAAAATCGCTCCCATGTGGAGTCGAAACCAGGACCTTAGATGCTACTGGGACTCTTGTAATCACTAGACTACATGCTCTTTCGCTTTCATAAAGTGCTTTTAGGTCGACCTAAACCTTATACACGCAATGACGTATCATATATAGGTACGCTGTCAGTAGTAAGAGCAACTCCAAGAGACTAGGTAAAGAGACCAGAATTGGTAAAACAAGAAAATCCACGGTGAAATCTCGTTCCAACAGAATGGCCATCGTGCTCGCTATTGTATCTCGCTCGGTATATCGTCCCCTCCGCTATCCATTTTTGCCGAGCAGGTACGGCTCGCCAACTGCATCCGCGCGCCCTCCCGCAGTCGCGCCCGCACGTCCTAGCGCCCCGCGCGCCATGGGCCATAGTGTCCGACCTGCCCCACGTAAAAGGACGCCCCTGACCTGCCCCCCAAGATCCTCCTCTGCGACTCGCCGCCCGCCGACGTGGAGACGGCTCTCGACGACGCCGATGTCCGCGGCACAACCGCCTATCTCGAGCAGGTGCTCCGCTTCTCCTCGCGATGCCCCTGCCTGCGCCGACACCGCTCCCTCGCCTCTTCGCGACCGCCGGACCTAGAGGAGAAGCTCGGGGGAGGGAGGCCAACAAGGCGGAGGCGACGGGAGCGTGGCCAGTTTGCTCGTCGGGAGAGAGAGATGGGCTCCAACGTCTGAAGGTAGAAGAAGAAATAGATGCCGTCCATTGGAGATCGGACGGATGAGAGTGGTGCTGAGAGAGAGAGCAGTTTTTCAGGCGATTGACAATTAGTGCATGCCAAATAAAAAGGCCTGAAGATATGGCCAGGCTGTTGGGTTCTTCACCATTTGCGGCTTTCTATATTTTTTACAAAAGAGGTGATTTGTTAAATTTAGCTAGCAAATATACATAGGCTCTTGGAGTTGCTCTAACAAACTACTAGCGCTGGCGCGTTGTAGGGGAACGCGCGACGGACGCGTATTTAGCTTTTTGTTGTTCTTTAATTTTAGGCTTCTTTTCATACGCACAACATCAACTACGAATGTTCTTCTTCTTCTTCTTCTTTTTTTTACCTCAACTAGGAATGTTCTAACTATCTTGTAACGAATTCTACATGGATGCTTCTGTACGTCGCACCGCCTGACACGTGAGCCCCGTTCATGGAGTGGGCGTGTGTCCGTGTAAGCGAGACCTGAAAAAACAAAAGGGAAAGTAATCCGAGGCCGCGGGGCAGCGCGCGGCGCGTGCGGCAAAGCCAGCCGCGGCAGCTATAAAAGCTCACGCACGCTGCACTCGTTAGCTCGCCAAGTCCCCAGTCCTTCATCTTCTCAAAAGAAAGAAAAAAGGTCCCGAGTCCTGACTCCTGATCGCGGAGAGCTCCTAACCGTAGCGCAAGGTCTAAACGCACAAGGGGCCAGCTGACCAGAGGACACGTACATAGAAGTCGATCGCGACGCCCCCGGCTCTGGTCGCATGGGTGCCGAGGCCGCGTTCCACCCCGCCGTCGCGCTCCTCGTGCCGTTCCCGGCGCAAGGCCACGTCACGCCCATGCTGCACCTGGCGCGCGCCCTCGCCGCGCACGGCGTCGCGGCCACCGTCGCCGTCCCGGACTTCATCCACCGCCGCATCGCCAGCCTCGCGCCCGACGGCGACGACTGCGGCGGCGGCAGCGTGACGATGGCGTCAATCCCCAGCGGCATCGCGGAGGACGGCGGCGACGGCGACACCCCGGCGTTCGGCGCCATCGCGCACGCCATGGAGCACCACATGCCCGCGCACCTGGAGCGCATGCTGCTGGCGCGCCGCCGCGCGCCGGCGGCCTGCTGCCTCGTCGTCGACGTGCTGGCGTCGTGGGCCGTCCCCGTCGCCGAGCGGTGCGGCGTGCCGGTCGCCGGGTTCTGGCCCGCGATGCTCGCCTGCTACCGCGTCGTGGCCGCCATCCCGGAGCTCATCGAGAAAGGGCTCATCTCAGAGTCAGGTATTATGGATCTCCCTTTAATTTGCTCCCGATCATTGCACCGGGCATGCGACATGCCAGAGTTGACCTTGCGTCCGAGGGAATATAAAAGAAGAGAAGCTTCTTCTCTTCACTTTGCATACGCTTCGCGCGGCATGGCACCCAATAGGGCTCCATGCATGCATCCCGCGCGCTGCAACGACTGTTAATACTCAATACGATGTTCCTGATTCTTCTGGATAGAGCGAGGAGACACGATCCTAAATCGTAGGCAACTCCAGCGCCATGCTAGAACTTCCTCGATCTCAGCCTGCCTCTCAACCATGCTGCCCTTAGTAGGAAACACTTTCAAGTTATGTGCAGGCTTAATTTGGCGTTGATAGTTAATTAGTTATCTTTTCTTGGCGTACTTGCAAGCCATATTGCATAGCATCTGATGTCATTCTAGGCCTTGTTGGCTGCATTCGTGATTGGTTGGATCAGATGTGTGTAACTACCTTCAATTGAGAGTTGCCACTTGCAGCAGCCGGTGAGGGAGGAGGAGGGCCCCGATCGTTCGTTTTCTTTCTTCTTTTGGCCCCTCTCCTCCTGTCACGATCCAACTAACCATCCTGGTGCTCTGGATCCGATCCATGCCCATCCGTTGCCTCGGCTGGTCCAGCGCCACGTTCTTTTTCGCTATTTTTGAGATGCCCCTATCAGCTCGGATTTGGGCCAGCATGGTCACATCTTGCGAAAGTTGACTTTTCTCGCTCCTCAGTCGACACGTGATATGTTCGATCGCTGCTCCTTCCATCACACAGTATCCGTCCGGTACGTCGCAGATATATACTGTACTTACATATTCGCAAGAGTACACCTGCAAGCTGATCCGGATCGGTCATTAAAGGATAACTAGGACTTGATCGCGTTCGTGCCATATAAAAAACACAGTTATCTTCGCATGGAAGCTAGTCTCCATGCTCCTTCCTTTCGGGACCATTGTTTATCTTACAGTTGTCATGCTGAGGTTTTGCTCAATCAGACTGATTAAAGATAGCCATGGAAAACGGCGACGTGGCCCCGGGGCATCGTGACCTTTTTGCCAGAAGGGGGGCACAGGATGATCTTCCTTTCCTATAGTAGCAGCAGCTGCGTCCATTCTGTGGAGTACTGCGTGATGTACGTGCACTTGGCATCTCGCCGGCCGGAGGACGACAGAACGAATGGTTCGTCCTCCTCCCGGCGAGACTGGCTCAGAAGGGAACACGTGCAGTGATGTGACGGCGACGGGCAGCTCGGTCGGTCGACAGGCTCGAGATAGTCGGATAGGCATGCAGCTTGGTAGGCGTGCCTAGCTTGATCCCCGATCACCTCGCTCGTCGAGTGATGGGTCCGAGCTAGTAGCTGAAGTGTAGCCTTTTAATTTGCACGCGTCCGTGCGTGCGTGCCATGCATGCCGACATAAGCACGGGTCATGCACAGCGTCGTCACGATCAAGAACCTAGCTTTGGAATAAGAATGTTTTGACCGTGGTTATGTATGACGTTTGTTTAATTTGCCTCGTACGTTTGATTCCCCACTAACGATGATCTGCTGAATTTGTGGCGTGAATTCAGGTGCGCCGATCTCGTGGAACCAACACGATACGGAGGAGGAGGAGGACCACCAGGCGCTGATCCGAGGCCTGGAGATGCTGCCGGCCCAGCTGGAGCTGCGGGCCAGGGAGCTGCCGTGGATCGTCGGCGACTCGGCCACCCAGGCCTCGCGGTTCGCCTTCTGGCTCCAGACCGTGCGCCGCGCGCGGAGCTTCCGCTGGCTGCTCGTCAACTCCTTCCCCGGCGAGGACGGCGACGTCGTGCACCAACCGCAGGGCCCCCGGATCCTCCCGGTGCGGCCTGCGCTGCTGCCCGCCGGCAGCAGCGCCGAGCACTGCACGAAGCCGCCGAAGCAGCAGCCGGCGCGCGGCGGCGGCAAGAGCTGCCCCAGCATGTGGCGCGCGGACGCGAGCTGCATCGGGTGGCTGGACGCGCAGCGCGCTGGGTCGGTGGTGTACGTCTCGTTCGGCAGCTGGGTGGGGCCGATCGGCCCGGAGAAGGTCCGCGAGCTCGCGCTGGGGCTGGAGGCCGCGGGCCGGCCCTTCCTGTGGGCGCTGAAGCGGGACCCGTCGTGGCGGTCGGGCCTCCCCGACGGGTTCCCCGAGCGCTGCGGCCGCCGCGGCAAGGTGGTCGACTGGGCGCCGCAGGAGGACGTGCTCCGCCACGCCGCCGTGGGCTGCTACCTCACGCACTGCGGCTGGAACTCCACCGTGGAGGCCATCCAGCACGGGGTCCGCCTGCTGTGCTACCCCGTCGCCGGGGACCAGTTCATCAACTGCGCCTACATCACGGGCCTCTGGCAGATCGGGCTCAAGCTCGGCGGCATGAGCAGGGGCCACGTCAGGGCCTGCATCGACAGGGTCATGGACGGCGAGGACGGGAGGCGGCTGCAGGAGAAGGTCACGGCGTTGCGGGAGAAGGTCGTCGCGCTGGAGGCCAGGGGCTCCGCGGAGAGGAACGTCAAGTCGTTCGTGGACGACATCGTCAAAGAGCAGCAGTCGTCGTTGTTGACGCAAATATACAGCGCGTCGTTGTAGCGATCCACGGGAAATGCAATATGATGTACTTATGCATGCATAATTTCGTTGGTGAAGCAATCCGTCAAGTATTTTTGGTTCTCGGCGCCACGTTTTCAGCCAGGTCACCATGTCAGCAGGAGACGAGAGCGCTTGATCAGCAATTCCATACAGGACGCAACGTAACCACCTAGTAGGAGTACTTAGTAGTTAAAACAGGCAAAGGATACATGAATCCATACAGATCAGAAAGCGCCACGTTTTTTTATTTTGCATTCGGTGCAACATATTTTGGAGGTACCAAGGCCTGCATCCACCAAGAACATTTAACATCAGAAGAAAAAAACGAAAGGCACTTTCTGAACCAACCTCCACGGTCGCCACAAAGGTGAGGGACGTCCCAAAACACAAGCCAAATTCCCTGTTCGCTTCCTCTACAGCTTCCCACTCACCAGCTGGTTCTTTTGTTTCAGCCGGATTCTTCCGTCTCCCGGACAAGAGTCACCGGCCGCGAAAAGTACAGTACTACTCGGCACTGCCGGTGCGTGCAGAATCGGATTGCAGCTGCATGCAATGGACGTGGTCGGAGCTGGTCGCCACGACGTGATTTCTCGTCGTCTCGTCCCCGTGCCTTTTCCGCCTTTGGCTAACAAACAAGCTGCGGCTGCGTTACACGTTGATGATCTTTTCGAAGACGATTGGAGATTGGCCGCCGGCCGCGGAAAAGGATCGCCGGAGTGGGCTGCTCCTGAAGGCCGAAAAGTGAAAAGGACTCTGCTCGAGGGGGCAGGCACTTGTGATGGAGAGAGAGCTCCACCCAAGTGTTAAAAGCAAAGGTAGCAGGGTAGTGCAGAAGCAGGGGACGTTCGTTAGCTGACACGGCGGAGGGGTCGATCGCCGGCGTTTTGACCGTGGTGTGTTTTGGTTGGGGAAATGTGCTACCATGGTCAAATGATTTTCAATTTGCATGAGTTCTGTTTATTTTTGTAACATTGCAATGGAGATTATTATATTGTTAAGACCACTACCATGCTTATAGCTATAGTTGCAGGCGAAATTTGCGGTGACACATCGAAAAACATGGTTTTTGGTCTGGTCCAACACACTGCAAATCACGATATTAGTCACAACACACTGCAAATTTGTGGATCTTTGCTGTGGCACATTAAAGCAAGATGTGATATTTTCAACTGTTTTACCTCGTTACAAGAAATACATTGCAAATTGAAACTTTGCACAACGATACAATGTTGCATTGTCTATCCATGTGGTTTTTTTTAGATTTTTTTCAACTGTTCATATAACTTTTCATTGAAACAATCTTTGGTTTTTCAATCAAACTATGTGAAAAGTTGAAAAAACATCTACAAAAAATAACATGGGTAGAGAATGCAACACTTTATCTTTGTGCAAAGTTTCAAGTTGTAATGTATTTCCTGCAAGGAGGTTTTTTTTTTTTGAAAATACCACTTTTGCTGTTTTAGTGTGGCTAAGAACCACAAATTTGTAGTGTGATAAGGCTAAATTCTAATCTTGCAGTGTGTTAGGCCAAAAACCACGTTTTTTTGTGTGCCACAGCAAATTTCGCCATAGTCATATCATTGCAATGAAATAAAAACAAGATTTAGACTATTGTAGTATTCCATTAACGGAAATAATGACATACTTGATATGCGTTTTCTCATACCTCCTTACAAAAATAATTATGAAACTTGGTGGCATTTCCTATAGTTGGTCATAGTTTTATGAGTGATTGAAGTACATAGCTCTTTAATCTTCATAAACTACTATAATTATCTAATAAATAATTACATTACTCTCTTTCAATATCACGTGCTTTGCATACCAGAGCCACAACTTGAAACCACACATTGGTAGTGACACGATAGTGGTAGTCCACTTGCGTGCTACTTTATCTGCTTGCTAACTACTCTGCTCGTGCGTCACCTCTAGTACCAGCATCATTCACCATATATAATCACTGAAAGGATCAAGGACAGAGAGAGAGGAGGGGGGGGGGGGGGGGGGGGGGGGGGGGGGGGGGGGGGGGGGGGGAATCGGTGTGTCAACAATTTCTCCCAAACATACTTTAGGCGTGAAGCTAGCAAGACTAGATATGGTGATAACAAAAGCAAGCGATGCGCGCACACAATCTAGTCTATGCAACAAGCAACACCCTAACAAGCAATTCTACCAGTAGTAAAGAGACAACCTATCATGCAATTCTACTAGCACATAAGGTAAATGCGGAAACGTAAATGCTAGTAAGTAAAGGAGATAAGGATAGGAATGCTCATGATTTTTCCCGTGGTCTCGGAAGGATGGCGCCTTCCCCTACTCTATGTGGGGTCACTCCCGCCGGAGTCTCGACCCCGTCCCTCCGCTCGAAGGCGATCCCTCCTAGAGCACACTTCACCCTCCGAGTGAAGTCGCGGGCACGTCCCGCCGGGCTCGATCCCGGGTACTCTTCCGGAGGTAAGGCTCCGCACGTGATGCGTGCCAAAGGGCGCTCCACTAGTGATGCTTCTTTCGCACGGGAAGCTCCAAGACCGTGTACAAACTTGTGTTGGCTTCCACACTCTCCTCGGACAGCTCAACACCGACGTTTAACCGGTCTAGGCCTCGCCATAGACCAAGAGTAACAAACCGAAGTGACTCTCTCAAGCTCACACTAGCCTAGAGATCAAGTGGATGCAATTGCTACTCTCTCAAGCACTAGGATCACTCCAAATCCTTCACAAGTGCTTCTCTCTCTTGCTCTTGGCTTCCTCTGAGTTTCCTGCACTCCAACAATGGCCAAGAGACCCCTCAAGGGGCGGGCAACCAACTATTTATAGGCTACCAACCCAAAAAACTAGCCGTTGCCCAAAAGTACCCTGCGAAACTAGAGACCGTACAAAGGACCGTACTGTCCGGTCTCCTCTAGACCGTATGTCCGGTCTCTATTTCCAGGCGCATCTCCATCTTCTTCTTCATCTCCAATGAAGACCGTACTGTCCGGTCCCTAGGATCGTACCATCCGGTCGATTGTCCGGTCTTCATTTCTTCCACTTCCAGAAACTCCAACTTCTCTGTCTGGAAATCCACTGATGACCGTATTGTACGGTCTCTAGACCGTACTGTCCGGTCAACTGTCTGGTTCATTTTCTCAGCATCCCGAGACTTCACTTCTCTGTCTGGATCTTCAATGAAGACCGTACCATACGGTCCCTCCGATCTCTACTGCAAAAGCTGAAAACTTGATCCACTTCTTGATCCTTGCTTCCAACTTCTCCATTCTTGGTTCCTCTTCTTCTCTTCAGCCACCCTAGCCCTCAAGAGACTCACAATGCATCCATTTGATCTCTAACCTAGTGTGCTCTAAGAGAACCAATTCGATCCCTCTTGATAGTCCGGTTTTTCCTATGGACTCAAGCTAGCATCTACACCAAGCCAACACTTGCTTGGTCTATCATGTCCTTAGCCTTGATCCATCTTCAACCTTGACTCCATCAAGTTCTCGATCCGAATTGTCGAGACAACCAATCACCAAGTCGTCGATAGATAGAGTATGTGAGACGACGCTTCATTGACATGACCATTTGAATATCTACAAGGAAATGTTAGTCACATTAATATGGTCACCCAATCACCAAAACATTCATACCTTTGGGGTTTCCGAACTCCAATGGTCATGAAGCTTACAATCACTTTAGGTGCTGTTTGGGATCATGGAAATGAGGCTTTGGTTAGGGAAATAGAGAGGGCTGGATATCATTTCCCATGCTTGGATATTGGGTTAGGGAAATGGGGATGGATTGGGTTAGGGAAATGAGGTGCCCATTTCCTGGAAATCTCATCCCACCATGAGGGATGGGTTATGGTTGGAAATAGGTCATTGCCTCTTGCACCTGTGGGTTCCACATTGTATTTCCTTGTTCTCATCCGGGTAGTAGCCAAACATTGGAACGGGAAATGAACCATATTTCCTAAATCTCAACCCAGTTCGGCATTTCCCTTTCCATTTCCTTATCCTTAACCCAGGACTATCCAAACACCACCTAAAAGTTTTACTTCATCCGAGCGCTCTTCATTGTAGTTGTCGATATACATAATGCTCTCTTTTAATTGATTATGTTGCACATCCGTTTTGAAAGATGATAAAACTCGGTTATGAAAGTTGCAAAATGAATAACAACAGATATTATAATGTGTGATTTACTAATAAACTAAACAAAACAATAGATGATATTTGTTGGTTGTTAATGGAATTGTAGTATTTTTTGTAACATTTAAACATTTATAAACTTTTTAAATGTGGACAATTCATATGTGTTCATCTAATCGTGCTTTTCCTTAAAAGAAATTGAATTAGTTTTTTTAGATGTTACCCGACATAGTTAATGTGTTACTAAAATGAAATTTCAAGGAACACTTTTACGAGTGCACGAAACATTTACGGAAGCAAGCATTTCAAATGCGTTGGTAATTCCTTAACTATTTCTATTTGGGATCGCTTGGGCGGGATGGCAATAACTGATTGAAGCAGATTTCAGTCAATTTTTTGTGAGCTTCCACAGGAAAAGGAAAATTGACTGAAACTGAATCAGAAAATAGCTAAATGTTAACTAGCACTCCCCTTTTGTAACGGTAAATTCAAGAAGAAAGAAAACAACAACATAGGTGAATTGACGAAAAATTGAGATACGTGTCAAAACATATACGAAGGTCATATATGTAATTTCAGGGGGCGTATGTGGTTCATCACCTGTTACGCGCGTAAACCCAGCGCCACATGTCACTGACGCCACGTTGGAGCAAAAGATAAGCTGATAAGGTGTAGTATCTCCAGCACCTTCAGCGGCCTGGCTAGCCCAAGCTTTGCACCACCCGGAATCAATGGCGAGAGCCAGCAACCACGCGCTGAGGCTGCTGCGGAACCCGATCAGGACGCAGCTTCCAAGCACCCGCCGAAGCCGCGTGGGATGCAGAAACTTCGCCGTTCACGCTCTGCTTCCAGCGGAGGACGACGATGGTTACGAAGCCGAGCCACTGAAGAAAGTCAGAGTCACACAACAGGTGCATCCATGCACGCATGGTTCTACTGAACTGCTGGTGCAATGAGTCCATGATGATCAGCATTGGCTCATCATCTGCTGCTTCTTGCTTGTCATTAATGAACCAGAGCATCCGGAGGAGCCGCCGGCGGGGAACCGGCGGCGCGCGGCAGAGCCTGGTCTCCGTCGGGACGGCGCGCGGAGGAGGCGATCAGTGGAGCAGCGACTTTGACCTGACGCTGCGGCAGCTGCACCTGGACGACCTGGTGGAGGACGGGCAGAGGGATGCGGATGTCCTCGTGCGCCTTCTAGTTCAACAGGTAATTTTGCCGTCATGTGTCTCTGAAGCCTGCAGTGCCCATCATGAAGCATTATCATTCAGACAGAAGCGTCTGAAGAACATGTCGTGAGCGGGATCAAGTGGGTGTTCAGACGAGGAACTGATCAATATTTGTGTGATTTCAGCATACTCAGTTTGGGATGTCGATAAAAGGGCGAGTCGTCACATCGTTCAGAAAAATATGCGATTCCTGCTCCTCGCCCTACTGTACCAACGTACCGTCCCCTGAAATCTTTTCCGTTCTATGATACGCGCGCATAATCAGAAGCATTAGGCCATTTTTTCTTCTTAAAAAAAAAAACTAATATGCTCTCTTTCAGATCGATGAGCAATTCGATCTCACGGTTCTGTCCTCGTCCAGGAAAAACCAGAGCGGGCTGCCTGAACTCGGTGACACCGATCCATCGGTATGAATTCTGAAGCAGCACTAAAGTTTTTTCCTCAACTTCTGAAGCAGCACTCACGTTTTTCCCCCTTACTTCTGAAGCATAACTCGCAATTTCACATCATATGAAGCCGGCTCAGGGTGCTTGTTAGTTGTTACACATTCTTTTTTTTTTAACAGGTCATTTATGTGAGACCAGGAGAAGAGATCGATCTTGATTCAGTAATCCAAGAGACCGTAAGATTAACTGCAGCAGCTAAGGTGAAATAGTGTCCTTTGCAGCTGTAACAGACAACCGCGTGTCATGTTGAATTGTCCATTACTGATGACTAACTGTTAATGATCGATATGTGGACACCATATGCAGAGTTCATGTTCAGAGGCCTGTGAAAAATCTACGGTTGTATGGCAATGTATGCGCTTCTTAAGATTGGGTGCGCTTATTCCTCAGTTGGTTTTACAGGGACGTTTGACATGGTTTTTTATCTTCAAAATCTCCAGATAGCGGGAAACAGAGGCCGATTAGTACCAGCCAAAGGTGGTCAAAACTTCTTGATCTGAAGAAAACTCTGGATAAATCACCGAGTTGAATTACTGCGAGTCTTTCAATGACCGATGGAGTACAATGCTGCATATGGAGGATACTAATGCAAAATGGTGCTGGAATTCAAGTTGCAGCCATTTGTTCAGCTGATAGTTTGGTAACTTGCAACATAATGGTTGTATGATTTTATTGGTATGTGTATGAATCTGAGATGGTCATGTGTAATGTATAGAATAATGATCAATGGCCACAATACATAGAATAAAGATAATTGGGCGTGAAACCAAATGACTGTTCATATTCAGAACTAGAGAGTAGCCATAAAGGTAATGATACTTTTTTTAGTGACACTAATAATTTGTTGGAATCATTTCTTGTTGTCACTGAAATCTGTAGGGGCCATGCTCTGCAGAAGATTCATTAACCTGACCCTCGTATCAACTGGAAAACACGTAACATGGCAATGCTAAAACACAAAAAGGTTCATCCGTTCCCCAAAAAGGGGAAAACGAAACACAGGTTCAGTCGTTCAGACTTATAACTGCAGAACGATAATCCATTGGCAATGTTCTGTTTGTTCCTTCCAGCGTTCTTTGCGACTATTATGTTCCGAGGAAATTATCCACATTGTAGTTATCACCCCTTGACAGAAACTTCATGCAGATGGGCGGCTTCACGTTGAGAAGAGACAGCACCGCCTGCGGCAAAGTCCATACCCCATCGCCGCAGATCAAGCCAGACGCGACAGCATAACCAAAGGCGTCCGCCTGCGCCTTGTTCACCCGTTCCCACACGAACAGTATGACGCTTCCCAGGAACATGTCGATGGCGAAGTAGGAGCCAATGTAGAAGGGTATCGCCATCGCCATGGGCACCGGAATGAACCTCGCCACCTTCCTCGGCGCCACGTCCCTCACCACGTTGACGGCGATGGCGCCGACGAAGAAGACGCAGCAGAGCGCGAGGCAGTACCTCGGGAGCTCGGAGAAGCCGTCGACGCCGATGATGGCCATGTTGCGGTAGATCAGCGCGTAGGGCGCCGGGTACGCGCTCCCCGACACGCCGACGTTCGGGAACGCCTTGTAGAAGAGCCAGAAGACGCAGGGCCCGATGACGCAGCCCATGGCGGTGCCGATCACCTGGCTCACGAACATGGACCTCGGCGACGCCAGCGTCATGTAGCCCGTCTTGAAGTCCTGCATCAGGTCGGCGGCGGTGGACACGATGCTCATCATGATGCCGCACGCCGCGAGGCCCACCAGCACGCCGCTGTGGGACTTGCCGGCCCACGCGCCGAACACGAAGATGGCGAGCTTGCCGTACGTGGACGCCAGCGACCAGTCCGTGAGGCCCATCCCGTAGGCGTTGCAGAAGGCCAGCACGGGCGCCATCAGGTACACCGCCAGGACGTGGTACCATCTCAGCTGCGGGAAGATGAGGTGGGGCACCGTAGTGATGGAGACGGCGGCGATGATGATGTATCCGCCGATCGCGACCGTCTTTGGGATCTGGTCCTTGAGGAAGAACTCGGTCCTGCGAGCGTCGTCGAACGACGGTGGCGTCGTGGTGTCGGCGCCGGCGCCGGAGATAGTGCTGTCGCCGCCGTTCACCGGGAGTTCACCGAAGTATTTCTTCTTCTTGGCCGACGCGTTTATTGCTTTGACGGTGCGGATGAGCACCTTGGCGAAGTTGTAGAGGCCGTCGCCAAGAATGATGGCGATGGCGATGAACACCTGCAACAGTTCATCAGATAGTTGATTCGATTTGTGCCATATGCTGTTACATTCAACCGTCACGAGCCAGCAAGGCAGACTAGTAGTACCCGATAACCCTGCATTCCTTCAAGTGATTTGTCTGAAAGTTCAGCAGGAAACCAGCTCCCTCTTTTCTCTGCTATCAGAGGCCACATCACTCCCCACGAGAGGATCCCACCGAGCAGAACTGATACGTTCACAATGTGCGGGCAGATCATCCCTGCGCCGATGTAGGTCGTCGAAAAGTCGAAATAAAACCTATCCAAAGAAGAACAGGGATTATTGCTTCATGATGCAGCTGTACAATGAGTGGTAAACTGTAGTACAGAGGTTGTACATGTTCTTGTAGGCCGTCAGGCCCAGTGCAGGGAACTGCTGGAATCCACAGCCTTCCCCGGCAGTGTAGAACCACTGGAAGAACCCCCAAAGGAAACTGCCTATAGAGCACTTGATCAGCGTTCTCACTTGGCTCCTGCGACAGATTGTGGTCAAGGAGGAGCTGATCATGACATTCCCTTTACTCAAATATAGTATACTAATAACAAAGATTGTGCCGGCGTGCTACATACTTGGCGCGTTCAGAGCCATCCGGGGTGTGGAAACCGTTGATCAGGTGAGCAGTCGCGGTGCCGCTCGGATACGTGAGCTTGTAATCAATGATCATCACCTGTAGCAAAATCAAGCAACCATTCCGATTCAAGCAGTGTTCCAAGAAGTGAGGCCGTCAAAGGAATAGTTGCAGACATGCACCTTTCTGAGGGGAACGAGAGCGAAGAGGCCGATGAAGCTGACGAGGAAGAGGAACCCGATCATCCATGCCAACTTGGGTTCCTTGACATTATCCGCATTGTTTTCTTCGGCTGCCTGGCGGGCGACCGTCTCGCTCATGCCGAACAGGTAGCTCCCGAATCCACCTGAACCGAGCAAGGCAACGCGAAAATTTTGAGCTTCGGTTGGACAGAGCAGAGCAGAGCAGAGCAGCGGGGCAGAGTGTTTTGTCCTACCGCTGAAGGCGATGCCGTAGGCGGCGACGACGCAGGTCTGGATGACGGTGTTCTCCTGCCGCGTGAAGGGCTGCTTCTGCTTCTTGGAAAGCGCCGTCCAGAGGCGGAGGAAGAAGTAGCCGAGCAGGCCGGCGGAGACGTTGAGGGACGGGATGATGCCGGCGGTGAGGCTGAGCTTCATGACGATGAGGCTGAACACGACGGCCAGGAACGAGCTCACCACCAGGGCCCTGACCGTCACCTGCTCCCGCCACGACGGCACCGGCTCCGACTCGAACACCCGCTCGATCGAGTCCGTGACCTCGCAGCCGGCGCCCTCCTTGTTCTTGGGCTTGCCCCTCTGCTTCACCTCGCTCAGGTCCGCGTCGCCGCCGGCACTGGCGGCGTCCTGGTCGGACGACGCCATGACGTAAGCTTCGATTTGCACTTGCTACGGCCGAAACACAGCAAAACTTCAGCTAGTGCTCAATGGTGGCCAGTCTTTCTGCAATACTACACTGCTAGACGGCAAGCAACACCCAACATATATATAAGTGGCGATTTTTACGCAGCCTTCGTGTGCGAGATTCGTGAGGCTGCTTGGTTGCGGCCATCAACATGTAAATTTCTTGCCCCTCCATCGCCGCTGTCTATGCACAATTCGTCTTATTAATGCCAACAACGGAGCTCGGACAGGTGAAGAAGCTTTGGGAAGTTTTGTACCCAATAATATCAGCGAGCGATGTCTAGTGAAACGTGAACCGGGGTACATGGTGACAAACTTTGCAGCACATTGGCCTTGCCCAATGGAACAAAATCAGCTGAGGAACCAAGACTTTGGCGAGGATTACAGTGGGCGAGGTGACTTTGACATCTGTTTCCTATCTGTAAACAGCTTCCCAGCGTGATTCCTCATGTGTGAAGCCCAAAATAAAACTGATAAATCACCTTCTCACCTTTTTTTTTTTTGCGAAAATCACCTTCTCACCTACAAGTCCAATCCTCCCATTTCCATTTGGGCCTCCGTTTCAGCCGACAGGCCCAGTGAAATGGAACCAGTCAAAAACGTTTATGGGCAATCAAATAGCAATCAGCAAAAAGGCTATTTGGGCTGAAGATTTATCAACCAGAAAAAAAGAGAGAGAAGAAAAATCTTAATTCCCATGAGATTATCTGGAGTGAAAGGGTCTTGGCCTAGTGGTTAAGGCATCCGAGTAACACCTCTCAGGTCCTGGGTTCGACTCCTCGTGGGAGCGATTTTCAAGGATTTAACGGCGTTTGTGCTTTCAGTGGTAGGCGACGCTCCCGTCGACAGCGAGGCGCCAGTGGTGACTTCGTATCTCTAGATTTGCCGGCTCAGTCTTCGAAGATGCTCATAGGGGTAGGGTTTGCGTACGTGTGTTCATAGGGGTGAGTGTGCGTGCGTTGTGAGTGTCTGAGTTGTACTGTGTAATCTCAAAAAAAAAATTCACATGAGATTATCTGGATCATGAAACTTCCATTACATAAAGTAACATACCAATCAGCAGATTACAATAAATCAGACAGCTTTTTGACATTGTGCATAACATTTTGCTAAGTGCTAACACAAGATATGACTACTACCAAACGGGATACATAACTGAGCTATTTAATTTAGCTCTCAATTCTAATTTATCACACTACTAGCCTCTAGCTACCAAGGAAGGTGTCCACTTTGGCATTCACTGCCCTGGACAAGAACTTCATGCAGATGGGAGGCTTCACATTGGCAAGAGAAAGAACAGCCTGTGGCAGCGCCCAGAGCCCGTCGCCGCACATCAATCCTGAAGCCACTGCTGGCGCAAATGCCTTAGCTTCGGCCTTGTTGGTCCATTCCCAGTAGAAGAGTATCACGCTGCCAAGGAACATGTCAATGGCGAAGTACGGTCCGAGGTAGAACGGAATCGCCACAGCCATGGGGACCGGGATGAACTTCGCCACCTTGTCAGGCACCCGATCCTTGATCAAGTTGACGGCGAAGGCGACGGCAAAGGCTATGTAGCATAGCGTGAGGCAGTTTTTGGGAAGCTGTGACAAGCCGTCCACGCCCAGGATCGCCATGTTGCGGTACATGATGGCGTAGGGTGCCGGGTAAGCGCCACCGCTCACACCAATGTCGAAGGATTTATAGAACAGCCAGAAGACGCAGGGCGCGATGACACAGCCCATGGCAGTGCCGATCACCTGGCTGATGAACATGGACCTTGGCGAGGCCAGAGTCAGGTACCCAGTCTTGAAATCTTGCATCAGGTCAGCAGCTGTTCCAACAATGCTCATCATGACACCGCACGCGGCTAATCCGACGAGCACACCGCCGTGCGAAGCACCTGCCCACGCGCCGAAGACGAAGATGGCGAGCTTGCCGTAGGTGCTGGCGAGGGACCAATCTGTCAGGCCACATCCATAGGCGTTGCAGAAGGCCAGAACCGGCGCAAGGATGTATGCGGCCAGAATGTAGTACCACTTGAGCTGTGGGATGATGAGAGGGAGGCAACCGATGGTTATGGCTGCTACAGCAACATAGCCTCCAAATGCAACTGTCTTGGGAATTTGATCCTTCAGGAACAGTTCGACGCGGCGCTTGTCGTCAAATGACAACTCCTCAGTGACAGGGACAGGGGTGCCATCGTCGGACAGAGGAAGGGTGCTTGCTTTTCGGTTCTTGTACATTTTTACCGCTGCCTCGATCATTTTATAAGATACCTTCAGGAAGTTGTATAGGCCGTCCCCAAGTATCACCGCAATTGTTATGAACACCTGCAGTATGAATGTCATATACTGGCAACCACATAAGGCAGTGAAAGAAAAAGCTAGTATAACCAATTACAATTTATTACCTTATAAGCTTGCAGCCCATGGAGACTGCTATCTGGAAGAGAGTCCGGGTACCAACTTCCTTTCTTTTGACTGATCAGTGGCCACATTATTCCCCAGGAGAGGACGCCTCCAATAAGAAGAGATACATTTACGATATATGGGCAGATCATCCCAACACCAACATAAGTAGTCGAGAAATCAAAATAGAACCTGGAAAACAAAGTGTGCTATCATTTAGGACAACAGAGCTATGAGGAATTTATAACCAGCACACAAATCTTGAACAAGAAAGATTAATAATAAAATAAAATAAAATAAAAAATTTGGGGAAATTTTTTTTATAGCATGAAAATCACATGATCAGGATGTAGTCACACATATACCTGTTTTTAAAAGCTTCAAGGCCAAATGTTGGAAAGGAACTGAATCCACAGTCATCTCCAGCGGTGTAAAACCACTGGAAGAAGGCCCAGATAAAACTAAGCGAGAAGTACTTGCCCAAAGTCCGAACTTGCTTCCTGAAAATGTAAGGGTCTCATCAATAACAATGCTTTATTTTACCCTTGACAAGTAAAATGATTGTTTGCTCGAGAAAGAAAAAAAGTAAAATGATTGTTCCTGTTACTTACTTTGCAACTTCGGCACCATGTGGGGTATGGAATCCATTGATGAGGTAAGCGGTTGCGGTGCCGCTTGGGTAAGTAAGTTTATAATCAACAATCATGACCTGAAATCAATGGATTTTCCAGTTTATACCCTCAGAAGTTTGTGTCTGGCATGGCACTGAAGTATTTAGATGGGGAAGGGGAGGGGAAGTGTGTACCTTTCTCAAAGGAACCAGAGCAAAAAGCCCAACAAAACTGACGAGGAACATGAACCCTATCATCCATCCGAGGTGAGGGTTCTTGATATTCAGAGGATCGTTGGCCTCTGTTGCTTGCTGTGCAATTTTTCCACTCAAACCAAATAGGTAGCTGCCAAATCCACCTGAACAATTGGAGTTTGTGATTCAGATCAGAACTCTGAGATAATTGTTCTGATCTAATCTAAAAACACAAGAAAAAAATCTTCCCTACATTCAATCTGAAACAATAAAAAAAATCTAGCAAGATTGCACCAGGGTAGTTAATGCAACAACTGTCTTGACCTGGAGATTTTACGCGCAATCAGAGCACAGAAACAGAAACTAACGCGGAGAAGGGTTGGAGGTTTTACCGCTGAACGCGAGGCCGTAGGCGGAGACGACGCAGGTCTGGATGACGGTGTTCTCCTGCCGCGTGAAGGGCTGCTTGAGCAAGCCCATGCTCTCGATGGCCTTGGTCCAGAGGCGGACGAGGAAGAAGGCGAGGAGGCTGGCGGAGACGTTGAGCGACGGGATGATGCCGGTGGTGAGGTTGAGCTTCATGACGATGACGCAGAACATGACGGAGAGGAGGAACCCCACCACGAAGGCGCGCACCGTCAGCTGCTCCCGCCACGACGGCACGGGCTGGTCCATGAACGCCTGCTCCACCGACGCCTCCTCCTCGCCGGCATTGCCGCCGCCGCCGCATCGTCGTCGCCGGCGCCGCCGCGGCCGCTGGTGTGGCGGCGGCGGAGGAGGTTGCCTGATTCCACGGCGTCGGCGTCGACGACGGAAGCCATGGTTGGTTGTATCTGTTGGTGACTCGATGTTTTGGGACTGCGGGCGGGTGGGGTGCGCTATATACCGGGAAGGTTGGTTGGAACTGGGTACGATTCGATCCGGGGCTGTCGCCAACTCGGCTCTGGGTTTGGTCCTGCAACCTTCCGATTAGAGTTGTACGGTCGATGCTCGTTCTCTTGGAGAACGGAAACCGTTTTCGATTTACAGATAGAGATCCTATTTCGAGATAGTATCGAATTTTGAACCGAGAAAATCAACTCTGATACCAATACGCGGCCATATTCTTCTGGCATGAAAACTACTACTTACAGTACATACATTACATACTCGTGTTACTATAGGCGGACTGGATGAGGGTGGTACAGAACGTGAACGTGGCAAGGAAACTTAATTTCTTTTCCGAGCCGACGAACACTCAGCGTGATCACAGCTAATTTCCCAGGAGGCCGTCCACTTTGGCGTTCACCGATCTGGCCAGGAACTTCATGCAGATCGGCGGCTTCACCTTAGCGAGCGCAAGAACCGACTGCGGCAAGGTCCAGATGCCGTCGCCGCAGATCAGCCCCGAGGCGACCGCGGGCGCGAACGCGTCGGCCTCGGCCTTGTTCATCACCTCCCACGCGAACAGGATCACGCTGCCGACGAACATGTCGATGGCGAAGTAGGACCCGATGTAGAACGGGATGGCCATGGCCATCGGGAGCGGGACGAACCTGGCGACCTTGGCCGGCGCCAGGTCCCTGACCAGGTTGATGGCGATGGCCGCGGCGAAGAAGACGTAGCAGAGGGTGAGGCAGTGCTTGGGCAGCGAGGAGAAGCCGTCGACGCCGAGGATGGCCATGTTCCGGTACACGATGGCGTACGGCGCCGGGTACTCGCTGCCGCTGACGCCGATGTCGGCGGCGAACGCCTTGTAGAAGAGCCAGAACACGCAGGGCGCGATGACGCAGCCCATGGCGGTCCCGATCACCTGGCTCACGAACATGGACCGCGGCGACGCCAGCGTTAGGTACCCTGTCTTGAAGTCCTGCATCAGGTCGGCGGCCATCGACACGATGCTCATCATCAAGCCGCAGGCGGCGAGCCCCACGAGGACGCCGCCGTGCGACGCGCCGGCCCACGCGCCAAAGATGAAGATGGCCAGCTTGCCGTAGATGGACGCCAGGGACCAGTCCGTGAGGCCCGTCCCGTAGGCGTTGCAGAAGGCCAGCACGGGCGCGAAGACGTACGCGACCAGCATGTAGTACCACTTGAGCTGTGGGAAGAGCAGAGGAAGGACGCCGATCGAGACGGCGGCGACACCGGCGTACCCTCCGTAGGCAACTATTTGGATTTGATCTTTCAGGAACAGCTCGGTGCGGCGTTCGTCGTCGAAGGAAGCAGCTTCAGTGATGGGGCTGTCGTTATCTGAAACCGGAAGGGTGCTGTTTTTCTTCATCATTGATATGAAGCCGGCAGTGGTGCGAATCAGCACCTTCACAAAGTTGTACAGACCGTCCCCAAGAATCAAAGCGATGGATATGAAAACCTGCGGCAGTGAAAGTCATTCAGGAACACCAGATTAACTCCCTGGTTGCAAGTCGTGATGCTAATTGCATGCAGACAGATGATTGTGTCCATGTTTACCCTGTAACCCTGCAGTCCATGAAGACTGGTTTCTTTCAGATCGGCAGAGTACCAGCTCCCTTTGTTGTTGCGTATGAGAGGCCACATTACTCCCCAAGAAAGGATGCCTCCCAGTAGAACAGACACGTTCACGATGTGTGGGCAAATCATCCCAACTCCAACATAGGTTGGAGAAAAATCAAAGTAAAACCTGGAAGATAAAATGTGAACTTCAGGTTCAGTACTGGAAACCATTTCAGAGCTCTAATAAAATAAACTGGACCGGTAAAATAAAAATAAAAATAAACTGACAACAAGCTATTTTCAGATATTGGGTGTATAAAACTTGAAGCTATTTTCATATTCACAATTCAATAACCAAGATAATGCGGTGCTCTGACCTGTTCTCATAAGCTTGAAGGCCTAATGTAGGGAAGTTGTGGAATCCACAACCATCTCCAGCAGTGTAGAACCACTGGAAGAAGCCCCAAAGGAAGCTAAACAAAAAGAACTTGCCTAGTGTTTTTACTTGCTTCCTGAAACAGACAATTTATTCTGTCAGTAACATTGCTTTATAATTACCACCACTGAAGGTAACTAGAACAGCTTAAGTCACACTCAGATTAATACTTTGCAAGCTTAGCACCCTCGGGCGTGTGGAAACCATTGATAAGATAAGCGGTCGCGGTGCCACTTGGATAGGTGAGCTTGTAGTCGATGATCATAATCTGTGCCAGAGAGTCAGTTGATAATTATATTGGTATATAGTATAAAATTATGCAGCAAGAATGTCAGGCGCAGTAATAAGTCGTGGGCTTACCTTTCTTAGTGGCACAAGAGCAAATAGCCCAATAAAACTGACAAGAAAGAGAAATCCGATCATCCATCCGATGTGAGGGTTCTTGATATTTTGAGCGTCATTAGCTTCTGCCGCTTGCTTAGCAATTGTTTCGCTCATCCCAAACAAGTGCCAAAACCACCTAACAATTATAGTGCAATAATTTTCAGAACTATTTTCACACTAAGACAGGGATAGGAGGTATTCAAGGATATGAAAGATTTGTGGATGCAATCCTGGTTGAAAAATCATAACTGAGACTTGACAACTTAATCAGTGTTGGTTTTGCTCTCTAAAAAAGAAAAAAAACAGGGAATTATATATGTTCCGTTGTAATCAGCCATGATTTAATTTTCTCTTGATATATTCAAAAAACCAGCTAAGCAGAAAGAAACAGAACAACCATTAGTACTCTGCTCCAGTCTTGTAATAGTTATTACATCGTTTTGGACAATGACAAGTCTCCAAAACACAACTTTGACAGTGATCTTTTACTAGAATAAATTTGTACAACTAGGTATTCTTCATGGCAAATCTATGCTTAAGGTTTACCTATTCCCAAACTAAATATTTCAAAAGTTATATACAGGTTAGTTTAAAAAGTTTGTCTGGAACCTTATCGAAAACGACAATTTTTTGAGACTCAATGGAGTAACAAACAGCATGCGTCATACGTTCATATTCAATAACTGAGAGGTACGTCATGCTTTCGTATTTCAGCTCAAGTTGATCCTAGATTCAGGATACCGCTACCGCGTGCAACTTGCTTGTCCCGTACACAGAAGCATCAGTCCACAATAGTTTTGCTTTCTAGCTATGGTTGACTTCAAGATTTTCTTTTCAAAACTGGTTAAAGTGTTAACAGTGGTCACGCTTTACAGATTCACAACAAACAACGCTGCAGTTCTGCTTCTGCTGCGTACCCTTGTAAAGTTCTCATACATATATCACAGCAAAGCAGTGCAGTAGAGCACTAGTTGTACCAGTAGATAATCACGATGTCAAAGAGTGTCAGTCAATTAAAAACTTAAAACTGACTCGAGCTCCTCTGTCTTCAGCTAGAACTGAGATGGCACAAAGTTGTACTAGCAGAGCTTACCGCTGAAGGCGATGTCGTAGGCGGCGACGACGCAGGTCTGGATGACGGTGTTCTCCTGCCGCGTGAAGGGCTGCTTAAGCAAGCCCACCCGCTCGATGGCGGCGGTCCAGAGGCGGACGAAGAAGAAGCCGAGGAGTCCCGCGGAGACGTTGAGCGAGGGAATGATGCCGGTGGTGAGGTTGAGCTTCATGACGATGATGCTGAACATGATGGCCAGGAAGAAGCTCACCACGAAGGCGCGCACCGTCAGCTGCTCCCGCCACGACGGCACCGCCTTGTCCGCGAACGCGCGCTCCACCTCCACCGACTCCTGGGGAAGCAGCTGCTGTGGTGTGGGGCGCCATCTCGGTTTGGTCGACGCAGTGTTCTGAGTTACCGTCTCATAATACAAGAGTTATTTAAAAGTAAAACATTTTTAACTTTCACTAGTAATATTTATAAAATAAAATACTTTAAGAGTAAATTTCACAAATCCACAAAAACGATGACTTTAAGTCACAAACTCACTGAGTATAGTACATGTTTTACAAACCCACCAATAGTTTAGAGTGTTGTTTCAAAAAACCATCAATTTTTTAACTCATACCGTATCTCATACTCTGATCCCACACGTCTTTTTTTTCTGTGAAACACAGTATAGACGCAGATACTTACAACTACGCACGAGTATTCACCCTTATGTTCCTCGCAAGAAAAAAAGAGTATTCACTCCTATGAACACACCTACGCAACCTCTATCTCTATTAACACCCCGAAAGGCCGGGCCTACTGGTCTTAGATTCACGAAGTCATTTGCTGTCAACAGGGAATGTCGCCTCTCACTGAATGTACAACACCGTTAAATCTTAAAAAATTCGCTCTCACGAGAAGTCGAACAGACACGAGTGTTACTAGACTCTTGTAACTAGTAGGTTACAAACCTTTGCGCATAAAATCCCGTACTTAAGTTCACTATCTATTGTAATTTTATACGGGGATTAGAAGCACACCGAAATAGCGCTAGAATGCATGTTGGGCGAGCAGGGAAACACAAAGCCAAAGGCACCTGCTCTGAAAGATATGATTTGGACCGTTAGGCTGGCCGCGTGTGCGTGCATGGGAGGGTCGACACCGTATAACCTCTTACCGTTAATATCGAATCCGAGGATAGAGATTCACCATTTAATTGGCTACTCGTTCTAGTATCAAAATGTTGTCGTTTTGAGGTTGTTTTAAGTTAAAAATTTAATTTTTGACTACAAATATATTTTTATGTGTTAAGTTTAGAAATGTAAAAATAACATGAGTAAATTCGTATTGAAATATGATATCATAAAAGTACACTTTAACTATATTTTATAAATATTTTATTAAAAAAATATTAATCAAAGTTACATTTAAAGACCGTGTCAATGTCCAGAACGATAACAATGTTGAACTATAGGGAGTTTAAGAAAAGCACCCGGCGTTAGTGGGCTTGCTCTAATAACATTTTTTGGTCTTAGAGACAGTCTTGAGATCCTAGAGAGCTGCCAGGTGTAAGCAGGCCCGGCTCGGGGAGCGGGATGTTATAGAAGCTATGCGAATTTTTTTTTATTTTTCATATAATTATTTGTCCTTGAAAAATATCCATATGCAATGGGATTGAACATAACAAGTAGCTCCCGAGAAGTCATCATGAATTGGATTGTGATAGTCGGTTTCAGAAAGAATCTAATAGCGTCAACTTCATATTTTAAGGATAATGATATTTCTACTGCAATTAATAACAGTCAAAAGTTGAGAACATTTAGCATTGATCAAACTCCTGCAAAGAAGAAGAAGAAGAAGAAGAAGAAGAAGAAGAAGAAGAAGTACATACACATTTATGGATAGATGGAGTATCATGCATCTCATATGCTCACAGCTCACTAGATTCTTTTGGTTGAGATTTTAGGCAGGAACAATACAAAGTAGTACATATCATCGATGCTACATCACATAAATCTTATATATGCGATAATATGTGCTTTCTCACGGCATAACGGCACGTTGACCCGTGTTTCTCAGAGTACCTTATTCGTATTATGTACGTTTAATTACTTGATTGATGAGATTGGAGTAGTAAACTATGACACCGAAATCCTAATAAGTCAAAGTTGTGATGATTAGAGCTCCATCTAAGAGTATAAAGGCCGCAGGGGTTTCGCCCCTCCTCCCGCGGCCGCGTCACCCCAAAAAATTGGTGCCGTTCGATCGTTTTCGTGCAGCGATTGCGCTGTTGGAATCTGTCAAAGGAGAAATCAACCGTCCGCTGCCCAAAGCTGACTTTAGGAGGCTGACTTAGCTCTCCACGATTGAGTGTTTCCGTGTTCGGGCTCTATAAAACTACCCCATGACCTCCCCCGTTTGCCTCATCCCTTCCATTCGCTTCTTTCTTCCTCATCGATCCGTCTTTATTTGCTCGCTTTTGTTTGTGCTTCTTGATTGGTTTTCCATGGCCCTCGCTAGGCTGCGCGACCTGTCGCCGGCTTCCAGGAATTGGCGCGTGCGCGTTGCGTCCACGTAGGAAGCGATGCACATGCAGCGTGGCCACCGTCGCCAAGCTTCACATCTAAAACGATGAAAGCCGCAGGGGTTTCGCCTCCACCCGCGCGGCCGCGTCACCCCAAATTTCATGTTCTGTTCGATTGTTCTTCCTTTGATCCAACAATCTGGGCAGCTTCTCTTCTTTTGTCAACCGGCTGCCGCGTTCCTTGACTGCACTACGTCGGAGAGGAAGTCCTACTTGTTTGACTATTTCATTTGTGTGCTCTATATTCTTGCCTGCTCCTCGTGTAGGCATTGATTTTCAACTGTTGCCGCTTTGTGAGACCATGTGTGGAGAAATTTGCGTCGACGTGCGGCTGCTGCTGTCCTATATATACCGAGGTGGAAGAAGGCGACCAAAGTAGGGGAAGGAGAGGAGGAGGGGTGGCTGGTGGTGTTTGAGGGCGGCGAGCACCTCACGCTGGAGGAGGTGTGAAGGGGGCAGGTGCTGCTGTGCAAGGGCAAATGCAAGTGCTCGTGGTGGATGGCATGCTCGGCGAGCACCGCTTTCGGTGACCTCCTCCACGCTGACGCCGGTGAGCTCCTCACGTGGCCACGCCACCACAGGATCGCGTTGGGCGTCGCAAGTGCTCGTGGTGGACGACCACCTGCTCGTGCCGCACCTCACCGACCGCATGTACGCCTTCAGGATCCAGCTGCTGGAGCTGCTCACAAGGAGGAAGCGAGCTGACGGGTGAAGGTGGCGGTCATGGAGCGAGGAGACGTCGTTGGAGAAGCTGTGCTGGACACGGAGCTGCTCTAGCAAGGGAACGAGGGGCTGCTGCTGCAGGCGCTCAAGCTAGCTATGGTTTGCTGCGCCGGTGCCGGCAGCTCGGCCCATCATGCCGGAGATGGTGCGGAAGCTGGAGGAGAGCCGCTGCAAGAACCAGCCGCGCTCAGCAATCTTTAGGCCC
Organism: Eragrostis nindensis; assembly: GCA_012490785.1. Lineage (NCBI taxonomy): Eukaryota > Viridiplantae > Streptophyta > Magnoliopsida > Poales > Poaceae > Eragrostis > Eragrostis nindensis. Next base: position 589,016 of record JAAXCT010000258.1, on the reverse strand, counting down.
ACCGATAGCAGGAGCGACACCGGCACACCCAACTCTTAATTGTACAAGCAAAGATTTTAATTGAGTTCTCTTGTAACACAGAAACTGTCGGGAGTATGGTTTGCATTAAAATAAACTTGTTTAATCTTTTGTAACTTGCCCCGATGTTGTTGAACAAGCATGTGCGTACGTGTGCACGGGCGCTCGTATCCGCTGTGCTTAGGAGCTCGCATCCGCCGCGATCGCGTGCTAAGCACCTTGCATCACCATGCATGTTGCTCGCTTGTTTGATAACATGCTGGACGTGTCTACGTTGCCTTCCTCTGCGCGCAGGGCTACAACTCGTCCCAGCTAGCCACCATGACCGGCAGATCCGCCGGTGCCGTCGGTGACCTCAACTACCCGGCCATCGCGGTGCCGGTGATTAACTAGGGTGTGCCATTCTCCGCCGAGTTTCCTCAGAGGGTGACCGCTGTACCGTGTCATCGTGATCTCGCCGGCGCCAGGCATCAAGATCACTGTCGCGCCGAAGGAGTTGGTGTTCAGCACCAGCAACCAGACGCTGAGCTACACGGTGAGCGTCGCTGGCGTTCCGACGGGAGGCATGTTGTCAGGAGCCTTATTTCATGTTCCCTCGTAAGCAAGTCAGCTGAGTCTTGAGTTACCAGCTTCGTGTCGTCAGAAAGGTCATTCATTAGCTAGCTCAGTTAAGGTGTCGATTAGAGTTCGATGGCATTGGAATCAAGCTTTCTGCTGGAAGCATTTCTCTCTTTGTTCTTTCTTATGTTTTGGTTGTCCTGGTAGCTTGAGTCTCACAAGCAAAGGTCAGAAATTGAACGTTAGTTTTAACTCTCAGACACTAATATGTAGTAGCAGTTCATTATATCACAACTTATTTATTGATCAAAAGATGATTATCTCATATCTCGTCCCATGCATGTAAAATAAAAGGAAATGACCCTTGTTAAAGATCTATGCGATGATTGCTTAGATAAAAAGAAAAGAATCATGGGTTGAAATACCCTCTCCTCTCCCTTCAAAATAATTAATGGACAAATGTGTGTGTATATTATCGACCCTGGTATATGCATTAGATAGATTATGGTCATGCACGCACTTCGTCTAGCCTTCTAGCAGTATGCAGTTATCAAAGTTAAAGTAAGCAGCTGCTAGCTAGCTTAAGTCTTTCGCCACCGACTGCCATGCAAGAATGCATGCATGTCCATCAGCAATATTTGGTGCTATCAATTCATAGTGTTCACATTACCTTTGACTTGCTATCAAATAAACTCAAAGTCTAGCATACATGAATACTCTTCTGTGTGCTACCTTGACTCCTACCTACAGTTGAAAGAAAATCGGATGGCTGAATTGGCCTTAGCATGATCAAGTTGACTACCTATTAGTTGGAGAAAGAAATAGTCAAGGTTGGCCGCCCCTTTTTGACGTGATTAGATTGACTTTTGTAGCATCTCATCTTGAATGTGTTCTGTACGCACCATATTTCGTTTTCACACCACATTTATAGTTATAGCTGGCTACGTTAGCATGCAGGTTTATTTGCTTGTTTGAGACCAATTCCATGCATGGACATCTGGTGTCACGCTGTTGGTTGCATGCTTTTGACATGGACTGGATGGTATTTTATGTGACACGAGTGCAGGTTTCGTCTGGTCAGTTGTGGCTGGATGTCCTGATCTTCCTGCGGGATTGAAATTTTGCGTGTTTTTATATCAGCTGGAGCCTTTGGTTCTAATGCCTCTTTAATTGACGATTTCTCCATTCTCTTTGTCGCCGGCGGCGCCGCTGTCTTGTGCCACGACTCCTTGGCACAGCTCGCATCCAAATTGAGTTCGCGTCCCCCTCCTCTGGTTGGTTGCGTGTAAAAAAAATTGTCCCTCTCCCCTCCGGCACCTTGTCGTCGTGGTCACCCTTGCGCCCGTGCGCCGTAGCCCCGCGCCGCATGCTGCCTCATCAAGAGCCCGTGCGGCAGCCAATCCTTCCCGGGGCCGGCCAATTGTAGCGGCTTAGGGCGGTGGACTAGCGGGGGGAGAATGGTGCGAGAGACTGCGGCTGTCCTCTCCCCTGGTGACGTCGATGAGCTCGGAGCATCCAGCACCACAACCCACGGCGTTGAGTATATCCGCTGCATGGGCTTGTTCTATTTTCACGTTCGAACTCGTCGGTCCATCATCAGGGATTTACACCTGGTCTAATGTGAAAGACGGGCGCGCCAAGGGCGCGCCGCAGCGTCTAGTAGATATGATTAGCTCCTCCAGATTAAGAGCTGCCCGCACTGGCTTACGGTACCGGTTCCTTCAGGAAGGAAATAGAGGAATCTACGCTGCACCGGGGTCCTCTACGGCTTCCGCTATGGTAGAGGAAGGCGGGGCTTCCGCTATTCCTAGCGAAACCGAGGGATCCCGCTATCGCACGTGGGGCCCGCGCGCCCACCGCTTGCCGCGCTGCTCGCGGCGCTCGGTCCGATTGGAAGCACAAATCGACTGGAAGCACAAATCGGAAGCAATCCCAGGCACAAATCGATTCGATTGCGCGAACGGGAGGAGAATCGAATGGAAGAATCGATTGCGGCGACGACGATGAGGAAAACGGGAGAAGGGAGGTGAGAGATCCGCGGCGGCGGCGTCTTCTGGGGAGCTGGTGGCCGGCCTCGGCAGCGGCGGGTGGCCCCTCGCCCGCGCGGCGCCCCGACCGAGCTCCGCGCGCCACCGACCGAAGAAGAAGATTGTAGAGGAAGCGGACGGCGGAAGAAGATTGTAGAAGCGGCGTCCGCCCGAGCTTCCCTGCGCGCCGTCAGCCCGACCTCGCCCCGCGCGCCCGACCGAGCTCGCTCGCCGCCGTCCAGTCGAGTTGGCCCACGCCACCGACGAGCTCGCCCGCCGCCGTCCGCCTGAGCTCGCCATGCGCGTCTGCCCGAGTTGGCCCGCCGTCGTCCGCCCGAGTTGGCCTGCGCCGCCCGACGAGCTCGCCAGCCGCCGTCCAGCGGCGAGCTGCGAGATGGGAGTGCGACGCGGTGGAGCCAGGGCGAGCTCGGCGGCGAAGCCTTCGACGGAGCCTGGGCGGGAGGGGAAGGCGCGGGGGAGGCGAAAGTTCGGCGGCGACATGGGAGGGGAGGCGCGGCAGCGAGATGGGAGCGGAGGCGCGGCGGAGCTCCCGCGCCGCCAGGCCGAGCTCCCTGCACCGCCAGGCCGAGCTCGCCTGCGTGCACACGCCCGAGCTTGCCCCTGCGCCGTCCGACGAGTTCGCCATGGCTCGATGTCGCGGCCGGCCAGCGGCGGCGGGAGCCGGGCAGGTGCTCCATGGCGACGAGGAGTGGATGGAGAGAGTCGGACTGTGAGGATAAGGTGGTGCTGGTGCGGGAAGGGGGAGAAAAAAAAAGAAAAGGAAAAAAAAAGTGAAGAGAGAGAGGAGATGGTAGTTAGGATAGGTGAATAAAATATAAATTAGTTGGGATAAAGGAAGGATATAGAGGAATGATGGGTGCGGGAGAAATTAGTTTAGAGGAGAGAATCTCGATGACCAGGACGGAATATTCCTTTTAGAGGAAAGATATAGAGGAACACGAGTGCGGATATGATTAGCTCCTCCAGATTAAGAGATGCTCCCCTGCCCGCGTTCTGTGGATGTTGCTTGACGGCTACGCTAGCGAAGCGGCAGTGCCAGTGCCACGGGCCCAGCAGGCAGGAGGCGAAACTCGTGATCCCACCTGTCTGTGCCAGGTAATTCGCTGCCCTCCTCCTGGCACGGTATCTCGGCCGCGCCCCAAGGCCCCCCAACCCCAAATTCCCCACTTCTCGATCGATTCCAAAATTGGCGATCCCTGAACCGGCGGCGATGAGCGTCGTCGGCTTCGACGTTGGGGACCACACCCTGGTGGCGGCGGTGGCGCGGCAGGGCGGCATTGACGTGATGCTCAACTGCGCCGCCACTATCTCCCTCTTCCGCAACGCGCGCCTCATCGGCGTGCACCCCGATGCGGCCTGCTCGGAAGTCGGAAGCCTATTTCTCCGGATTGAGATCCTCTGCAGTCGGGTGCTCTCGCTGCCGTGCGGGGTCGCGCGCGGGCGAGGCCCACATGCAGCCACCCGACTGCAGAGGGCAGTACTGCAGAGGAGCTGCTTGGAAGCCTATTTCTCCAGCGTGAAGCGTCTCCTCCTCACTGCTGACCGCTCGGCGCAGCTACTCCGCGATCTCCGGAGACTCCCCTTCTCCGTCTTCACCAACGACGAGGGAGCAGCGCCGATGGTCCACGCCGACCACATCGGCCGCCGCATCGTGCTCTCCCCTGTCCACCTCGTCGCCATGCTGCTCTCCCACCTCAAGCGGCTCGCGGAGACCGAAGTCAGGAACACCGTCACTGGGTGCGTTATCTCCATTCCCTCGTACTCCACTCATGCTCAGCGCTGCGCATACCTCGACGCCGCCGCCATCGCGGGGCTCAGGCCGCTCCACTTATTTATTGTGTTTCTTACAAAAATTTTAGTCCTAATGACTAAGCAAATGTAGTATCAAAGATACAAATTTCTGTTAAGCAAAAAAGATCAAGCACCATGACAGCAGCTTGAACCATCAAAGTAAACAGATAGATGGCGGCACACAGAGCGGGTAGAATCAAACCTGAAGTCTACGGAAACATCGCCCCAGGTTGGCAGCACTTGGTCTAGCACACTACCATCTGCAGGAGCAGGGTCTGCAATTTACGGGTAAAGAGAAAGATAAATGTCCAAGGTACATTTCACTATCGTATCAAATTAACAGTCCCAGGCAACAAAAATAGCAGCTTGCTGGACTTACCTGAGCATACTGATGAAGGCTGCTTACATTTACGACAACCATTAGTCGATGATCTTACAGAAGACCGAAGCATCATATGAATTTAGAGCAAAACCGTATGACAGGTAGAGCTGAGAACAATAGAGAGACCAGATGCATTTAGTAATATGTGATGTGAAGCCTGCAGCTCCATGACAGGGCCTAAATAATGATGTATATGAGATAACAATTAGTTTGCATGATCAGTTGATATAAAATGGGAGGGCAAACTAAGTCATTCATCATGGAAAAAAAACAATTGTTCTGATTATCACTTCACCTAAAGAAAAATACAAATCATAGTCCAATATGGGGAATGCACAATAGCATCTCAAAATTCGATTTTAGGCTAAGAATTACATAGGAAGCAGACCAATCGACGGAAATTCAATAGGGTGGATTTTAATACCATTGGTGCAAACAAATTCAGGGAAATTGAAGTATCTATTAGATGCCAAAATTTTGAACTCCTACTTTAAAATATGATAGTAATAGAGGATAATTCCTCTGTTCAGAAAAGAGAATCCCATAACTGCACGAACATGAAGATAAAAACAGGAAAAAGTTAGTATGCAAAGTGGAGAAAGTAGCAAGGGAATGATTTTAGTACCTCAATACTTGGAACCTGGAATACACGGTTGCACCTCTCAGCAAAGCCTTGAGGAGGGACCTGGCTACCGTTAGCTAGAATCTAAGAGCAGGAACAATCCAGGGGTGAGCAACACCAAATCAGATACATGTGTGTCCAGATCAAAAGAGAGCCAAGGATCCAGGGAGTTCCAGGACCGGCAGCTTCAGAGGAGACGTATATCCACGGAGTTGCAAGGGTACCACCGATGGTGGGCGAGCCGTACGACGGCATGATCTGATCCGCCGTGGGATGCGAAGCGCGGTGAGGAGAGTTCCAGGGAGGTCGTGGGAGGGGCACCGCTGATTGGAGGAGGCGGCCGGTAGGAGTGGCGGCGGGGGGTGAACCGGCACGATCTCTCGACGAGCTTTAATCGGACGAGCTCGGACGACACTCACGCGATGTAGAGGATCGGAGACGGTGGGAACTGTAGTTTCTAGACGAAAACGGGAGACGTGTCACTAGAGGGAGAATCAAGCGGTGCTTCTACGAGATCAAGGGAAAGGATGGATAATATTGTTTAACCAGATGTAATTTTAGGAGTTCTTGCATCGTACAAAAATAATTCCAAAATCCAAATAAATAGTAATAACATTAAAACAAGTCCAACAATATCATGTAAACTGAAAATTAGTGATGAACCATGATATAAAGTAATAAATCTAGCCGCGCAAAGACCCATCATACTAATGTTACATCCAGAATGCTACAGGGCTCGGCGCCCTGTTAACACGCTTATGAGCCACCTGGTAGGACATGGCGGCATAAGCCCGATGGCGGGTGGTCCGCAGGTTTCCATCCTTATCGTACTTGAGTACAAAGGAGGTCATCTTGACCGTATGGAGGCGCTGTTGGAAGCTGTCATCGTTCACTTCCTGGCATTCGAGCAGGCAGAACCTACTGTCGCCCATATACACGATCGTGGCGCCTGCGTGACTGGTGGTGTCCTCGTCAAAGAAAGACTCCTCGCCCAACTTCCAAGAGGGCATTGTCTCCAACCCATCTCCGGCGGCCGGTGGGACCTCGCAACAGCAGACATGACCAGCTCCTTCCTTGTACTGACAGAGGCCGACCCAAGCGTCCAGCTCATGGTCGTAGTGTGCTTGGCCTGTGAACGGGAGAAGCCAATCACCGAGGAAGGTCCACTCCAGGCGCTCCATGTCAAAGGTGAATGTGCTGTTACGGTCGCCGTAATAGGAGAGCCCTCCGCTGGGGTTGGGCTGCCAGCACTTCACGGACATGAAAATGGCGCGCCCGTTCGGGTGCACCGCATAACAACTGACCTGGCAGGATGCGAACGGAGAGAGCGGTTCCACGCAGGTCCAAGACCACGACTTCTCAGCCTCGGTGGCCGACGGCTCGGGCCCGAGCACGCCCAAGAAGGGATACACCAGCGCCATAAGCTTGCAGCCAACAGAGACATACACAGGTTTCATGATACCGAGCGGCCGGCGGTTCGGCGGGAAAGGGCACACGGTCACCCCCAGAGTTTCAGTGTCAAACACGGGAATGCCGGGGCTGTACTCGGAGGGCTGCATCGCGAAGATCTTGGTGCCGTGGGCAGCAAAGGACCACGAGTAGGGGTGCAGCGCCTGGATGCGGACGAGCGGGGACTGGGCGGGGCGAGCATCAAGGCCGGCGTCGGCGTCTGAGTCGAACTCGCCCACCCTGTAGATGCTGTATCCTCTCTCCCAGTCGTCCGCCACCAAGTAGAGATGTTTCTGCTGCTGCTTCGCCGGCCGTGAGGCCGTGCGGCCAGAGCAGCGACCCAGCCAAGGCATCCTTGACATGTCAAATGCATCCAAATGGCCAGAGCAGCGACGCAAGCAATGTCGCTTTGACGTGTCGAATCCCATCCTCAAGTTGTTTGAACCTCTGCTCCGCTCTGGTTCTTCTCCCTCTGACTCAAAGCACGGCCGCTTGGACATGCTCGATCCCTCCCTTTCGATGTGCGACTTCTTATTCTCTCCTGTCTGCCTTGTCTCCCCACGACCCTGCGGGCAAATCATAATAAGAATATATATAAGATGGACATTGAAGAATCCGAATTGCTAAACCTTTCAGATTCGGAACTTGCCTAAAAAAAAAACAAAAACAAAAACTTTGTGGCAGGGATTGCTTGGGTGCGGGCTAGAGGGATGGCCGGGGCCGGCGGTTGGTGGCACGAAGGTGTGGCGAGGCAAGGTGTGGCGAGGCTGTCGGAGCCACGGGTGGAGGAAGGGAAACCGCGGTGTCGACGACGAAGCTCATGGAGTTCAAGGCGTCGAGAGTCTTCCAGACGACCACGCGTACGCGACGGAGACTTCCTAACCGACTAGCGACCGGATCGGAGCCCACAGTGCGAGAAATCTTCGTAATTGTGTACCAAAGTCAGATCTGAGAGGTTGAAAGAAATACCATTATAAGGCGGCGGCGGCGGCGGCGGGATAACTCGAGGTGGGGTGGGGCGGGGCGTTGCTCCGCGGAGGAGGAAGCGCTGGCGAAATTTCGGGGACGCTGGTCGTCGGGGTCCCCCGCCTGCGACGCCGGCCCTTGCGCCCGCCAGGGCGACCACAGGATGACGGCACGAACTCGCGGGGCAGGCCGTAATGAAGAAAGTGGCGGCGGGTGCCACCGTGGTTGGCTAGGGGAGGGGGCGGAGGATGGGGTGGGAGTGTGTGGAGAAGGGAATGGGGAGGAGAAAGAGCGGCAAGCGGAGAGGCGACCGCCGAGCTAGACGACCACCCAGCGCCCTCTGGAGATCGGCAGCGTGCGCAAACACGGAATGCCAGACGGCAGCAATCGAAGACGGCCGCTTGAGGGGCATCGAGAGGAGGTGCTAGGTCAGTCAGGAGCTCGGGTATGTGTTCGACAGCTCGAGCCTCGAGTGTTCGGAGGGGCGGCGGCTTACTGCTAAATGGGCTGGGCTCAAATATCTGGCCCAATGAAAATACAATTTGGGCTCAGATCCTGCACAACTTCTCGCAACGGGAAAAGTCCTAGCTGCCTCCCTCAACTATTGGGGGTAGCTAAATTTTTCCCTCCAACTATAAAACCGGGTAACCGCAGTCCTCCAACTTATACACTCGGTGCAATTTACCTCCTTCGACGGTTTTCAGAGTGGTTTATCCTACGTGGCGTAGTGGGACCCACGTGTCAGATGACACGTCATTCTTTTTTCTTTTTTTTCCTCCTTTCTTCTCCTCTTTCCCTCGCCGCGCCCAGCTGCGCGACGGCGGGCTCCAGGCCCTGGCCGCCGACCCAAAGCCGTGCCGCGCGCTCTGCCTCGCCGAGTGGCCGTCGCCCGCAGGCTCGACCGACGCCGCCTCAACGCCATCCTGCCGCGTCGCCTCTTCGCCACCGCGTCGCTGCTCCGCCTCTGCACGGTGTTGTACCAGCACCAGAACGCGTCGGACGACGCCCTCAACCGCCGCCGCTCCGTGCTTCCCGTCCTCAACCGCCGCTTCTCCGCAAGCTCTTCTTCCAGGCGGCCGTGCGATTCCAGCTCTCCTGGCGCCACGTAGACCGCCTCCTAGCTCACCTATTCGTCCTTGGAGTGGCGGATGGCGAGAAAGAAGCACGATCCCGTTGGATTCGATTGAATTTAGACCCAATCATCGCGTCAAAGCAGGTGAATACTTTATTCCTTTATTGCTTCAACGCGTCGAGGGATTGAATACTTCACCTATTCAATTGCTTCCCGCTGCTATCTGATTGGATTGCTTCCCGGTGCTGCTGTCGATCCATCGGCAATTAAGCATCTTTCTCTTCCACTTGGAACGGCTCCAATCGAGACGGGACGTACACGCGCACGTCAGCCGCCGGAGCAGCAGGCAGCGCACCGGATGAGCCCGTTCTCGTTGCACGCCGCGCAGATGCGGAACCTGCCGGTCTTCTCGCTGAACCGGCGGTGTCTGCCCCCGTAGGCGTCGCACGGCGTGAACCGCGAGCCGCCGAAGGACACGCAGGGCGCGGGCGGCGCCGGCGCCGCGCCGACGAGGACGCGCCGGAGCTCCCCGCTCTCGTGGAGGAGCCGCACCTCGCTGGCCGCCGCGCATGCGTGGTGTTCGACGAATTGCCCGACAAGGCTGGTGTTCAGCGGGAAGAAAGAAAAAAAAAGAAAAGAAAAAAGGTGACGTGGCACCTGACTTGTGGGACCCACGGTGCCACGTCGGACAAAACCGCCCTGAAAACCGCCCAGGGAGTCAAATTGCACCCACCCCTATAGTTGAAGGACTGCGGTTACCCGGTTTTGTAATTCAAGGTGTAGATTGCGCTACCCCCAATAGTTGAGGGAGGTGAATTAGACTTTTCTCTTCTCGTAACGGGAAAGAAGCCAACATCAATTACCCTCCTTCCCTCTCCTAAAAAAAAAAACAAAAAAAAAAAAACCCTCCTTCCCACTTCTAAAACAAAAAACAAAACAAAAAAAAAACCCTCCTTCCCGAAATCACAGAGTTCCTGTGTGGACTGCAAGCTCAAGATGCTCGGGCTTGGCTAGCTGAGATAATGGATGCTCTGGAGCATGTTGATTTAACCCGAGTAGCAGTGACCTTATGCGCGATTTGGCACGCGAGGAGAAAGACCATACATGAGCAAATTTTTCAAAGCCCGCTGTCAACTCATTCTTTTGTTGACAGGTACTTAGCGGAGCTGGATTTGACCAAGCCAAAGCCGAAGTAAAAAGCTTATGTCCGGAGCTCACACATGCGATGACCCTATGGTGTGATGAAGATCAATGTGGATGTGGCGATCTCGAAGAATACTGAAGTCGCGGCTGTGGCAGCGGTGGCTCGGGACAGCTGTCAGGACCAGAGAAGAACTGACGAGATAAACTGAACAGAACGAACTCGAAAATGAATACATGCAACCAAAATTCAGTAGCGAGGAGCACTTCTATTGATTTCACAGCAAGTTCCTTCACCAATACACAGATAAGAAGGATACAGAAGCTACTTCTATAACTGGGTTTAAAGCTAAAAGCAACCCCTTTCTCGAGTTTTCCTCTCTCGTCACCTCTCCCTAAATATCTCTGAAACATGGTAAAACGGCTTAAGCCAGTACAAAGTAAAAGATAAAGTGAAAAGGGTGTTATAGCCTACAGTTTTGACTGTAGATCAGCTGGCATGCTTGTGAGCCGTCGATGAAGAGTGAAACGGTATTGAACATCGTCCGTCCGTCGTTGATCTTCTATCTTCTGCGCTTAACATTTTCGGCGAGTTCAGATAAGCCAGCAGCTTGGTGTTCTGACAACCGCACTGTATCTATATATCTTATATAGATACAACCCACTAAGGGTCATTTACTCCCATAAAACTGAATTCTTATGAGGCCACATCACTCGAATTGATTCATCCGTTGGATCAAAGCTAACAGCACATCCCGTCCATTGCTTTCCAACCAGCATTCCTCCTCTTCTGTCTCAAGCAGTCTCCGTTTGTCCACGTGTTTCTCTTTCCTTCCTTTCCTCCATAAATCTGATCGCTAATAAAATGGCCACCAATAGCCACCATAAGAATCACAGCATCACTTCTGCATTCTAAGCCAAATAAAGCTCCTGTGATAATTGTGCAATCAAAATACCAATACTTAGTACCCCATGTAAGGATCGTGTGACCGAGAGGGAGAGGGGGGGAGGGGTGAATCGGTGCACTCTAGAATCTTTTTCTTAACACTAACACCCAAACAATCTCTAGCAAGCAATTCTAGTAACAAGGTAAAGCACACTAAGGAGAGTCCTTAACCTAAGATACTAGTGAGTATAGATGACAAGAAGCACTTCACACTAGCACAAAGGAAGTCACTAGATAGCACAAGACATAAAGCGGAAACAACTAGCTAGGACAAGTAAAACTAGAGACACGATAACTAAAGGAACTAGGCACACTAAGTAGAGCCCTTAGAGCTACACGACTACAACAAGTAAGCACACGAGCAAGCAAACTAGCAATACTAGTGAAACTAGTAGGAACCATGGTAAACACACAAGTAAGATAGGCACAACTCAAATACTACAAGCAATCATATATAGTGCGATAAGTAAATGCATGTAGAAAAAGAGAAGGGATAGAGAATCCTCATAATGTTTTCCCGTGGTCTCGGAAGGATAGCGCCTTTCCCTACTCCATGTTGGGTTACTCCCGTCGGAGTCTCGATCCCGTCCCTCCGCTCGAAGGCGATCCCTCCTAGAGCACACTTCACCCTCCGAGTGAAGTCGCGGGCACGTCCCGCCGGGCTCTCTCCCGGGTACTCTTCTGGAGGTAAGGCTCCGCACTTGATGCGTGCCAAAGGGCGCTCCACTAGTGATGCTTCTTTCGCACGGGAAGTTCCAAGACCGTGTACAAACTTATGCCGGCTTCCACAATCTCCTTGAACAGCTCAACACCGACGCCTAACCGGTCTAGGCCTTGCTATAGACCAAGAGTAACAGCTCTAGATGACTCTCTCAAGCTCACACTAGCCTAGAGATCAAAGGATGCGACTTGTTACTCTCTCAAGCACTAGGATCACTCCAAATCCTTCTCAAGTGCTTCACACTTCTTCCCCTTGGCTTCTTGGCAGCACCTCCTCTCTTTTCTGGGTCCAAGAGCACCTCAAAGAGGCAAACAACCGGCTATATATAGGCCACCAACCTCAAACTAGCCATTGTCCAAAAGTGCCCAGTCTTCGCAGAGGCCGTACTATTGACCGTATGGTCCGGTCCTCATTTGACCGTACGGTCCGGTCTTCATCTGACTGGCGTCCAGGGAGTGCTGCTCCACTTCTCAAAGTAGACCGTACCGTCCGGTCCCTAGGACCGTACCGTCCGGTCTCCATCTCTTCTTCTGCCAACAGAAACTTCTCCTTCTCTGTTGCTTCTACCTGTAAGACCGTACCGTCCGGTCCTTGACCGTACCGTCCGGTCAATGGTCCGGTCTTCATTTCTCTACTTCCAGAAACTTCAGCTTCTCTGTCTGGAAAACTCAATAGAGACCGTACCGTCCGGTCCTTAGGACCGTATCGTACGGTCAATGGTCCGGTCTCTATTTCTCCACTTCCAGAAACTTCAGCTTTTCTGTCTGGATTTCCACTGTAAACCGTATGGTCCGGTCTCCTTGACCGTACCGTCCGGTCTCCTCTGACTTTGCAGTTTCGATCTTCTTCTTGATCCTTACTTCCAAACTTGATATTTTTGATTCCTTCAAACTTCTTCTGCCACCCTAGCTTCTGAGAGACTCACCATGCATCTAATGATCTCTATAACTAGTGTGCACTAAGAGAAACACCTCGAACCCTCTTGATAGTCCAGTTTTTCCTATGGACTCAAGCTAACATCTAACCAAGCAACACTCGCTTGGATCTAGCATGTCCTTAGCCTTGATCCATATCTTCTCCGCGACTCTATCAAGTCCGTTCTTGTGTTGATGAAGGCAACCAATCATCCTTGACATTAAGTTCATGGTTTGTTGGCGTACATCACCAACGGACGGAGATTTCTTTATATGTGACCTATAGATCTCAGAAAGTGTTAGTCACATTCATGGTTCTCATCCAATCATCAAATCATTCATACCTTGGGGTTTCTCTAGCTCCAATGGTCATGAAGCTTACACCCCACTACCCTTAGTAACCAACGGTGGAGAAATGCTGTTAACTGCGATTAATGTCACTAATTGCAATCACTCAGGTTAGCCACCGGTTGTTTACTGCATGAAAGCAGATGTTTGAGTAAACAGCTCTCTTGACTCCTTTTGTCTTCACGTCTTTGTTATTTATTTCATCTTTGTTTTCCTTTCCACACACAATATATATGTGACCTACAGGATGGAAACCAACCAGCCTCCATTTGTCATCTTACCTACATTAATTGTGGCGTTGTAATTTTCTTTCATCTCCATCGGCATATACTATCATCTTCACCCGCGTGCTGACCCTGCCGCTGCCGGAACCGGCAATGCTCCTGTTGACCAGTTAAAAAACCACAAGGCGATGCAGCAAAGGTGAACCATGCATGCATGAAAGATGACATGCATGCCGTTTGGAATTGATGTTCTTCTCAGCCTTATAATCTCCTTCAGAATTCCAACTCCATCAAGTTTACATGTGTTTTTCTTTTTTGTTGCAGTACTAATAAACGTTATCAGCCTAGCTTGTTATCTTGGCACAATCGCTTAGCATCTTTACTCTGTATTTTGTTTTGGGTTTATTTGTATTTGTTGAGAATACAATATGAAAACAAAAGGTAAGATACATTCAAAGAGAAGGAAACGTACTCCCTAGGGGTATTGAGTGCATCTGACTAATAGTTTGATTCTCACAAAAAAAAAGTAATAGTTAGATTATTCTCCACTATAATTTGTAACTCATGCATATTTTCATCTTAAAGAGAGAAGGAAGTCGAACGTAAAATGTAGTTGGATCCTAATTATACCCTACACTATCTTCTCAAATGCATGAAACAAAATCCGAGTTCCCGCAGCAACGCGCGGGGTATCACCTAGTGTCAATTTACAGAACTAGCAATTGAAGTTGGATCCTATTGTTGGCGATTTCTAGCATACCATTTTATATGCCAACTGCGCCTTATTTAGAGCATAAATGTCATCATTATAGGCCATTAACCCTTGATAATAGCACTATATTTGTATATATGTAGTTCTGGAGCTTTATTGCAGAAACAGATGAAAAGGACGACATTCTGGACATTGTGGCTGATCTGGACCTGAAGAGAAGAGAAGCAGAAGAAAATGTCTACTGTGCCGACCGGCACATCCCTGTGCCGATCGGCACAGGTGACCCCAAGGCCATCGAGGCTGGCCCACCATTCAGTTGATTCTAGAAGGAAGATATCCGAACCAATCTTTGGAGATATTCGTCACGAAGAGATAAAAGATACTCGAAGATTTGAAAGAGCAATACAAGACTTGATCTCGAAGAGAACTGATTGGAAGGCCCACATGGAAGCTACCTAGGACTTTGGAACCGACTTAGGGAGGAAACCGAGCTGGACACGAGGCGTGCCGATCGGCACGGCCCCTGTGCCGATCGGCACGAGGATTCTTTTCCCGAGATCCTCTTCCTTTCTGATGTACAGCCCCATATAAACTTGTAAAAGCCCTAGGGTTTCGGGATCCGCTGCCAGAGGGACAACACAGCTAGTAAGTTTAGAGCGACCGGGGCTTTGCCCCGTTCTTCATGTTCTCTAGTTGCTAGATCAAGAACCACTGGTGTTGAAGAGGTGATCCATCAAGGTAGGCCTACTAGATGGTGATGTATCTTGCACTATGTATTATCAAAGTATGGTTGAATGTGGATGAACGGTTTTGATTATTGATTGCCTGGATTTTATGGTCTTTACATGTGCTTGCTCCTACGCTTAGTGACGACTAAGTATTAGATGTTATCTTAATCTTGGTGGCAATAAGAGGTGATAGATTCAATCTCTCACTATCTCCATCGTGGTTAAGGTAGTATCGGGATCTTGTAATGCGCCATAATTGCATGTTGGCTCTGCACCTTAATTACCGCTAATGCATACGCGATGATCCTTGAGATGATGTGTAGAGTAGGGAGAGGCTACCGACTAAGGCGGTTGGTCGTGACAGGCTCGTCGGAAAGGGGTCTCGACCTATCGATCTTCGGTTATCAATAATTGAGTAATTCCGTTTATGATGCTATTCAACTAAGCTTTTTGGTTACGATCTCGACTAGCAGACTTGGCTAAACTTACCCCATAATCTAATCAGGTTCCTCAGGCTGTTCAGACAACGATTCGAACAACTTAGCCTCCGTGCCGACCCGCACACTCCCTGTGCCGATCGGCACAGCCCCCTGTTTTCCTGAAACTCACTAGAAAGCCTGGCTAACTCTTTTACTGATGACTCTTAATTCCCATTGGTCCTTGTGGTTCGATTAAACCTTGGAACTCTTCTGGGGGAAAAAGACTATAACTGTACACCGTGCTCTTGCGGTATATAAGTGGATGCGTAGATATGACCAACACCTATTTTGATCAATTATACCCTACACTATCTTCTCAAATGCATGAAACAATATCCGAGTTCCCACAGCAACGCGTGGGGTATCACCTAGTTTTCTTGAGAACCTCAGCTTTGGTGATGGAAGGAGTAACTGACGCCGAGACGGCGGAAGTGCTCGCTTGCCGAGAAGGGATGTCGGTGGCAAGCGATCTGCTGCTTCATAAATTCAGAATCGCTAACGACTGTTCAATTGTGATAAAAAATATCCATGGAGCAAGCATGGGGCATATGGCCAGATAGTACGGGAGATCAAGGCTAGAAGAAAAGGTTTTGCCTCGGTCGATTTTGTTCATAAAAACCGAGAATCAAATGGCGATGCACACAGGTTGGCTAGAAGTTCAATTTACCACTCTATAGGTAGGCTTCGCCGGTGCCATGGTACTCTGATTCAGTTCTTGCCGTCTCCTCGCGCCGCCGCATCGCCGCCTCCTCCCCACGCCGCCCCCGCCTCGTGCTGCCGCCGCCTCCCCCGCTTCCCCCGCCTCCCGCGCCGCCGCGCAGCCTCCCTCGCCGCTGCCTCATTGCCTCGCGCCGTCCTGGAGAGAGGTGGAGAGAGGGAAGAAGCGACACGCGGACGGTTGGTGGTGATGCAACTGTGGGTCGCGGGGGTGGAGGAGGAGAAAAATAGATAGGCTTTTGGGTCATGGGTAGGAGAGGTGTTTTTACCCTTTTACCGCTCATTTTAGGTATAAGTGGCTACATGAGTCATGGGTTGGAGTCAGTCTAAATGCGGGAGCTTCCCGACCTTTTTGTCTCGTGTCGCGCCCGTCGCCACCCGCCTTCAGCCTCATCTCTCTCCTCACGCCGTATTTCATCCGCCGAACTCGCCCTCGACAGCCACCCCGGGTAGTGACACCTCTCGTCACCCCTGCCCCAGATCTTGTATTTTTCCTCCTCAAGCTCGAGCGCCGCCGCGGAGGAGGCGGAGAAGGAGGCCAGGCCGCACGAGCTCAATTCGCGAGCGGGCGCCTGGGAAATCAAACACTACGGCGAGATCCTCGTGCTCTAGCTTGCCATGGCCGATTTACTGTGCTGCACGAACTCGAATTTGTGAGTAGGCCGCCCGGGCACTCGAGGATCCCTATCCCAATCCCCTCGACACGCGCCACGGGACATAGCTCATCGAAGTGCCTGCTGGTGGCGGTGGTCCTGCAACACCGACTGGTGATCCTCCCCGAGATCCAGTAAGGGTCCTCATGGTACTGGCCCGAACTCTCTTGTGGCTGCCATAAAAAGCTGGTTCCAAAAAGCAAGAACGCCAAACGGGTTGAGCTCGATTCTTCATGAAGCAATGTTTTGGGCCAGCGACTGTTGCTTCCTCAGAACGCAAGTTTTGGTAAAAGAAGAGAAGCAGACGCTACCCCATGTAGGCACAGAAATGCCAATTCTGGCCTTCCCATCCTCTTCTTCCTCTCAGGCTATCTCCAACGGTGGAGGACACCTAAACCCAAACTAGGAGTTGATTTCCCTCAAAATAGCTGACCCAAAAAGACGCATCTCCAACGGAGTACCCAAAACAGCCGCACCTTCTTCCTCGTCGGTCCTGCCGAGCCGCCGTGCCGCCGCGCCCACCCGCCGAGCCACCGCGCTCGCCGCGCCTGCCGAGCCGCCGCGCCCTCCCCGTCGTGGCCCGCGACGCCAGCTCCCCGCGGCCGTGGCTCGCGACGCCGGCCCCGCCCCCCGCGGCCACGCGCGCCGCCGTGGCTGCTGCTGCTGCTCGTGAGCCGGCCTTGGGGAGGAAAGAGAGTGGAGAGAGGAGGAAGAAAGAAGAGCGAAGAGGCAGGGAGCGCTGGGTCGCCACGAACAGGTACGCATATGTGGGTCGCAAGACTACCAGCTCCCAGAATGGGTCTCCTATTTGGGTGTTCCGTTGGAGATGTTTTTGAGACCCATATTCAACATAATACCTGAACTAGGTCTATCGTTGAAGATAGTCTCAATGACGACCACTGCGTCATGGCTGCCGCCACCTCCCGCCCACCACCCGTCGAAGTAGCCGCCTACGGGCCCATTACCACTACCGCCTCCTGCCCACTGCGTCACCACCTGAGTTGCAACAAGCAGATGATGATTTTATTGTGGACAATGTCGACGAAGAAGTTGTTGATGAGGGGTTGCTAAAGGAAAGAAGATTCACAAGGGCAAGAAGCTATCAGGAAAGAGGATGAAGGACAATAATGTGGATGAAGCAACTAATGAACAACTTATGCACAATAACATGTATGTTTCATTTACAAATCAGTTTGTATGGTGCCATGGCGTCAATACGAGACACGTCATGATCCGGCAACGGCATCGATCTGAAATGTGTCGCAAGAACTGGTGGCACAGCATATGTAATGGGTCACACAGAGTGAGCGATGGAAAAGATGTGATGGCCTCATATTTGTAATGGGTTAGACACATTGGGGAACCATCTTTATGCTGTAAAAAAAGGAAGATTAATCATGTTTATCGTGAATGTAATATGGTAGCCCATGGTTTAGCTGCACTCGGTTGTGAATGTCATATCGAGGATAGTCTCGTAGTGGAAAATATCCCCTAATGTACTTGTGATTAGGTTGTCGGCGATTTGTCGACAAGTGATTAATGGAACTGTGTTCCCTTTCAAAAAAAAAGGAATATTAAGTTCCACATTCTATAGATTCACTAGATGATAAAGTGAAGGATCAAACATAATAGAAAGGATTTCTTTACGATTAGGGGTCGGTGTAAGGATCGTGTGACCGAGGGGGGGGGGGGTGAATCAGTGCACTCTAGAATCTATTTCCAAACACTAACACCCAAGCAACTCCTAGCGAGTAGTTCTAGTAACAAGGTAAAGCACACTAAGGAGTATCCTTAACCTATATAGCTAGTGGATAAAGATAACACAAGCACACCACACTAGCAACCTAGCACAAGATATATATATAGCGGAAGACTTAAGCTAGGCAAGGTAAGACAACTAGATAACTAGAGACAAGACAACCAAAGATACTAGGCACACTAAGTAGAGTCCTTAGAGCTACTAGATAGGTTACAACAAGTAAGCACACGAGAAAAGCAAACAAGCAAACCTTGTGAAGCTAGTAGATACCAAGATAAACACACAAGCTAGATAGGGCACAACTCAAATACTACAAGCAATCATATATAGTGCGATAAGTAAACATGTAGTAAAGCAGAAAGGATAGAGAATGCTCATGATGTTTTCCCGTGGTCTCGGAAGGATGGCGCCTTCCCCTACTCCACGTTGGGTCACTCCCGTCGGAGTCTTGAGCCCGTCCCTCCGCTCGATGGCGATCCCTCCTAGAGCACACTTCACCCTCCGAGTGAAGTCGCGGGCACGTTCCGTCGGGCTCTCTCCCGGGTACTCTTCCGGAGGTAAGGCTCCGCACTTGATGCGTGCCAAAGGGCGCTCCACTAGTGATGCTTCTTTCGCACGGAAAGCTCTGAGACCGTGTACAAACTTGTGCCGGCTTCCACAATCTCTTTAGACAGCTCAACACCGACGCCTAACCGGTTTAGGCTTTGCCATAGACCAAGAGTAACAGCTCTAGATGACTCTCTCAAGCTCACACTAGCCTAGAGATCAAAGGATGCAACTTGTTACTCTCTCAAGCACTAGGATCACTCCAAATCCCTCTCAAGTGCTTCACACTTCTTCCCCTTGGCTTCTTGGCAGCACCTCCCCTCTTTTCTGGGTCCAAGAGCAACTCAAAGAGGCAAACACCAGCTATATATAGGCCACCAACCTCAAACTAGCCGTTGTCCAAAAGTGCTCAGAAACCAAGTCACCGTAGGGTTCACCGTATCATACGGTGACCCTAGGCACCGTATCATACGGTGACTGTCCGTCTGTCTGCCAGAGGCAACTCCATCTCTGGACTTCCTTCTTTAGGTATCACCGCATCATACGGTGATCGCCACCGTATCATACGGTGGCTTCAACTCTTCAGTCTTCCAGCAACTGCCAACTCTCTGGAAATCATACGGTGACCACCTTCATCGTATCGGTGACCTTTGTCTTCTCTGGACTTTTCATCAGTGCCCACCGTATCATCAGTGACACCCACCGTATCGTACGTTGACTTCTTCACTTATCTGCCAGATCTTCTGCTTCACTGGTCTTCCTGTGCTGCAGTCACCGTATGATGGCACCGCATCATGCGGTGACTTCATTTCTGCTGGAACTCGACCATATCTTCGATCCTTGCTTCCAACGTCTTCATTCTTGGTTCCTTCATTCCTCTTCTGCCACCCTAGCCCCTGAGAGACTCACCATGCATCTAATGATCTCTATAACTAGTGTGCACTAAAAGAAACACCTCGAATCCTCTTGATAGTCCGGTTTTTCCTATGGACTCAAGCTAACATCTAACCAAGCAACACTCGCTTGGATCTAGCATGTCCTTAGCCTTGATCCATATCTTCTCCGCGACTCCATCAAGTCCGTTCTCGTATCGATGAAGGCAACCAATCATCCTTGTCATTAAGTTCATGGTGTGTTGACATACATCACCGACGGACGGAGCTTTCTTTATATGTGACCTATAAGATCTCACAAAGAGTGTTAGTCACATTCATGGTTCTCATCCTATCACCAAAACATTCATACCTTGGGGTTTCCCTAGCTCCAATGGTCATGAAGCTTACAGTCGGTACACCAACATGGAGCTTAGAGATCTTGCAGAAAATCAAGAATGTATGTCAGTTTATTGAAATACGAGAAATTTGAGGGACAAAAAAAAATCGAATGTAATTAGCATGGGTGGCAATACAGGCGCATTGCAGTTGGGTAGCAAAGAAAATTTATTATTGAGATAGAAGCAAAGAAGCATATTGCAAGGAATTCCTGAGCATCAATTTTGTTATAATAATAATACTTGATGGAGGGGGAAAGGAAGTTTTAGGAGAACCTATCATAGTCCTACTCCATATGTGGGCAATTTACCAAAAAGTTACTTTCTAGTAAGAGAGGAGGGTCTCTTCCCTCCGAGTATAGATAGTGGAGTACCCCATGATTTAAATCACCAGTTTATTCAGAATAATAAAGAGAAGGCTCCACCATACATGTCCCGCCTCTTGTCTACTTTTATTGTTGTTCTCTACCGTCAATAGCGTTATTACAACACGTTATCAGCACGCTCTACTTCTGAGCACAAGAAGCTGGCGGTTCTCTGGTAGTCGCCGCCTTGGGAAGCATGCCTACCTTGGGTTCGCGCCGACCTCGAGAACCAAGCCACCTCGATTTTCGTGCTCGATGACATCGACATTTGCGCCAGCACGAAGCTGTTGACGAGAATCAGGGACGACTACACTGCGTCCTGGTCTACACTGCATCAACGATCTTCCTGCATCAACGCGAACGACCCTTAAGGTATACATGCAGTTCTACCCTACGGTCTTGAATCGATCGCGTGGGCTCGATGCAGTCCAGGATATGAAAATCCCCTCGCATATGGCCTAGACTTTTTCTAAATCTGGATTCGCTTTCCCTGTACCTAGAACTAGGGATATCATCTTTGCATTGCATATTACACAGTCTGGTGGGGCTTGTAGCCGCCACTGCCGCCGACGAGTACCATTGACAACCACCAGACGCACAAACGGTGGCTCGCAGACCACCACACACAAACATGCATTAGCAAGGAATCAGAAAAGAAAAAGTAAGGGAAAAGGGGGAGGATGCAAATCTAACCCTAACCCCCCTGGCTGGCGAGGTGCAACTCTCCTTAACCCAAACTGCTGAGCCCAACGCTCGAACCATCGATCACACACGTGGGCCCGCATATCCTGGTGTCTCCTAACCCTAACCCTAGCTTGCCGGCGATGAGATCGGAACTTGCCGCCGACCATCGCGCCCGCACGCCCACGACAGAGCCGCGCACGGCTCGTGGGGCCGAGCTGCCGCTCGTCCCGAGCCGCACCTCGGGCTCGGGCTCCTCCACCGCGCCGCCTCCAAGACCACGCCGCCTCCAAGACCCCGCCGTCTAACAGTCCGATCCACAGGATCTTTGTCCCACGGTGCTGTTTAAGCAGACACGAGATAATACAACACTTTCATCTTAATTAACAAGTTATTATCTTTATTACAACAAGGTTCAGAGTTCAGCGGAAGATAAAGTTTAGCGGAAGCGACAAACGAAGTTCAAAAACACGAAGATACACGAGAGCTACACTACTCTCATCGATACAGCTTAGCGACATTCGGATGCCCATCCAGAATATCACTCTAGCAACAATCATCACTGCAGCGGCGGATCGGACTCCCATTGGGCAGTCCAACCTGCTGGGACTTGCACATCCCAGGGAAGAACACCATCAGGTAAAGTGATATCTGTACTACCTGAAAACAACGAAGGCACAAAGCCTGAGTACTAATTACTCAGCAAGTCTTACCCGACAGATGACTCCTAGACATGCAGAGGCTTACCATAGGAAGGCTGAATTTAAAATGACTCGCACTTAAGCAGCAATTAATTCTTTCTAACAAAGTTTTAGCCAAGTCTTTATCTTGATTAAACAGGGGCATACGTGAGAAAAGACAGTAAACAGGCAATTTAACATATACAATATGAACAACAGGTATGAGAGTCATATCAACAATAATCCATCATTCTAACAACAGTTCATCATCATCGTCAAGTCATGTGTGCTACATGAAGGCGCAATTCACAAGCGGGTACTCATTACTGCGAGGGACAGCGATTGCAATCGATTTACACCAGCTGGGAAAACCCGAGATACACGACGTATATGCACCACTCACGATGGTCATTTACGGCAACCGTTCGCAAGACAGTAAACAATCAGCACGGGTCTAGTCTCAGGGATTGGGCAGCCGTCCCACCAACAGTACCTCGTACCTCCCATGGCCTGAACCTGCCCAATACAGCTGTACAAGGTACCGTACCACCTTGCCACCATACATGCTACATCAGTTTGCTAGTTCCCATTAAAACTAGTATGTACTCGGTACTGTTCAATGCTTGATCAAGAGGGCCAACAACGAATCGGTCCTTAATCGACACGGACAGGGCTACAACAGCCAACCCCTCCTTGAGTTGCTGTAACCTACACATGCAATATCCCTGCCCGGTCTCCTCAATAAACATAAACTCATTCCATTATCTTCAACTTTAGTGATCAAGCTTTTATTCCAGAAATACAATACTTGATCGATACGAAATACTTTAACTAAGCATAGCAGGTATTCTACCGAGTTACTAGGATAGACACCTAAACAACATAGGACATCTGGGAACATGCAGGAGGGTTTCCAAACAACTCCTATAAACTTAAGTGCAACAAACATACTAGACTCACTAGCAGTATTATTTCCAGAAACAAAAATATTTGCAAAAGGGTGGGATGCACCGGGGCTTGCCTTGTGCTTCAACAACTAAGTTAGTTGCTGCAGAGTCAGTTTCCTGAGTGGAGATATCCTGCTGAAAATCCTCTCCAACTTCTTGATTATCGTTTCCTATCAATGTAATGATGTGTTAATGAAAAGAATGCAAAGAAACTCAAATCAACATGTACATGCAGGGTGAGTGACTTGGTTTCAGATTCAAAGTAGTAGTTTCAGTTCTGAAATTGTGATTTGGATTTAATTTTCTTTATTTCCTTCATTAACTCCCATGAAGCATTATTACACTATAAAACAATTTATTCCAATTAACACCAAAGTAAGTCAAAATAAAATCTTTTCTGGACATGTTGGACATGAAGGACTTGCTACTGATACTAACATGCAATGACATGTCATGAGACGAATTTTCATGATTAATAAGGCAATAGAATATTTATAAAGAAGATGACAAGTTTATCAAAGAGAAAACACTTAATTAATTATTTCTACAGAAACAATGTGCATATGATACATCACTGGACAGAGCATATCAAGAGAGTTCTAACAAGCATGAGTTTGCATTTTTCTCATCAGTAAATAATTAACTAAGAATTAATTAATGTCAGGCTTGCAAGAATTATACAGGTCAAACTATACAGAATCAAGATGCACATCATGAACTACTGGACAGAGCATGCCACAAGGATTATAACAAGTCCTAGTTTACAATTTTAGCCCAAACCAATCATTTATTATGAATTAAACAAGATTAAACAGGGTTTAACTTCTAACAATTATGCAGGACAGTACAAGCATGAACACTGATCAACTTGCTGTTCTATGGATAGATCTCATCAAGATGAATCCAACAAAATTTAGTTTGCTATTTTTGGACTTCAGGATAATTTTCTATCGATTTTTGAAGTTTATTCATTTTCTGAGAAAGTTGCAACTTAATTACGAAACTGCCATCGCCTTCTTTAACAGGTCGCACGTACACCACGACGGCCGGAGTTGGGCGGCGCTTCACCGGGGCGGGGAAAAAGGCGGCGAGGTGGGTCGGCGAGGGGCCCTACTAGACGCGCTCGTCGGGGTTAACTCACCGGCTATGCTCTCGACGGCGGAGGCTCAACGGAAGACGGTCGGCGACGAGCGGTGGCGGAAGGATGAAGTTCGGCGACGTCGCGAGCTCGCCGGAGTGGACGAGGACGAGTTCTTGTTGGTCCTATAGCTTCACCAAGACGTGGAGAAGACCGGCAAAGAACACTTCGACGTCGAGGAGGGCCGGAGCGTGGTCGTCGTCGTCGAGTCCGAAGGCGGCCGATGGTGATGTTGGGGAAAAGTAAGATTCCGGCGACCTCGTCAGGATAACCAAAACAAGAAGAGGTCAGTGAGGTGGAAGAAGAAGTTGCTCACCCAAAGAAGGAAGAACTAGAAGACGGGACTCACTAAGGACAACGAATTTCGCGGTGGAGTCGGAGATGCTCGTCGGTGATGTCGTCGGAGATTTTCTTCGATTACTCAAAGCTTGGCGCACAGATTGATGTTCGCATCCTTCAGAGAGCTAGACTGGTTGGAGCTGCGTCTGGGGATGGCTTTATTTTGTGCTGCGGTGTGGCGAGCTGGTGGCGAGGCAAGTTTCCCTAACCGGCGGCCATGGCGACCACGCGAGCGCAACAGGGAGCGAGAGTGAGCGGAGAGAGCGAGGAATGAGAGAGAGGAAGAAAGAGAGGTGACCAGCTTCGGTTTTGATGGAAAACAGGGCCGGTTGCGGTGGAGCGGTGTGGGGTTGAGCTGGCGGCCATGCACGGCGACAGCAGCTGACGGAGAGAGGAAACAGAGAGCGAGAGAGATTTTCTTTTTCTCTAAATTTCCAACTCTCTCTTGTAGGGATGTAAGCGGCGCGGGCTTGCCCGCAAAGCCGCCGGGCCGACCCGCGCCGCGAGCCCACTTAACGGCCGCAACTCTGCCCGCTTCGCCAAAGCGGGATTTGACGGCGATCCCGCGGGTTCCGGCGGCGCCGCATCGCCCGCAACGCCGGCGCTTCTTCCATGCATGGCAACGACACGCACCGTGGGCACCGCGTTCCTCCTTCGCCGGGGCCGTGGCCGAAGGCCGATCAGAGCCGCGTCCCGCGTCCGAACTGAGCAGGGAGCGCCGCCGTCGCCGCGCTTGAGCTCACTGCCTGTGTTTGGACGCGCTCGAGCTCTACCGTCGCATGCGCAGCTGCACAGATCGGATGTCGTGATGCCCGTCTGCTTCCTCTCCTGCACGCACCTCGGCGTGCGGCATTGTCCTCGACGCATGTGTGGAAGAGGCTGCTGCACCAGCTGCTGTGCGATACACGCTTGCCCCATGGTTGGTAGTTGTTCGACGAAATGCCTAGGAAGAGCAACCTTCAAATAACTCAGAGCTTATGTTGTGGATTGGTATCTTCAAACAAAGTCCCAGGATTCAGGCTGCGCTGCGCTGCGTTTTGGGCGGCCGGTGCTAGACGAACTGCGGTGCACGCGCACACATCGATCATCACCTTCGTCCGCTCGCACGTGGCCATGCTGGGTTGCAACTGCATGCCTCCTCACGGCATATGCGCAAGCGCTGCTTTGCGGGACGCCGCGGAGCCCGCAAAAACGTTTGCGGTCAGGTGTAGGCCGCCGCATGTGCCCGCGAATCATTTTGCGGCTGGTGCGGACGCGGCGCGGACAGCCCGCGTCCCGCCCCGCTTACATCCCTACTCTCTTGCAATCTTCAGTTTAAAATAGTTACAGTGCCCCAAAAATCACAAAACTTTGCATGAAGCAAGGATGACACCTGTAGAGGACAGGTGTGCTGGAAATTCTTCTAGAAGCTTCAGGATTTCGAATTTGAAATTCAAACAAAGTGTTTAAATTTCAAACTTGTTTGAATTATTTAGAGCACTTCCTAAAGTCAAATGCTTCTGAAATTTTTGTTAGATTTTCATTTCACTTTCCTCTTTCACATATATTTTGGTTGCACCAACTTCAGTTCAAATTTTTAAACTTGCTTTTCAAAATTTGACTTATATTTTTATTAATTCAAATTTCTGCCATTAGTTTGAAGTGAGATTTGAGAATTTAAATATACCACCTCAGTTTGCACAGCTAGCATGATCAGAAATTGGCAAGAGACACCTGGGGTGTCACACGCCGCCTCCAAGACCGCGCCGCCACGCGCTGCGCCGACGCACCGTGAGCCTCGCACGAGCTCGTCGGGCCCAAATCTGGGGCCAAGGTCGCCGGATCTGACCTCGGGCCGCCGGATCTGGGAGGCCGGGACCCCTCCGCCGCATGGGGGGCCCCGGGCCGTCGTCTTGCTCGCACACCATGACGGCTCTGAGGAGCACTTTCATATATCGCCGCCACTCTGCTGTAAGGATCGTGTGACCGAGAGGGGGGTGAATCTGGCACACCATGAGCCAAAACTTTTTGCACTTCTAGCTACTCTTTCTAATTGCACAAGTAAAGGATACATAACTAGAGAGTACATGTGCACTATGTGATAGTGATCAAGCAAGGATAACCATGTGTTAGGACTTGTACATGCTAGGAGCAAGCTATACATGAGCATATAAGAACAACCAAGCATATGACAATAAGCTCAACAAGTCCTACACATGCTAGTGTATAAGGTAAAGGCAATCAAGTAATCTAGCATGCATACGGGCAACACATAGGAAAGTTCAAGTAGATCCTACACATGCTAGTGTATATGATAGATAGACAAGCAAACTAGCATGCATATAAGTAACACATGGGGAAGCTCAAGCTAATGATCATGGTAACAAGATAGATACAACATAAAGCATAACAAGATCACTAGATGATATCAAGCGAGTGTATGAGCTATGAGCAAGTAGGTACACATAAGGAAAGCGCATATCACTAGAGATAACATAGAGCTAGCACACGGAAACAATCATCAAGCAATCATATGATAAGCACAACGTCTACTACATGCACATAAGATAAACAAGATAATAAGTGCAAGTAGTAGAGAGTAAGAGTAAGAGATTGCTCATCGATTTTTCCTGTGGTATCGAAAGGATGGCGCCTTCCCCTAGTCCACGTTGGGTCACTCCCGCCGGAGTCTCGACCCCGTCCCTCCGCTCGATGGCGATCCCCTCTAGAGCACACTCCACTCTTCAAGCCGGTGATGTCCCTCAAGAGCACGCTTCACTCCTCGAGTGAAGTCACGGGCTTCACCCCGCCGCACACCGGCAATGCTCTCCTCCTTAGGACCATCCACCACTCCTTGAGTAAAGTCGCGGGCACGTCCCGCCGAGCTTCTCCCGGGTACTCCTCCGAAGGTAAGGCTCCGCACTTGATGCGTGCCAAAGGGCGCTCCACTAGTGATGCTTCTTTCTCTCGGGAAACTCCAAGACCGTGTACAAACTTGTGTCGGCTTCCACAATTTTTTTGGCAAGCTCAACACCGACGCCTAACCGGTCTAGGCCTTGCCATAGACCAAGGGTAACAAACCAAGACCGCCTTCCTATGACCATACTAGTCCTAGAGGTGGATGGATGCTCTCAACCCTCTAAAGCACTAAGCTTCTTCTTCTTCTCAATCTTCAAGCACCAAGATTCCTCTCGAAATCTTCCTCAAGTGCCTCTCTCGCATCCTCTTGGCTTTCTCTATGTTTCCCCACTGATAACAATGGCCAAAGGCACCACAAAGGGCCAAGCAACCGGTTATTTATAGCCCTCCACTCAAAAACTAGCCGTTGCCCCGAAATTGTCCCGTCACAATGAGGACCGGACCGTCCGGTCCTTTGAGGACAGTACCGTACGGTCTCCTCTAGATAGCACGCAGTATTTAGGTCATAACTCCCAGCTCCGACCTCCAATTGGGGTGTTCTATATATCAATGGAAAGATCTTAAAATTCCCCACAACTTTCGTTTTGGGCCGATCTCTAAATTCGGTCATCTTCATGTCCATATGTTGACCGTACTATACGATGCTCATGACCGCACCATCCGGTCTCCTCGAGGCAGTCTGTAGTATTTTAGACATAACTCCTAGCTCCGAACTCTGATGGAGGTGCACCATATATCGATGGAAAGCTCTTGAAATTATCCACATCTTTCTTTTTGGGCTGATCTTCAGATTCTGCCGTCTTCAAGTCCATATGACTACCGGATGGTCCGGTCCTTAGGATAGGACGGGCCGGTCTCTATCCACAGAATCTGCTTCTCTGTTCTTCTTCATCTTTTAGGGATCGTACCGTTCGGTCCCTAAGACCGTACCATCTGGTCTCCACTTCTCATTTCTAACAGAAACTTCGTCTTCTGTGTTGCTTCTCCCAATAGGGACCGTACCATACGGTCTCCTTGACCGTACCGTTCGGTCTCTATTTTCTCAGCTTCCAAAACCTTGTCTTCTCTGTCTGGATCTCCATTAGAGACCGTACCATATGATCTCCTTGACCGTACTGTCTGGTCTTCTCTGCTGAAGCTGAACTTGATCATTTGTCTTGATTCTTTCTTCCAAACTTCATCCACTTGGCTCTTCTTCTCCTCTGCTGCCATCCTAGTGCCTGAGAGACTCTTTGAGCATCCACTCACCTCTACCACTAGTGTGACCTAAGAGAAACGACTCGATCCCCCTTGATAGTCCGGTTTTTCCTATAGACTCAAGCCTATATCTACACCAAGCCAACACTTGCTTGGATCTAGCATGTCTTTAGCCTTGATCCATCTTCTCAAACCGTGACCTCCATCAAGTCCTTGATCCTTGTTGTGATCCATCAACGAAGATTCGTCATGTGACCTAAAGAATATGCATGAACACCTTTCCTTGTCTCTTACCTCATGTGCGTAGTAGTCACCTCGTAGAGTACTCTTCATGTTTACTTCTCCTCTTTATCATCTTCCTTGCAACCTTTGAGGTGTTGCCACTCCAATAGTGCATCACTACATCCATGAGATTAAACATCTTGAAAACTAGCAAACCTTGTTAGTCCCAATGACCATGTTGACATCAATCACCAAAACCTATAAACCATGCTTTAGGTTCATTGACCTTACATCCACCTCGCCGCACAGCGCCCGAAGGCCGCGCGACGGCCACCCGATGTTGGCGGTCCTTAACGACCACTTTTACCACCAACACCAGCTTATAAAAGCCATCAATCAAGAACAAAATGAACATTTGTTATAGACTAATGGCTTTCCACAAGTTTTGGTGATATTTTGATTGCAGGTACAATTATGACGGAAAATCACCACAAACTATAAACAAAGAGGGATTTTGTCATGAAGATAAATTATCTAAATAAAACATTGGATCTCTCCATGTGAAAGCCCCCGAAAAGATAGTCAAAACTGACTTTTGGTTCACTCGATTCGGAGTCCGGGAGCAAAAGTTATGCCTCAAATAAAATTACAGGAAATGCTGAAATTTCCTGGCTGGCTGGCCACCCCCTAGGCCGGCCGGCCAACTTTTGTCTCATTTGGACCCGATCTTCCTCCAGTGGGCTATACGCACCGTAAAACATCAAGCCCGAGTGGTCTCCATGGTGGATGAACAACCGACATTGGAAAGATGGGCTTTTGGGCCTAAACATGATGGTAACTCCACTTCTACTGCCCCCATTCAACAACCGACTTCGGAACCGACCTTGGGAAGCGATCTCGGACGTCCACGGGGAAGGCGGTGGCCATCCAAGACAATGGATGGCCGGCCGGCCTGACTTGGCGGCCAAATCACGTCACCGACTTCCTGAGTGACGTGCCTGCCACTCTGCCTCACTTTGGCCTATAAACAGAGGGTAGCTCCCACGTTAAAACTCGCACCTTAGTAGAGAAACACTTTTTAGAAGTGAAGTGTTGTTGAGTTGTTAGTGGAGGTAGTGAGTGAGTGAGAGGCGGAGGAAGGGCGGAAGCTCCGGAGATGTCGGAGCTCTTCTTCGGCGCCTCGGGTATTAATGATAGGTGTAAACGTGGTGTTGTGGTAGCCGCCAGTGTAGGTGACAGCTGCACCGGTCTCTGTTGTCCACCACGTTCGGGTTGAGTGTGTAGGGTCTAGACGCGGTCCGTTGACCGGATACCTTGAACCTAGTTATCAGGTTGCGTGTCTTGGCGACGGTCGTGCCCCGAAGTAGATGATATCGAAAGACCCTTATCGAATTGCTCAGTTATTTAATATCTTGCATTAGATTACCTGGCTAGAGGACTATCACCCTTAATGCATTAATTCTCCGCTTAGTGTGTCCCTTTTTACGGATTTTATGCATAAACCTCGAGTTTAGTACACTGTTCGTTCCCTGTGGATTCGATACCTTAGAAATACTCCTGGGTGAAAGCTACATCGGTATCCGTGCGCTTGCGTATTAATTTTTGTTAGGCCTTAGAACTGCCAACAAGCTTTCTGGCGCCGTTGCCGGGGAACGGTAGCTGTGCTAACTCGAATCTAGAGTCATCCGTGAATATGTTTATTTTGTTTTGTTTTTCTTTTTCTTTTTCTTCATCATTACCATAGACCCATCTCCATCGTCTACGCCAATGCTTCGAAAGGAGAATTACTGGAGCCTCTTCCAGCACCTGCACCGATCATAGTCCAGAGTTATGAGATTCGTCTAGAACTCATAGCACTGGTTCAGGGGAATATCTTTTGCGGAGATGAACATGAGAATCCATATGAACACTTTGAGATACTTCGAGCTGCTCTGCTCTACTGTTTCGACCGAGAGATTTCCACAGGACACTCTTAAATGGAAGCTATTCCCGTTCTCGCAGCGAAAGTACAATTCAGGAATTGCCCTTTTTAGGGGAACATCCAATTCTCCTTTCCATGGACTTTTAACATTTAGACAATTTTCTCATTGTGATAAAAAAGAAGAAGAAAGACAGTTTTCTCTCTTTTTTTTTAATTCAGGATTGACCCTCTTAGTGCCCCACGCATAGGTATAGAAATACCGATTCTGCCCCTCCCTCCTCTTCTTTCTCTCAAATACGACCATCGCGCCATGACCGCCACCTCTCGCCCGTCGAGGTAGCCGCCTGCGCGCCCCCCGCCATTGCCACTCCTGCCCGCCGCGTCACCATCTGAGTTGGAGCAAGCATATGATGATCTTTTTGTGAACAATGTGGACGAAGAAGTTGATGAAGGGGTTGCTAAAAGATAGAAAATTCACAAGGGCAAGAAGGCATCAGGAAATAGGATGAAGGACAATAATGTGGCTGAAGCAACTAAGAAACAATTTATATCGCAAAATAACATTCTTCCCACCGCGTTCTTCCTTGTGTGTCGGAGATATAAAGCGAGTGCACCGGAAAAGAAGGGCCTGGAGCTACTCTGTTTGGTTTACAAATTGGTTTGTCTGGTGCCATGGCGTCAATATGAGACATCTCAAGAACCGGCGACGGCGTTGATCTGAGATGTGTCGCAAGAACTGGTGGATGGAGTATCTATAATGGGTCAGACAGAGTGAGCGAGGGAGAAGGTGTGACGGCAAAATGGGCCAGACAAAATGGGGAACCGTCAACTGTTTTATGCTGTAAGAAAAAGGAAGATGAAGTTCCCCATTCTGTAGATTCACTGGATGATAAAGTGAAGGGTCAAACATAATAGAAAGGAATTGTTTACAATTAGGGGTCAATACACCAACATGGAGCTTAGAGATCGTGCGGAATATCAATAATGTATGCCAGTTGCTTGAAATACGAGAATTTTGAGGGACAAAAAAAAATCGAATGTAATTAGCATGGGGGGCAGAACGGGCG
Source organism: Eragrostis nindensis (assembly GCA_012490785.1). Classification (NCBI taxonomy): domain Eukaryota; kingdom Viridiplantae; phylum Streptophyta; class Magnoliopsida; order Poales; family Poaceae; genus Eragrostis; species Eragrostis nindensis. The sequence continues at coordinate 557,498 of JAAXCT010000258.1, read as the reverse complement.
CATTGCAGTTATTTGGTTTGGATTGGACATCTCTTCCAAACCGGCCCCCTTTTCACTTTGGGTAGCAAAGAAAATTTATTACTGAGACAGAAGCAAAGAAGCATATTTACATGTTGCACCTTTTCGGCTATTTATTTTTTTATTAAAAGGCAACGCTCCCGTTGGCAATGAGACACCTGTGCTGACTTCGCGAATCTCAAAATCAAGCCGACCTAGTCTTTTAGAGACACTCATAGGAGTAGAGTGCGTGTTTATGAGTGTCTACATTTTGTACTATGTTTAAAAAAAATAAAGGAGCAAAGAAGCATATTGCATGGAAATCCTAAGTGTCAATTTATCTTGGTACATATGCGCTAGGGATGACACCCTTTGTAGCCACTAGCCAGCTCCTCTTGCACTCCTTAACTCATGCATTCGATCTGGGGCTATCGCCATCCACCGACTCAGTTGCGATTGGAGTTGTACGGTCTGATGCTCGTTCTCTTGAGAAGGAAACTTTTTTCGATTTACAGATAGATAACCTATTTCGAGCTATCCGTTCTTAAAATGATGTCGCCATGACTTTTCGAGTTACGTTTAACTGCTTGTCTTATTCAAAAAAGTTTAAAAATTATCAAATATTTTGTTATAATTTGTTTTATCACCTGAGAAATTTGAAACATAACTTATAATTTTGCATATTTAAGCTAATATTTTGAATAAGTTGAACGGTCAAATGTAACTCAAAAATTCAACGACAACATCAATTTAAGAACGAAGAGAGTAGCACCCTTTTTTTAAGGTCAACGGGGGACAATGGTCTCTCCACCTGATTTTCATTACTGTGTAATGATTTTGGCCCAGAAATAACCCAAAAGTTTACTTGAGGGGAAAATGCTCGGAGATAAGCTATATATAGCTACATATTTACACACAAAAAGGAACACCATGTGTTGGAGATGCTAACATCTGATCTAGGAAGGCCGCAACCATTATTATTGTACAACAATCTCCGAAGGAACGGCGGCGCGCTCGAACATCACCGCGTTTCGGTGTTTCCATATACTCCTCCGTCTTAAAATAAGTGACGTCTAGCTCTTGACACGTAGATTAAGTAAAGTTAGTAAAGGTTGGTGCACAGAAAACGAGGAGAGATAGAGATGGGTTGGAAAGAAAAAAAGATGCATATGAGAAGTGAGAATGTCAATTATTTTGAAAAAATTAAATGAGTCTAGGATGCCAAGTAAACTGGGATGGAAGGAGTTTCTGCTAGCAACACGCCTGTATTAAGCAGTCGTAGACTCGTAGTGCAGGGTAGGGATCGAGATTGGACGCGGGAGCTCCCATAACATTTCGGTGATAGCATCGGACTTTGAACCGAGAAGATCAACTCTGATACCAAATACGTCATACCTATTCTTCTGGCACATGAGAATTACTTACAGTACATTGCATGACAATACGCTCGTGACTATAGGATGAGAACGATACAGAACGTGAACGTGGCAAACTGGCAAGGAAACTTAATTCCTTTTCCGAGCCGACGAACACTCAGAGTGAGCACAGGCTCACAGCTAATTTCCCAGGAGGCCGTCCACTTTGGCGTTCACCGATCTGGACAGGAACTTCATGCAGATCGGCGGCTTCACCTTGGCGAGCGCAAGAACCGACTGCGGCAAGGTCCAGATGCCGTCGCCACAGATCAGCCCCGAGGCGACCGCGGGCGCGAACGCGTCGGCCTCGGCCTTGTTCATCACCTCCCACGCGAACAGGATCACGCTGCCGACGAACATGTCGATGGCGAAGTAGGACCCGATGTAGAACGGGATGGCCATGGCCATCGGGAGCGGGACGAACCTGGCGACCTTGGCCGGCGCCAGGTCCCTGACCAGGTTGATGGCGATGGCCGCGGCGAAGAAGACGTAGCAGAGGGTGAGGCAGTGCTTGGGCAGCGAGGAGAAGCCGTCGACGCCGAGGATGGCCATGTTCCGGTACACGATGGCGTACGGCGCCGGGTACTCGCTGCCGCTGACGCCGATGTCGGCGGCGAACGCCTTGTAGAAGAGCCAGAACACGCACGGCGCGATGACGCAGCCCATGGCGGTCCCGATCACCTGGCTCACGAACATGGACCGCGGCGACGCCAGCGTCAGGTACCCGGTCTTGAAGTCCTGCATCAGGTCGGCGGCCGTCGACACGATGCTCATCATCACGCCGCAGGCGGCGAGCCCGACGAGGACGCCGCCGTGCGACGCGCCGGCCCACGCGCCGAAGATGAAGATGGCCAGCTTGCCGTAGGTGGACGCGAGGGACCAGTCCGTGAGGCCCGTCCCGTAGGCGTTGCAGAAGGCCAGCACGGGCGCGAAGACGTACGCGACCAGGATGTAGTACCACTTGAGCTGTGGGAAGAGCAGAGGAAGGACGCCGATCGAGACGGCGGCGACACCGGCGTACCCTCCGTAGGCTACTGATCTGGGGATTTGATCTTTCAGGAACAGCTCGGTGCGGCGTTCGTCGTCGAAGGAAACAGTTTCAGTGATGGGCCTGCCGTTGTCTGAAACCGGAAGGGTGCTGTTTTTCTTCATCATTGATATGAAGCCGGCAGTGGTGCGAATCAGCACTTTCACGAAGTTGTACAGGCCGTCCCCAAGAATCAAAGCGATGGATATGAAAACCTGCAGCAGTCAAAGTCATTCAGGAACACCAGATTAACTCCCTGGTTGCACGTTGTGACACTAGTTGCATTCAGACAAATGATTGTGTCCATGTTTACCCTGTAACCCTGCAGTCCATGAAGACTGGTTTCTTTCAGATCGGCAGAGTACCAGCTCCCTTTGTTGTTGCGTATGAGAGGCCACATTACTCCCCAAGAAAGGATGCCTCCCAGTAGAACAGACACGTTCACGATGTGCGGGCAAATCATCCCAACTCCAACATAGGTTGGAGAAAAATCAAAGTAAAACCTGAAAGATAAAAATGTGAACTTCAGGTTCAGCACTGGAAACCATTTCAGAGCTCTAATAAAATAAACTGGACCGGTAAAATAAAAATAAAAATAAACTGACAGCAAGCTATTTTCAGATATTGGGTGTATAAAACTCGAAGCTATTTTCATATTCACAATTCAATAACCAAGATAATGCGGTGCTCTGACCTGTTCTCATAAGCTTGAAGGCCTAATGTAGGGAAGTTCTGGAATCCACAACCTTCTCCAGCAGTGTAGAACCACTGGAAGAAGCCCCAAACGAAGCTAAACAAAAAGAACTTGCCTAGAGTTTTAACTTGCTTCCTGAAACAGACAATTTATTCTGTCAGTAACATTGCTCTATAATTACCACCACTGAAGGTATAACTAGAACAGCTAAAGTCACACTCAGATTAATACTTCGCAAGCTTAGCACCCTCGGGCGTGTGGAAACCATTGATAAGATAAGCGGTCGCCGTGCCACTTGGATAGGTGAGCTTGTAGTCGATGATCATAATCTGTACCAGAGATCAGTTGATAATTATATTGGTATATATAAAATTCTGCTGCAAGAATGTCAGGTGCAGCAATAAGTCGTGGGTATACCTTTCTTAGTGGCACAAGAGCAAATAGCCCAATAAAACTGACGAGAAAGAGAAATCCGATCATCCATCCGATGTGAGGGTTCTTGATATTTTGAGCGTCATTAGCTTCTGTCGCTTGCTTAGCAATTGTTTCACTCATCCCAAACAAGTAATTGCCAAAACCACCTAACAATTATAGTGCAATAATTTTCAGAACTATTTTCACACTAGGATAGGAGGTATTCAAGGATATGAAAGACTTGTGGATGCAATCCTGGTCGAAAAATCATAATTGAGACTTGACAACTTAATCAGTGTTGGTTTGCTCTCTAAAAAAGAAAAAAAAGGAATTATATGTGTTCCGTTATAATCAGCCATGATTTAATTTTCTCTTGATACTATTCAAAAAACCAGCTAAGCAGAAAGAAACAGAACAACCATCAATACTCTGCTCCAGTCTTGTAATAGTTATTACATCGTTTTGGATAACGACAAGTCTCCAAAACACAACTTTGACCGTGATTTTTTACTAGAATAAATTTGTACAACTAGGGATTCTTCATGGCAAATCCATGCATAAGGTTTACCTATTCCCAAACTAAATATTTCAAAAGTTATATAGAGAGTAGTTTAAAAAGTTTGTCTGGAACCTTATCGAAAACTACAATTTTTTGAGACTGAACGGAGTAACAAACAGCATGCGTCATGCGTTCATATTCAATAACTAAGAGGTACATCATGGAGTGAAGCAATTTTATTCTAAGTCGTCTGTTTCAGCTCAAGTTGATCCTGGATTCAGGGTGCCGCTACCGCATGCAACTTGCTTGTCCCGCACACAGAAGCATCAGTCCACAACAGTTTTGCTTTCTAGCTATGGTTGACTTCAAGATTTTCTTTTCAAAACAGGTTAAAGTGTTGAACAGTGGTCATGCTTTACAGATTCACAACAAGCAACGCTGCAGTTCTGCTTAGGCTGCGCACCCTTAACAGCAAAGCAGTGCAGTAGAGCACTAGTAGTGCCAGTAGATAATCACGATGTCAAAGAGTGTCAGTCAATTAAAAATTTAAAACTGACTTGAGCTACTCTGTCTTCAGCTAGAACAGATATGGCACAAGTTGTAGAAGAGCTCACCGCTGAAGGCGATGTCGTAGGCGGCGACGACGCAGGTCTGGATGACGGTGTTCTCCTGTCGCGTGAAGGGCTGCTTGAGCAAGCCCACCCGCTCGATGGCGGCGGTCCAGAGGCGTACGAAGAAGAAGCCGAGGAGGCCGGCGGAGACGTTGAGCGAGGGGATGATGCCGGTGGTGAGGTTGAGCTTCATGACGATGATGCTGAACATGATGGCCAGGAAGAAGCTCACCACGAAGGCGCGCACCGTCAGCTGCTCCCGCCACGACGGCACCGCCTTGTCCGCGAACGCGCGCTCCACCGACACCGCCGACTCCTCGGGCAGCAGCTGGTACGAGGCCCCGTTGGCCCCTTCCTCGCCGCCGTCGGCGCCGTTCTTGGCGGCGTTGTGGCGGTGCCGGAGGGCGCTCGCCTCCTCCACCACCGTCTCCACGTCGCCGCCGCCGCCGGCGCTGGTTGCTGTGGTGTGCGGCGCCATTTCGCACTGTTCTGAGACTAGGACTGTACAGTATAGGCTCTCCGGACTCTGGACTCTGACTGGCTGCACTGCAACTGCTGCATTGTGCTGCCTTCGAAGTGGTGCTGTATTTAAGGTGTGGTTTTGGGACGTTGGGCTGGCTGCGCGTGCGTGCGTGGGAGGGTCCCCACCGCAGAACCCCTCCGCTGTTGATTTCGAATCTGAGGGCAGAGATTCATCCCCGTTTAAGGTTGGCGCATGCTTGTCCAGTTGTCCGTTGACTTGACGACGCTACTGATTGGATGCTATGTAGTGTGGCACACAATTTTCGTGAGTATTTAATTTAAGTTCTTGGATTTTTTTTTTCATTGCAACGGATAATCCATGACTGGCACTGGTTAGAGCGTGTCCAATGGTTCAAGACAGCTACTAGCTAGGTCTTGCATGATTTATTGTGTGTGGAAACCGCATGCAATTGTCCATTTATGCTAAAAACGCTTTTGAACAAGAGTTAGCATCACTATTCCTTTCTGTTTCTCAATAAAATAATTTTTTTGTTGGCTCTTAAGTGCCCCGCTGGAGATGCTCTTAGACTAGACGTTGGAGTGTTCAAATAGCCATTTCTGTTAGTTCTGATTGATACAAGGGATTCTTCTCCTTTCACGATAATTTGTTTTCAATATAGCAATTCTGTGCCAGTTGAAAAAAATAATCCCTATGTTCATATTTAGTTGATGTTTTTTTCATAAAATGAACAGGGGAGCATTCACATGCAATGTGAACTCAACAAGCAGCTCTCAGAAAGCCAATTCCGCAATTTCACATATGATTGTGAACCAGTTCAGCTCACCTCCCGCAGGTCGTGACTTGGATCACAGACTGATACCTGCAGGATCTCTGAGTCAGCTGAAAATGTGGATTTTATTCCTTGGTTTCAGGCCAAGTCAAACTGAACTTTCGATCCCGTCAATCACAGAGAACACAGAAAAATCTGGAGTTCTAGGATGGCGGCTCATTAGTAGGGCGTACGTATCTCTTTCTCTTGTGTACTGTATGAATTCCCACCAAGAGGTCCAGCCGCTTTCGCTGATGCCGGCACACTAGAAGAATTAGCAGAATTCGCAAGCACAAGTACTACCCACCGTCGTTGACTCGTGACATGATATGATACGCAAGATGCCGTGGAGCAGCAGCACTGAAACCGTTATACTAGCTTGTTTCCTTAAAAAAAATACGCGTACGTTAGCTTCGTACTCTAGGCTTCGTCGATGTTTTGTTTCTCTTTCGTGTGAAGGCGCGGAACAGCCAGCGGAGTACGTGTGAAAGCAGCACGATGGAAAGTCCGGCACGTAGGTTGTGCTGTAACCACTTGCTGATAACGATCTTGTATTCAAATTAAGGACCCACCACTGATGGCATCGCTTGTTAATGCGTATCGTGCATCTCTTATCCTTGCTTAGATTCCTTTGGATTCTAAAAGCGAAGACTTTGACTCACCGGTACAATTATGCATTCAATTAGGGATAAAACATGCATAAACGGGCAGGGATGAGAGGTACTCCCTCCGCTCAGTTTTTATTTGACCTCAAATAAAGTGAACATAGAGAGCAGAAGAGAAAATCGGCCATAATACAATTGAACAAGACGATGGCAAGGGATATAACCCGGATGTATTTGTGTCCTCTGAGATTTGCTCTCGTGCTAGACCTATTATGTGCAGGGTCAATCAGCATTTGACACGTGGCATCACTAATCAAGTCAATTAACAAAAGGAGATCACATGGTACGGTTTCTTCAATAGTTTTTTTTTTAAACGGCTTCATGTGATTCTTAAACAAACAGATGCTTCCTCAGGTGTTTAAGAAGCCGCACTAAAAAAAGAGGTGAAACGAAAAGCCACGAAATTCTTTGGTTTCAGTGTTGCACTAAAAAAACATAGCCCTCGAAATAGTCGCACAATTCCTTTATTTCAAATTTCAAAACAGTGCTGTGAGGAAAAGAAGCTGGTGTGCTTCCAGAATCATAACCCTCGGAATAGTCACACAATATATCTCAAAAATGGTGGGATTAAGCCACCACTTTTGTTGATCACGCTCATTACTAAAAAATTTAGTGATGTTTAAGAATGCTTACAAGTGTATGTGTATAAGATTACAAGTGTTAACATGCTAATTAGTGGTACTAATTTTTGAACCATTTAGAATATGATTAGTGTTAATCAGTATATTCTTGTTTTAAATTTGTAATGACTATGACAGATTGCATTGATATGTTTTAGCATGTACTTAGTATATCATTAATTATTATTTATTAAAATTAAGATATATAATAAATCAATGATTATTGTTTCATTCATTATAGTCCTTCCTACTGAATAAAAATTGAAATGACCCCAGCCGTCCAACCAAGCACTATAGTGAATGAACTAGAACCTGATACACTAGTATGTCCTCGTCCCATCCCACCGTCACGATCAACCAACACACCCTAACTCTTTTTAGCTCAGAAAAAATACATTAGTTTCTAAAAAATGAACGCGATTTAAAATACTACTTTTCGTTCCATATTTTACTTATAATTTTGGTTGTGTTCTTTCAGTTTTCTTAAATTTCATCGTTTATTAATTTCTGTTCTGTTTTTTTTTATTTCTATTTAGATGTTTTTTAGGTTTGGTTGTGTTCTTTGGTGTTCATATTCATAGAAGGTTTCAACGAATTTGGACAGTCAGTTTATCCAGGTTTAGAGAATGTCGAATGAATTTGATACAACAAATAATTTAGGACATATGGAGAAAAAAGAGAACTCTCTCTTTTTTTTTTCTCCTCTACCCATGGGGGCCTTCCCCCGGCTACATTCTTTTACTTCCGGCTGGCGCCAGCCATGCCTACAGCTTGCCGTAGTTTTTTGACGGGACAAATCATCCTCGCTTTTGTCGCAGCCCCTGCCCCTACCTGCCATTTTCTATTGTGTTTGGGCCAAATACGAATACGTAACAAATTTCCACATCTGCCAGGATTCACCATTCTGGAATGTGGTGAAACGGCTCGCCGGAGAGACAGCTCACCGCCGGACTACTAGTGCATTGTGCCAGCTCGCGTAACACTGTGCAGCAGCCAGCAACTGCAAGCGTCGTGCTCATGCTGGCCCCGACGTCAGCTACCGGTCAAACTTCCGAAGCCAGTCGAGGCTGCCACGTCACCCTGGCAGGCCGTCATTTTCCGCCAATCCGGCGGCCCCCCACCTACTTATATCGACGGCTCGCCCGTGCGCCTGCCCGGCCACACGAAGGATCAGAACAGTCAGCGTGCGTGCCTTGCGCGCCGCCCCACTCCACACCGCAGCCACTCGGGTCTCCGGCCAAAATGGTCACCGCCACGAGCCACGACGCCCAGGGCTCGAACGGCGCCGAGGACGGCGTCGAGATGACGGAGGCGAGCGAGCTCCGGTGGCGGGGCAAGCCCGGCGACCGTCCGGCGTCGCCGGCCCACGACGGCGCCGCCGCCGCCGCCGCTGGCGAGGACGAGGCGGAGCCATCCGTGGAGCGCGCGTTCGCGGACCAGCCCGTGCCGTCGTGGCGGGAGCAGCTTACGGTGCGCGCCTTCGTGGTGAGCTTCTTCCTGGCCGTCATGTTCAGCGTCATCGTGATGAAGCTCAACCTCACCACCGGCATCATCCCCTCGCTCAACGTCTCCGCCGGCCTCCTCGGCTTCTTCTTCGTCCGCCTCTGGACCAAGGCCATCGAGAGCGTGGGCTTGCTTAAGCAGCCCTTCACGCGCCAGGAGAACACCGTCATCCAGACCTGCGTCGTCGCCGCCTACGGCCTCGCGTTCAGCGGTAAAACCTCCAACCCTTTGATTCCGCGTTAGTTTCTGTTTCTGTGCTCCGTTTGCGCGTCAAATCTCTCTAGTAGGTGAAGAAAGTTGCATGTGTTACCTTTCTGCAATCTTGCTTTTTTTTAAGGAAAAAAAAATACCGGATTGAATACGGGGAAGATTTATTTTCATGGAATTTCCCATTAACTCATTCAAGATTAGGTAGTATGTAATCATCCACGGGGTAGTAATTGTACAGCTGCTTCTTTAATAACGAATTATAAATCGCCCATAAACGCGCCAGGAGAACACCGCCATCCAAACATGCGTCGTCGTCGCCGCCTACGGCCTCGCTTTCAGGCTTTCAGCGGTGATGAATCCTGTCAAGTCGCCCCATCTGTCAGTTGCAGCGTTCCTCCATTTCTTTGGCATGTGTATATAAGAACAATATTACTCTGATCTTGATTTCCCTTGCAAGTATTTAGCGGGCAGACAGATTGAGCAGGATCATATCTTTGGGATCTGCCCGCTGTATACCACTTAGGCACTAGCCTTGTTTGCTTGTCCTCATCGTGTTCTTGGTACCATCGAAATGCATGATATCAAAGCTAATGCCACTGAGCTGCTGATGTTGCTGGTGGTTTCATATAATTGGGCTAGTGCACAGTACTTGTGTGTCTTTCCTTGTGCAATATTCTAACCCCTTGATAAGTACCGTATAGATTCAAGAGCTGTAGGAATCTGTCAATGTCTGAATAAAGAAAACGATGGGAAAGAATATTAATAGTCGATGACAAAATTAGAGACACGCCTGGAAATTGTACAGTTCAGAAGTTTCCGAAAAGCTCTACGTTTTTGTTAATTTTAAGGGGATCAATACATTTTCTTTGCTTTAGTGTATAGATAGAGGAAGCGTCTGCTTCACAACTTTGTGATTCTTAAAAAAGTACCGGAGATGCTTTCACTATGCTACAGATAATTATAAAAGGTCAACTGGATTTTGTAAGCTATCGCAGATGACAATGACAGGCAGCTTCTAAACAGCAGAGGTCCCCATCTAACTGTCACCATCTTAGAACAATACGAACATAATTTTGTTTTTCTTTTCTTTTGTTTCGCCTGTAAAGCCTTCCTATCTTATTGTACCAAAATTTGTTATATTAACACGGCTTATCCAGTAAGGATGAAATAGCTAATTTTTACTATTACGGCATCGAGTATACTACCTCTACATTTTTTTTGTCCACAACAACAAAAAAAAGTACGGAGCCTAAACATGCCATAGTATATATAGTTTTGTTCAAATGGTTATAAACCTATTCGTGAATGAGTTTTTATTGTTCTCTTGTTCTTATGTAGCGCCAAAGTTGAACTCTGTTTCTTATGGCGCGGTACCATGTGACTGAATGCTTTTCTGCTGTTAGATGGTACAGTGTGCTGATTATGGTTTTCGTAGAAACATCATGCGGCAATCAAATTTTTTTGTATCTGTATTTTTCTTGTCAACCATGTTGTTCCATCCCTTCGCAAGTTGGTTACACAATGAAACGTTACTTCTGCCAGCTCTGCAGTAGAAAACTTTAAGATTATCATGTAGGAGTATGCTAAGTGGGCGCATGCTACTGAATCCTTTAACGTGGTACCAATTGGCCTGCCAAAAAAAATATTTAAGGATGATAGCCTAAAGAGTTTCGTATTTTTTGCATGTCCAGGGGGCTTTGGTCACTACATATTGGCCATGAGTGGAAGAATTGCTTCCCAGTCAACAGAGGCGAATGATGCTCAAAATATAAAGGATCCTCACCTCGGATGGATAATTGGTTTCCTATTTCTGGTCAGCTTCATTGGGCTCTTTGGTGTTGTTGCTCTGAGAAAGGTTAATTCGAGGTCCCTCTCTTCTTTTTTGGTCAATCCCATTGACACTATTTTAACAAAATTACCATGTATTGTTCAGATGATGATCATTGACTACAAGTTGACCTATCCCAGTGGTACTGCAACAGCATACCTGATAAACGGCTTTCACACACCCCATGGTGCCAAGCTTGCAGGGTGAATACCACAGTAATATCAATTTCTGTTCTAGTAGGACATCGTACAAAACTGGGAGGTTTATCGATGTTCCTTTTCCCATTTTCAGGAAGCAAGTGAAGAAGCTAGGTAGATTCTTCCTACTTAGCTTCGTTTGGGGTTTCTTCCAGTGGTTTTATACTGCTACAGATGCATGTGGATTCGCACAATTCCCATCGTTAGGCCTGCAAGCTTACAAGAACACGTAAGGATATCTTCAGTGCAACATTAGGATCTGATATTTTTTTCAGCTCTGTAGCGCACATTCCTTTGTTTTTTTAATTTCCTCCATAATAACAGAACGTGTTTCTGTATTTTCTTAGGTTCTTCTTTGACTTCTCTCCTACATATGTCGGAGTGGGGATGATCTGCTCACATATTGTTAATGTATCTGTTCTCCTGGGAGCCATCCTCTCATGGGGAATAATGTGGCCTCTCATAGAGAAGAAAAAAGGAGTTTGGTTTGACGTTAATCTCTCTGATAAGAGTCTCCACGGAATGCAAGGTTACCGGGTAAGAATATGTTATATGTTCATTCCTTGACGTCTCAGTTTTCCTTTCAGCTACTAAATTATACCCGCATTACAGGTTTTCATAGCCATTGCGTTGATTCTCGGGGATGGTCTATATAACTTCCTAAAGAGTTTCATTCTCACAGCTGCCTCGTTAAGATCTCAACTCAAGAAAAAGAATGCTAGTACACTTCCTGTCTCTGATGATGGCATAGTTACCAGCACTGCAGCTATCTCATATGACGAAGAGAGGCGCAACACACTCTTTCTGAAGGACCAAATTCCTTGGTACATTGCACTTGGAGGTTATGTTATCGTTGCTGCCATATCTATCGGCACCGTCCCACAGATATTCCCACAGCTAAAGTGGTACCACATCTTGGTAGCCTATATCTTCGCTCCTGTACTTGCCTTCTGCAACGCCTACGGATGTGGCCTCACCGATTGGTCTCTGGTTTCAACCTATGGAAAGCTTGCCATCTTTATATTTGGAGCATGGGTAGGCGCCCCGCATGGTGGCGTTCTTGCAGGCCTGGCTGCCTGTGGTGTGATGATGAACATTGTGAGTACTGCTGCCGACCTGATGCAGGACTTCAAAACTGGATACCTCACACTGGCCTCGCCAAGGTCAATGTTCATCAGCCAAGTCATAGGCACCGCAATGGGCTGTGTCATTGCTCCTTGTGTGTTCTGGCTGTTCTACAAGGCCTTCGACAACATTGGCATCAGTGGCTCCGAGTACCCTGCGCCAAACGCTGTGGTCTTCCGGAGCATGGCGATCCTAGGTGTCGATGGCTTCTCATCGCTCCCAAAGAACTGCCTCACTCTGTGCTACATATTCTTCGCCGCAGCCATCGCCATCAACTTGCTCAGAGATCTGGCGCCCAAGAAGGTGTCGAGGTTTATCCCCATCCCAATGGCAATGGCGATACCTTTCTACATAGGAGCATACTTTGCTATTGACATGTTCGTCGGGACGGTGATACTGTTCGTGTGGCAAAGACTGGACAGAGCCAAAGCAGAGGCGTTCGCACCTGCGGTTGCGTCAGGCTTGATATGTGGCGATGGGGTATGGGTTCTGCCTCAGTCCGTGCTTGCTCTGGCCAACGTGAAACCTCCGATCTGCATGAAGTTTCTGTCGAGGGCGACGAACGACCAAGTGGATGGTTTTCTGAAAACAATATCGTAGAACGTTAAGGTTCAGCATGCGTCTTATCTGTTGTGGTAGGATCCATTGTCTTCTCTAGTAAATCTGTATGTCAGGAGTAAGATTAATCCTGGGGTATCTAGTTGATCGTTTGTACGCACCCACTTATATACCGCAAGATCACGGTGTACAGTTGTAGCACTTTTTCCCTTAGAGTATTCCAAGGTTTAATATCGAACCACAGAGAACAAGCGGGACTTAAACTATTATTTAAACTACTAAATTAATATAGCAAAAGATGTGTGTGAGAAGGATGTTAACAGTTAGAGATGAAAGAGCCTGCGGTTGTATCAAGTTATAAAGGATTCTCTCCTACGGTTTGGGGTACTGGCATGCAACTCAGGTTATAGTTCAATTGATAGGTTTAGTATTCTACAAGACATGGTGGTTTCGTTCTCCTATCGCCCTGTCACGACAATGGTTAATAGCTCCCCACTGGTTTCTTGCACTATGTGATAACACGTATGGATCAGATACGAATTCAAAGCATCACATAGACTGAACACATCAAAAGAGTATTGTAAGCGTGAGAGTTACATAACCAGATTTCCCTCGCCACGGAGAGAATATGATATCTACTCACGCATCATACTGCAACACATGACATGGATACAGTAGGACGCAGGATTTGGGCGTGGTCCCACAGGTGCCGATCGGCACGGAGGTGTGCCGGTCGGCACAGTCTTCCCTTTTGGTGGTGATGATCGGTGATCGCCGTCTTCGCCGCCACAACCTTCAACCTAGGTCAAAACCTCCGTATGTCTGTCTCTCTCCCCCTCTTACTTCGCGACCAAGATCTCCTCTTTATAGTCTCTTTCGGTTGTGGGCTGGATTTCACGACTCCGACTCTGATATTCTTCTGGGCTCTATATTCTCCGAGTGGGCTTCAAGTTTGGGCCCGACCTCCATGGTGCCGGTCGGCACATAGGCCGTGCCGACCGGCACGAACTCCAATTTCCTCGATCTTCGGGCCTCCGGCAGCTCTTTACTCGTAGTCTCTTAATTTTCACCTGTTTCCTGCAAATCTTCCGGATACACAGAAACTACGCATATATATGATAATGAGGGTTAATTGTTAGCAATAATGACGTAATAAGGTATTAAAAACACCTTATTTGTCATATAAAATGAGTACCTAGAAAGCACCAACAGGTATCTAGTAGATGGAAAAATAACTATGTACAAGTTGAATGGAAAGTTATCGCAGAATGCAATGCAACCAGTTTCCTCTGTCAGGGAGTGCCCTACTGTTTTTTTTTTTTTTAGAGAGAGAGAGTGCCCTACTGCTCCTGTGATATTCTTCAGCAGCATACTAGTACTTTTCCCCTCAATTTTAGATTTACGTGGCCCGGACCCTTGCGCCTGGAAAGGCGTCGCGTGCCGTGGTGTCGACGCGCTGTCGCTCCCAGGGAATCAACGGCTGGCATGGCATGTGAGGCGGATCCATCCAACGGATCCATGGAATCTGTTACGAAACAGTGTGAACATGTTGTGACCAGTTGGAGGAGTCTATTGGCGAATAGACACCACGAACAGGCACCCCTACAGAGAGACACATTTTCATTGAGTCTCTTCATCATATATAAATAGTAGATATCTACAGTGCAAATAAACAAGACAGTTCATTGCCCATCCATTTGTTTCGTTTACTTTCAACACAATCTTTTTTGAGCTAACCACCCTGCTTTATTCATTGCCGTGGGGTACAGAAATACAAACGCCCTCCGGGGGCTCTCCAAACCAACATATCTTCCTATCTCTCTGTAAACTGATCCTCTAGCGATAGTATGAGCATCAGTATTAGCTAACCTGCTCTCGTGTACAATTTCTGAACACTCGAATGCAGTCGCTCTAGCCTTGATCTCTTTGACAATATGTCCATAAGATCCTAGCCCACAACCCTGGATGGCCTTCACCACACTTAGGCAATCAGAAGACAGTCTAAACTTTCTCAACACCAGGTCAGAAGCTAATGAAAAGCCTTCTCTGCATGCTATAGCCTCCACTGTTTCCGGGTTCAGAAGTCCACTGACAACAACACAGATGCACCCTGGAATGCACCTGCTTCATCTCTAACGATTGCCGCAGCTGCTGCCTTACCCAAATTCTTGGAAATAGCTGCGTCCACATTAATCTTCACCATCCCTCCTGGCGGAGGAATCCATCTCCCAGCTACCTGTTGCCTTTGCTGCACACCATGTTTCTCCTTGTTCTGTTCAGGCTTCATCGACGCAAGATCAGTCATGAACCTGCTAATAAAGCAGTGCGTGGACAACGGGCTCCCTATACCATAGTCCAAGCCCGCTCGTGCCCCCCGCTTGTGAAAACCAGGCCCGACACTGCACGGTTATGGTGGAGGGCCATGCCAAGTCAACCCACAGGCTGAATAGCCGGCGCAAGCAAAGCACTTTTAATTTCCAATTGTATCGGGCCGGCCTATTCGACCTGTCTAGCCCGTGTTGGTCATGGGCAATGAGTAGAGATAAATGATGGCCCATGGTGCGAAATATTCAAAATTCAAACCCATGAAAAAAATTGAAACAAAAAGATAAAAATTTATCCAAAAGCTTTTAATGTCATGAGTTTACTTATGGCAAGTTAACAAAGAACATTGATCACTGTCATCATATGATCGAAGTTATATCTGCCCCTGTCGTTTTTTAAAACTACACTTTCAATAACGCGGAGGCATATTTGACACATGTCAACCGAGACACCATAAGAGCAGGTACAGTAGAAGAGAGAATGAAATGGGCGCTTGAATCCAGCTAATAAATCCGCTTGCTGTTGTTGGTCCTACGCTGAGCGGCCTCTTCGGAACATCAGGCTAATACTGCCCTGATCTAAGGCTAACAATTTGAGTGAATTAGTTCATATTCTAGTTTTCTCATTCTCCTATTCCTTTCACTTCTGTATTTTCATTCTTTTAATTTTCTTTTTAACTATCTGTCTGTCTCCATCCGTCTATCTATCTATCTATCAAAGTACTCCATCCGTCATGATAAGCGATAATATAGAAATCAAAATTATTCAGCACGCTCTCTCTCTCATCCTCCTCCACCCCTTTTGTTTTTCTGTGTGCTTTGTACTTTTGATGTCCAACTCCAAAAACGTCACTTTGGGAAGGAGAGAGTACACTATGACATCAATATCAAGTGTCACAATTAATATTCTCATTTTTTCCCCGAATTAATCTTCACCTTTTTTACGTCCTTCACTGCTTGACAAGAGCGTGTTTAATTAGGCAAACCCCCCCCCCCCCCCCCCCCCCCCCCCCCCCCCCTTTTTTTTGCGAAGGTGTTTAGGCAAACATATTCGTCCGTCCGTATGAGAAATTACAGGAGCACTGAATAAATCAAATCAAAACAACGCGTGCCCCCAACAATCTACCGGGGCACACGCGACGACGACACAAACTCCATCTCTAGGCTGTACTGGCGCGAACCGTGGTGAGGACCAGCATGCACCGGGACACCTTGACCACGCGGACGAGTCGTTGCTTCGTCGCCCCTCCTCGCCACCGGCCCCGGCGCCACGGCGTGCCGGCCTCTCAGCATCTGCAGCCTCATCTCCACATCTTTCATGGTAGGCCTCTCCCCCCGCGTCAGACTGAGGCACTCCTCCGCCAGCCGAGCCATGCCCGCAATGGCCTCCTCGCTCGCCTCCCCAAGAATCTGCTCGTCCACCACCTCCTCCAGGGGCCTCTCGCTCATAGCCCACAGGAAATAGTTGAACAGGTTCTGCTTCTCGCCGTTCTCGTTCTCAAAGATGGGCTTCTTCCTTATCAGCAGCTCGAGAAGGATCACGCCGAAGCTGTACACGTCGCTCTTCTCGTTGAGCTGGCCCGTGTGGTAGTACTCCGGGTCCAGGTACCCGAACGTGCCCTGCACGGCTGTCACCAGATGCGTCTGGTCGATCGGGATCGACCTCGACGCGCCGAAGTCCGAAACCTTCGCCGTGTAGCTGTCGTTCAGGAGCACGTTCATACACTTGACGTCGCGGTGCAGGATCGACACCGACGCCGCCGAGTGCAGGTACATGAGCGCGCCGGCGACCTCGCCGGCGATCCTGAGCCGCTCCTCCCAGGGCAGCGGGGACAGGGCGCCGTCGACCTGCTCGCCGTGCAGGAGATCGTAGAGCGTGCCGTTGGAGACGAACTCGTAGACGAGCAGGGGGACCTCGGATTCGAGGCAGCAACCGTGGAGCTTCACCACGTTCCGGTGGTTGATCTGCGAGAGGATGGACACCTCGTTGATGAACTCCTCGATCTCGGAGCTTGCCTCCAGCTTTGACGATCTCTTGATGGCCACCACGCGCTGGTCGGTCAGGATGCCCTTGTAGACAGTGCCGTGGCCGCCGCGGCCGACCACGCGAGCGTGGTCGAAGTTGTTGGTCGCCTTCTTTAGCTCGTCGAGGGAGAATATTTTGGTGCCGTCGCTAGCATTTTGGTCAGAGGAGATCAATTGTTCTAGTAGAATGCCTTTGTTCTTGCGGAAATGTCTCTTTCTCAGTTGCTTCTCAGCAGTTTTCTTCCATTTCCGTATAAGAAAAACAGCAACTGCGGCAAGAAACAATATGCCACCCCCACTGCTGAGTCCAATGGTAATACCTGCATTTTGGTGAACCATTTAAGTCCCGATATTAGGAAGCAATAATCCAACTGCATATTTTTGTTACAAGTTGTACAAATAGCTTTACCTAATATTACAGCAGATGGCTTGCACTTCCTTGTGTTGTAATTGAAATCTGTTCCATGAGGACAGCTGGTGCATGTATAGTTCCCAAAAGTATTATGGCAAACACCATTGCAGATGTATCTATCCGGCTGCTGGCACTCATCGATGTCTGTAAATTGATAATCAGTGCCGATAATTTGTTAAATGTAAAAAGCGTGCATCCCCTCCTTGATTATTTGTGAGATATATTGTACTATCATACCTATGCATCCGCCTTCAATGTATGGATTTCCTTGAAACCCCTGGGAGCATTTACACCGGTAACCGAGTTTTATCAGTGTGCTGTTGCCTGTGACATCCACGCACTCACTATGAGAGACGCATCTATAGCTCTGCTTCGAGGCCATTGCATCCTTGCAGGTCATATTATCGACGGCCCACTTCAGAACGCCCCGTTCTCCCGTTAAGGCATACAGCATGGGATCCATATCATCCAAGAAACGGGGTTCCGATATTTCTAGAACGTGCAGGGTACCTTCGTCTATGTTTATTCCAGTGACCACTGAACCATCAGGCATTTCGAGGATGGGAGGAGAAAACGCCGGGTTACATGTCAAGTACAGCGATAGTTTGCAAAGCAACCTACTTCTGTTCCGAAGGGAAATGGGATCCTCAAGAATCCGCACGTCGGGCAATCTGACTTTGGCTGCATAGAGTCGTAGGACTGCACAGAGCCGTAGTCTGCTGTTCCCGGAAAGAAAGAATCACATCAAATGTTTCGGTCGATTGAAAAAAGAATACCAGCATCCACTAAAATATTCTTCTTTTCGACACCAGCTTATACACCACCACAAAAGAGAGCTTGGCTGATTGTTTAATAAGGCAAATTAAATGAATGACGACCTGTTCGCAAATAAAATAAAATAAATGACGACCAAGTTTAACAGGGTTCATCTATAGTTTGCCCACATGAAATTTTTCTGTATAATGAGATGTTATTCAAGGATATTTATTTTTCATCGTCATCACAAAGTTCATCTATAGTTTGCCTTTTATTCTACAAAACTTTGTAATAATGTTCACTAAGTGGGCTGTATGCATCTTGATGCAAAAGGCCGGATTCATTTCTTTTATCTAAAAAATCTATAGTTTGCCCACAGGTGTAATATTATGACATGCAAGTACCTTAAAAGGATACCGTCAAATATTCAAATTGACTGTGATTCAATGAGTTTAAAGGTGATGGCATGCATCACATACCTCTAGTAAAATGCAGTAAATCCATATATTTTAGATCTCTTGGTTCCTAGGATGCCATGGGAATCAATTTATAGAAAATTTGATATCAAATACATAGATTTCCAACGCTAAACAAAAGGTTTTGTGGAATCCTTAGGAAGGCACCAAGAGACACTAAAATTATAACATTACTAGAGGGGTTTGCTCGCACGTTTGCATGGCTAATGTCAGACCAATCTATAGCTAACGTTGAATTGACAAGGATGTCTTATTGTTTCTCTGACACTAGTATATGCATGTAATTATATTGCAATGGCGACATTTAAAAAATTTATCTATGGGTAATTGTTCTATTTTTTTTCATATTTACAATGTTGGATAATATAATTTCAAAAACACGTAAATGGTATTTTGGGATAACTTTTTTATGAAGGTGGTGATGGGTAATTTTTCTCTCTTTGCCATGGTAATTTCTAGTCACTGAGAGAGTACATGGTGGCTCATTTTCTAACCAAATATTAAGATAATAGGCCTGTGGTGCTTCTTGTTACTTCTGAAAGGACGGCACACCTCACAAGTGAGGCTGAAGCCCGGCAGGGAGCACTCCGGGCCTATACCGAATGGAAAGGGGATACCGTAGTCGAAGACACCACAGGCGGTAGAGCAGTTCCTTCCGCCTGTCTTCGTGGCCACAGCTGTTGGCAACAGCACAGCCAGTAGTGCGAGCACAAACGCTGCCATGGCCGCGCTCACCATTGGAGTGTGTGTCATGTCTCTAAGACTCCAATATGGATAGAAGATATCATTGCTTCAAGTTCGCTTTACTCAATAGCACAGCCAGCTTTATATGGGCCTGTTGAAACGATCCCAATGTTTGTGAGGTGTGCTGTGGAAGAAGGGGTATTAGTCATGCCATTTTCGGGCGTAAGTTGAGATGGCGACGGGCCTCTGATTTTGGACGGAAACTTTTCAGCAACTGGGCGTGGAAGAAGGGTGGGCACACTCTTTTGCTACTTATTTGTCTCCTCCGTGGAATTCCGATTCCCCCTCCAAGCTTGACGAACTTCTCCACACCACAATCTACACTGGCCCCATGTGAAGTTCTGAAAACACTCATCGCAGAATACAAGGCCAGGTCGGAATTATGCAGTAGTCTTGTCATGCAAGGTCTATGAGCAATCAAACCTGAAGGGGACTGACCGACTGAATGTGCTTCCGGGCAATAGCAAGAACAATGCTGCATCACGGGTGCAAGCAGATGCGACCGAACTGTTGTAGTCGTACTCCCAGCTCCTGCATAACAAGTTACTTCCGTGTAGTTTCTTTCATTCCTCGCCAGTCGTTGGCCGAGACGAACTCGTGCGAACAATTAGACGACCGGTCAATGAGCTAGCCTGATCTGATTAGTGATTAGATTAGCCAAGCAACGGCTGCGACAGACAAATGCAAGACCCAGGCCACTACCGCGCCGTGGACAAGTACGACTCCGTCAACTGAACCTGGCCATGGCCCGGGCAGAACAGGTTATTTGACTGATAACTAGTAGGAGATGCTAATGGCGTGTGAGATCAGAATTGTATAATGATGATGTACTCTGTTTTTCTCCTAGTAGTAGCTATCTCAATTCTCAACACCTGTAGGCTGTATCCTCTTCTGCTTGAAGAATCCGGTATCCCGAATGCTGTCTAAATTCCCGATCTAATTGCCTTTCCCCCACCCAATCCCTCAAACTCTGTCTAACCAGTATCATGATCTACCATAAAAGTGCTCATCTACCGTGGTATGCGCAAAGACGACGCATACTCCTGCTCTAGGCTGTACTGCCGCGTGCCACCCTGATCAGGCACCGGAACAACGGCCCGACGATCATAATACCCACCTCGTTCTGCACCACAACGAGGCGAAGCCTCGTCGTCCTTCCTCGGAGCAACAGGGTGTCCCTTCAGCAGCTGAAGCCTCACCTCCACGTCTTTCATGGTAGGCCTCCCCTCTCGCCTCAAGTTCAGGCACTCCTGCGCCAGGCGAGCAATGGCCATTACCACTTCCTCGCTCGCTTCCTCTGACACCTGTACGTCCAATATATCCTCGAGAGACATCTCCCTCATCGCCCACAAGAAGTAATTCGGCAGATTCTGCTTCTCGCCGTTCTCATTCTCAATGATCGGCTTCTTCCTCGTCAGAAGCTCGACGAGTAATACTCCAAAGCTGTAAACGTCGCTCTTGTCAGTCAAGTGGCCCGTGTGGTAGTACTCTGGGTCCAGGTAGCCGAAGGTGCCCTGCACGGCAGTGACCAGGTGCGTCTGGCCAATAGGGATCAACCTCGACGCGCCAAAGTCTGACACCTTTGCAGTGTAGCTGTCGTTCAGAAGAACATTCATGGACTTCACATCCCTGTGAAGTATCGACATCGAAGCCGCCGAGTGCAGGTAAGAGAGTGCACCGGCAACCTCAGTGGCGATCCTGAGGCGCTCCTGCCATGATAGTAACAACATACTTCCATTTTGCCGGCAGTGCAGAAGGTCATACAGTGTGCCGTTGGAGATGAACTCGTAAACAAGGAGAGGAACCTCGGACTCAAGGCAGCATCCGTGGAGCTTCACCACGTTCCGGTGGTTGATCTGCGAGAGGATGGCCACCTCGTTAAGGAACTGGTCGATCTCAGCGTTTGCCACCCGCTTTGACCTCTTGATGGCAACGACACGCTGGTCAGAGAGGATCCCCTTGTAGACGGTACCATGGCCGCCGTGACCAACCACACGAGACTGATCAAAGTTATTGGTTGCCTTTTCTAACTCGAACAGGGAGAATATCTTTGTACTGTCACTCGCGTTCTGGTCAGAGGAAATGAGCTGTTCCAGGAGAATGCCTTTGTTCTTGCGGAAATTCCTCCTTCGGGTCTTCCTTTGGACTCCTTTTTTCCATCTTTGATGGAGAATACCCAAAATTGCCGCAAGAAAGATAAGGCCACCACCAGAACTGAGTCCAATGGTAATACCTGCATTTTTCTCATCTTATAAAAAACCACTCTTTTTTTTTAATTCAAATTGGGATTCCCACTTGTATTTGAACCAAAATGGAGGTGCAAAGTTCAAAAACCATTCAAATTAAAGAGTCGGACACATAGACATACCTAAAATAGTGCTGGATGCTTTGCACTTTCTTGCTCCAGCATCGAATTCGGTCCCGTGCGGACAGGCGGTGCAAGCAAAGCTTCCAATGCTATTCTGGCACACCCCATGGCAAATGTATTTACCAGGCTGGAGGCACTCGTCAATATCTGTAAATAGCGCAGGGTATCATGAGACAGGAAAACAAATAATTTCTCTAACAGCCAGTAGTCCACAAGCATGACAATTAAGCATATTCGTAACTTACCCCTGCATCCATCTTCCATGTAAGGATTCCCTTGGAAACCAGAAGAACATTTGCACCTGTAGCCCACATGCCTGCTGCTTCTGTCGTCGGTAACGTCTACGCACTCGCTGTGAGCGCTGACACATCTGTACTCGTAGTTGTTTGCCGTTACCTCCTTGCACGTGGTGTTATCCACAACCCACTTCAGCACACCCGACTCTCCAGAGAAGGCGTAGAACGTGCTGTCCCGATCCTCCAGGAAATCACCTGGGTCAGACAGCTTCTGAATTCTCAAGGTGCCTTCGTCGATGGAAATGTCAGTTACCACTGAATGTTCAGTCATCTGGAGGACGGAAGGAATAGGACCTGGGTTACAAGCCAGGTAAAGATGGATCCTGGCGAAGCAACCCAGCTCTGTGCCAAAGGGAAACGGGACGCTCACATTTCCGCACGTCGTCGGGCAGTTCGCCTTCGGCTGGTTCGATCCATAAACTGTTGGTGTCACAAGACAAAAGATTGTACTAAGTAATCATTCGAGTGGTGAGGGAGCGAGGCAGGGACGGAATGGGATTACCTTGATTTGGAACGCAGCCGTCGACGACGTAGGCGTTGCCGGAGAAGCCTTGGGAACAGTGGCAGACGTAGCCACCGATCGGCGAGTCCTGGCACTCGCTGTTGTTGCTGACGCAGGCGTAGCTCGTCCTGTCCGCCGCGGCGCGCGAGCAGTCCGCTCGGTCAGGGATGGCCCAGTCCAGCAGAGCCGAAGCGACCGCGTTCGCGTCCACGTCGCGCTCCAGGTCGCCCGGCGTGAACGTGTACCCGTCTCGGTCGGTAACCAGGAAGGTCACCCTATCCCGGCGGACACCACCGGCGGTGCTTGTGCCGGTGCCGGTGCGCGTGATGTTCAGGGTGAACGCCCTCAGGGGCAGTCGAACGTCGATGCGGCAGCAGCCGATGCCGGCGCACAGCCCGTCCGGCAGCCTCTCCATGACCTGCGCCTCGGCGCAGACCACGGAGCAGTTCCCCACCGCGGCTCCGGCGCCGCCACTGTCCAGCAGCGCCGCCGTGACTCCGCAGCCGAGGACGAACAGCGACATGTTGGATGAGCCGGAGATGGCGAACGGCCTGCCGGGGCCCTCCCACGAGGCGGTGTAGGCGCCGGCGCCGGCGCCGGCGGGCAAGCTCACAGAACGCACGACGTGGACGGCGAGCGCGGAGATGGAGCCGCTCGCCGAGATCTTCATGTAGTCCACCGTGGCGTTGGGGTTGCCGAGCAGGAGACGGTTGCTGTACGTGTTGGAGTCGCAGGTGAGGTTGAATCCCGGCAGGGAGCATGCCGGACCGATGCCGAAAGGGTAAGAGATGTCGATCAAGCCGCAGCTCGTCGGGCACAGGCGGCTGGCCGACACTGCCGCCACGGCAGCTGTTGCGGCTAGCGCCACCAGCGGCCAAAGAGGTGCCATGGTCTACGTGATACTTTCTTCAACCTTGGCCATGTAGTCTTCGGAGCACCTGAATTGATCTTCTTGTTGCTCGACATCCCACATGGTGTTCAACATGGTGACACCTGTACCCATCGTCATGTTAGAATTGAACTCTCCAACTTAGCCCAGTCATTGTCAACCTATCACCGTCACTGGTTACAACCAGTTCAGTCAGCCGACATTTTTGACCGACCTGGTAAATACATATGCATCATCAGGATAATTCTGTTACATAACCCAGAAAAACGAACTTGAACTTATATGTAGTGCTACATAACACAGTTTGTATTCCTTGGTGAAAACCACATTGTCACTGTTTAAAAAAAAAATGAGAAGTGAAATTGCCCGGTGTTGTGATCAGTGTTTCAGCATTATCTGTTCACACGATCTAGATAGCTCCAAACACATTATCCACGGCCCTACATTTCCTGCTAGCTCATTGAACGCAACAGCCAAAAGTGATTTAGGGGGTAGTTCATAACTCCTTTATTCAAGCAGTTTGGCAATAGTTCGGATGATCAACTAAGAACACACGCTTCAACATTTATCATAACAGCTATGCAAATGGATACATCAGAGCAGCATAAATGGAACTTTCCTTAGCTCTTGCACACCAACCCTACAACAATCCGGGGCTCTCCCAGCAAATGACCTCCAACCTCCGCGGTTTAACCATTTGGAAATGTGGATAAATAAACAACAAAGCTCTGCCTAAACCTGATGCTTGAGACAAAGCGTAATGTTGTTTTGGTATCTTGCAACAGATAAGAGAACCCACCATTACTGAACACCGCTCCATCGAGCCCAGTCCACAAACTGCATTCCACCATAGATATTATTGGCAAATCGAACACCAACAGTAAAAGCCATCGCGACAGGTGGAGCACGTTTTGCAACAGGTGATGCCTCAACAACCCGCTCCAGACCATTGATAATCTGATAGCGCGTGTTAGATGATACAGCAAGGAATACGCCTGCATGTTAAGATAGGTTGTCAGTTGAATGGGTAAACAAGAAACTATATCCTAGCTGAGCACACGAATCACAATTCTTGGGGGAACGTGGCATAAGTTATGGCACTAGCAAATATGCAACATAGTTAACATGAACATTCAGAATCTATGATTATCTGATCCAAGATGTCAATGCAAAATTGCAAACACTGAAGAAATATAAGTAAAATATTCGAAAACCGCAAACCACTCTACACAGAAATATGCCCAATGGTATTCAGCTACAGGATGTTATTTCAGTAGTAATCAAACCATACTTGGATACTTGCAATTAACAAAAATGCATCTCAGACTAAGTAAAGATGGTATCAAAAGGAACACAAAAAATAAGTACCCCAAAGAGCAGCACTTTTGATGAGTGGTGGAACAGGAATATCTTCGTCTGATTTTTTGACATTCCTGAACAAGGAACAAGCATCAGCACAGAGTCAATACGGAAAATGTAAACATTAGTGAGAACTGAGAAGGTGAACATAACATCTAAACATAGTATTAACGATGAGAACCTATAAAAGTACGAGTAAAATAATATATATTACAATATGATCAGCAAGAAATAAAATTGAGATCCAAATTGTTACTATGAAGTTAGTCATTTGACTGGAAAACAATACCTCTTAGCAGTCATTATCATATTTGCAATTCCTTGACCGATAATACCACAGACAAATCCAACCGTGCCATACAATACACCCTGCAATTGACAAGGTTATAGCTTGAAACTGGTCCAAATATTGTATGGTCGAGCAATTATAACAGAATATCAGATACAGCTAACTCCAAATTAGGCGTAACAATCCCATGTAAAACTCATTACCTTGTAAAAGTACGTTCCAATTCTTTGCTGGACCGTAAATCTGCAACCTGGCCTTTCAGCTTCAAAGACGCTGCAATTTTAAAATCATAGGGTCATAAAGGAACTAATCTTTTAAGTCGAGCTCTATTGTAGATTAGCAACATATCCTTTTTACACCATCTTATTCAATTTCTTCAAGCTAGGCATCGTCATGTGAATGATATAGTACAAACTAAACAGAATTTTGAGTTCAAGTCATCTAATGGTGTGCCGTGGGTCTCCACAGAGAGAGTGTAAATAACAATTCACCTGCTCGGTAAAGATCCAGCCATCCTGCTGAATCTTCCTAAGAGCCCCGTAGACGCAGAAGGCCTCCCAAATCTCACATACGGAGCCAACATCCCTACAAGCGCAATATCAACAGCTATGCCGACCAAAAGATCAGCAGAGTACAGCTCAAACTCCGCCCAGAAATCCTTCCCCCTCTTCTGCACCTCCGCAAATGTCGCGCAGCAAGAGTCTATTACAATCTGCATTCAACCCAAAACTCAGTTGTTAGCATCTAAAGAACTATTGTAATCCAAACCTCTTCTCTGACCATTCAAAAATAACAGAGCGATCGCACGCACCTCAGTGCCCACTTTGAAGAGGAACGACTGGTCTGCGAGCATCCGGTTGCGGAGCATCGAGAAGGAGCGGATCATCGCACCCAGCGGCCATGGCGCAGCCTACGCGGACATAAATGAATAAGCAATTCAAGCAAAACTGCCATGTTAACAACTTCACACGAATTCCCAGCAATTCAAGTACCTGCAGATCGAAGTATCGGAGCAACAGGACCTCCCGGATGCCGGTGTCCTTGGCCGCCTCCATCATGTCGGCCGGGAGCGCAACGCGGCGCGCCGCGGCGAGCCGCAGCACGTCGTCGAAGCCGAGCAGCCGGCCGAACTCGGCCTCCTCGTAGTCATCGTTCCCGTCTCCGCTACCGCCGCCGCCTCCATCCTTGCCTCTGTTCCCTCCAGAGTCGTTCCCGCGACTCCCAGCGCCCGATCCGTCGCCGGTGGCGGCGCGGGGGACGTGCGGCGCCGAGCAGGAGAGCGAGTGCGGTTTGGGGAGCGGGGATACGGGCTTCAGCGATATGTGGAGAGGTCTCGGCTCGTGAAACGCGCCCGGGGAGGTGGGGGAGGCTGGGGAGGCCGTGGAAGCGGTGGTGGCGGCGGAGGAGGAAGCGAGAGAGGAGAGGGAAGGGGAGGCGGCGAACGCCATGGGGGGTGTGAGTGCAGTGCGCGGAAGGGGTTTAGGTTTTTTGAGTTTTGACTGTTTTAGCCTTTTTTCTGCGTTTGTTTTCCTTTCCAAAATTGAAATCTTTAGGAAATTTGTTGTTCTGGTGTCTCTACCATGAGACACCAGTGCGACGACCATGAGACACGAGTATGATCATTGATCACTTTTGAGCACATAAGTCTCTCACCGATAGCGATTTTTGCCTCATCGTTGGTGCAAGTTACTCCAGTTTGTAAGAGCTTTCCGATAAAAGCAATACCAGACCCTTGCATTTGAGGTGCACAAGTCATGCTCACCAGTCACCACGTTATCAAATGGACTTTCAATTTTCGGAATACCAAATTCGCAGGTACTAAACGAGTAGTGACAAGTCAAAATTTAACCAAAGCTCAGGGAGTATTTCGGAGTCGAGCATAGTAGTAACGGGCTGAAAGTCTTCATATACACCAATGCTTAGTTTAGTATAGCTGGGTGCCTGATTATTGGGCCAAAATGGGCCATAAACGGCCTATGTTTTATGTTCGGCTAAGTTAAAGGTAAATGGGTCTAACGTCAATATAACAGTACACAAAAATAAAAAAAAATATAACAGTACTTTCCTCGGTTTCCTGTAACTGGTCCGGGAACTAAAGTACCAACCAGAAGTACAATATCCAATACTCTCGTTCACCGAATCCTCGGATGTACTCGGTACTAAGCAAAAGTATTGGATGGCCGTTTCCGCCATCAACAGATCTTGCTACTTGCTCCCATAGTTCGTACTTGTGGTCTCACGTGAGATCGCTATCACGCCTTCACAGTACATGCATGTTTACACCACAAGCTACAGAACATAGTAGGACAGTAACACAGAACCAATGTACATGTGCTCAGTGTTAGAATTTTTTTTTTTCAATCCTAATGGAAAATGCAGTGCTCATGCTCAGGTCAACGTAATTACGCAAGCGACATTCAGTTTGATGCAACAAATATAAACTGAGGTTCGCAATGAAAAAAACAAATATAAACTGGAATATTCAGCGTAACAGAACATTTTCATTAGACTGAACGAACATACAGGCTAACGGAACATTAGACATGACAGATCCTACTGTTCCTTACACAATTATACAGCAAACTAAACATTGACAGAAGCTACGAGGAAACTAAACAGAAGCAAAATACACATCCAGCCAACTTTCTACGAACTCCTTTGCCCTTCCTACTGATGTTACTACTTCCTGCATGACCAAAATACTGAATCCACAGATGATTGCCGGCGCATGCACGCCGGGACGCTCCATCAGGTTCAGCGGAGGACGCGGCTGCACAGGCGCGACACGTCGGACGGGCGGACGGGCTTGAGCAGGAAATCCTCTGCTCCCTCCTCCAAGCACCTGACGAGCACCATATGCCGGAGAATTAAAAACATGCATGTCAAGCAGCACAAAACGAACTGCATGCTACCACAAAACAAACAAGAATGGCCTCCCCTCCAGTGCTTAGGTATGGGTATCGATCCAAGAACAGACGGCACACTAACCTGTTGATCCTGGTCGGCACGTTCTCCGAGGACATGATCACCACAGGGATCTCCTTCAGCCTGGACGACTCCTGCATCCACAATGACATTTCCATTGCTCAAAAATGTTTTGGCGATTCCAACACAACATGTGAACATGACAGTGCTGAAGCTGTAAGAAAGGAAAGGATGCGAGGTGTTGTATACCTTGACCTTCTTGAGGAGCTCGTAGCCGGTCATCTCCGGCATCCAGTAGTCCGTGATGATCATGCTCACATTGGGCTCCTGCAACAAATAAACCCAAGACCACGTTTCATCCCCATACAGAAAACAAACAAATCAAAATGAGAATTAATGGGCAGATGTTCAGTGCAGGAAAACACGTACCGAGCCCAGCAGCTCCAGCGCCCTCTTGCCGCTGTCCACGGCCGTCACTGCATACAAACACGAAAGCTTCAAGAATCAAGACCAAAGCCACAAAGACGGAGGAGGAGGAAGCATTTCGACGCGATCGCCTGGCTGGCTACGCACCGCGGAACTTGGAGCTGCGGAGGATGCCGGCGATGACGGCGCGGTCGACGGAGCTGTCGTCCACCGCGAGGACGTGCGGCGCCGGCGCGCTGCCCTCTCCGCCGCCGAGACCCTTGCAGCTCGCCATCGATCTCGCCTGATCGATCTTTCTCACTCGCAGGCAACGACGAGAGGAAGACTGCTGCTACCTGGTACCAGTCCTCAAAATAGCAGGAGGCTGTGATGTGGTTGCGAGGCGAGCACGAGGCTACGACACTGATCGATCGATGTGAGCACGTCAGAGCCTCAGGGCTGGGTGTGCTTTTATAGGGGGGGTGAGGTCACACTCGTCGTCGCACGGCATGGGAGAGAGGGAGGCGCAGGGCTAGAGGCGAGAGTCGAGACACGAGAGACAGAGGACAGGAAGGAGGAGATCAAGAGGCAGCGGCGGTGCGGCGACCGAGAGAGATATCTTCGCGGCGCGCTAGGCGTGGCAGCCTAGCTAAAGAAGCTAGGCGTAGGCTAGTGAATCTGGTGGATACGGCCCGCCGCGGATCGGATACGGCCGGATCCCGGGCCTCGCCCCGCGCGGTGTGGTGTGACGCGCGGACGGCGCTGCTATCTGGCACGCGGGGGCTCTTCCTTGCCTTCGCACTGTGCATATCGCAGATAGCAGCGCGACGCTTCCCCTAAAAAAAAAAAATAGCAGCGCGACACGGCCAAAACCAAAACGAAATCTTTTGTCGCCGCAAGCAGGAGTGGGGATACGTACTGTACGTATTAACTGACTGCATCGGCGGAAGCCCGTACTGTATCCTGTCTCTTAAATGAGTTCCATTTCAGCATCGATCAATGCTTGCATGCTTGGTCCTGTTCCTCTCTGTCTCTCTCTGTGTACATTAGACTGGCTGCAACGATGGGTGGACTACCGTCATGCCATGCCATGGGCTGGAAGCGCGTACAGCAGCACGTGAGAATCCTTACGTATCGATCGGAAGTGACAGTAGTGCAAGTATACTCCTGACTGTACTACTACCACCCCAGTACATGCTGTAATCAATTGATGACACGTTAAACTCACAATCTCAGTGATCAAGGTACTGTACGCCATAATAAGGAAACTTATTGATCTCGCGGATCTCAAGATACACCATATCTTTAGCGCGAGCGATGCACACCTTCCAGCACTAAACCGTGGAGTGTACTACCGAATTGCTGTGGCTATAGATAAAAGGCTGATTCCATTGTTCGAAAAAAATAGATAAAAGGCTGATTTCGTGCCATCATGTACTACTTCGAAACCAAGATTATACTGGAGTTTAAAGAAAATCCAAGATGATACTCCATGCTACATCTTCTTCTTTTTTTTTTTTTTTTTTTTGCGACGGACTCCATGCTACATCTGACACTCTGCGTACCCAGGCATGAGCTTTCCAATGAACTGCGAGACGGCATGCCGTATTACTATGTGTTACAAATGCTTCTTCGATTTACACATAAAAGTACAGCTAGTACAGACAAGTGTATCGCTGTACTTTCGCCACGCTGATTTACGTACCTGCATCCTTAAAGAAACCTCGTTCAGGGCTCTAATAATATCGTTCAGGGCTCTAATAATATCGTCGCTGCAGGTTTTTAGCGTTCACAGGGTGGTTAAGGTTTACCGCGAGTTTTTGTGAATTACTGTTGCCTGAATGTTGTAATCGTGGACGCACTCATCTCTCTCTCTCTCTCTCTCTCTCTCTCTCTCTCTGCCGGAACGCGAAACGCACAAGCCCGGCATGGACGCCACCTGCCTGCCGAGACTGCCTGCTTCTTCCTGCCTTGGCTTTTCTGGCTGCCATGCATCATGCTCTGCTCACACCAGCATGCCAGCCGTGCCCCCCGGTGCTTCTTCCTCCCTTAGACTGCCTGCTTCTTCCTGCCTTGGCTTTTCTGCCTGCTTCTTCCTCCCTTCCTGAAGAATAGCGCCGCGGCTGCACGCCCGTTGACCTTACCATTGAAGCACCGATTTAGGCGACCCATTTATGGGCCCTGGTGCCTGCCCGCGCCTTGCTCTGCTGCCGGCGTAGTACGTGATGCGAGCGATGGCGGGCTACCTCTGCCATGGCGATCTTGGAGCTAGACGAGTTCCGAGGCAAATCTTTCCTGCCCCTGCCCAGCCCTGCCTGCTGTCATCGGCTCTCATGACATCATGCCGTGTTCGCCTAGGCCTAGCCCTTGAACCGAGAGGGACTCCTGGCTGGAGACATTGGACTGTAGTACATGGCCTTTGATGGGAATGCTTTGACTCAAATTCTTTATCGGGATTAAACAGGATCATGGCCGCGCGCAATGGGTTTCCTTGTGCGGTGAAGATTTGCAGCAGGGTGTGGCAGCCGGCAAAAGATTTCAAGGGATCATTCAGCACGCAGTCAGCACTCAACAGTCAGGACTTTGATTCTGAAGGCTGTGGTTAATTTTAGTTCTAGTACCATAAAAGCACAAACAAACTGAAGAACGATGCTCTGAGGTAGTGCAGCATGGATTACAGGTCGACTACGAGGCATATGGCATAGGCAAATCAAGTATACCTGCAGACCTACTTGAACAACAGCGAGCCGGGTCAAACAAACGGTAAGCTGTGAGGCGCAGGCCAATGCAAGGCTCAATACGCGGAGCTCTTGTGCTGCAGAGTGGAGCTAGCTAATTGTGGAGTGCACTTGCTCACAGAACTGGGAGCTGATAACAAAAGGAATATCGCGGTATAAGGCCTCCTTTGGAACGCAGGATTTTCACAAGAATTGTACAGAAATTTCACAGGAATCAGTTAACTGTTCACAGGAAAAACACAGGAATGGGAAAAAATCCCGAGTTCCAAAGGCCCCCTAATACTGCAGAATACAGCATCTCTGTTAAACCTCGTCACTGGAGGAGTGGCTATCTTCATCATACAGAAGTACAGTAGTTGTTCAAAATACTTGCCTCAGGTACTCTTATTGATCCTATAAAGATAGTGGTATTACGGACATTTTAACTTTATCAACTGTTTTTTCGCGTCTTCACCCAACGAGATTCTTGCGTGTTGCGTCGCCGCCTTCTCTTCCAACGGTCTTGCCTGCCGTCACATATAATGTTACTGTCCTGCACCGCTACCAATTTCACGCCAGTAATTTTTTTTCTCAAAATACTTTAGTATCATTCACTATAGGAGAAATAATTACAGCGTTGGAGGTGAGAAGAAAATTAATCTGAATCATCGGAGACTAAATACCATTAGAGTATATACCGATAGTATTCAGAAAACTACTTTGGCTGAGTGAATCCATACTTGGAACCGCATGCAGATGCAGCTCATCTATACTCGTTGACCTAAAGACCTGGAGGCAGGAGCCAATAGGAGTTCGGAAATGATGGGCCTGCTAGGAGCAGGCGCCCTACACAGGGAGCAGATCTTTTGACGCAGACAGGCTGCAGGCAGGATCGATCCCTCGATGGATACTGCTGCGCGCAGCATACCAGTGTACTGTACTGTATGCCTGTCACTCTGACTGGACGCTCGATCTACTCACACGCAACGTATCCCTGTCGTCATAGATTGGACCTCCAATTGTCCCCATGCATGCTCGCCTCGCGCAGCCTACAAAAGCCATAGGCGACGACCACCGCGCGAGTCTCTGCTATGCTCGCCGCTCGAAAGACCGTGCGCCGCGACC
The DNA here is from genome assembly GCA_012490785.1 of Eragrostis nindensis. Taxonomy (NCBI): domain Eukaryota; kingdom Viridiplantae; phylum Streptophyta; class Magnoliopsida; order Poales; family Poaceae; genus Eragrostis; species Eragrostis nindensis. The sequence continues at coordinate 525,231 of JAAXCT010000258.1, read as the reverse complement.
ACCCATGTAGCTGATCGACCGCGCCGCCGGTTATGCTGCTGCACCGTCCCGGCCGGCTGCTGCCGGTCAGGGTCATTTCGCCCAGCCGACTACAAATTTATGCAGGCCAAACCCAAATCCAGCCTTTTAAAACTCGGCTCCGTCACATGGAGCAGGCCTGCGAATGGACCGTTGAGGCCCAAGGTGTGGAGGCTCAGGGTGCGTTTGGTTGTGCTGTGGCTGTGAAAAAAGCTGCTGTGGGCTGTGAGCTGTGAAAAAAGCTGCTGTGGGCTGTCAGCTGTGGAAAAGCTGAAAGCCGTTTGGTTGAAGTAGCTGTGGCTGTGAAAAAGTTGTCGAAATATCTGTAATGCCCCTAAACACCCAAGAGACCATTTTGTATGCAAATTGATTGTTAAACAAGGTGTGGTTCACATAAACAATGTGTGGTTCACATGTTTACATCTAAAACATTATTTTGAAAAATACAATACTTAATTTACTTATTTTGCATCCACATTAACAAATAATCTAAATTTTAAAAGTTTTCAGAGATATCTTAACTTCTGAGGGGCTTTGAATGTCAAGACACAAAAAAACTAAAATTAATTACAAGTTTACGTGAGGGCCTGTTTGCAAAATCTTCTTTCAATGTCGTTCTTCTCTTTCCAGCCACCATTGACAATCTCTGGAGCTCAAATCGGCACCGGAACAAGGAGGGATACTTCATGAAAAGTAGGGGAATCAAATCCCCGAGCTCTGACGCACCCGTTTGATGTGATTTTTTGGGTCGGTGCTGTGGAGATGCGGATTATTTCAAGGAGATGACGACGACGCCATTGCTGCACAGCTTGAGATGGAAAGCTCGATCTTGAATCGATTCCTTCGATTGGAGATGATTCGAGGTTGCAGAAGATTCGAGATTGGAGCGTCGGCCGTCGATTGGAGATGATTCGATTCGCCGCCAAATGGATCTCGTCGAGTGGGGCGGCGAATGGGACGGTCGGGTTGGGTGCTCCTCGTCGATGCGCGGGCGGACTGGGAGCGGCGGCCAGAGGCGGCAGGCGGGGGCTAGGGCCGGAGAGCGGGCGCAGCAGGCACGGCGAGGGCGGCCGGCGGGCAGGGGCGGCGGCCTCGTCGCTTGTCGCAAGGGAGCTGCCGAGTGGGAGGGAAACATGAGAGAAAGAACGAACCGTTACGCAACATAACCGGTGGCAGTGGGTAATTTTCACGAACTCTTCGCTCCCACAGCCGCTAAAAGCACGTCCTGCCCTGCTGTGAACTTTCACCTACACGAAAGCTGCTTTTCCGGAAGAACCCGAGAGATAGCCGAGGGCTTTGGTTGGCTGTGGACTTTTTAGAAAGCAAAAGCAGCTAAAAAAGAAGAACCAAACACACCCTCAGTTTGAATGACAATGTGTAAAACTTAGGAAAAGTTTGCATCGTTGATATTGGTTCATAACCTAATTATGCCTTTGCCATAAAAAAATAAGGCATGTAATAAATTCATGAAAAAAAGACGTAAAAAGAAAGTATTGGAATGCCAAATTTGCCCTCTGCATAATCATCTCTCTCTCTCATTGGAGGAGCTAGGCCCAGACCGTAAGGTGGGCCGAATCCTATTTGGGCTGGTTTGGGTGGGCCAAAAAGGAAAATAAAAGCAAAAAAGAAAAAGAAAAATGATATTGTGGTACTACTTCATTGTTGGAAAAAGTTCATTCTGCCTCCCTCAACTCTTCCTGGAGTCCGATTTTCCTTCTTCTATTACAAAACCGGGTCAGACGACTCCCTCAACTCTTGAAACCAGAATTTTTTCCTCCCTTGGCGGTTTTCTCAGGCGGTTTTGTCCATATGGCGGTAAGGCCCACACGTCAGATGCCACGTCACCGTCTTCCCTCCCTCCTCTTCTCATCGCCATTTCGTCGAACACCTGCAGGCACTAGAGGCACTCCGTCGCGGCGCGGTCCCTTGCGCACTGCGCCACTGCACTCACCGTCCCACCGTGAGTACAGGGTCCTCGCGCGCCCCGCGGCGTGCATCCCCGCAGTCTCGGAGACGCCGAGCTCCGCCACCTCGTAGCCAAGCCGGGCGAACGTCGAGTCCAGCCACCACATGCCGAACACGGTTCGACCCATGTCCCGCGCCACCACGCGTCACAGGGGCCGCGGGCCAGGAGGAGGAGGCACTGACGGCCAGCGGAGGATCTGGTTCGAGCACGACGTGGTGCTGGCATCTGACGTGTGGGCCCTACCACCACGTGGACAAAACCGCTTGAGAAAACCGTCAAGGGAGGAAAAAATTCCGATTTCAAGAGTCAAGGGAGTCGTCTTACCCGGTTTTGTAATAGAAGGAGGAAAATCAGACTCCAAGAAGAGTTGAGGGAGGCATAATGGACTTTTTCCTTCATTGTTAAAATTTAGCATTGGGCTGGATCTCATGGTGCCCTCTTCTCTCTCTCTCTCTCTCTCTCTCTCTCTCTCTCTCTCTTCTCTTCTCTCTCTTCTCTCTCTTCTCTTCTCTTCTCTTCTCTTCTCTTCTCTTCTCTCCCCGTGCATGGTCCTTCTTTCCCTTTCCCTTGCTACAGGTGATAGCAGGCGAAAGAGAAAACTCTCGGCCCGGCGTCAATCTGATCGCTTCCCCCTCCTCTCCGGCGGCCTCGTCGGCGTCGGAGAGGGTGGGGAAGCAGGATCTCGTCGCGTGCTGTACGGATTTAGGCTTAGGTTAGATCTAGGCGCTAAATAAGGTCTCCCATGGAGGTGCTCATCCATGGGGATGGGTTCTTTTTCCCCCGGCGAGGTCGCTCGCGATTTCGTCGGCTTGGTGAAGCTTTTGGTCCTCTGTTGCGGCGCTCGTGGTCGGATGCTCTCAGTTTGGGGAGGGGGGGGGGGGGGGGGGGGGGGGGGGGGGGGAGCGGCGCGGCCCGACGCGGTGCTTCACTCGGGGCAGCGCGGCCTGGCGCGATGGTCGGCCTGGCGTGGTGCGGCCACCCGGCGCTGGCGCTTGAGCCGGGGAGGCGTGGCCTAGCACGGCGGTCGGTCGATCCGGCACTAGCGCTTGAACCGGCAAGGCGTGGCCCGATGCTGGTGCTCGATCCAGCGCGGCCAATGGTGGCGAGGACTTTTGTGCCGGCATTGTTCGATGATGGCGACGTTCGGCTGCTTTTGTTCCTGTTGGCGACGTCCACGGCAGTATCTTGGCCCCGGCGACGCCGACCACTGTGGACTGTTCTGCCTCGTCTTCCTTTCGCGAGTTGTCGGCGAAGGAGGATGATGATGGTGTTTGATTCCGGCGTGCGCTGCCGGCGAGCGGCGTCGGGATCGGGTAGCTTCGCCGGTTTTAGGGATGCTTCGAGATTTTTCTCTCAGAGTTTCTAGTTTTTTCTTCCAGGTACCTCTCATCGCGTGGAGACACAAAGGGACAGCGGCGCCCCTCGTCGCACATCAGGATCATGTTGATCCGGATGACTTCTCGATGGACGCGTTCTTTTAAGCTGTGTATAGGTGTAGGTTTGATCGTGTGTGTACGTGTGCGTTTCAGGAGTAATCAGTTGTATGCGCATAAACGGATACTATATTTGTACTCAGATTTGAGAGATTTAAAAAAAATATAGAAGGATTATAGTTGACTTTTAAGGTTGGCTGCAAGGTAGCTTTGCTCTTGGTCGCTGCGGAGCCGCGAGAGGAAGGGAGGGTCCCGACGAGCGAGGAGGTGAAGGATTGCAGCGATGCAGGTGAAGAGGTGGATTCCTTGACTTGATCCAGATGGAGCACCACCTTGTTTGCCGCTCATTGCCTCAACCTTGTCACCATGCTCACGGTCATCGTTCCTTGGCTCCATCTGCCCCTGTGTTGCTCTTCCCCCACATGCTCAGCATTGGCGTGGTGTGGGCGTGAAGAATGTACCCGTTACCGAGCTTAAGCAAAGAGAGAAGAAGAAGGGAATTGAAGGGGTGCAAGCTAGGTCTTTTTGCGAAAACTACAACGTTAGCCATCCGTTTCGAAGTTGTGGCATGCTCATGCGCCAGCGCCACGTATGAAAACAAGTGGCACTGGTGCCCACCCAAAATTTTAATGGCGAGCACGCAAATAGAATACAAACCAATGGCACTCATGCAAATTGCCTACTTTAAACTCTTGACATTTCACAACGATTCTGATTCAGGTGGGCTCCACATATCATAGACACACTTGTGGCATATAAGGTATTATAAGTTTTTGCACGACATACAAAGCAATCTCCAAGAATCAATGCTATTATCCCCACTCAACATTCTATATTTTCATTTTTGTGTTTTACTAATAAGATACTAAAGTTAATTAGCAGGGTGACCGGCCCATGCATGAATTTATGTGGCAAGTACTGAAAATGCAACTTCAGTAACAGTAGTGATTGGCAAGTTGTGTTGATCAAATTCAAGCTATATATCTATCACTGGATAGTTCTGCATCCTAGTTTGAGTCCATTTAGATCCAAAGTTAGTGTCACTAATCACTACGTATCAATTTATACGACGACAAGTATTATCACGGAAGACATCTTTAGCCACTTGCATGACAGCCGTGCATATCCTTTTTTCACTTTCCAAAACCAGGGCAAGATTTCGACGTCAGTGATTACGTGCGTGACTCGGTGACACCGATTGCAGTTACCTAGTACATGGCTGCATTTCTGCTCTGCTATTAATTCGAACGGGCGATTATTCCTCGAGTTGTATGCACTTTACTGTCAAACTCGATGTTTGACTTCTTCCTGTAGGCAGGCACACACAAGCATCAGTGTCATGATGCAATATAGAGTAGTACACTCGTAGTCCTTGAGGAAAATGTCAAGCTGTCCTGGTCCTCCCATTACAGAAGCACACCCTATACGATGGTTTGTCAACATGCTCATGTCGTATACGTATATGCTTAGGTAAGCGGTGCACAGCCAAGTGACCTGCATATCACAGCATATATACTCAGGAGCTCAGCACAGCAGTGTGCCACCCACAACGCTCACAACACGCAAAAAACAATCGACGGCCATCATCCAACTTTTAATTTAGTTCGGAAATGGAGACAATCGGCACGAACAAGCCTCACTTCGTGCTGGTGCCATGGGTAGGAACCATTAGCCACATCCTCCCCATGACCGACCTGGGCTGCCTCCTCGCCTCCCATGGAGCGCCGGTGACGATCGTCACGACGCCCGTCAACGCCGCTGTCGCACAGAGCCGTGTCGACCGTGGCGCCACGCCGCACGGCGCCACGATCACGGTGACCGCCATCCCGTTCCCCGCCGCGGAGGCCGGCTTGCCCGAGGGGCGCGAGCGGATGGACCTCCTCCGGTCTCAGGCCGAGATCCCTCGCTTCGTCGACGCCAACAACCAGTTCGGCGAGGCGGTGGCGCGGCACTTCCGCGAGGCGGCGCCGCGCCCGAGCTGCGTCGTCTCCGGAATGTGCCAGACGTGGACGCTCGGGCTGGCGCGCGAGCTCGGCGTGCCGTGCTACGTGTTCCACGGCTTCGGCGCGTTCGCGCTCCTGTGCATCGAGTACCTGTACACGCACCGGCCGCACGAGGCCGTCGCGTCGGCCGACGAGCTCTTCGACGTTCCCGTCCTGCCGCCGTTCGAGTCCTGCAGGCTCACGAGCAGGCAGCTGCCGCCGCACTTCATGCCGCCAAATTCCGTCGGCGGCAAGGCGTTGCGGGGGATGCGGGAGTTCGACACGGCCGTGGACGGCATCGTGGTGAACACCTTCGACGAGCTGGAGCACGGCTCCGCGGAGCTCCTCGCCGCGGCCACCGGCAAAAAGGTGCTGGCTGTTGGTCCCGTCTCGCCAATCTTCTCGCCCTGCCTCGACCCACACGCCATGCAAGACGACGCGAGGCGGTGCATGGCGTGGCTGGACGCCAAAGAGTCTCCCAGGTCCGTTGTGTACGTCAGCTTCGGCAGCGCCGGGCGCCTGCCTCCGGCGCAGGTCATGCAGCTCGGCATGGCTCTCGTCTCGTGTCCCTGGCCCGTCCTCTGGGTTCTCAAGGGCGCCGACTCCTTGCCTGACGACGTCAAGCAATGGTTACACGAAAACACCGACGGCGTCGCGGACAGCAAGTGCCTGGTCGTGCGCGGCTGGGCGCCCCAGGTGGCCATCCTGGCCCATCCGGCAGTCGGGGGCTTCCTGACGCACTGTGGTTGGGGTTCGACTCTGGAGAGTGTCGCCGCCGGCATGCCCATGGCCACCTGGCCGTTGTTCGCCGAGCAGTTTATCAACGAGAGGCTCATCGTCGACGTGCTCGGCGTCGGGGTGTCCGTCGGTGTTACCAAGCCCACGGAAAACGTCTTGACCACCACCAACCCTGGCGGCGGCGAGGCAGAGGCAGAGGCTGAGGTGGGGATGGAGCAGATAATGAAGGCCTTGGAGAGGCTGATGGATGATGGGGCTGAGAGAGAATTGAGGTGGAAGAAGGCTCAAGAGCTGAAGGCAAAGGCAAAGGGCGCTTTGGAGAAGGACGGGTCGTCCTACAGGAATTTGGAGAAGTTGATCCAGTCTTTCATCTGAAACTCGATTAAGGAGCGCATGTTCGTTAATAATCAGGAGCCACAAAAGAAACTCGATTAAGGAGCGCATGTTCAGTGACATGGATTCCAGGCTCAAATGAGACCTCAGAGTGTTGCATATTACAAAATGTTTTCTTCTTTAGTGTTCTATTATCTATTATATCGAAAATATGTTATATTTGATCTGGTATATGTCGTACACAGTGTGGTTGTGCTGTTGTGTTGCATGCTAACTAATTAGCGAAAGGAAATTTGTGGATATACCACTTACTCACTTAGAGAAAGGGTGGTCTTCCATGAAATTTGAAAAGAAAAAAGAACTCTAACATTTCTGAGTGAAAATATTAGAGTACGTATCAAACTCAACTAGAAATATGTGAAATTTCGAATAACAACTAAATAGAAACAGAAATAATTTCCGTATAGTTTAGAGGTGAAGCACACAAACAAGATTCCATAACAATTACACACAAAAAAATCACATCAAATAGTATAAAGTACAATGCATATACAAGAAAAGAATAACTAAGTTGAAATTTGTAGCAAAACTTATGAAATAATACTTAAATTCTTCATATACTTTTAATATCAGATATCAAACAATTACTCTTTATAACCTATAATACTAGTATGATCAAAATTTTGAGACAAGATATAAGCAGATAGTGATGGTTAAAAGCTTGGATAATTCATCGCATTCACTAAAATATAATTTTTTGTGTTTTCTAATATATCATGTAGTTCAAAATAAGAAACCTAGAAACTCTATTGTTTCATCATTTTCTTATCACTCACGTGGTGTTTGCAAATTGCTGGCTTATTCGAGTTGATAATCTTGTATAGGAACCTAATTGGTCTTTGCAGAAGATAGGTACATGAACATCTAGTTCAGCATGGAGCGTTCTTATGTTTTCCTTACCATTCCCGAATCATGGCAAATTTGCGTCACTGATTACGTTTGGAGGTGTTTGGAATCAGCGATGACTCTTGTTCAAGCGATGCAAGCAATAGCGTCACGTCTTTTGCAGTACAACCTGAACCTGCAGAGTACACAAAACAGAGCAATTTCGCAGTAAGTACAGATCGTCTGTTGGGTTGACCAACAACGGTGAGCTCGACTTGTTTTCAAGGTCAAAGAATAGTCTGAAATGTGTCGATTCTGTGTGTGCTTGATGTCCTCACAAATCCATGCTTAGTCAAACACTAGCTCGACTCGAGTAGACAAACAACCATTCAGCAGTACTATATTCCATTCTAAACACCTTACAAAAACCTCAGTTATTTGTTTCAGAACCTTGGGATGTCTCCATGTGCTGTTACTCCTGCCACATGGTTACATCGTAGTGCATGTTGCTCGACGAGAACAGCTAAAAAGTAGTCTCGTCGAACATGGATCGGACTACTAATTCCATACATGAACTCTAACATGTCGACACCAGACAGAGCAGAGCAAAGGCCACGGAGACCTGCATATAAAATGACGAGAGGTGAGGTGAGAGCCCAACAACTCGCCACAGGTGAGCTAAAGCATTTGCCACGACAGGAGAGGAAGATCCGGACATGGAGAGAACCACGGAGCCTCACCTCGTGCTCGTGCCATGGATCGGAGGTCTCAGCCACATCATCCCCATGACAGACATCGGCTGCCTGCTGGCCTCACACGGCGCGCCGGTCACCATCATCACGACGCCGGCCAACGCGCCGATCGTACAGAGCCGCGTCGACGACCGTGCGACGGCGCCGCCCGGCGCGGGGATCACGGTCACCGCGATCCCGTTCCCGGCAGCGGAGGCCAGCCTGCCCGAGGGCTGCGAGCGGCTGGACCTCCTCCGGTCTCCCGCCGACGTGCCTCGCTTCTTCGTCGCAAACAAACAGTTCGGCGAGGCGGTGGCACGCTACTGCCGCGGCGGCGCCGGCATCACTGCCATGCCGCGCCGGCCGAGCTGCATCGTCGCCGGGATGGGCCACACGTGGGCGCTGGGCTTGGCGCGGGGCCTCGGCGTGTCGTGCTACATCTTCCACGGCTTCGGCGCGTTCGCGCTGCTGTGCATCGAGCACCTCTACAAGCACAGGCCGCACGAGGCCGTCGCGTCGGCCGACGAGCGCTTCGACATCCCGGCCCTGCCGCCTTTCGCGTGCAGGCTCACGCGCCGGCAGCTGCCCCCGCACTTCCTGCCGTCGACGTCCATGGGCGGAGGGACGGTGCAGGAGGTGCGGGAGTTCGACGTGGCCGCGGACGGTGTCGTGGTGAACAGCTTCGAGGAGCTGGAGCACGGTTCCGCGGCGCGGCTCGCGGCGGCCGCCGGCAAGAAGGTGCTCGCCGTCGGGCCCGTCTCGCTCTCCCGCTCGCCTAGCCTCGATCCGAACGCCGCCACGACGGATGACGACGCGAAGCGGTGCATGGCGTGGCTGGACGCCAAGGAGCAGCCCGGGTCCGTGGTGTACGTCAGCTTCGGCAGCGTCGGGTGCATGCCGCCCGCGCAGGTCCTGCAGCTGGGCATGGCTCTCGTCGCGTGCCCCTGGCCCGTCCTCTGGGTGGTCAAGGGCGCCGACTCCTTGTCACACGACGTCAAGAAATGGCTACACGAAAACACCGACGCCGACGGCGTCGCAGGCAGCAAGTGCCTGGTCGTGCGCGGCTGGGCTCCGCAGGTGGCCATCCTAGCGCACCCGGCCGTCGGCGGATTCGTGACGCACTGCGGGTGGGGCTCGACTCTGGAGGGCGTCGCCGCAGGCGTGCCCATGGCGACATGGCCGTTGTTCGCAGAGCAGTTTCTCAACGAGAGGCTCATCGTCGACGTGCTCGGTGTCGGAGTGTCCGTTGGCGTGACGAAGCCCACGGAAAATATCTTGACCGCTAGTAAACCCGACGGCAGCAAAGCAGAGGTGGAGGCAGAGGTGGGGATGGAACAAGTGATGACGGCTCTGGAGAAGCTGATGGATCAAGGTGTCGAAGGGGAGGAGAGGAGGAGGAAAGCTCGGGAGCTGAAGGTGAAGGCAGAGGGTGCTTTGGAGAAGGGCGGGTCGTCGTACGTGAATTTGGAGAAACTCATCCGATCTTCGGTTTGAAGAAAGATTTATCAATTCTTTGCGTAAAATTTAGTTACACTCTGCAGAATAAAATTTGCTGTTTTGTTCGTTGCATTAGGCAAGGTTGAAATTCATGACCATGCTTTGTGCCTGTAATTTATATGTCAATAAAATCCGGAATATTGTTGGACGTTGAGTGTGTAATTTTACCGGAAACGTGAACAAAACATGGATCCAATTTTCAAACCATGTTCTTCTCCTGAGACACATGCCGGCCGATAAAATTCATAATCAGTTTAGGGTAGGTGAGTTGTATTCTCGGATTCGAACTCCAAATGAGTTTGAAAATTCGACCGGTTTTGTTAAACCTAGTTTGAATTGCTTGACGAGTTCGTGACAATCTCTAGAAAAAGAGAATGTTGAATAATTTTTTGGGCGAAGTGAGCGTAGCTCAACTGGTAAGGTCTCTAGTTGTGGAGCTTGCCCACCCGAGGTCAAGTACTAGACTTGCCACGCGTTCTCGCATTTACGACTAATTATTCTTTGACTGTGGTGACTTGATGAATCTCAAGATCAGCCGGCCTAATCCTTCGAAGGCGTTCATAGTGGTGAGTGCATGTGTATATCAGTGTTTGCGTCCGTACTGTGTTTCACAAAAAGAGAGAATAATTTCTTGGACGCACCCCTGTTGTAAATGGGATATTGGAAGCAAAAAAAAAATTGTCATACAAAAGGAGGAGGGGGGGGGGGGGGGGGGGGGGGGTTATGGCAACAAGATCTTATTTCTTTTTGGGAAAGTTCCGAGGCCCTGTGCGAAGTTCTATTCGAGGCCCTAAAATTGAAGTGTCAAAATAAAATTTGGAAGTATTTTGCCAAACTTTATTTTTATTCTTGTTTCGTAGAAGACATAACTTTTATTATATAAAAAACGAAGACAGAACTTTGTAACTTGGATACGGAAAGATTTTTTTTTTGTTGCGAATGACTTAACCAATACGCATATACACTACAGAAAAAATAACTAAGAAAGAGACGTTAGTTAATAAAGTAAACAAGGTAAAAAAGAGAATGAACATTTAGATGGCATGAGGCCTTTGATGGACATTGCCGCGTTTATTGGCGATGATGGACGTTGCCGCGTTTATTGGCGATGTTGAGTGGAAAGCAAGAGTGCGACGTCCATCAAACGGCAATAAACGCGACAACGTCCATCAAAGGCCAAATTGAAATACACTCCTGGTGCATAGGATCATGTGCCCCCCCCCCCCCCCCCCCCCCCCCCCCCCCAACCCCCCCCACCCCATTCTATAACGTGTTTCATTTTGTTAAAAATACCACTAACTGCAATAGGAATTTAATCACAATTAGAGATAGCAATAGGGCTATGAAATATGAATAGACCTGTCTTTTTTCTACCGTAGTAGGCCATGAAAAGTTACGCACCAATATGGAGGCCAAGATTCACTCCTGGTAATAAAGGCTTTTGCGTAGCATTTCCATATTTTCAGTCTACAATTCATCGATGAAAGGTTTTGTTCATCGTTGAAAAGGCTCTTGGTTTCTTTCCTTTTTCATTTTCCTTTTCATGATAACCATCCATTTTTTAACTTGCCATGGACCATATCTAGTCATCGGCTTTTTATCAAGGAATACTAATTGTCTGCCGTGCCATTGGACTATATCCATTGTTGTACGAAGCTTCTTATCCGGCCATGTATTATTGTGACTGTATGAACGTATAAGCAAAATTATTTGTCTACCATGGAAACTTGACTGCGATTGATTGTGCCTTGGCGGAAGGCCACCTTCTGTGAGGCCAGTCGCAATGCATAGTTTCATCTCACAATTTTCAAAAGTGCCACAACAAAGTTTGGTTTGATAGATGAAATAGTCTCTCAATGCATATTTTCATCTCAAGGTTTTACAGACAAACCATAGCATTAAATTGTTATGTTGTTATTGGTCTAAATATGTCGGGATGAACCTTTATGTTCTCCATAGGGATTTCAATGAAGTTTCATACAAGTGAAACTATGCCAAACAAGTTTCATTCCCATGAAACCTATTTGCTCTCTTTCATCATAATTTTTTTGCCATGTCATCTGAATTTTTCTGCTGATGTGGCACCTCATTTAATAATGATGGAACTTTCATTAAGACTGGCCTAACAGTGGCATGGTCTTTCACTTTTTGGTCTCCTCATGAGATATTGAGCATGATGCCCAACGTGAGCATTTAAGTGAAGATTCGTAGTCAACATAGTTAAACTCGTATGCTTCCAATGCCAAAGGTAGTACTTGATTATCCACAGATAGTAAACATAATCTTATAGGCAGAGCATTGCAAGATCATCCGGTAGCGAGCTTAGTCAAACATTACCACGCCAAAAAGACCAAAGTAAACACGAGAGTATAAGCAGAGCAAAACAAGATCATAATTATTTAACAACATAGCAACAACAACATGGCCAACGACCAACCACCGGATCGCCATGGTTGAGGTCGGTAGGTGACACGTGAAGAGGGCCTTGCAGAGTCTGATGGATGAGAAGGAGCCGAAGCACAGGAGAGGAGGAGCAAGCAAAGGCTCAGAAGCTGAAGGTGAAAGTAGAGGGAGCAACGGAGAAAGGATGGTCGCCGTGAGTGAACTTGGGAGAAATTGATCCAAACTTGTGCACGGATCCAGAATTTTTTTTTTTTTTTGAGCATCGGTGCACGGGTCCAGATGGATTTGTATTTTGCGATATGAAATGATTTTTCTTGGATCGATAAAAAAATATTGAGTGTTGGACAGATCATTGAGAATCTTGAGACAGATGTCCGTGTCATTTAGTACTGCCAAGTCTAACCGGGTCAATAAGAACGACAATTTGTATGTCGCCATCCATCTTGTCTTGACTGCTTGATGCCAATCGTGATTGCATACTCCTCACATAAAAGCCCAGCCCGGCAGCAGCTAGCCAACACTGACACTGCAGGATCCTTGAAGGCTTGAACTGAACCAGCTAAGAACAAGAATTCAGTTATGGAGGCGATCCTTACCTCGAAGCCTCACATCGTAGTGATCCCATGGCCCGTCACCAGCCACATGATTCCCATCGTCGACATCGGCTGCCTCCTCGCGGCGCACGGCGCGCCGGTCACGATCATCACCCCGCCCGCCAGCGCGGAGCTCGTCCGCAGCCGCATGGAACGCGCCGGGCAAGGCGGCGCCGCTGGCATCACGGTCGCCACGGTCCCGTTCCCGGCCGCGGAGGCCGGCCTTCCCGAGGGCTGCGAGAGGCTGGACCACGTCCCCTCGCCTGACCTGGTGCCCAACTTCTTCGACGCCAACAAGCTGTTCGGCGAGGCCGTGGCGCAGCGCTGCCGCCGCCTCACGGCGCCGAGCTGCGTCGTCGCCGGGATGTGCAACACGTGGGCGCACGGCCTGGCGCGCGAGCTCGGCGCGCCCTGCTTCATCTTCCACGGGTTCGGCGCCTTCGCGCTGCTGTGCTGCGAGTACCTGAACACGCACAAGCCGCACGAGGCCGTCGCGTCGCTGGACGAGCTCTTCGACGTCCCCGTCCTGCCGCCGTTCGAGTTCAAGTTCGCGAGGAGGCAGCTCCCGCTGCAGTTCCTGCCGGCCTGCTCCATCAAGGAGCACAGCATCCGTGAGCTCCGGGAGTTCGAGGTGGCCGTGGACGGCATCGTCGTGAACACCTTCGAAGAGCTGGAGCACGGCTCCGTGGCGCGGCTCGCGGCGGCCACGGGCAAGCCGGTGCTCGCCGTCGGGCCCGTCTCGCTGTGCGGCGCGCCCGGCGTCCTCGACTCGCGGGCGGATTGGGACGAGGCGAGGCGTTGCATGGCGTGGCTGGACGCCAAGAAGGCCAAGTCGTCGTCCGTGCTCTACGTCAGCTTCGGCAGCGCCGGGCGCATGCCGCCGGCGCAGCTGATGGAGCTCGGCGCGGCGCTCGTGTCGTGCCCCTGGCCCGTCCTCTGGGTCATCAAGGGCGCCGACTCGCTGCCCGACGACGCCAAGAAATGGCTACAGAGCAACACCGACGCCGACGGCCTCCCGGAGAGCCAGTGCCTCGCCGTTCACGGGTGGGCGCCGCAGGTCGCCATCCTGGAGCACCCGGCCGTCGGCGGCTTCCTCACGCACTGCGGGTGGGGCTCGACGCTGGAGAGCGTCGCCGCCGGAGTGCCCATGGCCGCCTGGCCGTTCACCGCCGAGCAGTTCCTGAACGAGAAGCTGGTCGTGGACGTGCTCGGGATCGGCGTGTCCGTCGGCGTGACGATGCCCACGGAGGGCGTGCTGAGGGGTGAGAAAAGCCGCTGCGTCGAGGCGAAGGTGGAGGTGGGAGCAGAGCAGGTGAAGAGGGCATTGGAGAAGCTGATGGACGGAGGAGCCGATGGGGATGGCCGGAGAAGGAAGGTTCAGCAGCTGAAGGATAAAGCGAAGGCTGCTTTGGATGACGGAGGATCGTCGTATCTGAACCTGGAGAAGTTGATCCAGCTTTCTGTTTAAAAGTGGATTAGTTTTTGTTAATAAGTCAGATGATTGCTGCGTAATAAAGAGCCCGTGCCGACGTACATAATCTTATTGTTATGCCGCTGGTTTATGCACAACTAAGTACAAGATCGGCATCTGTACTTGTATTATTCTGGATCACATCACTTTTTCAGTTGTGATTTTGTGCTCTCTCCTGCCATCAAAGTGATCAAACCATGAAGCAGTTCCTCCAAAGATGAATAATAACAAATTTCGTCTCGCAGTAGGTGATGATGGGCTTACAGTTGTTGGTTTCTAATGGACAGGCATACAATTTACTTGGGCCTAACACATAGTGCCGTTGATGAAAACAGCAATATAACAGCAATCCGTGCAGCGTGTTGGACTGAAAAAATCCGTATAAGAACCTGGAGAAGTTGATCAAGTTTTCTGTTTAAAAATGGATAGTTTGCGTCATCATAGATTCATAGCTATAGAAAAGATTGTTGCGTAATAGTATAAAGTTTCGTGCTGGCACTGTGCTTATGTATACTGTAGAATTTTTTTTTTGCGAGGTATACTGTAGAATCTTGTTTATGTGCAGTTGATTTCTGCACAATAAGGTACAGATCGGCATCTGTAAGTATGATTGTTGATCACATCTAAGTTTTCATTTGACATCTATATTTTCAGTTGTGATTTTGTGCTCTCTCCTGCCATCAAACCATGATGCAGTTCCTCCAAAAAAAGAACGAATTTCGCCTGGCAGTGGGTGATGATAGGCCTGTAGTTGTTCTTTGCTTGCAGTAACAGCAATCCATGCTGCGTGTTGGACTGAAACATTTGCGGTTGATACTAGTATGTCAGATACAGACTTCCCACTGGAAGTTTGTAACGAAAAGCATTTGGCATGTATGTGGAAAACATCATATGATCTCGAACGAGGCTTCCTTCCTTGTTGCCCAACAACTACATGCACATTAATGGATCAGCTAAACACAGTACAACGCGTACCAAAAAAAAAGAAATGAACACTCTTCCATGAGCCGAGTCACCACCTAGCAGCCTGAATACTCATGCCTACTACGATCAACAACTACCTATCACCTACATCCTCAGTTCACTACGTTACGCTGAGTTGGAGAGCTGCACAAAAGCCCACCATCAGATTACATCGAGCTCACCGAATCCGCCCATGGGAAAATCCCCTGGCCCGGCCCAAGCACGTTCATGGGGTCGAAGCGGGCCTTGCGGGCCACGAACCGGTCCCAGCCCGAGCCGAAGTGGTCGCGCCAGTGCGCCGGCGACGGCTGCCGCGCGAGGTACTGCTTGGCGCCGACGCCGCCGTCCCGGCAGGCCTCGTCGGCCAGCCGGCGGTGCTGCTCCAGGATGGCCTCGACGCACGCGCGGCCGCACCGCGCCGGGTCCGTCGACCGGAGCACGCTGAAGATGTACATCACCCCGTCCGGCGCCGACGGCACCACCGCCGACGTGTTCCCGTCCCACCTGAAACGTTGGCGCGCACAAGACCGTCAGTGCTCAGCGCAATCAGAAAACTACCGGGAGTCAAACGTCAGTACAGATTATCGCAAGACATGAATGGTAGTAGTAGTGATGCAAAGGTTTTATGATCCCAAACCCAAACGCTCGCACGCTGCACCGATGCTCATTCAGAGCTCGTCAGTGGGAGCACTGATGAGGGTTGCTAATTCGGAACCGATTACATTTTCAGACGGCGGACGTAACCTGGAACGGCTTCCTAATATGGCAAGTAAAGGGTGGAGGCCCCTGCCTGGCAGGACGTAAATTCGCTGTCCGGAAAAGGAGAACATTTTTTCAGCGCCTGGATCATGTCATGTCAGCTCTGCCGTGGTGCTTGAGTGCGGAGAATCTGTGAAACAGAGGCAGGGAATCCATTTGACCAGCAGAAAGGTTGCTTGTGCGAGCATCCTCTGCGGCGCCTGCCCAGCAGGGAGCACCTCAGTCTGCGACTCTGCGGACAAGATAAACCCTGAGTCTGCGACTCTGCGGACAAGATAAACCCTGACCCTGGTAATCCCGACCCGAGTTCTAAACCTCACGCGCAAGTAGGTGCACGGAAAAGCTAGAAACATTTAACAACGTACGGTAGGTGCACTCCAACGCAGCTGGACCTGTTTTTTGGAAAGAAATTGCTACAGAAACAGTATTTTGCACTGTGTTTTGCAAAAAAAAAAAAAAAGTATTTTGCACTGTATCCTAGTAGGGCGCTATAGGAGACGAGGAGAGGGCAGAGTCAGGAAGGTCAGCTTGACCATGGCCGGGAAAGGAGGAGAAGCAAGAGACCCGGCCACAGGCGCGCCCATGCGCCATACCGGCGCTGCGGCTGTTCGCGGAGACTGCACCACACTGAATTTCCACGCGACCGCTGCAACTTGTTTCAAAAACAGTGCAAGGCTATCTGCAGCCGCGACTGCTACGCACTGTTTAGACCACACTTCCTGCGGCAAGCAAGCCCTGCAACTGGCAAAAGGCACGCCCGCTCGTGGAATCTCTCCCTGGGCATCACGGCCCCTTCTGCTTTGTATCTTTCTCGCGCAAAAATAGAGATTCATCAGGAGAGGCAAAGCCCCTCCTGACTCTTGTAGCTGTAGGTAGGCAAAGGCCAAGGCAGCTTGCCGGCTATACAGCTATCGCAGCCTGGTACCAGTAGAAGAAAAAAATCTTTTGTTTTCACCTCTTTTTAAACATGCGGAATTTTCGCAAAAAGTTCTGTTTTCACTGTTCGAACAGTGAAGAATGAAGCATTTTTTTTACAAGAAAAGGAAGACGAGAATGACGATTTGACGGGAGGTGCATGGTGCCGGACTGTTGGTGTCTGAGAAAGGAGGGCGTGAGGTGACCGCTGTGAGAGGCCGACCCCTCGAGGTGGAGATGCCATGGCGTTGTCACAATTGGGCCAACATGCTGCGCCTAGGGTTGGCAAACCCATTTCTGGGGAGATAACTACGGGCAAAAAGCCAGCAAAAAGCTCCATGGCGGCCGCAGACACTCGATGTGCTATTTGCCTTGTATGTCACCCAGCAAAAGGCTTTGCGTTTTGTTTTTATATTCCTGGAATACTTTGAGATTCCCTGCGGGTGAAAAGGCGATCTCGCCACATCACCGAAATGATTTCTGTGCGCAGGCAAATCTCGCAAATAATTTTAAAAGGACCCCCCTTTATCCACCGTGTGGCGACGGATCGGTTTAAGTACACAAGGCCTTTTCGCTATAGTATGAACAGCTACCTTTATTGATCGCTAAGCTATCTCGAAGTAATAGTTTAGTTAGCATGGAATTAGGCGTGGCCACCAGCTTTTGCTAATTAAAGAGTTGGGATGAGATGAGGCGAGCAAACGCACCTGTCAGTGAGGAGCGGGTAGACAAGGATGGGGCCCTCGAACTCCCCCGGCGTGACGGCGTCCATGAGCAGGTCCTTGAAGCGCTCGACGCCGTGCTTGGGCACGAACACGTTGAGCCAGGGGTGCGGCACGTCCCAGAGGCCCCGGCTCCTGAGGCTCTCCTCCTCCATCCGCACCCTGTTGAGGAAATCGAAGTAGGCCACCTCCACGCTGTACATGTGGGGCCGCAGATAGCTCAGCCCCGCTGCGACCAGCTCCACAACCTGCACAAAGTTTTGGAGGCTCGCTAATCAATCAATGGTCCTTCTTAATTTGATACTGGTGCAGACGTTAACATGGTGTGCTATTGTGTCGAACAGCTAGTCGCAGAAAGACTGACATGGTCGGCAGCGGCAGCGGAGCCTTGCTGTTGGAAGTCATGCACCGCGAACTCGATGCAGTAGTAGACCTTCCTGTCGCCGTCGGAGCCGAAGTCCGGGCTGAAGTTGACCTGGGCGGGGAAGGCGATGGAGGAGCTCTGGAGCGACTGCTCGTCCAGCACCATGAACCCCTCCACGTAGTCCACGAGCTCCGGCATTGAGATCAGCCGCTCCTGGTCCTGGGTGAACGTCTGGAAGCTGTCGTAGAAGGCCCTCACCCATCTCACCTAATGATGATCAGGACGGGAACATAGGAAATTACGCATCTTTTCATATTCCTGTAAGTTAGTAGTATATTTTTAGCGGGCACGCACGGATGTACCTTGGGCGGAGCAAGTTGCAGCGGAATCCTTGCCCTGGTTATGATACCGAACTGGCCAAGCCCACCAAGAACGGCAAAGAAAAGCTCCCGGTTCATGGTGGGTGAGCATGTCACCACCTCCCCTCTGCCTGCAACCGACGCAACACACCACGCAAAAACAAACGGAAAGGAACAAAGGTCACTGATCGCTGTATCTTCGCTTTCTTCCCCCACTAGGCAAAAGAGGGGGCAAGAAAATTCAGCAGGAGTTGCATGTGCGGTAAGTAGCTCGCCCGTCCGTACGTACCGGTGACGACCTCGAGCTGCAGCACGTTGCTGATCTGCGGGCCGTGCTTGAACGCCTGCCCGCTGATGCCGGCGTTCGACAGCGTCCCGCCCACGGTGAGGTACAGGTAGTCCGTCCACGACCGCGGCGCCAGCCCGGCCTTGAGGCACTCCTCCAGCACCTCCGCCCACAGCGCGCCGCCGCCCACGTCCGCGTACGCGACGCCGCGCCGCACCACCACCTCCACGGCGCGCGGCTGCAGGGCGCGCGTCTCCACCACAATGCCGCCGCGCGCCTGCGCCTGCCCGTGGAGCGAGTGCCCCGCGCCGCGCGCCGCCACGGCCGCGCGCGGCGCCGAGGAGGAGGACAGCGCGCGCAGCAGCTGCGCGACGTCGGCGGCGGACTCCGGACGCAGGACGGCGAACGGCGCGTTGGAGACCACGGCGCCGAAGTCGCGCGCGGCCGACGGCGTCGGCTCCTGGAGCGCCACCGGGCCGAACACGTCGGTGGGGCTCTGGATGAAGTTCACCGAGGAGCAGAGCAGCAGGGCCACGACGGCGGCGCACATGTGCAGCAGCGCCTTGAGCTTCATGGTTGAGACTGAGAGAGCAGCTGAGGACTTGGCCAACAGGGACATGCGCATTTGCCGGTGTGGTGCGCGAGACGAGACCAAAGAAGAAGGTGCCCTGCTGCTCGGCGATCGGTGTTCCGGGACGTGTCTCCGTCAGGGCCGATCCATGGGCTCCCACAACAACTGTGGATGGACGGATGGAGAGGGAAGGTAGAAGAAGCGAGAGGCCGGGGAGATAAGAGAGAAGCTGGGTGCGTGTTTATATATAGCCGGACTCGTCGCTGCCGCCGCCGGGCCCCGAGAATCTAATGGAAAACCCGGGTCCTGGCAAGAGGATCCACGCGGGCCCGAGCCTGCCCGCGTCTGTTCGCCATCACATTTTGGTGATCAAGAGTTTAATACGAACGTGTCCTTCAATTTTGTCCGATCGCCACGTTATCAGTGGTACGATGGTGCAGATGCGACACCAGCTGCTGTAGTTGCATTTAAGTAACCGTTGAAATGTATATGTCGCGTAGACAGGCCTTCGCTTCGCTTCGTTTTTTTTTTTTTTTACTTTCTTTGTATCGTCCTCGTCGTGGTCTCTGATTTTTTTCTCCGATGAGGTCTTTGCTTCGTTTATGACAGAGTAGGCAAAGATGACTGAAGGTGCTCAAATATATAATGCGTGAGTTACACCTGAGACTCGGGTTCATTCGCCTCGAACTATTTCTTTGATTGCCATTGTGCTCACTAATATTGAGATTTGTCATGTGAAAGTAATACTATTTGTGCATGAGAGACACGCCGTGAGCTGCTGAAGGAAGAGGGACAATATTATGAAGATTCAATATTAGTCAAGTGGCGTTGTCAGGCATGCAGGATATCAAATCCGTTTAAAATATCCCTCGCAAAAAAAAAGTCCGTTTAAAATAAGACATTTATAACAGTTTACTTTCATGACAATCGACACATTGTACATTTGCGATTTACGCTCCTTACGACTACTTAAATTTCTTGACTAAAATGGGCTAGTGATATCAACAAAAGTTGGATATTGGCCATCCAAGAGAGAATGGCACCTGTAGAAGACTCGAACATTTGCACATGGGACGAAGTCACAAACACCAGATATGGTTTGTACCATAGGCGTTGTTTAACAGGGCTTCAAATCCTTGAATTTTTTAAGCTGCTTATTACAAGAATTCTTGAAGTTGTTTAATAGTGTTGGAGTTGGACTGACCCTGGTGTCATAACCTTGGGCGGGCCGGGGTAAATGAATGCGCGCCCCCCAGGGGATGAACTGAACTCTGCACCGTGCAAAGTGCTCGCTGACGCTGCCAACGCCTGCCGCGCCATGCGGGTTCCGGCCGTCGACGCGCTGACCCTTCGCCTGAACCCCCTGAACCCCTGGCCCGGCGCGGTCGCTCCACGCCTCCACGGCAGGCGCCCCCATTGGCCCCGGCGCTCCCAAGAAGGATGCACCCGGGATATCCTGTCTCCCCCCGCACGAACGCCCGCCTCGGGATCCGCGCTCCTGGCGCACCCAAGTGCGGTAGTAGTACGACACCACACACCACTCGTGTAACGTCTGCGTCGCACCGCCTGCCGCTGCTACCACGCTTACGTACACTGGAGTTGCATCACAGTGCGAGTTCATGACCAATGCTGGTGGTCAGCAGACGCACGCACGTACAGCCTCCTCGGCGACGGATGCTGCTGGCGGTATTTATGGCGTGCGGAGAACCGCCTTTTTGACTTGATGAAACTCGTGGCGTGAATGCCATCGGTATGGGATCATCGGTCGGTTTATCAAGACGCAACGGCCACCGATCGATCGCCATCCGATCTGCGCAGTATCTTCAACCTTGGACTCTGCATGCGAGCGAGCGAGGAAGGACGGTCGACGTCGGTCGGCGTCGACCAAGCTCGGTGACCCGCCAGGCCACGGCAACAGTACGCGCGGTACGTGCATGCCGCGCAGCCGAGGCGCGTACGCGTCCCGTGTATGCGCGCGCGCTTGGCCGCTGCGGCCGGCTGGCTGGATGGCCGGAGCTTGGCGTCTCTTGTCCCGGCAACGTACGGTGAGGTGCCGATCGAGTACGTCGATCCAGGCAGGTACGGGCGAGCAGTAACGTGCTTGTCGCGTTCTTGCCTGCTCCGTTCCGGCTGCACGCTACTAGTAGGAGTAGAGCTGCTTAGCTTGCGATCCGTAGGCACGTTGCGTATTGCGCTCTCGAACCACGCGTAGTACGTGTGACACGCGCACATGGCGCGTCGTGTTGCGTGGCCCGTCCAAGGAGGTAGATACGCGCGGCGCTGGATTGCGCGGGTACGGAAGCAGCCAAGCATACAGCTGCTTGTTGTACCCTTGCACCGGGCAATTGCGACATGCGTAACTCCAGCGCACAAGTGGCCCCTAGCTAGGCCGTGTACTCCTACGTCGCTCGCCGCAGACTCGCAGCATGCTCGAAACGTTCCATGAGTCCATGGACAGAGGATCGATAATTCGAGAGGCCTACGAAATCCGCATGTGATTTTACAGCTCGAATTCGAGGTGCGTACAAGGGCGCAAGTACAACGTCGTGCAGCTAGCGTCACGGAGACGACCACGTACTAGTACGTCGTCGGGCTCTGGCCCCGTGCGCGCGCGGTGGCGCGAGGTAGCTAGCGTCCGGACCGGATCCCCCAAGATCGCGGTGATTGCACCCGCTCCTGTGCGAACAGGGCATGGCGCCAACGACGGACAGCGACGTGTCACATGCGACGGCCAGCTTTGACCGCTCGTGTATGTTTACCGATCCATGGATGGCTCTTTTCCTCGTCGTCGTGGGCACAAAAAACCAACGTGAGGCCCGAATTACAGTGCACCATATGAATACTAACTTGTCCTTTGAAAAATGGATTTCGCTATTTCACACAGGTGTTATCATTGTACTGTAGTCTTACAGTTGTTTCCACCCTCATGTCCGTATGCCACCGACTCATTTGCCACGTTGATGGTTACCTTTACTCAAGCTGTCACTCAAGCCACCACAGTCAAGTCACCAGATGCTTTGCTACCCGAACAAACTCAACATGGTTTTAGTGGTGATCAGTCAGGCCACATTGTCTGGATCACGCATGCAAGCGACTCAACGAGAATTTGTACAGCACTAGAAATTTTGGTGTAGAAAACGAATCAATTGAAAGTCTCTTAATTTTTGAAGACGAAATGACAACCTTCTGGATTGACTTCATGCGATAAGTTGTTCCCCTCAAATTTGCACTCCTCTAGTTTGTTTGAGAAGAATAATCAGCACAGAATCGATGATGCAGCAACATAACTCGGGCAGCATGGAGCTAAATCACCACTGTCCACTGTTGAACAAAAGTTGGAGCAGCGGTTTACCCTTTTGGTGGACGGACAGCTCCAAAACGCTGGATCGATCCTGAACCTTTTTCTGGCAAATGGGCCCCAAGCAGATCCTGGCCACAGTAGTTCAGGGACCTTGAGCAGGGAGACGCCATCAACTTGCATGCCAGGCCCTCTCGTCCTGTTCGCTCGTTCTCTTCTGCTCTTCAAGCCGCAGGGAGACGACAACAGAAAACATTGCCGCGTTTGATTCCATCCGGCCCGCCGGGCTCCGGAAGATCGTGGTTACTGCTCACCCGACATCAAAAGCCATCAATACGCTCGCGCTCCTCCGTTGCATGCATTGCCATTTGATGCGATGCGATCTTGTATTGCAAGTTGCAATGCGGACGCTGTCCTCCTCGCACTGTATCTTCTGCTCCATTTGACCCGTCCACTCGACTCGATCGCGTGGGCCCGCGCCCGCGGCGGACGATCCGAATATCCCATTCGCGCCATGCGCTTGAGCTCTCGCTCGCCGCTTGCCGCCGCCGCCGCATGCATGTCAAGTTGGGTGTCGTGGCCACCTCCCTAGCTCAATTCCGGCCATCCGCGACCACGGATACGGTACGTGCAATCCCCTGCAAATCTACACTGCACTGCACCATTGGTGGATGTGCGAGTTGAGCCATTGTCCCTTGTCCGGTTATCAGTTTATCACCCGCGTCAGGTCTCGGGCTTGCCAGCCGCTGCTCTCACTTCCGTCTGCCCGCTGAGAGCACTGTCCAATAACTTGTCTGAACGACCATGCATGTCAAGAAATGTCAGGAAAATCACTCGTGAAGAGAGAGAAGTTGAGTCTGACACCGAGCTCGTCGAACCTGCCGGCGACGATCGCATGCCTGTTCCTGCACAGCTCGTGGGACCCGCAAGCTCTCCCAGCGTTCCACCCCATGCGCCTTTTCCTCTGCCCATCGAAGCTGCAGCTTGGATTGGGTAGGGTCTACAGATAAACAATGATATTTGGGAGACTATGAAGAGACAAGTTGTTGTATGGCTTAGCTCTACAAATTGTCTGATACTAACATTGCTTGTCTGATAGACAAGCTTATTGGGCTTGCTCTGCCCGCTGAGAAGTCACTGAACACGAAAGTCAGCCTCCTGCCTGTGACCCACTCGTGCCCGCGACCGAGAACGCACGCGTATCTCTGTGATCACTGACGCGCACGGTCGGTGCTCGATCAGCTATATATCGCCACTGTTTCTTAGCCGCGCGTTCGAGAACTTTTGATGATAGTACTGTGTCACGAGCCCACTATTGTGATCCTTCTACGAGCCCGAGGTCGATCAGCAACGCACGGATCAACAGTCCAGCACACGTACGTGTACGTGAGGTGACCTTTGCTTGGCTCAGGCCCCGGCGCCGGCACGGGGCGCGCGAAAGGAGCACAGCGCCGCAGCTTCGTACGTGGGTGCTTGCTTTGGGTGCAGAGAGCGGCAGAAGAGTCAAGGCAAAAGCGACGGCACGAAACCTACTGCGCCGAAACTAGCAACAAGCCTCCCTCGCGTCAGATCAGACGGCCTAGTTTGGGCAAGCAGCTCGATCCAGGCCCCTACAGCGAGATCGGGCGGATTCCGAAGAAATCCTCGCGTAGGATGATATGCACGATCTCGCAAGGACAAGCGTGCGGGGATCTTCC
This sequence comes from Eragrostis nindensis, assembly GCA_012490785.1. NCBI lineage: Eukaryota > Viridiplantae > Streptophyta > Magnoliopsida > Poales > Poaceae > Eragrostis > Eragrostis nindensis. The sequence continues at coordinate 501,247 of JAAXCT010000258.1, read as the reverse complement.
AAGTACAGGATCAATACAGTATGAACACAGCCATCTCGACTTTCCCTACATCTATCTACGCCCGTAAACTGCATGGCATGCGACAGTTGCGTTACGGCTGCCTCCTCCGTGCCCACCGGGGCGTCCAAGAACTTGTTGGGCTCGGCTCGCTCGTCACATGGTCACATACTAATTCCGCGGCAGTTCATCTACCCCGTAACGTACTCGCACGGCCACGGTGAGTCGGTGACACGCTACACGTGCCCTGTATTTGCAGTCATGTCATCAGTGCACTGATGTTTTACGCCTTTGTCTTAGTTTGTGACAAGTACTACATAGCTAGATTTTTTTCCCTCTGCTGGTAATGGCATGAGCGAGAGAGACGGGCCGGGGGTCAATCTCGCCGATGACGATCCTGTTTGCTGGCGATATCTATCGCGGCAGCCTGTCATCCTGCTCGCCCGCTCGTCCGCTGGGCAAGGCAACCGTAGGATTCCATGAACCTTTGGAGCAAGCAGACACGCACCCATGGGGCAAGCACCAAGCAGCAAGCTAGCTGCGCAATCTCTGCACACAGATTGGGTGCAATCTGGACCCATGAGTAGGTAGGTAGAAACCGTCGAATTCTGCGTGTAGCTTTCTGTACCCGAATTTCATGTTCATGCAGCTCCATTGGTCTATGCCTGCGTGTCCCTCTCCCGCAGGATTTATGCTGGAGGCCATGCTCATGACTCATGAGCTCACGAGCTGTGCTGGAAAGTCGACAGTGTTAGCGTCACCCTGATGTTGATCAGTGTCATTGTTTCGATTTCTAATATGATTGTCGCTGAAATGGACAAAGTATAGGCCGGTCCTACATCAATCAGATGGTAGTTGAAGCACAATCTTTTCAATCTTGTCATGTTAGTGCCAATATTGAAATCTTGCACTCTAGCCTTATCCTAGTTTGAGCCCCAGAGCAATATTCTGAGTATATGCGCTCGCTTGCTCGGATTGGCTTGTAAAGAAGAAAGCCTGCGTACACAGAATAAAGAAAGTCTTTATGCTGATAATAAAAATGTGGTAATAAAGTATGATGCGCCTTACTGAAAGCATAGCAGATGATCAGACAACACAAGGAGTTCTGATATCATTATTATACGTAACATCAAGCTAGTGCGATCACTTTGAACGATAGTTTGCATGGTAAGCACTGCTGAATTCGTATCACAAAATCTGCATCGCTGCTTGTGTTTTATGAATAAGGTGTTTTTCTAGATGATCTCATGGAAAAACTGCGTAGTAGCATTTTATTCGGGACTTAAAAAGAATGTATGAATCATTGCTCTGTACGTCCTCTTGTCTTCCTGATCACCCCTGTTCGGCATGGCTGGTTGGAAGTGGCTGAAAGTACTGTAGCAGCTGATTGAATAGTATTTTGTGAGAGGATTCGAGCACTGTAGCGGCTGGTGGCTGTATAGACCTAAATACCTGTATTTCGACATAATACGTAGGTACTGTAGCTATAGTAGTACTGTAGCTACAGTAACCAGCCCAGCCATGCCGAACAGGCTGCTGATCAGCTCGCTTATCTTGTGGGGCACACTCCCATGTAAATATTGGGTCACTTAACCGCCATTATAAGTGTCACCATCTATACATCATTCTTGATTGTCATGTTCATCCGTGGATCCATCCTGATCAGCTTTGGATATATAGATTGTAATCCCACTTTTATCAACCCTTTTCTGGTGTCATAATCCATTTTCAGTGGATCTTGGACTAGATTGCATGCTTACGTACTGATGTCCCACATAACACTTCTCAAAAATATAGATATCAGATCTTGTTGGGTCATTAGTCCATTTCTGCTTATACTATATCCATGGGCCAGCAATAATTGCCACCTAGTAGTAGTAGTAGCCAATACTGAATTACAAACTGAAGGTCGTCGTACATACTTCACTCCTGACGTTCGCTCAAAAATACTAATATTTGACCATCACATCATATTCACTACTGGCAAGTGCATATCTAGCCTGGTAGCCACAAATAAACATAGAAAAATTCCTTTTCTATAGAGGACTCCTATAGTTGATGAACTAGAAAGCTCACAGTCAGAGTCAACTTTCCCCCTCTATGCCTACAGGCTCCGACTCATATTTTGGTCACTTTCAACTTGAGATCAAACCTTTCAACAGAGGGTTTAGCAGTACCAAATTTCACGTGGAGACGAGCGCTATCCAAATCAAGATCGAGAAACAATTTAATCAGTTTTCACTTTCAACTTGAGAGTGACCACTTACGACTTTTGGGATAAAAGGGACGGGAGCTTTATCTATTATATATATAATTGATCACGAAAAGAAGCCTCACAATCGCTCTCAAAGGCTAGAAATTACCACGTGAATTCTAAAATGCCAGAAATTCTCACGTTAATCTGAGAAAATAAGAAGAAAAAATTACCCACCACTGCCATTATGGTCAGAAAACCCCTACAAATATTTATAAAATAGCTAAATTCGAAACAATAAAAATAGCCAAAATACCCCTCATACCTATTTCTAAATTACCCACCATGCCATTATGAGTTAAAAAATAGCTAAATTCAGAATAATAAAAATAACAAAAAATATCCTTCACACCTATTTCTAAATTACTTACAAGTCCAAAAAAATTGAATTGTAAAAAATAGCTAAAAATATCCCTAATTCTTATTTTTAATTTACCAACCATACTATTATGAGCAAATAGCTAAATTTTAGAATAATAAAAATAACCAATAAATACTTAATCCTGATTTCTAAATACACTGTTATAAAAATACACCGTGATATATGTCTAGCTAGAATGGCACATTATCTTATTTTAGCATGAGATATTTCCTTCGAAAGATTTATTTGTAGCACGACACATTTTTTTTCCCTACCAAGGGATATGTTAGTTGTTTAGCATGCCACGTTTGTACCAACCTTACTTCTAAAATAAAATCAAATATATTGTTGGATAAATGATGACTCATCTCACACTCAAATTGAAGGACGGTGAGAAATTCTATAATCTATTTTCTACCATTTATAAATATAGATGATTAAATAGGTAATAATAATAAACTATGTTAAACTTCTACAATAATATAAAAATATTTTAAATAGTATAGTATGTCTAGCCGCGCATTTGCGCCGGCAGCCATACTAGTTGGTCAAGTAATAGCATTACAAGAGGAGTTCACAAACTCTGCCTTAGCAATAGAGGCAACACACTCTGGGAAATTAACAAAAGACACACAACTACTATGTGACCTGATCGCCTATTGAGCAAGTTCATGGGCAAATTTATTTTGCTCTCTTCTGACCTTTGACACAACTAGACGTTGAAATAGCTCCGCTTCACCATGAAAATCATGCACAATTGCTGAAATTGTTTGATTGATCTTGGCCACTAGAGGTAAGCTTATCAACAACTCCAGAGCAGGTACACTCAAGGAACATGTCTCGATCAGTCTATACTCAGGGCGTGTAGCAACAGTGAAGTTACTGTTCATGAAAACGAAGAAGCCGAGCTAAGCAAGTTTTCCGGTGCTTTTCCCGGCTTATGTACTGTAGCTACAGTGCATAAGCCGGTGGAGAAGCTTGGCATATAAGCCCAGCCAAACACGCTCTCAGTTTTCCCGGTTCTAAACGTAGTTTCAAACATTTTCGATTGAGATTTAAGGCCCTCTCCCAATTTCAAGCTTGCCATCTCCATGTTGGGCCACGAGATGATGGTTGTAAAACTGGGCTACTTTATATGTGGAGAAAAGTCTAATTTGCCTCCCTCAACTATTGAGGGTAGTGCACTTTTCACCCTCAATTATAAAACCGGATATCTGATATCCTGAACTCATCACCCAGGTGCAATTTAACTCCTTGAGCGGTATTGAGAGTGGTTTTGTCTTACGTGACACAGTGGGGCCACATGTCAGGTGCCACGTTATTCTTTTTCTTTTTTCTCTTCCTCTCTTCTTCTTCTCGCCCCTGCCCACCCGCGTCGCCCCTGCCTACCCGCGCGGCCGGGGGTGGTGGCGTGAGGCCGGGGGGGGGGGGGGGGGCGGCGACGCGGGCGAGCACGGGCATGTGGGAGAGAGGAAGAGAGAAAAAAAGAAGAGAGGAAGAGAGGGAAAAAAGAAAAAGAAAAGAAATAGTAACGTGGCACCTGACATGTGGGACCCACGATGTCACGTAGGACAAAAACCGCTCCCAAAACCGCCTGAGAAGTCGATTTGCACCCACCCATACAATTGAGGGACTGTGGATACCCGATTTTATAGTTGAGGGTGAAAATTATGCTACCCCTAATAGTTTTTTTTTGAGGCTTATCTACCCCAATAGTTGAGGGAGGCAAATTAGACTTTTCGCTGCTGCATCGAAAAGCTATTAGGCTCCGTTTGAATGTAGATATTGGAACCAAGGTATTGAATTGGGACCCAATACCAAATCCAAGAAGGTATTGAATTGGGACCCAATGCCAAATTTTGTGTTTGGATGTCACAGAAATCAGAGAAACGGAAATGGATCACGACCGAATACCAAAATCATGTTTGGATGTCTCACCGGTGAAATTGGCTTTGGCGGCCATGGAGCGCACACCGGCGCGGAGCGGACGAGCAGGCGGACGGGAACGGCGCTCGCGGACGCGAACGGCGGCGATGGGGACGACGGAGGCGCGACCAGATGAAGATGCTCGACGAGGTGGCGCGCGCGGAGGGGAAGCTCGTCATGCAGCGCGTGGTCGACGAGGACGCGCGGAAGGGCGAGCTCCACGGCGAGGGGCGGCGCAGGGTCGCCGGACCCGAAGAAGAAGGTGGCGGGGAAGTCAAATCCGGCGGGGATTCGGCCTGTGAATCACTGGAATCGAGGAGAAGCTCTCGAATGGTCCTTGGTGAGGCCGGTGGACCAGGTGGAGCTCCATTCGTCCCCTTCCCCGCCCGCGCCCCCGCCGGGAAGGGAGGTGTCGCCCCATTCGTCCCCGCCTCCGCAGAGAGGAAGACGAAGAGAGCAGGGGCGCGCCGGCGCGCGGCGAGGAAGGGGAAGAGGAGCAGCGGCGTGCGGCGAGGAAGAGGAAGAGGAGCAGGGCGCGCCGGCGAGGAAGGGGAGCAGCAGGGCGCGCCGGCGAGCAAGGGGAGCAGCGGCGCACGGCGAGCCGGCGAGGAAGGGGAGCAGGGGCGCGTCAGCGAGCAGAGCAGAGGGAGGCGGAGAAGGGAGCAGGTGATTTCGCCCCAATACGGAGCATGACGGCTCGGTATTGAGCGAAGAGGTATGCGGGCACCGAAAAAACGCTTCGGCATTCGACTCATTTCCGTGTGTGAATTCGGTGGACATCCAAACGGCGGCATTGGTGGGCAGCGAATACCAATTCCGAATTCCGGCCCCCAATGCCAACATCCAAACGCAGTGTTAGTATCAGTTCGTGCCCAATGCATCTCAAAAAAAACGTTCGTGCCCAATGAAAAGAAGCCCACCAAGGCCCATGAGCAGTCATTCTTCTTCTTCCTCCTTTTTTTAAGCCCATGAGCAGTCATTATTCACCCTCCTCCTGTCCCTGTCTCTCTGCTCGCTCTCCCCTTTCCAAACCCTCCCTGTCCTGTCCGACTCCAGCCGAGCCCTCGCCGCGTCGCGCTCGTCGCCGGTAACCGCCGCCCTAAAAAGTAAGCATCCCCGCCCCTCTTTCGCTCGAGGTAATCGCTCGAACTCCGGCACCGGTTCGTCGCATCTGCCGGGGGGAATTTTGCGCCATTCTGACAGTTTCCCCCGCTAGGATGAGGCGCGCTGTGATCACTTTTCCCCTTTGGGGTTTTCGGCGCACGTTTTGAAGCATTTTAGGTGGAAGATGCTTGGTGCTAATTAGTGCATTTTATTCGATTTATTGTTGTTTAAACGTGGCTCACCTGAACCTAGCGGAAATATTCACCTAATACAGCCTAGTACTGGGTGGTGCGACTGTAATTTACGCTCAGGTTGCTCCTGGCTGTTGGTCGTTTGCTCTAGTTTTCTCGTTCCAGTTCTTATAGTTTGGTCTCTAGCAGGTTACTTGCGCTGTATCATTAGGAGGATTCATAAACATTTGAGTACCAGTTTTGGGATGCTTCTATTTGCTGAAATTTAAGCAATAATAGTTTTTCATTTCGTAAAAAAAAAAAAGAGTTAATTGTTTTTCATGTGTGGCATTTTGATGCGTGCATTGTCACCTTATTTATAAGTGGGCTGGCCACCGCAGGCTGAGCAATTGACAACTTAAGGAAAAGTTAAGGGGCGTTATCGTGTTAATGTGCTGTTGTTATGTCTGTTTTGCAGCTGTGCATGATTGCTTACATCTGGCTTGCTGAATAAAATGGAAAACCCTGAAAAAGAAAGCCCTGCGGGGAACAAGCAAGAAGAAGAGGGGCATCGAAGCAAGCAAGACGATGAGGTGACCTTGAATATCTCTCACAAATCTTGAGTGACATGACTTGTATCGAATTAAACATATTTCACTCAAGTTACAACTGAAAATCAGAAATTTATCCGGGGTGCTCAAAATTACTTGTTCACTTGATCATCAACATACCAAGTTGCTCTCTTCAAACATTCCCCTTACCTGCATCGTGCCTTGATCGAACTGTGAATGATGGATATGCATTGTGCTCAAATGTATGGGTTTTCATCTTTTGTTTTGTCAACTACATGTTGTTATGAATTAGAGGCTTGATTTTAAGGATCATCATGTAACTAGTGAAGTGCGGGCTTCTTGATGACCCTTGTAGACTATCAGAATAAAAAAGGCTGAATAAAAAATAATAGCAAACCTGGTAAAATATTTCATTTTTTAGTCTGCCTGTGTGCCGTTATATCACGTGCCAGAGCAAGCTATTTGTAGTTAAAAATGCTATTTGATATAAGCTATCTCCTATTGGCGCTTGATTCTGATACGACTGAGAAAGCTGTTAAATTAGCTTTCCATGCATGTTACAACATCTGTCAAACTACTGCTGCCTTATGTTCAAGATGTTCTATTTTTTCTTAGAAACTAATTGTCTGCAGAAGGCCCGTCTTGAAGAATACAAAAGGCTTATTGATCTAAAGGCTGCTCTTCGGCAGAGTAACATCAACCCTAAAAGACCTGGTATTGTCTTTTTTTCTTTGAGTAATGTTTGTTTTCATCGAAATCACTGCCATCATTTAGTCTGCAATGTGGTTCAATAAGTCAAGATGCCTTTTGGCGAGGGATAAACTGATACAGAAATCAAGTTATAAATATCTTCACTAAATACCTCTTAAATTAAGTGTAAAATTTTTATTTCTTTGGATTGTACACTGTTGGGGTCTAAAAAACAGCGTACCAGTCTTTGGAGTCACTGGGTGACTTGCTTTTCTCATCTTCTATTGCCAGCATGCATGGTTGTTTTTTTACAAGTCTGTTTAAATCGACTTTTTTCCCCCCTAAAGTTATTTATACGGGGACTATAGTGCTATTTTGTTTCTTTAGTTGCTCACCAAATATTGGGATAAATAACCTAGTGGGCTGTAGCCCAAAGAGCCAGCTTTTTTTTGGTAGGTTTCTTGCTCCAAAAGCGTAAAAGAAAGACCCACTTCATTAAGGAGAAGAAAAATCACTATTACTAAGTCCATTTCAGCCATATCTAAAGCCAAGGTCTGCTTTGGCAAGGAGGGGAGAATATTAATTTATAATGCATACACCCCTCCTCTCCCTGCAACTTCAGTTGACCTTTTAACCTCAAATTAGTACCCAACAACCTGCCAGGTTTTACCTTCGAACCGAACATGGGATCAGATTAGTCCCAGCCAACATTTCCCAGCACCATCTCCCATATCACAAACCAAAGGGCAACCTAATGTGTTCCTATCAGAACTTTGTACAGAATTTGCATGTTTCTACATTATTTCCATTTCTATTTCTACTGTTGCTTTTTGTATCAGAGATGCTAGTTAATGCTTGAGATCTCTGTCTTGATTGATTTTTCGTTTCAGATGCAAGTCATCTAAGGACTCTTGATTCCAGTATTAAACGTAATACAGCAGTTATCAAGAAGCTAAAGATGATAAATGATGAAACAAAGGATGTGTTAATTGAAGAGCTGAAAACTGTTAACTTAAGCAAATTTGTCAGCGAAGCAGTTTCTTACATCTGTGAGGCCAAGCTTCGTTCTACTGATATACAAGCTGCAGTTCAGGTATGCGCAGTAGTAATAGTAAGGTCTTGTCAGTTTCTAGTTTTTCTTTGGGTCTTGGTACCCTGTACACAATTTGGTTCTTTAAGTTTCAAAAAAAAAACTTTGGTTCTTTAATAAATCCACAGTGGGAGCCTCTCCTACTGTTTACGCTTCAAAAATAAAAAAAAACAGTAAGGTCTTGTGGTTTACTTAGTCAAATCATGTTCTGAAATATATTATATATGTTAAATCTGTCTTGTAGCCTTTATGGAAGATCTATTCCAGTATGCAGTAGCCAGTAGGGGCTTTCCATACTGTAATACCCTAAAAAAAGAAGATTTATTCTAGTACATGGATGAGCTACATGTCTTGTATATAAAAGACTGTGTCGCACTCTACTTTATACTAGCAGTTAAATCTGAATTTACTTGTCCACTGGTGCACTTTTTGTTTATTACTTTTATCTTATTGACAATATTTTCATTAATCTGGAAGCTATTAATCTTACAATCGAATTCTCATGTAATGTAGATTTGCTCACTGATTCATCAAAGATACATAGACTTCTCTCCTTGCCTTATTCAAGGACTCTTGAAGGTCTTCTTTCCTGAGAAGTCTGTAGAATCTGATTCAGATAAGAACGCAAGAGCCATGAAGAAGAGAAGCACACTAAGATTGCTTATTGAACTGTACTTTGTTGGAATTGTTGAAGACGCCAGTACTTTCACAACCATTATAAAGGAGCTTACATCACTGGAGCATTTGAAGGATCGCGAAACAACTCAGACAAATTTATCTCTGCTTGCTAGTTTTGCTCGACAAGGAAGAATTTTTATTGGATTGCAACATGAGGAAGATGTTTATGATGAGGTCGGTAACATTTCAGTTTCAGTGAAATTGCAGATCAGACAACAGTCTTAAATAGATGTCTTTCGTGCACTCAAACTTAAATAAACCTAAAAATGTAAAGATTCCTTTCATGAAAATACTTTTATATAGATATATTTTCAAATCGTAACTACAATTGCATAGAAGAGTAATGGCAAAGGCATAGATTTGGGTACCATGATGATGTCCTAGACGGCAAGTAAAATAGAATAGAACTGGATGTAGTCTTTTTAGTATACTCTGCAGGCCAGAAGGGCACATGCTAAAATGCCAGTTTTGGGGAATTCTTTTAAATGATATTGGAAGATATATTTTTTTGGGGGAAACGCAGGAGAGCTGCGCTTCTTTGTATTAGAGAGAGAAAAATGGTCCCCTTACATCTTCCTCATCTCATACAGGGACCAAGTATGAGACTTGGTATACAACAAAACTAAAACGAAGAACGGAACAACAAATACAGCAAGACCAACGGAGAGGAACTATTGCAGAAGTCCTCCACCTAGCCCTAGTTCCTCCAATATTGGAAGATAATTTGATTAGTGTACATCTATATTCATTGGAAAATAACTGCATTCATCCATTCAGAGCTTTAGTTGCGACACAATGATATATGCATACATGATATATTAAATTGTTGTGGTCGAATGCCATCATAGGCGACATGATGTCCATATATTTACCAGTTGGTTCACCAACAAGAATGATACAGCGCGTCAAAAAGGAAAATGATATAGCACTAGCTATCTATGTATTATGGCTACTGATGACATGTATTGTCTGCTGCAGTTCTTTATGGGCCTCAATATTACTTCTGATCAGAAGAGGATCTTTAAGAAAGCCTTGTGCACGTATTATGACTCAGCAACTGAGCTTCTCCTGTCAGAACATGTGGTAACTGCATTTTCTTTAATACTTTGACATAGTCAGGTTATCAGTCTGCTTAGTGTTTTCTTAATCTTTTTGAGCTACCATCTCATGTATATGAACGCATCAATATCAATTATGCAGTCTCTTCGTTCGATGGAGTTAGAAAATGCAAAAGTTTTGAATGCCAAAGGAGAACTAAGTGATGAGAATACTGCTTCATATGAGAAGGCTAGAAAATCTTTTGATCAGTTGCTTCGCTGTGTTTCCTCGTGAGTTTTCTTTCTGAGAAATAGCATCCTATTTTGTTCCTTTAGGTTAACTGGTTATGTATCTGCACAACAATCTATTTATTTAGTGCATGTAATTGGAAATAATTATGATCACCTTTTCATACTTTACTTTAGATTTCTTTTTTTAGCTGAAATACCGATTTTTCCATTTTTTTTTCCCACACCAGACTAGGAGTTAATTGAGATTAAGCAACAAAAACATGTGATTCTGAACTACTTGGCACATTTGGGAGATTAAGCAACAAAAACTGTCGACACCAGAATAGTTGCTACCATGGTAATCTGGTCTTCTTTTAATTCTTTCTTTTATTTCTTTTTGTTATTACATGTTACTAAGGAATAAGCTATAGGTCTACAAATATTGTTCGTTTTTTCTCTTCAGCTCAGTGATACCTTTGTAGAATCATATACATCTCTTTGCAATGTACATTAATGTTGACAAAAATAATAAATATTTTGTAGCTTAGCTGAAGCTATCGACATGCAGCCTCCTGTTATGCCGGAAGATGGACATACAACAAGGGTTGCTACAGGGTCTGACTTTACTCCTGAGAAAGAATCCTCTGCAGTGCAACCTATATGGGATGATGAAGACACTAAGGCTTTCTATGAATCTTTACCTGATCTCAGGTTTTTTCTTGTATCAACATTATATTTTACATAGCCTACAGAGTAACTCTACCATGTGTTTTTCTCACCTGTGTATATGAACAGAGCATTTGTACCTGCTATATTACTGGGAGAAGCTGAAACAAAGTTGGTAGATCAACATGAAAAGGTTCATGAGCAATCTAAAGTAAGGCTCTCGAATACTCTAGGCTACTGGATCATTCAAACTCCATATTTTTATAGTTTGTACAAATATCTATAAGAATTCTGCAAGGTTCAGTATTGGGTTCATGAGCTGAGATGATAAACATTTTCTTGGCGCCTTCTGAAGTCGCAGCTATCTGATCATCTTTCTTCTCATTTCCTTTCTTCCCCGTTTGAGGTTTTGGCTCGTTGGTGGCACAAACGTAGTCATTTGTCTGAATAGTGTAGTCTCCTTTCACTCTTGTACCTTTAGTTCTAAACACAAATATGTACTGCTACTTTCCAGTTTATATATTCTGTTCATTTTTTAGGGTAATACTGTGACATTTTTTGGATTACAGTATGAGGAACAACACATTACTGTAACTACCATTTGCACGATGGCCAGAACATTCCCAACTTTTCTTCTGTTCTCCAATAACACGTTCATTTATTCTTTGTTACTAAGCTTGCTGAATTTTATTTTTTTAGGAGTGTACCTTGCAACCAGAGACTGAAGTACAGAATAATGGCGAAACTTGTGTCTCTGAACATCAAACGGAGGTAAAAGAAAATGGGAACATCAATAAAGAAAACAAAGAAACAGAAAAGGCGGAAAAAGAAAAATATGAAGAAAAGGTTCTTGACAGAAAAGGAGATGGTCCAAGCTTGGATAACATGCTTCAGAAATTGCCAAGATGTGTTAGCCGTGATTTGATTGATCAATTTACAGTAAGAACAAATGCTATGTTTTGTATATGACCGTACATTTGAGACAGTTATGCCCCCTTATTCTTAAGCTAGTTTTCTTTCTCCAGGTAGAGTTTTGCTATCTGAATTCGAAAGCAAACAGGAAGAAACTTGTCCGGGCATTGTTCACTGTTCCAAGGACTTCTTTGGAACTGTTACCTTACTATTCCCGACTAGTCGCCACACTGTCCCCATTTATGAAGGATCTTCCAAGTATGCTACTGTCGATGCTCGAAGAGGAGTTTAATTTTTTGATAAATAAGAAGGTTTGTTTGTACAATGCTATTTGGTACTCTAAGCAATCTTTCTTTCACACATAACAAATTTTTATGGTTCGACCGTTAGCACTAACTTATATTAATGTTCCCTTTTCAGGATCAGATCAAAATTGAAACAAAAATTAGAAACATTAGGTTCATTGGGGAGCTGTGCAAGTTCAAAATTGCGCCTTCAAGCCTTGTCTTTAGCTGTTTGAAGGTATGGCACATCTACACATGGATTGCCAGCTTACTTCTCTCGAATTTGGAAATTTGCATGTGATTTGTTTGCCAACTTTGAGCTGTTGTGGAATACTTTCTGTTCGTGCTCTCTTTCTTTCCATCGGAAGTAGTCATAAATATTTTCCAGTTGGTAAAGGAAACTACTTGTGCTCTTGGTGGAACATTAGTTAGTAGGCGCCAGGCAGCTAGATAGCATGCTGCATTTTAAATAATACTTAACGAAGTATCGTCTACTGTGTATGTTTTCTTTATGTCAAAGTATTGTAACCTAATCATAAGATCCTTCCGCATGAACTTAACTTAGCCTTTATATTTTCAGGCTTGCTTAGATGATTTCAGTCATCATAACATTGACATGGCCTGCAACCTTCTCGAGACCTGTGGCCGCTTTCTTTATCGTTCACCAGAAACTACAATTCGCATGTCTAACATGTTGGAGATATTGAGGAGATTGAAAAATGTCAAGAATTTGGATCCACGGCATAGCACACTTGTTGAGAATGCCTATTACCTATGTAAACCTCCAGAAAGATCTTCCAGAGTCTCTAAAGCTCGGCCACCTCTACATCAAGTAAGAATTTTCATATCTTCTCTAATTAATTTATTAGCACTTGTACATGAATTTTTACACCGAATGTAATGTTAATTTTCAATGCATGCAGTACATAAGGAAGTTGCTTTTCTCAGATCTTGACAAATCAACTGTTCAACATGTGCTTCGTCAGTTACGCAAGTTACCTTGGGCAGAGTGTGAAAATTACCTTGTGAAGTGTTTTCTAAAGGTTCACAAGGGAAAGTACAGCCATGTTCACCTGATTGCTCTACTCACTGCTGGTCTTAGTCGCTATCATGATGGCTTTGCTGTGGCTGTGGTGGATGAGGTGAGTTACTTTAGTTGAAATGATTTACCGTTTGAATTGAAATCAATTGCAAAAAAATCATCTGTTTTTCTCACTTTACATTCAATATGGCTTGTAAAGTTACAGTGTCACTTATGTGTCATTCACTGGGACTTAATCCTGCACCAGTATACGCTTGTATGACTATCCACATTCCTTTTCTTTGCATTCTAAAAAAAGCTCGGCCAGGGGGATTGACCTCCACCCGCGGTATTGTGTTAAGAAGAAGAAAGCCTTCTCACACCAGCCGAGAAAATCCCCGAACCCCTCTCCCACCCTTACACAGGACCCGCTCACCAGGTGAGACTGGGCCGGGGCAAAGCACCGTAGCCCAGCTGGGCCGGGTTTCCAACCATGCTTTGGGAATTGGGAGATGCGAGTGAATTTTTTAACCTCAGTCCGAAATTCGCTCCCACCGGGAATCGAACTCGAGACCTGAGGAGGTGCCGCTGGAGCTCCTAGCCAACCGGCCACAGTCCTTTGGCCTTTTCTTTACATTCTTTGGTTTTGGCTTTTCTGAAATCAAATATCAGCAAATATACGCACATTTTTGTTCCTCTGCCCTTTTTGGGTGATTTGACATTGATTGCTGTCATTTCTTATTGATCTTATAAGCATATTGATGGCTCGTTATGTCTCTTAAACGATCTGTCATATGCGTATAAAACAACGACATATTAAGACTTTATTTAATTTCATTTGTAATTGTAAATGACCCTCCTTTTTATCTGGATGCAGCTTCTAGAGGAGATTAGAGTTGGACTTGAGCTAAATGACTATGCAATGCAACAGCGGCGCCTTGCCCATATGAGATTTCTTGGGGAGCTATATAACTATGAGCATATTGATTCATCAGTTATATTTGAGACACTTAACATTATTATTGTTTTTGGTCATGGAACGCCTGAGGTAAGCTAATAGTTGAGCAAAATTGGAGGCAACTTATCATTGATACTGCTCCCGTAATACTTTGGATTTTTGATAATGAATGTTAGAGGATCTATTTTGTTGCCCACGTTTCCTGATTTGGTATTTCAAAAACCTGCATGCATTATTAAATTAGATAGAGTTCTTAATTAATTGACTCTTGACTTTGCCATTCTAAAACATGTTAATTCGTTTCTATCAAAACTATGTATAACCTTAAAGCCACAACTTCTTTTTCTTGGCATATTCAGTTCTGAAAATTGTGATAAGTTTTTCTTACATAGTTTCTGAACATTATTCTCACTCCACATCACTAATGCTATATGGTTGCTTTATTCTCTATATTTCATCTAATCTATATGTTAATGACATATTATTTATTTCCAAAAAATATTCTGTGTTTATATCCTGTGCAGCAAGATCTATTGGATCCGCCGGAAGACTTTTTCAGGATCAGGCTGATCATTACACTTCTCCAGACCTGTGGTCACTATTTTGGTAGAGGCTCGTCTAAAAGAAAGCTTGATAGATATTTGTTATCTTTTCAAAGATATGCCCTCAGCAAAGGGACTTTACCACTTGACGTAGAGTTTGATGTTCAGGTTAGTCTTTGTTCACAAAGAGATGTTAATTTTACATCACAACTTCTTAAGTGTGATAACATATCGCGACTGATATATTTCTAAGAAGACAAGACAAGCCTACATAACTGTTATTCTGCACTGCGATAAATTGTTTCCACTGTTAATGAAACAGAATCAAGTAATACTTCCTTGCTAGCTCTTTGGTGTGCTTCACCATTTTGTAAGTCATGATTGGGCATTAGTCCAATGGAACATTAGAGATAGAAGATGTGCTACTACCATTATTGAAGATTCTCATGCAATTTTTACTTGATAGGCATTTCTTATTATCCATGTTAGAGCTGAGTTCAACGGAAGCACAAGAGTGTCATATCTTGATCTAATATTAAACATTATACAGAGTGCCCCTAGGGAGTACAGACTCAAATGCACCAAAATTCAGAATTCTTTCTTGTGGAGTGTAGGCTCCACATGTGGTCCTGTCTAAATTCGTAAAACATATGATTTCTATTCTAGTTTGTAAGTGGCTTCGAGGTTCTAATTCACTTATATATGTTCACAGGACATGTTTGCTGAGCTGCGGCCCAACATGACTAGGTATTCATCTATAGAAGAATTAAATGACGCGCAAGTTAAGCTTGAGAATGAGTGTGTGGTCTCAGCTGAGGAAGGTGGAGACGAGCGGCATGCAGACAGCAAATCACGGTTAAAACAATCTGAAAGTGCTGCTTTTGATGCCAACGGCAAGAGGTTAGTGAATAGACGTGATGAAAATGGTAGGGACCATGAAGGAGCCGCAGATAGCGGGAGCTCTTTAGATAGCACAAGCAGATATCGGGATGGACTTGAACACGAGGAAGAATTTCCATGTGAGGAGAACTCTTCAGATAGCACTATTGATTCTGATGAAGAAGGATGTGTTCGTGTTCGACAGAAGGTGCAAGTTGATCCTAAGGAGCAAGAAGACTTTGATCGAGAGTTGAAAGCCCTTCTTCAGGAGAGCTTGGAGTCACGCAAGTTGGAGCCACGGGCCAGGCCCTCTGTGCACATGAAGATTCCAATGAATGCCTTTGAGGGGTCAAAGGACTCGGTGGCCACTGAAACAGCAGGTGGAGAAAATTCGTATGATGATAGTGGACGATCTGGGGGTGCTGGCAAAGTGTGTGTCAAGGTGCTCGTGAAGAAAGGGCATAAGCAGCAGACGAAGAAAATGCTCATTCCCGGGGACTGCTCACTTGTGGATAGCACAAAGCAGCAGGAGGCTACTGCTGCTGAGCTCGAGGAGAAGCAAAACATCAAGCGGATTATTCTTGAGTACAACGAAAGGGAGGAGGAAGAACTGAACGGAGGATCGTTGCAGGCTGGTGACGGGGGTCAAGGAGGAAGCGGCAGTACAACCCTCGCCGGGCGCGATAGCTGCTGGGACGTGGCAAGCAGGGGTGGAGGTGGTCGGCAGCACTTCTACATTGCTGGTGGTGCCTACCGTGGTTATGGAAACGGAAGAAGGTGAGCTGTGGTTTACATCCATTCTGTTGCCCCAGGATGTGGAATTAACTGCTTGACTGAAGCTTGCTCCGTAACGTAAGGTCGTATGTAGTATTGCTCGACGATGAGAAACGATACGTTTTCATCTTGGTAACTGGCTAGGAGGTTATGCTTGTACATAAGGTGTTTTCCACTACCTTAGATAAAGGTAGCGCGTAGTACTCCTATATCCAGGAGCTCAACTGATACCTGGCAATGGTGACCCCCATTGAGACCCACGTGGACGCGATTACCTTAGGATGACCGTTGACTTTGGTTAGTATATTTTGAAGTCCTTTCCTCTGTCTTTTTGTCCATGTGTGCATAATCCTCTAGAAATGAGTCGATCCTAAAACAGAGGAGTATAATGAGGGGTCAATCTTAATTTGTGCGCCAAAAAAGGATAGTAAAGACCTTAGCATGGGAGTCCTAGCTCAGTTTAATTCGTGTGGCTTCCTTCTCGGTGGCCTTTTACTTACCCATTTAAACTGCGCCTGCTTCTTGTGCTCCATGATCAGGATTTCTCAGTAATATTGCACCTGCGTGTGTCTGCCATGAGCTAATAGAGCTCGGGAGACAGCGAGGCACCCTAGTGACCGGAACGAGCCGAGGTGAGATCGAGGCGTCGAGCTAATGGGATTGCGCGGCGGTGGCTCCAGTACCTCACGGCACTGCGGCACTTCGGCCCCAAGCTGCGTGTCAGACGTCACGTCGAACGCCTGTAGAATCACAGGGGAGCGCATCTCCGGCCGCCACGAACCACCCATGATTACCTCTTTAGAACCCGGTTCGCCGTCGTCTCCCTGAAAGGCCGAGCGAGAGCGCACAAGCACAAACCACGGCAGGCCCTACGGAACGGAGGAATCTATCCACCTCTCCCTCGCCACCCGGATCCGTGCATATCTGGAGTGCTGCCCCAGCGCCGTCCTCGCTGCTGCTAGCTCCCGCCTTGGCGGATCGGATCCACGAGTGGGGGCGGTTATGACGCGCAAGTTGCCGTGGCGGAGGGAGAAAAGCTGGCCATCCATAGTTGCGGGAGCACCGGAAAGCGAAGTCGTCGTCCTCGTAGTGCTAGTGCCCGGGGCTGGAATCTCTCTCCGGCGCCCCAAGTGGATCCTGTCACCGTGTCACTCGCGCGCGCACCTGGCTAGTACGAGTAGCTTCTTTTTTTCCTCCAAGGAATCTTCGTGCGCGTCGTGCGCGAGCGAGCGAGCGAGCGGCAGAGGGTTCTGTTTGCTCTGGCTTTTCGCGGGGCTTGTTTGACTCTTGGAGGGATCTCAGAGGGAGGGAGGGAGAGGGAGACAGGATTGAGATTCCGCGCCAAGTTGGGTGATTTCTTCTTGCTCGCTCGCTCGCTGCCTCTTTATTTATGGAGTGGGCCGGACCGAATAAAGCGCCCGGATTCTGCCCATTCTCGCTTTGCTTTCAGAAGTAGGATTTCTCGTCATCGCCTGGCCCCTTTTTTAAGGGCGAACGCTCGCTCTCTCCCCCCTCTGTTCTTGGTTGATCCCGGTTGGATTTGGATAAAGCCGGCGCGGCTCCGCGTATAATATCCGCCTGGCTCCGCCTCTCAGGTGGCTGCGATGTGCAAAAGCGGACATCTTTCCTTCCTCGCCAGTGTTGTCCAGTGCTCTGCTTTGCGCGAACTTAAGCTTTAGTTTCCTTTTGTTGAAGCAACTTGCGCGTAATAAGCTATAGTGTGTGCGTCGTGCGAGCATCGCTTTTTACCGGGCGATTTGACTCGTGGCTCGTTCGAGGGATCGATGGGTCGTCGCGCCACAGGCCTACAGGTGACACTGATGTGGAGTGCATCCACTAACATTAACAAGTAGGCCGACGTGGCTGCAGGCACTTCCTGCCTGTGAGTGCACGAATCGTGCTACCTATTTGCTGCAAGGGAATGAGAGATAGAGGCCCTTGCAACCGAACCATGTTCTTCGGTCCATTCTACTAGTCTACTTGCAGTGTGCGCGGCACCAAGTGTACGTAGTGTACCATACCTGCGAAATGGATGTAGGTATAGCCATAGCTTTGCCCCGAGAAAGAACAGCGCTCATGCATCTGGATTATGCTGGTGTGGTTAGTCCGATTGGGCTGGAGGGCCAAATTCGCCGTTTTGGGAGGAAGGCTTTGGTCTCCCGTGTGATGGGCCCGGGCTCCCACATCGGAGGGACCACCCAAAAGAATGCTGCACCTCTCGCTCGCTGGGCGATGCATCATGCATGCTGCTGCTCTGCGTAGTGACCACCAGCGCGGCATTGCAATTCCGGCTACTTGCGTGGGGCCTGCCTCTTTTAATATGCGCCCGTACATTTCACACGATTTCCGAATGAGAAAACATGACTGGAGTAGATTTTCTTATTGTACCACAAAGAATTCGTTTTTTGGGGGTAGAGGCGTAGAGCAAGTGTAGTGAAAAAGAACTGCCGGAGAAGGGAAATAAAGGCAGATCTATAAAGCACTTGCTCCAAACCTTTTTCGGCACAGACTAAATATTCTCGAAAGGAAGTCGCTCTGCATGGGAAGTGGCCTCAATTAAGTAGCGCATGAAGGATTCGTTCGTTGGCACTAGTGTAAGCAGTACGAATAATGTTTCGTCCTGACTCCTGAATTGAGCATCTTATAATTCCTTAGTTACGCTGTAACAGAGCGGGTAATTGCAACTCGTTTCAGTCTTTCAGAGGCCTGCGTTGCACTTGAGCACTTCCCTACTGATGTCTTCTTCTTCACCCCGCCAGATAAGTGCATCATGGTCTGGTGACACGTTGTCCGCCGCGACGCCTGCGCGCCATGCCCATGCGTCACGAGCCGCGCGCAAAAGGCTTAACACGTGGATCTGTGCACTGCCAACGTGCAGTACGTACCAGTAGCATCCTTCTGTCCACGACAACATTTTAACACACGTTACTCGAATTCCGATGGCGATGCTGCTACTACTTGTGATCGGTGTCAGGCTCGTTGTCAACAGGGCACGTGACGCACCGAGCCTTTCGAGGTGGATGGCCCGGACCGGGAACGCTCGGCGCGTGCGGCAACTTGCAGCAGGGCGCTGCGTGCGCTACACGCGCCGTGTGAAACGTTGCCGCTGTCGCTTGCGGTCACCCGCGCCCGCGCCGCCGGGTCGGAGTTGGTGGCTTGGCTGATTCATCCATCCTCCGCCGCCCGAGGCCAGGTGGATCCCGCGCCCTTTTTGCGGCCGCCGCCGCGCGCGGCGTTGCTCGTCGATCGTCAATTATTGGCAGAAATCGATCACGTTGTTTCGCCGTGCGCGAGCGCTCGCTTCGTCTCACCGGGCACGCGCCGCGTCGAGGTGGTGAACGGCGCGCGGCGTCGCCAACGCGTTGGCCGTTGGGTTGCCTTTGCCCCCGGGCACCGGCCCATACAAAGCTTTCAAGCTGCTTCTCGTCCGGGGTCTCGCTCGCTTCTCGCCTGCTTATGGATAAGAATAAACCGCACCACCACGACACGATATTTTTCCTCCTCTTCCCACTTCCCAGATGCTAGAGCCACTGATTCCGGCTTTGCACAAACACGACACGTGCCGGTGGAATGCGAACTAGATCCTCCATTCCTCCTCCAAAAAAAAAATCTTGACACGGGCTGATTCATATTCTTGCTAAGCTACTAGCACTGCTCCACGCTCTAGGCAAAGGCAACGACCGGACCGGCGGCCACTTACTCTGACGATCGATATATACCAGACTCTCAAATTGCTCCACCGAATTTGATTCCTTATATGGTCACATGGCCAACCTTTTTCACGACATGACGCGCCCGGACTTTTGGGTGCTGTGCTCTGCACCCACGCACAAAAGCCACCACCACCATTTTTGTTGTCTGATCGATCGAGCTGACCCAGAAGAAGGCCTCGCCTCGCGATGGACTGGATGGTAGTAGACTTGTTAGTGAATCTTTGGGCGCGGCACGTCGGTAGGTCCTAGCACGGATTCCCGTTGCTGGATGGTAATTGCGCGTGCTGAGTCACGCCCAAATAGCGCGGTGGGTGTCTTTACATGCACTCTTAGTTTTGGTTCTCAGAAAATTTAGTAGGATCCGATTCCATGTCCACATTGAGATCGAAAAAGGGAGGTTCCGTGGGGAATGGAACGGGCACTCAAGTCTCAGGCTGCACTAGAAAACAACAAATAGACATGCAAATTCAGGTCGGGTGTGAAGCAAGGAGTGAAATAGAGGCCTACAAGCCTTTCACCCTTCGCTGATAAAGTAAGTCGCTTCTAGTTAAGGTCTGCACATAAATAATTAAGAGACCTTTTAGGCGTATGGGTCCATCCTCCACTCGTCTCCCATGGTGTTCAATACTCCTCATACTATAATAGAGGAAATGTTAGGTGTAGAAAACTGAATAAGCTTTTGATTATTTTGAATAATTCCCATAGTACCCAAGTAATTTGTGATGACAAGTGAGTTTTGACCCACAACTGACAGACTTATATTTCAGAAGTCATTTTGCACAAGAGCCACCAAACTACAGGTTTGTCCAATTTCTATGTTAAATAGAGTAAAGATTTACATACGTCTCCCTTGTACAACCAAGCTATACGATCAAGCAAAACTGCTAGCATGTTTGTTACTAGCCCACACGCAAGTGACGTTCGTAGAGACCGGCAGAACGAATGAGTTGTGTGTAAGGACTCAAAGATAAAAGTGAACTCCACCACTCCATGTTTAGGCCAAAATTTTAGTTCGCACAAGCAACAACATCAAATTGTAGATTTTTTTTTTGAGGTAGCATCATCTTACACAGAATAAATGCTCCCTTGCCATTTTATATGAGAGGTAGTAATTATTTTAGTACACATTCAATTTAACCGATTGCAATCTCAAAATACCTAAAAGCTTGGTAAGTTAAAATGTAATCCCATTTGACAACGAATTTGTATTATTGAATAGAGCAGCGTGTGAAACACAATCAAAGGTTTTGGAGCACCACGAGCACAACCATGGTTTCTGCCTACAGTTTGCAAAACCGCTGAAAACCACGTGGTTTTTGCTAAAATCGGTCCGGCTCAGTTACTATAAACGTTCAGTTTTTGAGGTGTCCCTAAGGCGAGGTTCCGTATCTCCTTATATGCGGATGATGTTATATTCTTCATCTCACCGGTCGTGCAAGATCTCATACTTATCATGGAGATCTTGCGTATCTTCGAAGAAGCCACAGGGTTGGCCACAAACTACTCCAAGAGTAACTTCTACTCCATCCGTTGCTCTGAGGAGGAGGTTCTGCGGGTTGCATCCTTCCTCCCCTGTGAGGAGGGGGTGTTCCCCTGTAATACCTGGGCGTGCCCCTCTCCATTTGGAGGCTATCCAAAACGGACCTGCAACCTCTAGTCGATAAGGTCGCTGACAGGCTACCAGCATGGCGAGGCAGACTAATGAATAAGGGTGGTCGTCTGATTCACACTAAGGTCACCCTCTCGGCAATTCCAGTCTACCTTTCCATTGCGGTCGGCTTATCAAAATGGGCAATCGATGCCATTGAAAAGATATTGAAAGCATTCCTTTGGAAGGGTACTGAAGCAGTCTCTGGAGGGCATTGTGCGGTCGCTTGGACCAAGGTTTGCCGTCCCCTGCCGCTTGGAGGGTTGGGCTTACGGGACCTTAAACTCTCGGGCTGGGCACTACGACTCCGTTGGAATTGGCTTGCCCGGGTCGAGCCTGACAAAGCTTGGGCCACTCTGCCAGTTTCTACAAGTACCTCCGCGCAGGCGCTTTTTGACTTATCAACCTCGGTGGTCGTGGGGAATGGGAAGGCAACCCTGTTTTGGCGAGACAATTGGCTAGATGGTCGTTCAATTGCCTCCATTGCCCCGCACTTGGTCGACGCGGTGCCAGTTGTGACCCGCAATACTAGATTAGTTTCGGACGCCCTGATTAGGCGTCGCTGGTCCCGGGACATCAAAGGACCACTTACTGTCCAGGTTATCCTTGGGTTCTTCAGAGTCCTGCACCTAACATCACAGGTCGTCCTATCCACTGAGCCCGATCAGTTTCGTTGGAAATGGACTACCGATGGTCGCTTCACAGTGTCGAGCGCATACCAAGCTTTTTTCATTGGGCAAACAGAGGTTCTTGGGGCGCGAATGTTATGGAAAACCCAAGCCCCAAACACCTGTCGATTCTTCTTCTGGCTGGTCCTCCATGAGAGATGTTGGACCTCCAATAGGCTGCTCCGCCACAGCCTTCGTGATGACGACATTTGTGCGCTCTGTGCACAGGACTCAGAAACATTGGATCACCTTCTCCTGCATTGTGTCCACAGTAGAGAGACTTGGTTCCGTGTACTACGACGGTTGGGGCTACAGCATGTCGCGCCGGACGATGAAGCCCCACCAATGGTCGAATGGTGGCTCAGGTCACGCAAGCTAGTTGTCAAGGACAAACGACCGGGGTTTGATACCTTAGTCATCTTGGTCGCATGGAGGCTTTGGAAAGAACGAAACAAGAGGGTGTTCGAATTCCAAGCCCTACAACCGGTCGCGCTAGCGCAGCAAATCATGGATGAGGCGTCGCTTTGGTCTTCGGCCAGGTTCTCCAAGTTGAGGAGGCTGCTGGTACCTAGGAGTTTAGGCGGGTAGTCTTCTCCAGCTTAGGGTCTGCGTAGTTTTTCCTTCCTTCTGTCTTTGTCCTGCGTGGGGTGGTTGCCGTTCTGCTGTTCTGTTCTTTTCCTTTGTTTGTTTTTTGTGTCTGTGACTGTTTTGAACCTTCGGGTCGTCTTGTAATTCTCACTCTTCTTCTTAATGAAATACGTGCTCCGCACGTTCTCGAAAAAAAAAAGTTTTCGCACGAAACCGACTCTACCTACTATAGCAAGAAACAAAAACTTTCGATTTTTCCGTTTTACGTTTTTTTCCGGTTCGCGACTTTGAGAACCTTGCCACCTACTTTAGTGAACGCTGTAGCTCATAGCATTAATACGAAACAGAAAAAATGGTTTTAAAATAGCACAAGCAGCTTTCATCACATGAGAAAGCTGGAAACCAACCGAGAAGGGAAAGGGAAGGAGGTGGGGGAAACCTAAGATAGAAACCAGTAGTGGCAATTTCATATTTTGAGGCCCTTGCCAGCACCAGCGTCGGCTCTGGTGAATTCCAACAGAGATCGCCTTCCTTCCCTTCCCTCCCCCTCGACCTCTGATCCTTTTCGCTTGTGCAAGTTGTTAAATTTGCGCACGACTTTGGCTTTTGGAGGCAGGGCATATACGGTTTACTGGTGCGGCGGGGCCGCCGCTTTCTCGGCCTCTCCCCGGCACTCCCATTGGAGCGCGCAAAGCCGGGCGGCACCATTTAAAGAAGCAAACTGCACTACCACCACCACCATCCACCACCGCGCGCACCGTCACGCACCAACGCACACCTGGCTGGGGATCAATTGCAGATTTGTTCGCTGTCTTCTCAGCCTCCCGGCTTGGGGGTCTCCTGCTTCAGCGTGAGATCGAGCAGATATATCAGATTCGGGGTAGCTGGTAAGTTCGTTGAGCGGTGGTTTCCCTGTAATCTGTTTGGATTCTCGGTGGCTGTGTTTCTTGATTGGTTCGGTTCTGGTAGAATTTTTGGGGCCGGTCTCCTCTGCGAGTGTTTTCTTGGTTTGCTTCTCTGGTTGGAATTGTATGAACTCGTGTGTGAAAAGTAAGTTCCTGGATAGTGTTTTGCATGGATATTGTACGGCCATGGTTGATTGGCCGTGTCTAACTTTATGTAGGCTAATCATTATCATTACTAGGATTTGGTTTTTCGAGGTCATTTTCTAGTACTTAAGAACTGCAGGGAGCAGAGTGTTCAGGTCTCTGTCCACAAGTTTCTTTCTTAATTCCATTCTTTTATGGATTTATCTTGTCATTTTTTGTTTGTTTGTTGCGATTCAGGGTTCACGAGTGTATGCATGCACTCTGTATTATAACGTCTCTGATTTTGCAAAAGGTTCTGCACGAGTGTTGGTCCATCATACTAGTTGTTCCTGTATCTTTGAATTTTATCTCTGCTTGGACCTATACTTGGTCAGAACAATTCATGATATGATGTTTTAGTGTTGTGTTCCTCATAGTCATAGCGTTGATGAGAGTTTTATTTTGAGAAATGGCAAAACGTTGCAGTTCTGAATTGGAAATTTGCCAAGTGAACCAGAATATGTTTTTAGTACTATTCATTTGTTTGCCAGACCGTCTCTTGATTCTTAGCGCATTGCGTTTGCCCAACATGGAAATTTGAGTTTTCTTTCTTAGTTTGATCTGTCTGTTTTGAAAGTTAACTTTCTTTGACATGTTTAATGTCATCTGCAGGAAAACTTAGTTGTGGGAGCTTTGAAAACTTGGAGATTGCTTGAGTTCTCGAGAGTTTGCTGTGTGTGCAGATGGCAGACGACCCTAATATGAACTTTGGGCCATTTTCCCAGTCACTCTGCAATCAGCAAGTCGTTTCATTTCAGACAAGCGCGACAACTAGTGGGTCAGGAGTCATGCCAGGGTACCTGGATTGTTCCTCAGGGACGGATGCCAATGGAGGGATGATGAACACCACACCTTCAGTGATTGTGTCCACTAGTTCATCCAATATGCAAGCTGATTCTGGGCAGAACCTCAAATATGGCGGACCGCTAGCTGCGGATTGGTCATATCTTGAGCTCCAAGTGTTGAAAGAGGGCCTGGATAAGTAAGCTATTTCAAGTTTTCAACTACCATATGCACAAGCTACTGAATCTTGCAACTCTGTTCCTGTCAGAACTTGTGGTTTCTATTGTTGAATTTTATCCGAGGACTGTGTCCAATGAACTGAAATTATATTATTCTGTCGATTGGTGCCGCAACGCAAATTTTTCATCCCTTGTTCAAGTTTTGGTTAATTGGTTCATCCATAACATGTCTCCCTTACTGTCTCAGATATGTAAATGAACAAGGAATCATGAAGTATATAAAGATAGCAGCTTCTTTACCAAACAAGACAGTAAGAGATGTCGCGATGAGGTGCCAGTGGGTAGGGGTAAGTAGTTTCTAATTTGTGCATATTCTGTAAGGTGCTTTAGATCCTTTTTTTCTGATAACAAATTTACAAGTATGCTATATGCTTAAAACCTGTTCCTTTAGAAGAGACACATTGGTAAGTTATTCATGCTCAATAAGGCACAACAGGCTGCTGCTATTTGTCTTGAATACTGGACATAAAAAAAATGTTGCTTTGTGCAAAATACTTATAAATAATAAAGCAATACCTTGGTACAGGCATGCATGGCTCCTTTCTCCTTAAGCTCTTTTATGAGGTGGCATGCTAAAACATATATTGCATCTCAAGCTTTTGTGAATATAATTCCACTAACTATGTGTGTATATACTAATATGAATGGTAGACAAACTCATTGCCAATCTAGATATAAACAATAGATTTCTGCATTTTGGACCACGATCATAGTGATATATGAGTTGGCCTCATTGTATCATTTTGGTATACTATTCTATTGATATAGATTTCTAGTCCGAAGAAAAGGAAGAGTTATCTAAGGACAGCATGCTATTATTTTTTATACAAAGCATGCATCTGTCAGGCACTGTTGCACCTTTTTAGTTATAACTGTTTGTTTGTTACAACTGCTGACCTGTTAACACTTGCTTGAACAAGTCCTGAAAGATCCTGTTCTTATTGATCGATAAATTATCCTGTAATATAGAAATTCCAAAGCTAAGGCATGATAACTTATTTAACCAATGTTTTATTTTTTGTCGATGAACTAAAATTATTTGTATTCACGTTTAAATCTTGTCAGAATAATATAGCTAAATAACCGAGAAGCTAAATCTTGCTCATCAGTTTTCCTTCAAGTTATCACTATCAACAATTTTGATATTTTGTAGAAAAAAGTAAGTACAAGACGACGGAAGCCTGAAGAACACCAAATGGGCAGAAAGATAAAAGAAAGAAAGGTATTAATATCCTTTTATGTTTAATGAACTTTACTCGGTATCATGTTCCTTTTATTCACAACAGATAATTCGATGGAAAATATAAGTTAAGGTCCTTTTCCAAAGCAAAGTTATGAAAGGGATAGAATGTATACCATTCAATTATTTAATATTCTATCAATCAGATTGTTTCTTGCATAATTTTGATTGATGTTCGTAACGGTTATCTCTCAGGATAAATTTGGAGAGCCTGCAATGTGGAGTGCAAATCATCCTGTCCAGACAGACACAAGAGTCTCTTCATTTATACCACCCAATGTTCAAACCAATCATTTTCTATCAGGAGGTTGGTAGATCCCTTGAGTGTCAGTTCCAATTGATTGCTTCCATTTATCTCCTTTTTTCTGTTATCTGCTATCATATGCAACTATCCGCATTATACTCTGACACTAAGATTACTTTTTGAGAAGTTCATTACTGCTCCCTATACTAGAGTAAATTTGACTTTATTATTGACTTCCATTGCTAAGTTCGTCGTAGGTAGGCACACATTAGTCCATTGGAGCTTGACAATTGATGTAATCTTGAATGCATAATTTTCTCTACCTCTAAGTCATGGATGCATATTGTGGTATCTATTATTATCGTTTACTGTGTCAACTGATAGAAAGGGATAGAAAGATGACACTTCAGGATATTCTTTTTTTCCACGAACATGTAAGCGAGTAGCTTTTGAATATATCGGCCTCTACTATATATGGTATTTTCTGGAATCAAACTAAAGACTCAGAGAGTGCAAAGATAACTGTACAAACTATCATCATGTTCCAGAATCTTCCCTTGTCTCGCTTGAACCTACATTGCAACAATGTCATGTGCCATTTCATAGATGAATCAATTGATTATGTGACACCTGCAAAATTTTGCCATATAAAAATGCACACGAAATCATCCTCATATGAAATTGTACTCAATGTTCACTATCGCAGAAACATGTCCTAAGGATTGTCAATACGAAATCAAAGTTTGGGTTGTAGAACAGCTTGTATATGTTGCCTGAACTGTACAGTTTTTCTCTGTTTTCCGATTTGAAATATTTAATAAAATACCACAGAAGGGGTTCCCCTGCTGTTTTCCTGTCTAAGTCAAAGTTTGTCATTTGGAAGCTCTATGACCGTATCCATATTTTCCATTATGTAGTCTCTGAGATGGACCGTGCAATGCAGCATCTACTGGAGGAAAATGACCGTCTTCTTAATCAAATAGAGACAAATATTCAAAGATTCCAGGTTTCTGCATTTCTTCCTTGCCACTTTACTCTGTTTAGTTTGCTTATTCATGATTCATGTTCTTCTATACAGAAGAAGACTCGGAGATCAGTACATTAGCATGATATACATGAAACAAATATTGAGCTTTCTGATTTTAGTTACCCTGAATCTGGAACACTTTTTTAGTAGAATACATCTTGAGCATTAAACGTTACTTAGCTTTATTTTCTCTTGCAGGCACAGAACAACATTGATCTGTTCCTTCAGGCAAGAAGTAATATTAATAATCTTTTACAAAGGTATAATCACAATCTTCTCACATGCCCGTACAGTTTATTCTCAGCTTGCTTCCTCCTGTATCTAATGCTGCTGCTTATATAAACAGCATGAGCCAAATGCCTGGTATAATGAGCAAGATGCCTCCACTTCGTGTGGCACTGAACGAGAACCTTGCTAGCTTCGTGCTTCCTGGCCTTGCAATGGTAAGAACCTGAAGCGCCTGTCATCAGTTAACAATCTTTTAACACAGGCCAGTCAGAATTAGTTCAGATAGGTGATTTCAGATTCTTTTGTGGATTTTCCACAAGCCGGACAATGTCCCAAATCTGTTTACTTGACCCAATTTATGTTTCCTTCTTAGGAACAAGTTCTAGGAAGCAGTCATCTGACGGAGGAGCCAACAGGGTGGTCACTGCCTACAAGTTTCAGCTAAGGCGTGCTTCCGAACTTCATCCTTAGACCGATAGATTATATGAAGAATTACTGCTTCATCTTGCACTCCGAATGGCGATGAATTGTCAACGAGGACCCTGCTTTGTCTATCTGAAAGCAAATGGTACCACTGTGCTGACCTGCCTCCAAAGGCACGTGGAACGCTCGTTCCCTGCAACAAGCCTGCAAATTGGTGGCCGGACAGTGGTAGTCTGAGGAACTAGCAGTTTTTCTCGTCTTGCTGCGCTTGTAAATATTGATTCTTTTGGATTTCTCCTTCAGATTGTAGGGTAAATAGATGTAGCAGAGGAAGTTCACTAGAACTAGCTACATAGTGTTCCCTAAAAAAACTTGCTATTAACATAGCAAAAATGAAAGCCTTTTTGCCGGTCACCATTTGCTACATAGTGTGTCTGTGTGGATGTAACTGTAATCAAGCGTATCCATGCTCGGATGCTCCCTCCTCTATCCCTCCATTCTTGAAATGCTGACACTTTTGAGCTAAGCATGGTCAACATTTCAAGAACGAAGCGAGTATGATTAACGTGAGCAGCTACGTCATCTTTGCGAATATCTGGTCAAGGGCGGCGACGATGTTGCCGTAGTGCTCCTGCACCTGGGGCACATCCTTGTCTCTGGCCGCGTAGTCCAGCTGCGCGCAAACGGCAGAACAAGATGAGTATGCACTCACTCTACAGGTAAACGTAATGCATATCAGTGTCGTGCCGCAAATATCTGAGTAACGTGTTGTACTCACGCTGGTGACGCTGTTGAAGAGGTCGGAGTAGAGCCTGCGGAGCTCGGCTCGCCGGGTGGGGTCGCTGGCCTGGATGATGGCGTACAGGTCCTGCTTCAGGTTGGACGCGCTGGCGCGCAGCTCCGCCTGCAGCTCCCGCCACGCGCCGTCGTCGATGAGCCGCTTCACCCGCAGCAGGTTCCGCGCGTGCGTCCTCACCACCGCCTCGGCCTCCTCGCTGGACTCCTCCGGAATCGTGATCCGCAGGTCGAACGCCCCGTCAAACGCGCCGGCGCCGCGCGCAGCCGCGGGCGACAGCTGCTGCTGGGGCGCCAGGAGCGCCGCGCTCGCCGCCATCACCGCGAGCCGCCGCCTGCTGGTGGTGGTGGCTGGCGAAAAAGGGGGGTGTTGCTGGCCGGTGCTCGGTGGCTTGTTCGGGGACGCGGCTTCGGCGGCGGGCGAGAGGCTCGTCGCGGACAGCAGCGCTTGGACGGCGAGGCGCAACGCCATTGCGGTTGCGGAGCTCGCGCGGCGCGACGGGCCCTGTTTCGGGTGGTTCTGAACAGGGTGAGGCGTTGCCAGCCAAATGTTTCGGATAGCGGCGAAACGTGGCGTTGGTCTCAAATTCGAACGCGAATGCTCTTGGGCCGGACCGCGAGATGTTGTGATTGTGGGCCAGATCCAGGGCCGCCGCGTGGAAGGTCAAGCCGGAGCCCAACATTCCGTGACTTGGAGGAGTACAACCTGTCACTCTATCCTGTGATGATGGATGGGGGACAGGACACAGGAACGCCTGCACTGGACGCGTCTGAATATGGTGGCCAGGTGGACAACCAACGAGGAGGAACCGAGCCGGCATGGGCACGTTAAGCACTGTCAAATCCATGTGCTGCTTCCGCTGACACGCCGGAGTTGGATTGTAGATCGGCGTCCTGCACTACTGCGCGTCTGCGCCACAACCCACATTCTTTCTGATTTTTTTTTTTCACTATCCCTTGCAATTCAGCATTTCAAGGCATCGGAAAGGATCACATAGAATCGACAGCACGCAAAAGGGAAAGGGAAATACGCTAACCCCTTGGTTTGCTTAACCTCTAAACCCAACTAACGATATGTACACAGGCAATAATATCGAGCCATTTGTCACACTGACATATCCATCCTTTTTGTTCTCCCTTGCTTGCTTGCAAGAAATGCATCATGCGAGGCCATCGGATCCAGCTACCCTTCTGTGCTCTCTCTCACGCTTCACGACACCGCGGCGCAGTTTCCTATTCCTCCAGGTGAGGGCCAAGCTGCAGGGAGGGCACGAGGGCGGCGACCACCTCGCGGAGCGCGTCCGTCGTGTCGCTGTAGCACACCTGCGTCAGAGGGACGCTCCTGCTCTTCACCGCGTCGCCCAGCTGCCAATTTTTGTGCAAGCTCATTGTCAATCAGTAAAACACCAAGCACATCTCAACAAATCAAGTGCTAACTGCTTTATAAAGTATTGTTGATACGTTGACGGAGACCAATCTGACAAATAACTCCATTATATGGCAAGAGCCAAGAGGACTCTTTATCTAAAAAAAGAGCCAAGAGGACTTGACCAAAAGGAAACCATGTTAAGCATACTACTTACTTATTAGTTAAGCATACTAGTCACTAACCATTACTGACTTGTGTACAACTTAGCCAAAAGGAAACCATGTAAGGAAAGGAAATGACAGCGACAACATGCTTGAAGGGGCAAATTTATTGACCTCTACAAAATATCCAGAAAACCCAAATGCTACCATATAGTACTAAGCTGCTGCAACAACCTTAATGCCTAACAGCATCATCAAATCCAACAAATGGAGGCATCTATGAACCAAGTATCAATGTAACACCTTGTCTATCAGTCTATGTACAATATAATCTGAATTTCCAAAGAGTTAAAGAACTAGCACAGAGGATAAACATATATATCCTCACCTCATCCATGAAGTAGAAGAACTTGTTGGCCAGGACAGAGAGTGCCTTCTTGTGCTCTTCACTCTCATAACAGGAGATCACACGGCTGAGGTCAATGTACAGGAAGGTGGCCTTCAGCCGGAGGTCCTGCCCAACAAGGTCCCACGAGTCCTCGTCGTCAATCACCAGATCCTCTTCCATCGAGAAGAGCTCCACGGCACAGTTCTTGATCCGGCAAACACATCCCTTCAACTCCACCCCATGATCCATAGCTTCGCTCTACTTCGCTTCGCTTTTATCCTGCTATGTGTAGGGAAATATCAGAACCTAACACAGATAATTATAGGGTGAGGACACACGGAGGAAAGCTGGGTAGGAAAAGGAAACTGATTCTTGGACCATGTTTAGAAGCAACAGATCGATATCACCAAGCGCCTGAGAAAAAAAAAATAAGCCACGTATATATGAAGGGGCAAAGTGGTCAGTGAGAAGGCACTAGATTGGTCAGCGATGACGCTCTCGAAACACAGAAAACCAAAAGGGTGACACGTTTAGGTAACGGGTGCGTTGTCTGGGCTTGGAGATCAAGAAAGAAGGAAACAGATGAAGCCATAAGAAACTGCTCAGAGGCCAATTTTGTGAGGCGGTCATATGCTGGAAACTTGGAACCATAAGAATTCAGAGGGCAGCAGGAATGTCATGATCTTAAAGGTGGAGGAATCGTCAACCCCATAAAATAAACAAACAATTCTATCCATATCCACATGGTCATTATTCAGAGGCCCTTTTTGAAACCTTTATTTACTTACTATTACTACGTAATTCAAGTATGTAAAGAACTTACTACTTTAGTTTTTGACCAGCTGCAGGAACTTCAACCTAAAATTATCATGAACATAACCCTCCCAAATGTCACACCATAGTAGAGGCTTCCGAGATAAACTGAAGCCAATTTCTCAGAGCGTTTCTTGCAAACTTTAAATTACACAAGTGCTAGTTAAGTCTTCCTTTTGTTTTGTCGTTTTGACCTCAAAATTGTCTCAACACCATTAGTGATCAGCACAGGCTTTCTTTACGTCGCCTATCCGCTTCCCCATGCCCATCAAGAAAATTCTGCGAAAATTCTGCGACAAGGCATGTTCATTGAGCGGCTAAACTGTGGGGCCTACTTTCCACTCCAATTGCATTTTCTTCCGATCGCTGTTCCAGTTTGCAGAATAGCGAGAGGATGGGAACAGACAAAGATAGCAGATGACTGCAACTCTTCCGAAACCAAAGGACTAGCAGAGGGGAGGAACGGAACGGAGGCTGCGGGCCCAGTCCTATGCGGTCTTCTCTCGCTTTCCCTTTGCCTCCATACATGGACTTGGCACCCAAAGAAAACTATTTGGCAATTAAACAGGAAGAAAGAACGCTGAAACCTTGGTGGTGTAGGATCACTGAAGAAGGGAAGTTTGACCAAAGAACACGGCTCCGCAATGAATCCGGTTGCAGAAAAGTAATGGCATTGTGGAAGGTGATTGTGTTAGGAATGGAACAAGAGAAACAGGACAAATAAAGACAGGAGCACAGGTGTTTCCTCCCATCAACTTGCAGAGACAAAACGAATTCATGTTGATCCGAGAAGGAATTTTGAAGAGCAGGTATACGAACTGTCCGGTGACATTTGCTTCCAAAGAAACCCCCAATTTGGGTCTTTTTCTCTACCTCCTGATACCGAGCATTTTAATCAAGAAATGATTCTGCAACTCCTGTGCAGAAAAAAAGGGAACTTTTCCCGGTCGAAGGGGCTTCTTCCCCGACAGAGAAACAGGCACAGATGCGTCAAGGAAAATCGAGCATTGACGAAATCAAACAAAGATTCGCGAACTAAACAGGCACGGACAAGCATTCATCCATGCTAACGTCGGTCGATCGACGGCACAAGCATGCGATCCGAAACCAAAGAATCAAGGAGAGGGCAAAGAAAAGAGAGAGCAGTCTCAGATTCCCCCCTGCATTATCGACCCGAGCTCCACCTCGAATCCGGCCGGCGCCCCCAACCCAGGAATTCAGCCGAAGAAGGTGACTAGAGGAGGAAGGAAGGCCCCCACTCCTGTTCTTCACCACAAGGACACGACTCTCCCCCCCAAAAAAAGGGGCTTCTTTTCCACCTATTTTAAGGCTCAATTGATGCAACCGAAGTTCCCTGCAGTACAGTTACGAACCCAAGAAAACGAACAGTACCCTCCGTTGATTTTTCTTCTAATCCTACCCCTACCTGAACGATTTCTTGCTACCGTTAACCATTCCTTCATCACTCGCAACATCCCAACCGAAGCAAAGCCAGCAAGCTGAAGCGCAGCGGGCAGATAGATAAAGCGAGAGAGAGGAGGAGGAGGAGGAACAGGGCAGTTGGTTGGTTTGAACTCCGTACCTCGTCGTCGCCCTGGGTCTGGTCTAATCTCCTGCGCCCCGCGGCGTGACAGCGTCCCTAGAAAAGGAGGGGGCCCGATTCTTCTTCTTCCTTTTTTCACTCGCTCGCCTACGGAACAGAGGAGAGATTTGTTATAGTAACCCCGCAGCCTCTCCTCTAGCCGTCCGTGTCCGGCGTGGGTTATATAGTGGGCAGGCAACCTCGGGGTAAATTCGTAAAGGCCACCTGAGCCCGACGCGCTGTCTCCGCCGCTGCGTGTGGGTCCGGCTTGGATTAGGAGTCGTCGTCTCTGTTTAATTCAGGCAAAGCACCCAACATGATCCGGCCGCTATCCCATCCGCAAAAGCTTCTACTTGCATCGACATGACGTACTAGTACAGATTTTGTAGAAAAAAATAAGCCGCGTGTCGGTCGGATGAAACATGGGCTGGCCATGGGCGTCACGTAGTGCTTAGTTAGGGTTGATAATCATCATCGAATCAGTTAATTTAGTTTCGGTTACTTTCTCCTATCATTTATTGTGTGCCATAATGTGGCCAATGTTTACGTGTTCTTTACCTTCCCTGTTCTGTCTGCGTTCGCTTTCACAAACAAGGAGATAGGCTTCTGAATTGATATACTTCATCTGACACCTGGTGACTGGTTCACATGGTCAGGACGTCTCGATGTTGGCCGCACCAAAGACGACTTTGACGGCGACCTCATCGCTGTTGAGGAGCAAAACCGACCATGTATGCTCTCGTTCCCTCCCTCGTCGGATTGCATTTCACTTTCCGAAATGCACGTCTCTCTTGAACTTCTATTGACCACAGCATTATCTCCTTACTGTCCGTTGGATTGTATCCCGACGCCCCAGGAGCCAGCGGCTCCAGTGTACCGAAGATCGCTAGGCATCTCAAAAGAATTAAGTCAAAACATGTTGGACAATTTGACACTTAAACAAGCTTCAAATTACACATTCGAAGGTATCAACTACCCCGAAATTACCCGACGAGCTAGGGAACTTGCAACGAGACATCATCTTGTTCTTCCCTGATGCATCGGGGGAGCTGGAGGAAATAACCAAAGTTGACTACTCATGCCGAACTATATTTTTTTTTAGATAATGGAAACTGTTCAAGTTCCCGGCCTCTGCACAGCACGCAGCCCGACCCGGACCAGGCAGTTGAAGCAAAAATATACAGAGTGTAATAATATACAGAACGATCATACTCCACTACAAGTTTCTGGTGCAGAGAACGTTCATTCTTCTTGATGGGAGAAGATTGCCGTATTTCCCTGGGCGATAAGCCTCAGTTTGCTGGATCTACTTGTTGTTTCCCAGCACTTCCCTCCTCTGGTACCTCTTGCACTTCGGTCGTGCTCCTCATTTCGGTCTCAGCGATATGATCGCTAGTGGAGACCCCATCAGCAGAAACATCTGGGCTCTGTTGGCCTGAGTCTGTGCCGGGGCATTGCCCTATTGATTGGTTGGACCTGTTGAGCGCGTGGCAATGTGGGCAGTAGTAGGTTACATGAGGAAAATCTTCTTTCCTCGCCAATCCTGCAAGTTCGTGTACAACGAAATGTATATGCTATTCAGAATTATGTAGGCGCATCATGCGAGACATAACTCAAAGAATTTCCAGTTTTTCTAAGAGGATGTTAAGTCATTTGCATACGTACCATTATGCATGTGACAATTGCCACATATCAACGCATAGGACTGAGATGGGTCCTCCCCAACAAGCAAGGCAGCAATCTTTGCGATCCAGCCACTATCACTGGCTCCTGAGCCTTGATAATGTCCCACAACCTTTGAAGGCCGCATAGCTTCCATACCAGCACTAACAGATTCATTGGATGATTCCTGTTGTGTTTGAGAACCTGTGGTGCTGCCTTGGCTGCTCCCTTCTCCCTTTGTTTCCTTCCGATTTCGTACCTCATGGCTGTTATTAGTCTGTGTTGAATCAGATTTTGATTCGCCTCCCATAGACACCTTCAGTCCAGTTTCTGCACCCATCTTAGATGCCAAAACTGAAGCTGCTGCTGCTTTTGCTGCAGGATCAAAGTCATATTTCTGCACATGTTTGGGCACTTAATTGCTATGATGTGACAAGCAACACAAAAAATTTGCATCAGACTTCATGGATACCTGCTTACCTGAATAAGCTGCTGTGTCAGGTAAAAATTTGTTTTCTCGAGAACTGAGCCCAGCTCAGTTGGCTAGCTGCGCCAGCCGTAAGGCCGCGCGCGCGCCCACCCGGGTTCGAGCGGTGCTCACCCGGGTGCCTCACGGGACACTGTAGCAGTGAATAGTAACGCGAGTTACTGTTCACTGCTGGCAGTGAGATGGAAAAAAATCCCCTCGTCCTCCCCAGTTCAAAGCACATGGTTAAGACTCGCGCCGCAGCTCACAACGGCCAGCTGAGTCCCTGTGTATGAATGGGGAGGGGGTTCGGGGGTTTTCTCGGCCTGCGTGAGAGGCTCTCCTCCTTAGCAAAATGCCGTCAGGGGCGGTCTTACCCCCGGCAGGTCGAGTTTTTTAAAATTTGTTTTCTCCTTTAGCTCGTCAATCTTTGCTTTCCTCTCAGCCCTCAATCTTTCAAGTGAATTCTGATCCTTCCTCTCCACTGTAAATAGGTAAATAAAAAAAACTTTATTATACAGACCAGGCATACAGTTTGATGGCTCAAATTTTAGTTTTTAGGTTTACATACAAAACGTGAAAATTCTGATCTATGCAAACAAGCCTTTTGTCCATGATTCAGAGAAATTAAACTGCCTCACACTGGTTAGGAATTTTGATTACCTAGCTACCTAATTAGAGTAAAATCACTCAATATTAGAGAGGTATCTGAGCTGCAACAGCACCTAATACAAGGCAACAAAGTCCACAAAACACTAAAAAAAAACAGGACTAGTCATCAAATATAATAACTGAAACTGGTTTGAACTAATAATTAGTACTAAAATAAAGCATCATCAGTGAGTGTAGCCTTCTTAAGTTTAAGAGAAAAAATAAAGAATCTAAAAAACTTTA
The DNA here is from genome assembly GCA_012490785.1 of Eragrostis nindensis. Classification (NCBI taxonomy): domain Eukaryota; kingdom Viridiplantae; phylum Streptophyta; class Magnoliopsida; order Poales; family Poaceae; genus Eragrostis; species Eragrostis nindensis. The sequence goes on along the minus strand of JAAXCT010000258.1, from coordinate 465,082 downwards.
AATTGGTTGTCAGGTACTTGATAAATATAGTAGTAAATTCTGACAAGAGTTCTGAGATATTTACACATCCTTGTGAAGCTTACGAGTGTTGAATATATCATCGAGGATAATGCAGGTAAAAGAAACACAGGCAACACTCTAATGGCCCTCGTCTGCCAATCTAGATCCTTTGATTTCGTCATGATGACTGCGTAAACTATAGTTCCAACCTGAGAAAGCGTTCAACCATCAGATCATGTTGTAGCAAGTTTAAAAGAAAGCTTCTCTGTTTACAATTACATCATAAAAAAACAGAATATTGAAAATGGAATGAAGAAAGACATAGAAAATCGCACTAGATGGATGTAAGTAGCAAAAATACTGATACAAGAGCCACAATCCGAAAACTAAAAGCAACTGACAGGTCAGGAAACTATGTAACATATTTCAATAATGGCTAAAAGCTCGAAAAAATAAAGACTCTGGTATCCTTAAAAAACACGGTTTAGTCACTAACAATATTTTGCTGCTACAAAACGATATAGCTTGAAAGATTGTATGCTGTGGAGAAACGCAACAACAGGTCGATTAGTAATTACAGCGCAGTTGAAAACTCACATACAATTGACTGCATGGTGATGTACCAAAAAGATCATCAAAGTACATTCATGAACTCTCAACTCGAATTAATCAAATACTCTGCACTTCAACTAAGGACCCCATCATACATGCTTCTGATGCTTTGAATGACCCATCAATATTTTTTCGTGTTTAGTTGCAAGCTCCGAACAGCATGTTGAAATTTGAGGAAGAACATCGCGTCCTTATTTTAAGACAAGGAACAGATTTTGCCAGCGTCTTTGGTTTTGAACTTCCCCCCAAAAGTATTGTTTATAAATGGAATATCTGCTGACCACACATGTCATCACCCAACAAAGCCCCCAAGCTGCTGATGCAAACCTAAATCTTTAATGTTGCTAAAATCTGAAGAACTATTGCTAGCATGTTATACACACGAACTACTATTCCACAAAGAAGTGGCACTAGTTATTGAGATGAGATCTCTAAAGAGCTGGGACAACCTCTACAGTGCCCACCATCAGGAATGAAATTCCATCCCTAACACCATTTCTGATAGCATACACAACCAGGAACTAGTCAACAGCTAACGAGAATGCAAATGAACCAATTCAGTTGATGATACCAAATATTGTGCGTTAACCAAGATGTATAAGCATTGACTGCGCGACAATTAGTTAGTTACTCCTTTCGGCCTTGCACTTTTACTGCTATTTTGTAATTAATCCCCAAAATCACTACCCACAATATGATATCTTACCATGCATTCCAGTAGCCAGGATCAAGTTCGGACAGCTCCAGCAAACTGCGAACCACGACCGCTAATACTGAACCTTAAATTCTAGCTAAATATAAGTGCGCTATTAATCACCCTTACATATGGAAGCACAAGCGAACGCACGAGAATCAAATCAAACCGAAGCAGTTCCGGCGTGCAATCAGGCTAAATAGTTGTATTTAAAGTTTTAAACACTAATTCGCATAGCGAAATCTAGAAGTAGAGCGAAGAGGAAGCAGGCAAACTATGAGACCTCGCCGAGGAACGAGAGGACGACGAGGTTGCGGACGCCGCGGCGGGAGAACTGAGCCAGGCGGCGCATGCGCGCGAGCAAGTCGGCCTCCTCCTTGGACAGGTGCTGCAGCCGCTTGGCGTAGTCGTCGTCCCGCCCGCCGAACAGCGCCCGCCATATCCTCCCCAGAACGCCGGGGCCCTTCCTCTGCTCCTTTTCCTCCTTCCCCTTTGTAACCGACGCAGCCGCTGCTGCCGCTACCGCTTCTGCAGGAGAAGCCATTGCACGGGTCCGATCCGGTCGTGGCGGGATCCGATGAGGGGAGAGGATTCGCCTTCTCTGCCGCGCGGTCTCGAGCAGGAGGTTTAGCTCTCGAAATCGAAATCAAACGCCGGTTTGCAGGGCCTTGGACAGAAGCGGAGGAATAAGGTGGCGTTCGGTTCTCCCTCTAAAATCCCTCTAAACTTTATACCCTTCTAAAGTAAAAAAAATCTTACTATTTAGGAGTACTAAATAAAATTTAATTGCAAAATCTTTCTGCAGATGGGCGTTATTTTTCGAGACGAATCTAATGAGCGTAATTAATCAATGTTTTGACACAGTGATGCTACAGTAACCATCGTCTAATCGCCGCTTAATTACCCTTATTACGTTCGTCTCGCGAAATAGATGGGAGATCCTGGACTTAATTTTGTAATTTGACTTTGTTTAATACACATAAATCATGCCGATTTTAATGTGACCCCTCTAAAGTTTTTAGAGGGGTCACCGAACGGGGCCTAAATAACGATGGCGCCGTTCATCTGCACCAAATGATGTTGCCTGTCATGGAAGGATCCTTCGTGAATTCTCCAACCTTCGATCCACCTGTCCGATCCGAGTGTCTTATTTTTAAGCCGTCACACTATACTACACTCAATTTTTTTTTTGGGGATCACCTTACATAATGCAGTATCTAGAATAGCATTTTATTAAGAAAGAAGGTTCTAATATAACGAACAAGTGATGGACATTAGTGACAAACTGCTACGAACCACAAAACAAAGTTTGGTCATGACATGATATGACAAAAGAAAAGAATGGTGGAGATGAAACTGGTTGAAAAACTCTAATGGTGTCGCACTTGTTTGGGATTGGGATATTGGCTGAAACTGATGTTATATGGTTAGTGTCAAGTAACAGATGACTTCTTATACAACTCCAGACTACAAGGTATAGATGGTGGGCACATCAAGCTTAGCACTCCCAGAATTTAACTAAAATGCACTATTAAAATGTAAAAAAAAATTAAGATGCAAAAAAAATTGTAAGACGCAACAAAAAAGAGAAATCAAGTAGTGGTCGTGGATCAGACATGAACAGTTGCAACCCTCGCAAAGAGTATCCACAACTTTATGTTGCATCTTAATATTTGCACAAGTTTATGACATGCTCTATCCAATTACGCTTTTGTTGAACTTTTTTGCATGCATTTAGAGGTGAAAAAAATAATGGTAACACAGTAATAACACAACACCGTAAGGACTCAGAACACCTGATATGTTCTCCCTGGTCTCCACTATCCTCGTATCTATTGATTCTTTTTAAAAAAATTCCTACAGCTAGCGTTGCCGTCCTGATAACTGAAATAATAATGCATGCATCTTACATCGAATTTAGGAATCGACTCCAAATATGATGAGCTCAGTTGAGGAATGATAGAGAAGGAATTCGAGGCCTCCTCGCGAAATGAAAATAGGTGGATGGTTAGAGATGTTGCACATTACTGGCCTCGATCGGTTGCACTGACTGTTGTTTTTTTGGCTGCAGCTCATCAGCACAGCCGGCTTGCGCTGTCGAGTCAAACAAAAGCCATCGCTGCCTCGTTTTCCTCACATCAACACACTGGTGGCTGTTTTGGTTCTGTTGGTTGTGGCGGCGGCAGCAGCAACCAGCAGAAAGTAGCTCAAGTGATCAGAACAACGTAACCGAGGGGGCCCCCCCCCCCCCCCCCCCCCCCCCCCCCCCAAAAAAAAAATCCTACCTCAACTTTCTCTGCTATCGTTAGTGTGTAACCATTCAATTTTTAAAGCAAAAGTAAAGCTGATGTATGGCAATTTCAGCTTTTAAGCTGCATATATATCTTGCAAAACATTATTTTTGTTTACTCTCAATAATGATTAAAATGAACTATATAACTATGATGAGCTTGTTTGCCCCCCTTGTTTTTCACTCCCAGTTCCTTTGCTGTGCACTAAAAACCTTCTTAACCAAATTCATGGCTCGGTGATTCACATTGTTATACAAGCAATATAGTTGATGACATGGCAAGGAATGCTCTGAATTTAGATTGCGCAAGCGTTTCTTTCAATTGTTCAAAGTTTAGGCACATTGAAGTCTGCCCTTTCAAAGAGGCATCAGCCTGTTCGGCAGGCTGCGCTACAGCTGCTGAAGAAATAACAGCGAACACTGTAGCGACTACTGCGAACACTGTAGCGGCTGCTGAAGAAATAACTGAAACACTGTAGCTGCTTTGCAGCAGCCAGGCGAACAGGCTCATGGGTTGCATAAAGTTTCAGGCAATCAGGCATCGTCTTAAGTCTTGAGAAAAAAGGAAGGAGTTAAATGCACTAGATGTCCACGAACTTATTAAGGTGTGTCAAATAGATCCACGAACTCTCAAACTGAACTTTTGGGTCCCTAAACTTGTTATGTCGTGCACCGGAGGTCCAAATACCTTTTGGGGAGCTCTCGCATCAGACATGACATGCCACCGCGGCCCCTCAGACATTTCTGACACCGCCGAGGAATGACCAAAATTGTCGGCAGAGTTTCTGTGCCTGATCTGCACTGCGCTGATGGTACGGTACGGTGAACCAAGTGATTGTGTTGTGGGGGCGAGGACACGTGATTCCAGCAATGCAGGCCCGCGACTTGTGCAAGCTTTGACTGCAAATGTAGCATGATACGTGCCGCTGTCGCGCCACACCGACGTGGCGCCCCCTGAAGATGCCACCGCCTTGACGAACTTGCTGCAAAAGTCAAAGAATCAGGTTGTTCGTCAGCAACTCATTCTCCTCCCCCTACCTCGGCAGTGCCAGAGATGCAATCGCATCTGAGGGCCGTGCTAGCACATAAAGTCGGACACGAGAGCTCCCTAAGAGGTATTTGGACCTATAGTGCGCGACATACAAGTTTGTGGGCCCAGAACTTCAGTTTAAGAGTTTAAGGACCTATTTGACATCTCTTGATAAGTTTGTGGACCTCCAACATGTTTAACTCAAAAAGGAAGTGTGAACTATAATTGGGTTGGGCTGAGTAGTCCCACTTGGTGGGCTTATTCATACTGATCACAGAACGGAATAAAAGGCCCAGTGCTGCTTGGGTCAGCCGTATTCTAGATACTGCAGTCGAACGAATTCATCCCTCGACCCTCGGCCGAAACAAGCGTGCAGCCTCGCCCCTCATCGCAGCTCTCCGTCGCCGTCGCCGGGAGCACGCGGTGCTAATGTGCTATGCCACCGACAGGACAAAAGAGCAGGGAAGAAAACGAGTTCCAATCAGGCAGACGTTTGTACAGGAAGAAAACGCGTGTTTTGTTGTTGCCCGGCCCGCAAGCAGATCCGTACAATGCATCTGGAGATCGCCGGGAGAGCCGAACTGTCTCGTCTGCTGGGCCGCCGGTGACTGGGGAGGACGCGTCCTAGCTAGCGAGCCGCTGCAACATGTGTGCTCCGCGGAAGGAGACGCGCGCACGGCAGGGAGCAAAGAGAGCGGCACCGTCCCGGAACACGCAGCGGACGCATCAAAACGGACGGGAGTAAACTGGCATTTCGGCCGATTCGTTCTTGTGTCAGGGTCTGCTGTATGTGTATGCTGTACTATGCATTATGACAAACCATTTTTTTGGGCAAAACTATTAACTGGAGTACGTATATGACAAACTTTCAGAACTACACTGCTTCCCGGTTGCCGACGCACGTACGGGCGCCTACTAAGGTAGCGTTCGGATGAGGGCTCTAAAGAGCCCTCTAAAGTTCTACCCTCTAAAGTAAAAAGAATCTTGCTATTTAGAGGTACTAAATAAAATTTATTTGCAAAACCTTTTGCAGACGGGCGTTATTTTTCGAGACGAATCTAACGAGCCTAATTAATCAATGTTTTGACACAGTGATGCTACAGTAACCATCGTCTAATCGCCGCTTAATTACCCTCATTGCGTTCGTCTCGCGAAATAGAGGGGGGGTCCTGGACTTAGTTTTGTGATTTGACTTTGTTTAGTACACATAATCGTGTCGGAAGATGTGACATGCTACAGTGCATAATAGCCCATTCCTATCCGAACGCTACCTAACGTGGCAAAAAGAACTTGAGCTTGCTTGCACTGCACTGCACTGTTGTCCTCGTTTCAACCCAGGCACAGTAGCGGTCCTTCACTAGCAGACCAGTAGCAGCAACATACGCAACTGGCAACATACGCAACTGGTCCTTGACTCCTAGGACCAAAATGGAGCAGCAGACATCGCATCGCAGGAAAGCCGGAATGCCCGAGTCCCCTTTGCCCCGCAAAGCTTCGCGGCAGCATCAGTCAACAGTAGTACTGCTCCGGTTCTGCGGTGGCGGCAGCCTGCACGTCAGTAAAAACTTAAAAGAAAAATGTCAGTGCCGCATCTCACTGTTTTCACACCGCGCGCGCGCGAGGGCACTGCCAAAATAAGGACGGCGATTATCTGGTGGTGGTGGTGACGGACTCGCGATCGCTGCTTTTCGATCGACCTGGATGAATCCGATGTGTGGGTTTCAGTCAATTGATTGCTCAATGCTTTATATAGCAAATCGATATGATTTCGATTGATTGACGTGTTGCTTAATGCTTATAGCAAAATGGAGATGATTTCGATTGATTGACGTCTGATTTCAACGCTTTCTGACTAGTTATCGTGGTTTCGAGGCCCGGCCGGTAAGACCACCAAGAAATATGTAGCCATGGCCCATGGGTTAGTAGTATCGACATTAGCACGAGTCATCACGAGCACTGTTTCTACCATTGGGTAACTTGAAGAAACGGGGTGCTTTTAGCTGCCGACAAATAATCCTCCCCACTTACTGCCGGCAAATGGTGTTTCAGGATCAGGATCTAGCATGATCGCGAGTCACTTTCTCTCCTTTTGGCAAATGCTGCGGTACGCCATGAAAGATTGGCATGCCACGATCGAGGCTTTACTTAGTACTTCGGTGCAATCAACTGATTTAGTGATTCCCTCAGTCGATATTGATTTCGATTTCAAGGTTTAGGGCAGGGAAACACGAGCCGCAATGGATCCAGCAGCAGGGAAACACCGTCGGGGATGGCTTGAGACGTGCAAAGGCACGGCCGCGACCGCCACTGTTCCATTTTCAGAGACGAGAACGCGTGGCAGGACCAGGACGGTTAAAATGTGGGCCTGAATCGTCACTGTTCACGTCCTACAAATGAGCGAAGGACTCACATGCACGCTACCGAACCAGACGTGTACACTGATCACACAGCAGGTGCTGTCAGGGCACGGCGAGACCGGAAGTACAGGGCAGTTAATTTGCTCGCCATTTGAATTCGTTCAGGCCACCGTCACAGAGTTTTACCCTAGCAGCTTTCTTAACCAACACTGATCCACGTCTTGGTACATTAGATCATGTGGAAAAATGCCAAAAGCAAGCTCCAGCAGTCCAACATTGGGACAGAAAGTGCTCTCAGTTTTCCGACTGAAAGAGGTCGAGACAAGAACGATCGATCGTCAACAAACGTTGGTGAACGTTTTCGGGTATTCCTCCCGCTGTCTCCCGCTTTAGCCAGCACGAGAGTACAGAACAAGTCACGGCAATAGACTCTAGCTGCCGCTGCCGGCCTGAGATTCTCGCCGCGCTCGCGAGTCCTATTTCCCGCTGCCCTGCATGGGTACAGAACGCTCGTGCGAGTCGGCCGGCCAGCGACAATCGCGTCCCTTCGCCAGCCACAGAACCCAGCCGAGCCGAACCGTCACGAGTGACGAGCCCCGCTTCGTGCGGCACAGTGGTTTGTGATGGGAAAATTGGGCCATCTGTGTCGCACACCGTCACGGGGGCACTGCTCCGGCCGGCCGTCTGCGTACGTGGCCACGCGGAAAAGGAGACAGGCCGGCCGTAGGAGAAACTTTTAATTTGGTTCCATCCAGTAGCGCGCTTACGTTTTTGCTAGTACCACTACATTTGCGAGAGGCAACGAGATTAGGGGCCTGATTGGTTCTCTTCCCAGCGCTGCTGGCTCGTTTCTCGGCAGCCTGGCCTCGACGGGACTGCAGCGTGCGAGCCTGGCTGCGGAGAAACGAAATCAAGTTTCGTTTCCCGGGAGCCAGGCTGAGGGCCGCTGGCTGCATCAACACATGCAAGCGAAACGAATTCACAAGGAACCAAACATCCGTGGATTGCATGCGCCGAGCCAGGCTGATGCGCAGCAGGCAACCAATCGCTAGCAGGTAGCATTCCACGGGCCTGGTTGGGTGATATACACCCAACCAATCACGCCCTAGATGATCAGCAACAGCGCGTGCGTGTACTAACGACGTCGTGGTTTGTTTAGCACCACTACGTACGCAGGAAAGACCGGAACCTACTCCGCGGTAGGACCAGCCGGCAGAAGATTCTGGCCCTTGTGGCTATCTGAGGGTGATGCTTAGTTTAGCCTGACAGGAACAGCGCACCTAGTAGTGATCATCGAAGTGATGAGTGTATTTTTGTGAGGATAAATACGTGTGGAATTGGATGGTAAATGTAGACGACTAGAATCCTAGCCTTTGAGAAGATAATGTACCGCAAGAAATTCCCATGTTCTAAATAATGTTTTACTCCCTCATTCATAAATATAAGAATTTATTGGCTTTCAAACATTTTTTTGACCATTTGAAAATATTTTGAATAAGACGAATGGTCAATGTGATGTTTGAAAATCAACATGTTCTTATATTTTTAGACAAAGACAGTATTAGCACAGTGGAATAGGACACGTCTATTTACGCACAAAGGGGTTCAGTTGAAAAGAAAAGAGTTATTAAAATGGTCTTACATTTGCAGCATTAGAACCCTAGCCCACACAATTGTGTCTAATGTTAATTTTTTTATAATAAAAGAATGTTTACGACTTTCTGGATACTTGACGCTTACAACCTACGGTTTACATTATTACAAAATATTAAACTCAGATATTAACAAAAGATTTGAAATGCTGGTGCCAATATAAAAGGTGCTCCTGGGTTCTACCGGCTAGTCTATGACAGTAGCAAGAATTTTTTGCTGAATAGGAGTATTATTTTAATCCGTACAGTGTTTGACGCTGGAAATTTTGTCTGGCCTACCAACTGGAACATACTACCGGCCACTAAACGGATAGTAGCCTTTGAATCTCTGAAAGCTGTTTGAAAAGTTCTCTTTGACTCACTTTGCTGGTGGTACTGTAGCTGACGGCCTTGTCACAAGTTGTACATGAACAGTGGAGCAGCAGCATACTATATTCCCACAAAATAATACCGAGGCTATGGTCAAGACGCAAGACGGTCATCCAGATTGTACTATAATATAGTATCACTTACAAATCACTTGCAAGTGCATTAAGCAGCGATACAAAAGCATATCCCAGTTGATGCAGGAATAGAGAAATAACCGTGCTGGTGGGCTGCTTCCTTGTGGTGTCCGCGTACAGTAGCATGCCGTGCCGTTTGTGAGGTGGGGGAGATGCCAACTCAGACCAACCCCTGTCGGGCTGTCCCACGGCCCCCGCCCTGCAACGCGGTTAAAACTGAACATCAGGAAGCAAGAGATCATGGCCTACCTTGTCCTTGCCCCCACAAATGTAGGTTTAGAGCTCCAACCGGATGAGAATCTTGGGCGCCCAAGCTTGCTAAAGCTTGTTGCTGCTATATCCGGTAGTAACATAAAAGAATATCATCTGAAGTGAAACTGTAAGAACATAATGTACTGTGGTATAGCTCGTGCTTGCAGCTAACAGTCAAACATTCACACTTGAGTGTAGGTTGCACTTTCAGCTTCTCTCAAGTTCTACATTTTCAAACTTTCTACATCAGCCATGCACCTTTCGTCTTTAACTGCCGCGGACCTCTTGCGCTTTTCGGTTTCAATGGGATTCGCGGCAGGCCGGCTCGGTCAAACCAGCACCGAAGACACAGTCTCCAGAACTTGTCGACGCGTCGCCCCCCACGGGCGGCGCTCCCCAAAAGTGTCGTTCGGTGATCGATCGTGCGCGACGTCTCCCGAGTCCCGTGTCGTCGCTCACCGCCGCACGGACGGGGACGGCTAAACCGCAAAGCTTGCCGCGCCACTGCGATCGAGTCCAAGGCCAAACAACCTCCATCTGCAACCGTCGTCCGGCCGGCCAACCGCTACCGCTTGGGTGCTCCGCGTCGCCTCCCTCGGCAGCTCTATAAATACGCCTCGTTTCCGCCCATCCGAGAGAACACTCGTGGACGCGCGCTCAGCCATTAGCCTGCTGAGTGTTTGCAAGCTAAGTGTGCAACGCCAAGTGTTCGTGCAACGCAATTAGCTAGCCTTACGTAGCAGTAGCAGCTATCTTCTCAACTCTGCGGCCATGCCGGCGTTCGCCGAGGATCAGGGCGCCGCGGCCGCCGAGCCGCCTCTGGCCGAGAGCTACCTCGCGCTGCACCGCCGAGGCGATCGCGGCGACGACTGCATTGCGCCGCCGTCCTCGGCCGCCGTGCTGCCGGACGACGAGCGCGAGCTGCCAGTGATCGACCTGACGGGGGAGCGGGCGGCGTGCGCGGACGCCATGGCGCGGGCGGCCGCGGAGTGGGGCTTCTTCCAGGTGACCGGGCACGGCGTGAGCCCGGCGCTGCTGGAGGAGATGCGGCGGGAGCAGGCGCGGCTGTTCCGGCTGCCGTTCGAGGCCAAGGCCAGCGGCGGCCTGCTCAACGGCTCCTACCGGTGGGGCACGCCGACGGCCGCGTCGCTCCGGCACCTCTCGTGGTCGGAGGCGTTCCACGTCCAGCTCGCCAGCATCTCCGGGAAGGACTGCGACTACGGAGAGCTCAGCTCCTTGAGGTAACTGTTGCATTATATTCGCGCCTCAATCGTCACTTAAACTGCCTACTACTCCTTGTCTGTCTGACACGCCGTTGGAAACCAAGGCCCACACCACATGTCTTGCCTTTACTAGTTCTCGATTGATGATGATGAAACAGATGATGAGGTTCCGTGATTGACATGTGTGTGCCACACATTTAATCTGCACGTGTCGTGGTTCTCAGCTGCACGTATACATGTGTGCTTCACCGGGCCATTAATATGACCACCATCTTTAATTAGCGCACAACACATAGGGCCCAACATATATGCCCAAGTTCATTGTACCCGAAGGATATTTCTCTCTTCTCTCTCTGGGGTACCCGTCCGCAGCAGATACACTCGCTGCTGCCCCTCGCTCTCCTCATCACAAAAACATTTCTCTAGAAGTCGCGGACTTTGCTGTCGACTTTATGAATCAGTGAGTGATGATATAATGTGTGCGGTGGTGTACGTGCCCACGAAACATGGGAGCTTTTAGTACACTAACCCGATTTAACGCCTTCGTGTCCATCGAACCAGCCTACCAACGCCATCTCCCATACGAGACACCAATTATTTAATCTTTTTTCTCCTCACACGTGCTGTGCTGAAACTGTACACCTCCAGGAACAGTGGACACGGTTCGGAATGGAATGGAAATACATCTTATCATTTTCAGTAGTAGTACTACTATTCTTAGTGTTGATTTTTATAGGCACATAATTTAGCGCTAGCAGGGTAAAATCGAGGAGCATGATCAGTATGTGATGTTGTCGTATAATGCAGGGGCGTGATGCAAGAGGTGGCGGACGCAATGTCGCGGGTGGCGCGGACGGTGGCGGTGGCGCTGGCGGAAAGGCTCATCGGCGGGCACGAGCACGACGAGGCCGCGTCGTTCCCGGCGGGGTGCGACGAGACGACGTGCTTCCTGCGGCTCAACCGGTACCCGGCGTGCCCGTTCCCGGCGGACACCTTCGGCCTGGTGCCGCACACGGACAGCGACTTCCTCACCGTGCTGTGCCAGGACCAGGTGGGCGGCCTGCAGCTCATGAAGGGCTCGCGCTGGGTCGCCGTGAAGCCGCGCCCCGACGCGCTCATCGTCAACATCGGCGATCTGTTTCAGGTAACAGTGCGCCGATCGAACGATATCCTCTCAGGCCACCCGGACCGTTGCTGCTAAAAAGCATCTTTAGTAGCTCCGTACGTGCTCACGTTTTGACCAGGCAGATCGAGTTGTCCACGATCGATGCTTATCAGATAGATAGGAGTGCCTCTCGTGTGTGTGGATTACATTGGTTTCTGATCAAGATTGATTTTTCTTCCGCCTCGCTCGCTTGATGACGAATTTTAATGCCCGGTTCCATATATTATTTCGCGCAGGCGTGGAGCAACAACAGGTACAAGAGCGTGGAGCACAAAGTGGTGGCCAACGCCAAGGCGGAGCGCTTCTCCGTCGCCTACTTCCTGTGCCCGTCGTACGACGCGCCCGTCGGCACGTGCGGCGAGCCGTCGCCGTACAGGGCCTTCACCTTCGGGGAGTACAGAAACAAGGTGCAGGACGACGTGAAGAGGACCGGCAGAAAGATTGAATTTTTTTTATTTTTAATCGAATTTTTTATTATATTTTATTAATAACCGCTCGTTTTCGAAATTTGCAAAACTAGTCGCCTAATCGCCCGGAGGATAGGCGATAAGGCCTTGTCGCCCAATTGCCGGGCGACAAGGCCGCAAATATCCCGCCGATGGGCGACAAGGCGCGGGGCGCGGGCGGTGGGGCCCAGTCGCCCCAGGGCCGGGCGACAAGGCCGCAATCTCCCGTTCCACGGGCGACAAGGCGCGGCGCGTCCGCGGTGGGGCCCAGTCGCCCATCGGCGGGGCGACAAGGCCTGAATCTCCCATTAGTCGGGCGACAAGAGCGGTGCCGAGGCCCAATCGCCCGACACTTGGGCGACAAGGTCCTACCGTCGCATTGCCAGCTCCTGCGCTCCCATCGTCCACGCCAAAGTGAGAGGGAGCTTCTCGTTCTTCGTCTATCTATTTCAAGGGTCCAACCAACAGACACACACAAAAAGGTAAACACTTGCCATGGCCAACAGAGGAGGACGGCGAGGAGGAAGGAGAGGAGGGAGACCGGGGGCTGCATTCCAACCTCTTGAAGACTGGGTTTGGCATGGAGAGAGAGGTCCGTCAACATATGATCCACCTATTCCAGAGTTCCCTCTTGAGTCTAAAGATGAGTTCGACCCTGTTACTAATCCACTCAGAGAGTATGACAACCAAAAATTTGTTTGGCCAAAATGCGCCCATAGGGAAGATTGCCTCGTTCAAATGTTCGAAGGTAGGCATTGGATGCTTTGTGCAATCCATGCCACCTTTGCTTTTGGACTTGATGCTCATCGGATGCTCTGCCTGTTGCTTTGATGTAGTGATGCAGTGATTGTGGCCTGCCCTGGCTGCAATAATTATTGTCGGGACATGACCGGAATTGAAATGACCGGTCACTGGTGTTGTCACAGGTGTCGGGACACATGCAAGCTTCATTGATTTTCATTGAGGCCGATGTAAAGAAGTAGGCCTTTTGAAACATAATTGAGAACACGTCGAGTGTACATAGATGGATGAAAGGAAAACAACCCGGCTTGCACATTAATACTTAGAATGAAACATACATAGATCGGATGTGAACAATGACGTGTTCTATGCACATAATGACTAACCTGACTGTGCGTGGATCTAATCCTAACACGCCATTCATACATAGCACACAACATACATAGATTGGATGGAAACAATGGCATGTTCCATGCACATGATGAGTAACCTATGCATGGATATAACACGCCTTAGGGAATTAAAATTGGTTGACAGTGAACATGGTAGAACGGAATATCCGGGTTATGCATGACACAATCCACTAATCATCGTCCAGGTAAAACGACTCGTAGCCGTCATCCTCCGCCTTGGAAGATGAGCCTGTTTTGCCCTTGGCCTTGTCGCGAAGCTCGTCCAACTCCCACTTCTTCTTCAACTTCACCCATTCCTTATCTTTAGGCGAGATAACGTGATCGATCCATTTTACAAAGTCACATCCCTTCGGCAAGTCGTTGTATTTGCTTTCCCTTTGGTAAGGATATTTTTTTGCCCTCTCCCTTGTCTGCGTAAACAATATATATAGTTAAAGTACATCAAACACACGGAACTTTCATCGACAGCAATTAGATATCATACCGTGGAAGGAAATGTCTCCAGATCGTTCTCATCTTCCTGGGGGCACTTCCAGTAGCGCCTTCCCCAACTGTCCATCTCGAAAGATACACTAGATACGCACATTTTTCCGCAGTGGCACTGAGGCGTCTCTTCGAATCTTGTTGGTGGTGCTTGGGGATTCAGAAAGGTGTCTCTGTTAGGGTCGTTTGCAGGAGGTCCATTGCGCCACTTTGCAAGCGCCGCATCGAGCTCTCTTCTCGCCCTGATACGAGGTGGTGAGTCGTCCTCATCCATTGTGAGGCACTGAGGCTTGTGACATACACCTTGCACATAGGGTCAGTTTATATAGCAGTCGAATGCCTAAATTGAGCTTGTCGCCCTTTAGAACGGCGACTCATGCCTTGTCGCCCGTATGCTAGGCGATTGGTCCTTGTCGCCTCGCAGAGCGGCGACTGGGCCTTGGGACAGCGGGCGACTGGGCCCCACCACTCCGTCCCTCGCGGCGCTCCCGCCTCTCGTCGCCTATTCACCGGGCGACTAGGATCTTGTCGCCCATAGTTGGGGCGACTAGGATATCGTCGCCCTTGTGTCGGGCGACAAGCCCTAATCGCCTAGTACCTGGGCGATTGGGCGACTAGTTTTGCAAATTTCGAAAACGAGCGGTTATTAATAAAAATATAAAAAAAATTCGATTAAAAATAAAAAAAATTCCAGAAAGATTGGGCTCCCCAACTTTCTCAAACACCCTCCCATTGGCGGCCCGGAATGAATGAGAGCTATAGCATCTTCCTTCGCCTTTTCTTGGGTCCATGTCAACTCGACTTCACTATACAAGAAGAATATATGTGTGTGTGGGCTTTGGGGAGTTTGTTCCTTCTTTTCTTTTCTTTTTTTGTTTCCATTTTGTTTAGGTGATAGGTCCCTATACAAGAAAGCTCATGAGGATGACGCTTGTACTGTTATCAATCACCATGCTATTATTAACACCCAATAATTGGCCCTTAAAGCTATTATTCTATAGCCAGCTATAGATTATTTTCGTATGTGATCGTAATTTATGACGTTTCACAAAGTGATTTAGAATAACATGCCAAGTGATTTACAATAATTATATCATAAATCTTCTTATAATTAGCTGTTTGTGTTGTAAAATATGACGTAATACACACTATATGCACTTATTTGGTTGGAGTCCTGAGTCCTGACAGAGATTGCATGGCTAGGCAACAAACGACAGCCACAGGCTTACATAATCGATAATCGGACGCCTAAGGTTGTTGCCGAAGCAAAGAAGCCCTACAGTCGTAAATTTAGCAGGTCATGTAATATATGCACTAGATGAACAAAAAATGTACTTTTGCGTGACCAAGACTATATTTCCATATGAAACATAGTTCTAGCCTCTCTACCTCACAAATCCCTGATGAAACCAAAAATATAAAGAAGGAATGGCAAAAACAAAAGACAACTACAATAAGGCTACGCTAAGCACTAGGATGTGTCTCCTTCTCAGGTGACTGAGATTTTGTTAATCTCTTGGTCACTTTCTCAACCATTGGATATGGTAACTATCTAGATCTTCCCACTCTTACTCAATCTTATATATTTTTTTAAAAAAGAATGTTCTGCTGAATAATAAAAATGTCCCGGCTCCAAGAAAATTGTTCCATCTTCGATAAACCCGTGTTCCATGCATGCGTTATATTTGTTCCATAGAATATTATCAGAAATACATCAGATTTTAGTCACCTGAAACTAAATTCCAGCTTCAATCAGAAAATGTTCCAGATTCACAAAAGAAATATTCCACATCTACATTTTGTTTGTTCTGAAAATGTGTCTGAGAGATCTACAAAATCTCGGTCACCTGAGAAGAAGCAAATATGTAAGAACTTAAGCATATGTATACCAACTATGAAATGTAAACCACAAACTTACAAACCATAAGGATATCCAGCATTCCGGAATTCCACAAAAGTATAGGCAATTCAAATTCTATGTTATGTACTCTCTCTAGCAATGACATAGCTTTGTCATGGGCAGGGGTGACCATGCCCTCAGCAGCCTATCTGCCGTCCAAACAAAAATAACTTGCTTGATAGGTAACCAAAAAAAAAAACCAAACAAAAAATGGAAGCCCAATGTTGCACCTCGTCCATAGCTTCTCCAAGATTCTCACCGTCGTTGGTCAATGTCTTCCTTGATGTTCAATGCGACTTGCATCACTGACATGCCCTTATTTTGCAACATTCAATGACTTTCCATTCCTCCAAAAATAGTTTACTATACAATTGAAATCCTTTGTTAGATTCTTTCGCACATTTTTGCTTGCCTGCTGCCACCATTCGCTAATTGTAGTGGTCAGTTAACTTCAGCAGTCCGGTGATGCTAACCCATCTTTCTGTCTCATTCCAAACATTGGTTGTGAATGGGCAAGCTTTGCATAAATGGACTGGTTTTATCGGCTTGTCCACACATCTTTGCATAAGTGGACTGGCGAACTGGTGTTTTTTCGGCTTGTCCACACATGTCTGCGAGCAAGATTAATTATAAGCGCGCTTAGAGTTATGTTTTATAAAAGTGCCCATGCGGGAAACTTGCTACAAAAGGCAATTGGAAAATTAACCCGACCTTTCAAGCTAGGTTCCGTCCTGACGCCGACCTCATAAAAAGCTCTCGTCGTGATTCGTCTCTCTCATGGGTCACCTTCTGGACTGTCCATTTCAGTTCGACCATCACATGTCATCTGTTGCAACGCTTAACGTCGTGCGACTGGCAGGACCGCAAGAGAAGAATCGTTCTCGCCTTCCCGAAGGATCGCGGGGCCAGGGAGGGGGCTTGCGGAAGGAGAAACGCCGACCGCTAGCTAGCTAGTACATCGATCACACGTCGCGCCCGGCGACGATTCAAACCTTTCTCCACCTCGAGCTCCTCGAGGCACGTCGTTGCCCGGCCCGCGGCCACCTGAGAGGCCATGGGGCTTCACGTGACAAGCGACGACAACACTTCGCCGGCCGGTCACCACCAGCCCCCCGCCCGCCTGCCGTCGAGCTCGACGACGCGCGCCCACATCGGAGTACGTTGCCGACAATGCGCCCGCCCACCTCAGGAATCTAATCGAGGCGTCGCCAAATGCAAGCCGAGCAGGCAGCTGGCAACTCGAGACGAATTCTGTAACCGTGAACGCGAATCGTTTGGTCCCATGTACTGTATGGGTGCTGTGCCGTCCCTGCCATGAAGCAGGGACGCGACTGCCACCTAGCTAGGGTCCGGGTCTCTTTCTGCCGTCGAGGACCTAGTTTTTGGGGATCGATCGAGACTGCTTAATTGGAGCTAGCGAGGAGGGTGTGAGTGCAACCCACGGCCTGCAATGCAAATATCTTATATACACAGTAGCAGAGGGTCGTGTCAATCTCCTATGGTGCCGCTCAAAAATCCGTGCATCATTTGCATTTTTGCGGTAGCTACTTAATTATGGTCCTCCGGGCTCAACGTACATCAAGTCATATCCAAAGGACACCGTGACGACAACATATTTATTTCTCCAGCTAATAAACATGGAGTATACTACAAACTAAACCAAAGCTAGCAAACGAAAGTGCAGTACGTACACGACAGAGACACGAACGAGAGCACGCGTAAGAAAAGACACGACACGACGACGGCGGTGACGGCAAATGCACGGGACGAATTGAATCGATGGTCCTGGATCGATAGCAGGTACGTCTTGCAGTCTAGCTGCTGGGTGGGCGATCGATCTGCTGGCAGGCGGCTAGCAGATCCTCTTGCAGTAGCACTTGCGCTCCATGGCGTGCCACCTGCAGTCGCCCCAGGGGAAGCCCTCCGTGTTGCAGACGTGCCGGCAGTTGCGCTCCCTCATGCACGGCCCCGCGAACCGGTGGCTCTGCGACAGGCAGTGCCGAGCCTCCGCCACCCGCGTCGTCCCCATCTCTGCATATGCGTAGACGTACATCAGTTGATGTGCATCCTATGCCATCATCAGAAACAAGTACTAATATATAGCCTCGACGATGACGAGAATATATGCAGCAGCACCGTACCTGAGGCGACGAGGAGGAGCAGGACGACGAAGAGGACGGAAGCGACCATGCGGCGGGAGGTCGAAGCCATTTCTGCTTCTCTCTTACTAGCTACACACACCGGCTAGCTTTACACGGGGAGTAAGTAACTGTTCCAACTGGGCTGATTGGCACGGGGTTGAAGGTGACGGGGAAGGGGGTTTATATAGGGGTTTAGGGCGCTTCCTCAAGATCCAAAACCCTCCCTTTGTTTATGCCAGTTGTGGAGCGGCTAGAGTGTTTCTAATCCAACCACGGCGGTGCAAAGCTTGTTTCTTTGCGCTTGGCAGCAGTGTCCCGATCGACGGATCGACAATCTCGTCTCGGCGCGCGTAAACCTACCCTGCATACCGACGCCGGTGGTGCAGAAATAACTAGTATTCTGCACCGTTCTAGAGGTGGTGCCGCAGTGCATGATGCGTGGATGTCTTTTGGATGTCGCGTGCTTTGGTTAGGGGTCCTGTGGGTGGATTCGATGCGGGGCAGGCTACGGTTTCAGGAGCAGCAGGGCACGGGTGGCTACATTAATCCACTCCGTTGTTGTTTAGTTTTAGCTTCGGTACGGGAGCTACCGACCTGACAGAGTGCTCGAGTGAGGAACGAGGCGACACATGTGATGAGCTACTGGCGCATGCTATGGCGCGACAAGCGTGCGTGCGTGACAAGTGTGGCTGGTGGCTGATCGTGGTAACTGCTGTTCCTTCGGTTTCAAAAAATACAGATATAGTTCTGATTAGGGCTGGACGAAAAGCTCGTAGCTTGCAAGCTGGCTCAGCTCGCTCCTAGCTCGGCTCGGGTCGACTCGGCTCGAAAGTAAATGTTAACAAGCCAAGCTAAAGATCTAGCTCGTCTGGTTAACAAGCTAGCTCGAGCCAGCTCGTGAGCTGCTCGTGAGCCAAATGAGCTGAGAAAGATCTAGTTCTAAGTCCTATTTTCAATAATCTTAGTTCTCAAGACTATTGTGCGAATGTTCCAGATACTAAAGTGCGATGTTAATTTCTGTTTGTAGCATAACTATGATTATTTGCATCTTAATCAACAAAAATTTAGACATAACATCTATAATTTTACACTGATCATCTACAATGCCCAGCTCGTTGAGCCAAACAAGCTGGCTCGCAAGCTTAATGAGCCAAACCAAGCTAAGTTTTCAGCTCGCTTCGATAACAAGCCAAGCCAAGCTAGCTCGTTAGACAAACAAGGTAGACCAAGCCAAGCCAAGCCGAGCTCGGCTCGCTTGACGTCCAGCCCTAGTTCTGATGTTTGGGTGCGGTAACTAAAAAAGTGAAAAAGATTATAGACACAAAAAACAATGAGAAGTGAAGGAAGAGAGAGAGATAAAAAAGCACAACAAGCAATAATGCTAAGTGAGAATGGGGAAAGAGAAATACATTGTAAAGTCAGAAATATCTATATTTTTAAAAAAATTTGAATGCGAGAAACATCTATATTTTGAAATGAAGGAGGTACTTAGTGCGATCAGCAGCCGAAATAGGAGTGAAAATGAGGAGGCCAAGCAAGCTTGTCAAATATTTTATAATTAGCGATAATAGCAAATAAAATAGTTTGTTAATTACTTAGCTTGTTGACTTGATTAATGCTATATGTATATGGATTTTATAGAACAAACATCACAATCAACTTACTTTGTTACTATTAACTCAATGATAAATATTAATAGTAGTAAGCAAAAGGGGGGGGGGGGGGGGGGGGGGGGGGCATGTCCCCTTCCAGCTCCCGCAACTCTCCCTCAGTAATTAATAGATGCATGGGAGGTTGCAGTTATCTCCGGCGAATTAGCGTGGCTCGATGGCCACAAATTGTCTGTATCTCACCGTGTTTGAGCCAAATTTAAGAAACGAATCACTCCAAAATAACTAATATACTGTAGGTTGACTTTATGCTCCCTATCTTCTCCTGTGGGTGTAGTCGTGACGGCTTTGTTTTCTAATGGGGGTGTGCATTCTTTCGTGAAAGGCTATCACTCGAAACAACGGGCGGAACCTCATGGAGGCCCTCCTGGGTCATGCACACCCCCTACACCTCTTCCTATATTCAAAGCATGTTTAGAGCATCTCCAAAATAATGGGAGTCAATAAAAAAATCATCTTCCACAACATCCCAAAACTACTCCTAAATTTTTCCTACCCCCTAAACTCACCTCATTTGTAGCTACAAACAGAGCAAGAATTGAGAGCTCCATTCCTTCTTTTTTCACTAGAATTAATGCTCTTGTGGCCCCAAATGCTGAGGTGGCCAAATCAAAAGTGTTTTGATCCACTTTTAGGGAGGAATTGTTTGAGAGAGAAGAAAAATTGCTCCGCATAATATTTTGGTTGCTCCCAAAAATAAGTTTATAGAGCTAATTTTTTAGGATCTCTTGGAAATGCTGTTAGAGTAGTTCTTAAAGTAGATGAGCTTAATTTGTTACCCGTGACCTCTGTCGCCTGTGATAGAGTGCTTGATAGATTACAAACTACTCTTTAACAGTTTTTTTGGGGTTGTTGTGTTTGTTTTTATTGATCTATTATTGAAATTGTTATCACATCGGCCTGCTTCTTAGCTTTTGGTTACACTCCGCCACTGCTCGGAACAATTATGGTCTTTCATGTAAGTACGCGGATATCTTCGACATGATTCTTCTCTACTTCCAACCCATCCTGCAACAATGATTGTCTAATCCATTGTCTAATCCATCCTGCAACAATGATGTCTATTGTCTAATCCATTCTTCTCTTAACGACAGAGATTGTTGTGTGTCGATTACTACTAGATATCATTTTATCAACCGCTACTGTGTGTAAAACGACGCTATAAAGAATGGAATATACTTATCCCGTCATACATCTTTCTGGTCCCTTATCGACTGCGTTCCTTTTTTTCCCTGTGGTACTATTACATTTTCACTGCCATTTTTGGCAACCAAACGCTGCGATCTCTGCCACCGAGCTTCCATATTAATCCAAGAGAGTAAGACATGCATATATGCAACCACACTGGCCACAAACTTTATTGTTCCAGGAAAGCTAAACCTGCTTAATTACTAGAACACAAAAACACTTTGAACTAAGCGGCCGGATACACACGACACAGGCGCGAGAGTAACTAAAGACACGACAACGATGGACAACATCGGTGACGGCGATCACAAATACAGAGATGTAAACAGCAAATCAACGGGAGGTCCTAACTCGATCCCAAAACCCAAATCATGGCGGAAATGTGCGGATGACGAGCTCGTCGCTCGGCTAGCAGTACTTCTTGCAGTAGCACTTGCGGCGGAAGAAGTGGACCCTGCACTCGCCGGAGGGGAAGCCCTCCGTCTGGCAGACGTGGTGGCAGTTGTTGGAGCTCACACAGCCGCCCTTGAACCGGTGGCTCTGCGACACGCAGTCCCTCGCCTCCGCAACCTGGATCGTCCCCATCTCTGCACGCATAACATACACTGTTACCAAGACGCGTTCAACATGCATATATGAACGATTACCGGCGACGAGAATGCGCGCGATCGAGCTAGCGCGTACCTGAGGCGACGAGGAGGAGGACGAGGACGAGGACGGGAGCCACCATGCGGCTGGAGGTCGACGACGCCATTTGCTGCCCGCTAAATAATGTTGGTTGGCACGAGATCGATGGATCGATCGAGTGAAGGATCAAGCAGAGCTATATCTGCTAGTAGACTGCTATCCTTACCGGGGCTTAGATTGTGTTGCGTGATGGTGACAGGGGGCTGGTAAGGGGTTTTATATGGGTTCAGATTCAGAACACCCGGTCGAAATTCCAATATCCGTTTCTCCTAATAAATAAACTGACGTCCGGATCGATTTGTCCAGGAGTGGAATACCAAAGCATAGGATTCTTGTATGCATGATCGAGCAGTGACGGAGCCTGGCCTGGACGGTGCGGGTTTTGGAGCTTTGCCCTCCGTGTCGACGGCTTCAAGCATCCAGCACATCCCCGTCGTCGGCAACATTCCTACTAGATAATTAAAATAAGCAATCTCTTCGGCGCTAGTGAAAGTTCACATTGGTGCCGGTGCAGAGAATGCGTACGGTGCACCATTCTTGAGGTGGTGCCATGCGTGGATGTCTGTGGAGTATACTAGGAGAGGGCATGGGTGCATGTCGACGCTGACAGGGTCGTACCTATAGCGAGGTGGCCGGGCGGTACACGTGACCAGCCACGTGGATGCGATCCGGCGTGCAGGGGCGAATCACAACGAGCCGCGCGCGTGCAGTGCGACGACAGGTGGGCGGTGGGCGGTCGTGCAAACGGGGGAAAAAGCATACAGCACGAACGAAGCTTAGCGCCTCCAATGGCTTCCGATCCGATCGATGCATGCGTTCCATTCAAAGAGCACAGCACCACGAACACCGCTTCGTGGCATCGCTCATTACACGTATCGCAAGAACTCCGAGAGGTCCGTGTCACGGGCGAATCTGGAGATCGGCGGCAGACGAGTCAGCCCACATAACGATCCACGCTTTGAACCTCAGCCGTAGAATTTTAGATCCAACGGATCGAGCGGCCTCAAGGCCGGTCGCTAACGAAATCGCGACCGCCCCCTGTGGGGCCTGCTCCTTCGATGCTCCCGCCGGCCCCCGGCCGGCTCGCCGCTGCTATCCACGGCACGGCCACGCGCCCGCCTCAAAGACGTGTCCCTCGCGCTCGGAGGAGCTGGAACTGGAAGCGGCGGTGGTTACCTTCTCCGCTTTCGCCAGTGGCCACAGCGGCGGCCACGTCGACGTTGTCCGCCAGCACAAGCCGCGCTGCCTTTCCCCCCAAGTCCGCCCGCGAGATAACCTTTTGCCTTCGTGCCGGCCGCTTACTGTTCCCTTAATCTCCACGGCGGCCAGAGGCTGAGGCACCCAGCGACGGCGGCCGCCATGCTCGACCATTTCTTCCGCAATAACATGCCCAACTTGCAACCGAGCGTAACCGTCCTACTTCGCTCCATATCGGCAACATTGTCCTCTCCCTTCGCAGTTACCCGGCGCCCGCATACAGGCCGGTTGCTCCTGCATATCACTAGAAGAGAACCAATCATCACAACGCGATACAGCGCCTGAAGGGTGAGCAAGCGGTGGCTCTTGATAAGGCTGTAAGTAACTTAGTAACAGGATGTCTGAAAACGTGTCATTTTATGATTTTTTTTGACCGAACAGGAGGGGCAAAGCCCTACAGATTATATTTATATTTAAAGAATAAAAAGGAGGCACATCCCAAGTCTTATAGACAAACATTATATTTCTTTGATGTATCTACATGGTAAAGCTACGCGATAGTGTTTGTCAAATATACACATAAAACTTTACAATGCATTGATACAGTCAGCCCCATTTGTTCCACTCAAGACCATCATTGTTCCCCCAATTCGTTCAGAGCTGAGTTCCCGGCAAGATACGATTCCGCGATTGCAGTATGCAAAGCGGCCCCAATCGGAATGAAATCCTCATCAACGAAGAAAAGTGGGTGGTGCAGGTCCACGTCATTCACAACGGCAGGGTAAACTCGATAGTCGTCATCCACGAAATCCACAACCCCGTTGCATCTATGCACGGCTGCCTGCCCTTCTACAACCTGGAAAAGGGAAAGTGCACATTTCATTACGAATCGCGCTAACTGCACAGTTATCACTGAGTACAACAGTAATTGTGTTAGCAGATGCATGCCACTGATTAAGGAGGACTAGATACACAAAGAGGCATCCTTTTCTTTTTCCCTTTTGCTAAACTATGTCGTAGAGTAGACCATTCAATAAAGAAACAAGGCCAGCTAACTTATGAGCGTTTATGCATATGAGGGTGAAACTTTTTCTGAATTTGTGTGGATCGGTTGGCAATGGGTATAAAGTCAGTTAACAGATAAAATGTCCTGGGGTGCAGTTGATACTATCAAGGTACTATAGGATCCTCGACCTCTCTCGACTTGCTACAGTTGCCTGAGGCGGAAAAGAGGATCTCGGTCCCCGCCGACGGTGCCGGCGGTCTCCATCGCCTCCGATGGCCTGCGTGCCGTTGCGAGGTGGTGGAGACCGGTGGTTCCCGGCCGGCTGGGGGAGTAGCTGCTAGGTTAGGTCCTAGGTTTAGGGTTTCGGCCGGCATCGACGAGGCGGCGGCGATGTCGTTGTGTCCGAATAAGGTCTTTCGAGCTCCTCCGCTTCCTGCTGGTGCTCCGCTCCGGTGCCGGCGGCGAGCTCGTGGAGTTGGGTCTCCCTTCGAGGAGCCCATGTACAGGAGTCAGATGCCGGCGTTGCTTCGTCTTCGAGTCCGTCGAGGAGGTGAGCGGGCTGGCCTTTTGGTCCAAGGATTCAGGGGCAGCTGGGAGTTGAAGGTCGGATGGAGGACGGACCAGGCTCGAGATCCCCGCGGCGGCGACGGTCGTCGACAGCGAGCAAAGGTTCGTGCCGGAAGGGGCTTGGGGCGCGTCCCCGGCCGTGTGGGCTTTCTGCTTTGGCTCATCCCATTCTTTGGGTGTCTATTGCGGCTCACTTTAAAGCCTTTGTGCGATGGAGCTCCTCCCGGTGTGGGGATGGCGGCGGTGGCCGGAGTTGTTGGCGCCGGCGGCGACGGCTGTCGGTGGATTTGGTCGCCAATGGTGTGCAAAGGTGCCAGGGATCTGTTTGCAATTTTCTTGTTTGTTAGGGACCTTTGTGCAAAGTTGTCTAGACAGCTGTCCTCTGTATCCTTCCAGAACGTATCTGTATTTGTACGTGTCTTTGTACTGTATCCTTGACTATCAATACAGGTATGTTTTGATAAAAAAAAAAGGTACTACAGGAGAGAGAGAGAGAAAAAGGTGATAGTAAATAAAACTATGTGATATATGATCATACTGACCGCCTTAACCCTCTTTTGTAGGCGGTACAGGCCTTCTGTGGTGAGGCTCCTCAAAGTACCCCCCAAATTCTACAACTGAAGGTGTGGCATCAAGGGATTTTCCTCCTTTCACATAGGTGACCGAGAGCACCTGAAGAGGATACATTTATGAACACCACAATGCTACAAGCTTCATATTTCAACAAAACTTTGGTCAATATCACTGACAAGGTAGAAGTGTCCATGGTCAGAGAATATATTTACAGTTGAGTTCAAAAGCATTAAAAGGAATATAGAAACATCCCTCTAAAATAGACAGAGAATTATTTGAAAATATGGATATCTTGCGGTGACTAAGGCGTGGTTTTCCAATAATATTATAATATTCTTTTACAGTGTTTTAGCTATCAACAAAAGCAGGTTTCATACTCTGAACGTTAGTCTGCGCATCACAATATTAGGAACTATATTCTTTTGTTCGAAAATTGGGTGAACTAGGATCTGGCAATTCAAAATCCCATCACAACTGACCTTCTTTGTTTGAAAGTTAAAATTTTTGAGCATTAGGCATACTAGTATAAAGAGATTATCATTCACCTAGCCTCAATGACATGTATACAAGCATATCTTTTGGTCCATTGTGTGCCATGTACATTGGTGAATGGTAATCCCTTTATGTACAATGCCCCCTATACCGTGTCACAGGAACTGACAAAGTTAAATAATACTATATAAAGAAGTGTCATACCTGCTATGAAGTGGATCATCTTCTCTAGAACGAGCTGCTGCAGGGACAGTATAGCAAACGATGCAGCCACAACAGGATCCACATTTAAGTGTGGGGTTTCAGCCCGACCAGTTTTACCTTCTATCTTCGCTTCTAAAAAACATACAGAGGCTTGCGTAGGCCCTGGATGAGCTGCTATTACGCCAGTTGGTATACGATTGTCAACATGCATGCCAAAGATGGCGTTGACGCCATCAAGAACGCCTTCTTTAATCATATGAGATGCTCCTGCACCACCCTCCTCAGCAGGTTGAAATAGGAGTCGCATTGTTCCCTTCATCATAGTAAAAATCGGTTACTTGATTGGCAGTACAAACTATGAAAGAAGCGTGTTTGCCAAACATACAATGGAAATTTTCAAATAGAAGTATTTGCACTTTCGGTAAAAGCAATTTCATTCATCCTTATAATGCAACTAGCAATTGATTAGTTAATAAGTAACAGCACAAACCACCAAGAACGACGAAAAGGAAAACCACTTTGCCTCTGCACATTCAGATGCAGAAAATAAGAGAATGCAATATCCTAAATTTCTAGGATCTCACTGAAATCAGCGTGTTCATTGAAAAATCAGTATATTGTTCACGTTCGATGTTGTCGAGGTGTTCAATAAATATTCAAGTCATCATTTTTTCCACGGTCTTTTAAGCACCAGGTCTCTATGCTGGAAGAAGCTACTGAGAAGAAAAGTTCACAGTACGGTTGATCATCTCAGAAAGGAAAAAAAAAAGCTAAAAAGACGTTAACAGTAAGCTATTACATGACCACATTGGTCAGTGGTGCCTTGTCTCCAGGTGCACACCATCACTAGGTCTTCCTTCTTTTTCTTATGGCCAATCTTACTCAGATGGTGATCGCCCTTTCCTCTCGGACAGTGCCTCCGCTCTGCGCCGTCGCATGATGAGCAACCGCCGTTTGCTGTAGGGCTTCTGCTCCTTCAGTCAGCTTGGCTTTGTCCTCCTCCTTTTGTAAACCTGCCTAGTATTTGAGAAACACACAAGCATAACACAAGATCTCAGTAGGAGATCGCACAAACTTTTTCTCAAAACAAACTTTATTGCGCAATTTCCAAATAGCCCAGAAAACAGCAGGCAGCCCCAACAAATAGAATCCACCCCCCCCCCCCCCCCCCCCCCCCCAACCCCCTTTTCAGGTAGTGTTTGACCCAAACTAGGTACTGCTCTACATTTTCTGGACGACAATTCGCCCCAATCACCAGGCCAATCAAGCTCCATACACATTTTATCACTTGACATCCGAAAAACAGATGTTGAATAGTTTCCTCTTTCTCACAAAAAGCACACCGCTTGCTGCCTTTCCATTTTCGTCTTAACAAGTTATCTTTGGTTAGGATAGCGTTTTGTGCTATCAGCCACATCAAAATTTTAATTTTCAGTGGAATCTTTGCTTTCCATAGGGGTTTGTATGCTATTCCACCCTCATCTTTACACAAATGATTGTACATGGATTTGACAGAGAACATTCCAGATAATTCCCAGTTCCATCTGGGTATGTCCTTCTCATTTGACAGGCAGGTTGCTATTATGATATCATTACCCCCCGCCGGCTTGGACGCGCTCCTGGCGTCGTACCACCAGGCCACCGGCCTGTCCGCACCCGGCCATGCTGCGAAGTCGCGCTGGCCTTTGGCGCCTGTGTACGCTGCTCGCGTCGGGCCCCCGGCGTGAGCGAAGGGTGGGGACCACCCATATCAAAAAAAAAAAATAAAAATTAAGTTGCCTTCTCTGCTCTTGCAGATTTTCATCCAGCCATCTTCTAAAAGATAACCTCCATTGTCTATTGGCCAAGAGGGCTAATATTCAAGTCATCATGTTACTGTAATGAAAATTGGACCGAAAAATGAATGTGCTACGTATTTACACGGGGATGGCCTCTACTCAAAAGTCAAGTAGGCTCGAAGCTCTGTAGTAACTAAAAGGGAATAAAACTGTACGAAAGTAATTACCTTGAGCTGATCCTTACGCTGGGTGAGCAACTTTGCTGCTCCCAGGAGCATCGCTACGTGGACATCATGCCCGCAGCCGTGCATCACCCCGTCCACTTTGCTCTTGTGCTCCCACTCTACTGACTTCTACACTCGCATTCAACAGGATAAAGCAAAGTCAGGCAGCGAAGCCTCCTAACATCCTAATTCTCCCAGAACAAGAGGCGATCCGATTTCAGAGTTCAGACGCAGAGACGCGGCATTCTACTATCAATTGGTGTCAATCAACATCACCGCGAGAACCTTAGGATCCCGACGAGGCACGAGCAGCATTAGAAAGGGCGACAGGGCAAAGGGACCTGAAGGGGGAGCGCGTCCATGTCCGCGCGGAGGGCGACGAAGGGGGGACGACCGGACCCGACGTCAGAGACGACGCCGTTTCCTACGACGGCGCGGGCGGGAAGGCCGAGGCGCTCTAGCTCCTCGCGGACGAGGGCGCTGGTGCGGTGCTCCCGGAACGCGAGCTCCGGGTGGGCGTGGATGCGCCGCCGCACGCCCACCATCCACTCCCGCTCCTTCGCCGCGTTCCGCAGCAGCTCGTCCCCTCCCCGTACTCCGCCGAGGTGGAGCAGAGGAGGAAGAGCAGGAGGAGAGGGGCAGCCATGCCCATGCTGACTTCGCGGTCGCAGCCGGCGGTGATTCAGAGGTTGGTGGAGGAAAGCTCTGACTTCATTCGCGGTCGCAGGAGCAAACTGGCGTGGACCGATAGATCGTGCTCCCGGTCCGGCTGTCAGATAGATAGTACGTCGTTCCTGGATGATCGCCGATGCCGTCTCTGCCTCGTGGGCCATAGCGTATCTATTTGTGACGTTTTTAAACTCTCGTGGACTCGTGCGATATGAGCCACTCCGTCACTACGGACTGTTTCCGCAGCTAACTGCTGGTTCATCGACTGACAGCGTTCTGAAACATGACGCGATCATTTAACAGAAAACGTTCCTCAACCAAAGGAGCCGGAGTTCTTGCATTTAGAGATCTGCATGTTTTAAATAAATCTTTCATCACAGGTCTTGCTTGGAGAATGCTCACCAATCAGAAATCCCTATGGGCTCAAGTGTTGAGAGGTAAGTATTTTTCTAACACTTTCTTTTGGAGAGCTAGCTCCTATGGTTCTAAATCTTGGACTTGGAACTCTAGTCTGAAAATGAGAGAGTTCATGTTTGATTCAGTGCAATGGAATCTCTTAGAGGATAATGTTTCGATTTGAAATGAACCTTGATGTCCCATGTGGCATAATATTCATGATTTTATATCAATGAAGCCATGAATTCCGCTTTACCCACTAAGGTCTCTGACCTTTGGTTGCCTAATCCAAAAAGATGGAACATAGATCTTTTGAACTTCATCTTTAGCTCTGATTTTGTAAGGCAAATTCTACAAATTTCTCTCATACAATTAGATGGCCAAGACAAGCTTATATGGAGGCCAAACAAGACAGGTGAGTGGACAACCCAGTGTACTTATAAACACATTCACAAAGATAAGATTCAATCCATGATAAGTTCTTTGAATTTTTTCTAATGATGCTCATTTCGTTATCAAGCGCATCTGGAGGAATAAAAAGATTCTTCCTAGAGTCCAGATGTTTATTCGGAGATTTGTTTCTAGAAACATCACTTCTGAGAAGAATTAACAAAAGGATGAACTCCGTTTCTAAATTCTACTCTAGATGTGGCAACATTGAAAATGACAAGCACATTTTCTTTCGTGGTGACTTCCCTCGAGCAGTTTGGTTTCATTCTCCTATGGGCATTAAAATTGATCATCTTCATGGTTCTTGTGCCCAAATTTTAAAATTTCTACTAGAGAATTTGATCTCTAATGAGCAAGTTGATCTTGGCCTTTACATTATGTGGTTCCTTTGGAAAGCCATGAACGATATAGATTTAACAATAAATCTTGGTCTGTTCGGTCTGTTATTGCTCAAGCTAACGCTGCTCAAAAAGCACAATATAAAGCTTTTGAAATTGAAGAAGAAAGTTGCATTAGTAGTAATAACATTCCCTGCTCATTAGATGCTTCTCTTTTTAATTGTTGTTGCAGGACCGATGTTTCCTTCCTTCAAAGCCGCAATGCTGGACTTGGAATCTTAATCACTAATACGACTGATCATCATGCCTGGTCTCTCCAAGTTCAAGCTAAAACAAATATTGCTGGATCTGCAAGTCATGCTGAAGCTTTGGCAATGTATCTTGGCGCAACAATATGCTCTGACTTGCAGGTCACAAACTGCAGTTTCTTCTCTGATTCCCAGCCTCTTGTCTCTTACATTCAAAATCCAAGAAGAGGTTTGCCGGATTGGAGGATTAGTCATGCTACCGAAGACATTTTTAGCCTCATGAATAAAAGTCAAAGCTCTGTTAAGTTACATTCCTAGGGAACAAAATGTGGTTTGCTGATTATCTGGCTTGGAATGCTTACGGCTTTGATCAAGGCATAGCCAATTTCAAATGTACAAATTACAGGCACTATGAGGGCTGCCCTCTGAAAAAGAAAATTTGTAATCTGCCTTGGTGGGTTACAATATGTAATGTTACCTGTAAAAAAAAAACAAGCAGCTCTATTCCGCATCAACACAGAAAGGTCAGTTTTACGGTACGTTGATGTGCCCCACCCAGCCATCAATTCTCTTTTCACGTGGTGCTCATTTTCGTTGTTTGCTACACGTTGGATTGCCAGCAAGCCAGTGGAGATATCTCTCTGTCTGTACTCTGGAGGTGCGAGCCAGTGAGTCCCCGCTTTTAGCTTCTTACCGTCTGATCAAGTTCCCCGTGTTTCCCTCCATTGCCAATTTATGCACATTGCGTACTAGAGGCGGAACTCATCGATTCTTGCCGATAATGGAATCCGTATTGCCCATAAAATGCCCCCAATTGCTTGTGAAGAGAGCACTAGCACACCTACAGAGAAAGAGCAGAGAGCAGAGAGCAGAGAGAGCAGAGAGCAGAGAGAGAAGAGAGCAGAGAGAGCAGAGAGAGAGAGAGTTTAGCAGATTTTTGGAGAGATGTCTTCTTCGATTCGCTGGGACACGGGTCCTTGGCTTGAACGGGAGGCGCTTGCCTTGGTGCAAGTTCGGAGACAACTGTTAGGCCACCTTGAACTCAAACCAGGGGACTTATGGGTGGAAATATCTTGGTACTACGCTTTCTTCTTGTTTCAGTGTACTCCTCTTCCTCTTCCCCCTTCTTTTCTTGCTAATCGTTGTTCCCAAATGTTGCCATCTTGCAGTAGGCTGAGGGAACGAGGAGTTAGACGTGCTCCTGCAGACTGCAAGGTTCAGATGGAGGAGCTACTGAAGCAGTACGATGCATGCGTAGTTAAAGGCAAGCAAATAGTCGAGCCATCTGAGCTGATTGAGTCCTTAGCTCGTCTGTACGAAGATCTATCTGCATCAGCCGCGCTGTCTCAGGCTCCAGGGCGCCCCCTAGTCCAGTCGGACGAGGACGACGAAACAGATTGTGCCCCTGTGGAGCATGGCCTCAGGAGGAAGCGAGCACGGCCTCGAGAAGATGACCAGACCAAGGACTGGCTCGAGTTCATTTCCCAGGAAAGGGCCGCAGGTCAGGCGAGAGAGGCCGCGCTGATGCAGCGAGAGGACGAGCTCAGAAAGCGCGAGAAGGACCTGACCAACCAACTGCGTGAAGCCGTTGCTGCAAGAGACTCGCTGCAAACCGCTCTTGAAGAAAAAGACCGGTTGTTAACAGCCCTCACCCGATCCGTTTCAGCTCTGATGTTCTCTCTGCAGGGGGCTCAAGATGATGTCGGCAACAATTCTGCACTCCCAGACCAGCAGATTGCGGAAACGGTCGCAACGGCCGGTCGTGCTCCAGGTGAGGTGAACCCATCGCGTCCTGAGGCATCTCAAACTCCAGGCGCAAATGACCTCGTGCATCCGTTGCTGCTTGCTGTCCCTTCCTCTTCGTCCCACGAAAACAATCAAGGTGCCCGTGCCCCTGAGCTGCCCCGACTTTTCCGCATCGACTGAGGTTTGCACCTTGTCTTTTTGTTTTTGTTTTTTTGGCCTTTTTCGCAGATACTAAATGATTTCTTTTTGCTCATGTTTTCTTATTTTCAGGTTTTCGGTGGACTACTGAGAAGATTGAGACAACTTACCGAATTTCCATATTGTTATACTAGTGATATGCCTACTGAACATTTAAGAAAAAAAAATTATCTATCAATAAAGTGAGACATTGGTTCTTGCAGTACCCTTAGTAGTATATTTCAGTGTGTATGGTTTCTGTTGTAA
Organism: Eragrostis nindensis; assembly: GCA_012490785.1. Classification (NCBI taxonomy): domain Eukaryota; kingdom Viridiplantae; phylum Streptophyta; class Magnoliopsida; order Poales; family Poaceae; genus Eragrostis; species Eragrostis nindensis. Next base: position 433,303 of record JAAXCT010000258.1, on the reverse strand, counting down.
AGATCATTTGCCGCAAATGATTGAATGAAACAACGTGAAAAGGACCCGTCGACAGGGCGCCTTGACTCGAGTATCCGCGCTTGGTGTCGCGTTGAGTTTTCTCTTGCCAAATACCCTTGGTCGAAAATATGGCTTATTTCCTCGTACGGGCCCACATCTGGTAGACAAATGCGTCACACAATTAATTACGGTGGTATATGTAGGTCCCACGATGATCGATCATGCACCACCTGATAAGATACATGCACGTTAAAAAAAAATCAAAAGGTACTGCTACTCATGCAAATAGCTCGCGACGCGCCTAATGCTTAGTACTACAGCGAGAATGTTCAAGGACTTCACTCCCACGCGTAAAGTGCACTACACAAATGCGTGAAAATGGAAACACGAATATAGACGGATATTTATGTCATTACTACTACTACTACTAGTACTACAATCATGAACTTTGAGATGGAGTAGTAAGCAAAAATTTCTATGACTCTCTCTCCGACTACATGCATCACTCGTCTCCTTGCAGTCGATGGAAATCGAGAGGAGGATGTTGCTTTGGATGGCCAGGAGCCCAGGACCACGATTGCGATGGTTTTACTGGGTCGCATGGATTTTTATTCCCGTGATTCCTAGCTAGTCGCATCTCAGGTAACGTCTAGTCGGGCGGCGTCGATGGTTCGTCTTCCTCGATTTGACCCTGGAGGTCTCTGACCTTTGGTTGCCTAATCCAAAAAGATGGAACATAGATCTTTTGAACTTCATCTTTAGCTCTGATTTTGTAAGGCAAATTCTACAAATTTCTCTCATACAATTAGATGGCCAAGACAAGCTTATATGGAGGCCAAACAAGACAGGTGAGTGGACAACCCAGTGTACTTATAAACACATTCACAAAGATAAGATTCAATCCATGATAAGTTCTTTGAATTTTTTCTAATGATGCTCATTTCGTTATCAAGCGCATCTGGAGGAATAAAAAGATTCTTCCTAGAGTCCAGATGTTTATTCGGAGATTTGTTTCTAGAAACATCACTTCTGAGAAGAATTAACAAAAGGATGAACTCCGTTTCTAAATTCTACTCTAGATGTGGCAACATTGAAAATGACAAGCACATTTTCTTTCGTGGTGACTTCCCTCGAGCAGTTTGGTTTCATTCTCCTATGGGCATTAAAATTGATCATCTTCATGGTTCTTGTGCCCAAATTTTAAAATTTCTACTAGAGAATTTGATCTCTAATGAGCAAGTTGATCTTGGCCTTTACATTATGTGGTTCCTTTGGAAAGCCATGAACGATATAGATTTAACAATAAATCTTGGTCTGTTCGGTCTGTTATTGCTCAAGCTAACGCTGCTCAAAAAGCACAATATAAAGCTTTTGAAATTGAAGAAGAAAGTTGCATTAGTAGTAATAACATTCCCTGCTCATTAGATGCTTCTCTTTTTAATTGTTGTTGCAGGACCGATGTTTCCTTCCTTCAAAGCCGCAATGCTGGACTTGGAATCTTAATCACTAATACGACTGATCATCATGCCTGGTCTCTCCAAGTTCAAGCTAAAACAAATATTGCTGGATCTGCAAGTCATGCTGAAGCTTTGGCAATGTATCTTGGCGCAACAATATGCTCTGACTTGCAGGTCACAAACTGCAGTTTCTTCTCTGATTCCCAGCCTCTTGTCTCTTACATTCAAAATCCAAGAAGAGGTTTGCCGGATTGGAGGATTAGTCATGCTACCGAAGACATTTTTAGCCTCATGAATAAAAGTCAAAGCTCTGTTAAGTTACATTCCTAGGGAACAAAATGTGGTTTGCTGATTATCTGGCTTGGAATGCTTACGGCTTTGATCAAGGCATAGCCAATTTCAAATGTACAAATTACAGGCACTATGAGGGCTGCCCTCTGAAAAAGAAAATTTGTAATCTGCCTTGGTGGGTTACAATATGTAATGTTACCTGTAAAAAAAAACAAGCAGCTCTATTCCGCATCAACACAGAAAGGTCAGTTTTACGGTACGTTGATGTGCCCCACCCAGCCATCAATTCTCTTTTCACGTGGTGCTCATTTTCGTTGTTTGCTACACGTTGGATTGCCAGCAAGCCAGTGGAGATATCTCTCTGTCTGTACTCTGGAGGTGCGAGCCAGTGAGTCCCCGCTTTTAGCTTCTTACCGTCTGATCAAGTTCCCCGTGTTTCCCTCCATTGCCAATTTATGCACATTGCGTACTAGAGGCGGAACTCATCGATTCTTGCCGATAATGGAATCCGTATTGCCCATAAAATGCCCCCAATTGCTTGTGAAGAGAGCACTAGCACACCTACAGAGAAAGAGCAGAGAGCAGAGAGCAGAGAGAGCAGAGAGCAGAGAGAGAAGAGAGCAGAGAGAGCAGAGAGAGAGAGAGTTTAGCAGATTTTTGGAGAGATGTCTTCTTCGATTCGCTGGGACACGGGTCCTTGGCTTGAACGGGAGGCGCTTGCCTTGGTGCAAGTTCGGAGACAACTGTTAGGCCACCTTGAACTCAAACCAGGGGACTTATGGGTGGAAATATCTTGGTACTACGCTTTCTTCTTGTTTCAGTGTACTCCTCTTCCTCTTCCCCCTTCTTTTCTTGCTAATCGTTGTTCCCAAATGTTGCCATCTTGCAGTAGGCTGAGGGAACGAGGAGTTAGACGTGCTCCTGCAGACTGCAAGGTTCAGATGGAGGAGCTACTGAAGCAGTACGATGCATGCGTAGTTAAAGGCAAGCAAATAGTCGAGCCATCTGAGCTGATTGAGTCCTTAGCTCGTCTGTACGAAGATCTATCTGCATCAGCCGCGCTGTCTCAGGCTCCAGGGCGCCCCCTAGTCCAGTCGGACGAGGACGACGAAACAGATTGTGCCCCTGTGGAGCATGGCCTCAGGAGGAAGCGAGCACGGCCTCGAGAAGATGACCAGACCAAGGACTGGCTCGAGTTCATTTCCCAGGAAAGGGCCGCAGGTCAGGCGAGAGAGGCCGCGCTGATGCAGCGAGAGGACGAGCTCAGAAAGCGCGAGAAGGACCTGACCAACCAACTGCGTGAAGCCGTTGCTGCAAGAGACTCGCTGCAAACCGCTCTTGAAGAAAAAGACCGGTTGTTAACAGCCCTCACCCGATCCGTTTCAGCTCTGATGTTCTCTCTGCAGGGGGCTCAAGATGATGTCGGCAACAATTCTGCACTCCCAGACCAGCAGATTGCGGAAACGGTCGCAACGGCCGGTCGTGCTCCAGGTGAGGTGAACCCATCGCGTCCTGAGGCATCTCAAACTCCAGGCGCAAATGACCTCGTGCATCCGTTGCTGCTTGCTGTCCCTTCCTCTTCGTCCCACGAAAACAATCAAGGTGCCCGTGCCCCTGAGCTGCCCCGACTTTTCCGCATCGACTGAGGTTTGCACCTTGTCTTTTTGTTTTTGTTTTTTTTGGCCTTTTTCGCAGATACTAAATGATTTCTTTTTGCTCATGTTTTCTTATTTTCAGGTTTTCGGTGGACTACTGAGAAGATTGAGACAACTTACCGAATTTCCATATTGTTATACTAGTGATATGACTACTGAACATTTAAGAAAAAAAAATTATCTATCAATAAAGTGAGACATTGGTTCTTGCAGTACCCTTAGTAGTATATTTCAGTGTGTATGGTTTCTGTTGTAAAGATCATTTGCCGCAAATGATTGAATGAAACAACGTGAAAAGGACCCGTCGACAGGGCGCCTTGACTCGAGTATCCGCGCTTGGTGTCGCGTTGAGTTTTCTCTTGCCAAATACCCTTGGTCGAAAATATGGCTTATTTCCTCGTACGGGCCCACATCTGGTAGACAAATGCGTCACACAATTAATTACGGTGGTATATGTAGGTCCCACGATGATCGATCATGCACCACCTGATAAGATACATGCACGTTAAAAAAAAATCAAAAGGTACTGCTACTCATGCAAATAGCTCGCGACGCGCCTAATGCTTAGTACTACAGCGAGAATGTTCAAGGACTTCACTCCCACGCGTAAAGTGCACTACACAAATGCGTGAAAATGGAAACACGAATATAGACGGATATTTATGTCATTACTACTACTACTACTAGTACTACAATCATGAACTTTGAGATGGAGTAGTAAGCAAAAATTTCTATGACTCTCTCTCCGACTACATGCATCACTCGTCTCCTTGCAGTCGATGGAAATCGAGAGGAGGATGTTGCTTTGGATGGCCAGGAGCCCAGGACCACGATTGCGATGGTTTTACTGGGTCGCATGGATTTTTATTCCCGTGATTCCTAGCTAGTTGCATCTCAGGTAACGTCTAGTCGGGCGGCGTCGATGGTTCGTCTTCCTCGATTTGACCCTGGAGCTTGCCGTGGTGGCTGCGGTTATAACTGGATTTGGGCTGTGGGAGAAAGAAAGGGGACAGGGAAGAAAAGGACTGAGACGACAGGCACCACACCACTAGACGCGCGTCTCTGCAGCTTTCTACTCTACCCGGTATACTTTGAAGCCTGACACGTAACTCCACCCGTATCCCTCTCCTGCCTTCCTCGTCACTCTGTCCCCCTCCCTTGCCTGCGGCGCCTAGTCCGGTCGCTATCCTGCCATCACACTCTGTCCCCTGCCTGCTGGAGCCTGGAGCAGTAGTAGGAGGAGTCTTTTTCCTGATAACGCCGGCCTGCCGCGCGCGGTACAGTACGCAAATGTAGTAGGAACATGTATCGGCCGGCGTACGTTTCGAGGGAGGAAGGGACAAGATCACCAGGAAGATTGACCGAACTACTCCGTGTGTACTGTACTTATTAGTGAGTGATCTTAATGATTGAGAATATCGCGTGGTGAGGTCCCTGTACTCGACCCCGAGAGGATCTTCTGCTCCACCGATCACGTGATCTTTTCCAGGTGAGGAGTGCGAGAGAATGCAGCATATAGTGGTTTTGTTTGTCGTGGTACTACACCTTTAGAGGCGAACGGAAGATACTAGAAGCATGGGTTGGTGGGTGGGTGGGCTTGCGGAGCGGAGTGACAACAAAAGGTGGGACCCGAAGCGGATAAGTCTGTTTTCCGGCGGGGCTGGCTCCAGCCGAGCCTTGTGAAGCAAGTGTCAGCCAGGACGCTGCTCGACCGGAAGAGCAAGCGTCACCTGCGAGTGTCAAGTACAGTACCATCAGCGCCCTGCAAGGAAGCCGATTAAGGAATATGATGGTCGTCTGACCCGTGCACGGCTGGACTACGATCGCTGTCCTAATACTCTCTCTAATCTACCGCCGTCTCCATCGCCGATCGGTGTCGGGCGCCCTTTTCACACGACACGAGGGGGCAGGCAGTGATCGTGAGACGCCGGCTCGTACGTAGCGGCGCGCGACATGACGCCCGCCTACCGGTCCTGCTCTGTTCCGGATAAAAAATTTATATAGATAGAAGGGGAGGCAAGGCACTCCGCATTCATTGACAGCCTTTTTTTCAACTTTTGACCTTTTTAAAAACTATTTTTAGATCTAGCTCCGGTCTGTTCGGGAAGCTGTTTTACACCTGTTTTACTATAACAGCTGCTGAACAAATAATAGCGAATACTGTAGCGGCTGCTGAAGAAATAACTGCGAACACTATAGCTGCTGATAAGCAGCAAGTTTGACGAACAAGCTAATTATCACAAAAACTATTTTCAGTTTGGACCCCTTGATCCGCGCAAAGGGAAGTGGCGCTGGAAAAACGTTCAAAACGCTGGAGCTGGTGTCTGGATCCGCGCCGGGGTCTCTGGCGCTGAAGCTGAGACATTATAAATATAATGACTTTCTTCTCCCATTACGATGAGTGCCTTGGTGGTAAGACTGTCCGCACTCGTCGTACTCTAAATTCATCCTCTAAAAGGAATATTCCGTCCTAGTCAGCAAGATTATCTCCTCTATATCAAGTTTTCCCGCACCCGTTCATGCTCTATATCCATCCTCTATATCTACTACCCAATATTTTATTCAACCATCTCCAACTACCATCAGTGGGGCCCACTTGTAATTTTATCTAAATATATCCATGTGAGATCTTGTTTTGAAGGATTTATTGAAACGAATTTAATGGTGTAATCGGAATTTGATTTGAGTTTTTGGTTTGTGAGTTATAACATTTTCTAGTTCGTTGAACCAGTGGGGCCCGCCACCGCTCACCCTCTCTCTGCTGGTTCTCTCCCACGCGACGTGCGCTGCTGCGATTTAGCGGACGCGGAGCCGTTCGCCAGGTTTAGCGGACGCGGAGCCGTCCGGCAGGATAGCGCTCGTGCTAGCGTACGCCGTTGCGGAGCTTTTCCCGCTAAACGCGTCCTGCAGGATCCCGATAGCGGACCCAGTGCAGTCGGTCTAATGTCGCTGAGTTCTCCCTGATATGGTAGGTTGCGGGGTCGAAAATTGGCACAAGGTATGTTTTTTGTTTTTACTCTTTTTCACCTAATTACAGAATAAACAAATAATTATTTTCATCCGCCTATGCCGAAGTGAATATGTTTACCCTTAGGTGGTGTTTGGATATAGGGAAATGAAGGTTGGGATAGGGATAGGGAAATGAAGTGAACAATCTACACCATTCATTTATCCATCGTATCAAATCTCAACCATTTATTCCCTCAAGAATCATTTCCCAATCCCAATCCCACCTCTCATTTCCCATTTGCCAAACGCCACCTTAGCGCGGAAGAAAACGGAAGCCTCCCAGAGCCTCTGCGGTTTTCAGCCAATCCTGTTATGCCATGTTATGCCATGTCATTTACAGGTCCCACTGCTGAAGCGGGTCACGTCGGCTTCACGCGCACTGTCTTCTGTGCGGGCCCAGGGGACGTCGAGTGGCGTAGGTTCCACGCGCACTGCCTTCCGCGCTGGCTTGGGCCTCACCGGTAGCTATCGACGAAATCGCCGGCGCCTCATTCATCGACCCAACCCAACGCCCGAGTCGCCGCCGCCAACAAACCGCCTCCGTACCTCCATCGCAGTCCCGTGTGGGTGTCCCCTCCCTCCTCTCTCGCCGTGCCCACTCCTCCGTCTCCCTGCGTCGTTCTCGCGGGTGACACGGCGGCGTGATGCAGCCAGGGGTACATGGTGAGCCTACGGCGGCGCGACCGATGCAGGGGCTCCGGTGCTCTGCACGATCCTACGACGCTGGCTGCTGTGAGGTGCGGTGGCATCCACCAGGGGCGGCCAGCGGCAAGGCGGGCCAAGGCGTCGTCGCTGTCTGTGCAAGAATTCGGCCGCGCCTCCTCTTCTACAGCCCATCTGAACCGAAGCCGCCGCCCCAGCCGGCAACACCTCTTCCCTCCTCCACCCTTCGGTGCCATCGCCCCCGCGGTTCCTCTCTCCATCGTCGTTGCTCTTCGAGCCGACGGTGGCTCGGCCCCAACCCAAGGCGCCGCCGTCTCTCCCATGCCCTGCTGCAGGGCAGTGGATTAGGTCGCCGGCCGAAGCGCGCTCCGCTGTTCACGGGTGCAGGCTGGAGGCAAGCCGCAGTGTGGGATGGTGCCGACGCGGAGCTACGGCTCACCAGGAGCCACCACTACCTCATCGCGGCACCACGGGTGCAAGAGGTCAGTCCGCCTCCTCGCATCTCTGCCTCCACTGCCTCCCACTATACTCTCCCCCTCCGCCTCCTCCATCTGATGCTTGCTGGGCGGCTTCCATTTCAGTTACGTTCAGTGGGCGGCAGCGATGAGATGGGGAGACGACCTGAGGACAGCGCGGCAAATGGCCGAGATGGTGGGAGGGCACGCCGGCCGCAGGAAGCCGAGAGGCCCGAGACCATGCCGTCCAGCGATGCGACGTCCACGAGCCTCCTTGCCCAGGCAGGGATGCCGTAGCGTCGGTGCTCTTCAACCCTGACAAGTAAGTTGTCCTTTCTTCAATCCCTTAATTGTAGCTCATTTATAATGGGGATCAATTTGCTGGTGTCATGTGCATCTAGAGAAGGTGAAAACTGTTAGAAGCAGAGCTGCAGAGGAAGACGAAAGGGGTTAGGATTTTTTCCCCCCCTCCATTGTCCAATTATTCCACATGGGTTCCTTCGTTTATGTTTCCTTTCATATTTCTCAACTATTTGCCATTCGTTTCCGCAGCTAACTTAAAGATCAAATACAAATCATAAAATTGTAAGAAAGGTTCGCTCAGGATACGATTACTAGATTCTTTTCTCTCCCTCTTTCCATCTCTGCGAAATGACTGATGAGTTCATTTGCTGGAATTAAGTGGATCTGTTCAAATATGATAGGGACACCCTTATACATATTCTGATGCATTTCTTTTCTATTTCCTCTTTAATTCACTGACATGCCTATATAACTTATCACAGAATTGTATGTAGTCTTATTCATTTAATCATTTGAATATTACCAATAATCATTCTTATTATCTTCTGATGGTATAACTATGCTTGATTTTGTTTTAACTTTACCTCCAGACTCCATAGGCGATTTCCTCACACCACGTTGCCAATTGGAGCTACTGCGACACCGGTTGCATCCCCGTGAGCATCTGCAGATTCATCGATCGCCGAACCTCCCTCCTCTCTTTTGCCCCTGTTTTTGTGCCACGGTGTAGAGCTTCGGAAGAAGAATGATGACAGGTTTGTGCAGCTTCATGGCAATTATCATAACAGCTATATGGATCTTAAGGGAGGCACAGGGAGAAAAAGGTTAATATTTATTCTTTCCTGATTTCCATCTCTCTTAAGAAGAATAGTTACGCTCACTAGATAGTTATCGGGATACCTTATTTTACCTACACGTCCTTCACCCTTTTCAGCTAGAATTAATTTATTCTGATCGATGCTGCACTTTATCATCCATCCTAACGCTTCAGTTCACAAAGTGGTGCTTCTGATCAATTTGTTTCAAAGTAGTTCTTGCTTGGATGTTTATTTATTGCTGGTTTCATTATATGATGCTTACTTTCTCATGAACATGCCCAGCTAATATAGATCATAGGTGATAGTCGGTTATGTAGTCAAGGGAAGTCTAATCACATATTTCAAGTATATATGTCAGCGTATGCATTCGCTGTTTAATCTTACTTTGCCGTCTCAGTCCACCGGCATACGTACAAGCTGGCCAGCACATATTCATACAACTCAATGCTTTTCCCCTCTTGTTTTGTATTTCCATTTTGATCCATGCTGCATAATTGTTTACCATGGCTTAAGACTTTTATACCAAATGAAAAAAGGATTGTTGACTGTGGATCCTTTCCATTGTTAGTACTGACATTATTATTCAAGCAAGTCATTCCTGTAATTGGTTGACACTACCTACATATTTATTTGACCATACCGGCTGCATTGGAACAACCACTGTTGATGACTCTGTCAATCCCAGTTCCATCGGTTAATTTTTGTTTTCCTTACAATGGCAGTGGTTCCTATTCTTCCTTACAGTTGACTTATTTCAGTCCCAACTTTTAGCCTTCATGCCTCTTTTTATTTCTTCACGATGACTAAAGGTAGGTTTTGTATTTAGTGGAACAATATTAACAATTTGCTGTTTCCTTTTCTGCTTTCCATGTAGGTATGTAAAGCCTCACTGTTTCCCGGAACAAGCATATGCAGTGGCTTTGCCGTAGTACCCTTTTCTTTCAGATTTTTGTTCATTCTCTTCTTAAAATGACAAGTTTGGGAGAGAGCGTTGACTGCAGTAGTATTGTTATACAGTCCACCTGCTCCTTTATGTCTTTGAGAATAAAATACTCATAGAAGGAACAGCTATACAGTTATACTTTTTGTTCTATGCTCTTTTTTCTCTTTCAAGTGTAGTTAACTTCTGATCGATACTGCACGTTATCATTATGCCTGATCTGTTCGACATATATTGTTCACAAAGTTCGGCTCCTAATCTACTCATGTTAATTTTCAGCACTGCTTGCTTTGACTATTTCTATTCATTACTCATGTTATAAGATGGACTGACCAGCATTCAAACAATTTTGATTCTGATATCATTTGATTGCAGAATTGGTGAGTACACATGGATTGATGTTTCCTCAATTTTAACACCCTCTGGGAGGATTATAATGTTGTACAAAGTGGAGCAGCTTCACTTTAGATGTCTTCGTTGACATTATGTACCTTGCACTTTTAATTATATAAGATAGCAATAATATAGATATTTATGACATTTCCACTTCACAGGAACTTCATTTCAGTTCTTTATCAAAAAAGTGATTCAGTGAATGGTCGTATTTGTTTGGAGTAAGTTAGTGAATTATGTTGTCATGTCAGGGTTTCAACCTTTTTTTCCAGCTATATTGTTTAAGGCTTTCTATGAAGCGAGACTTAAGCCTGGTGGGTGTCCTGTTTAATATTGGAGTGATGTTTTCCTTCCTACTTTTGTTACATTTTATTTAGGCCTCTACCTAAAACTTATCACGCCTTTCTCTTAGTGTCATTTATATGCAGATTGTTTATTTCTTTGAAGTACTGGGCCACTGACAACAGGGCTGTTCGGCTGGAGGCTGCTGCTCCTTCTTCTCCCTCACATGGCTACAGTACTGCTTCCAGCAGCTACAGTGTTCTCTCTCAGAAAAACTGCAACTGCGACTGCGAGCCGAACAGGCTGAACATGATAAGCTAAAATCCGTACAATGTAGAATGTTGTGATTCAGCTACATGATTTGGTTGCATGCACTTCATAATTAGACGCACGCGGCGAAGCGCGCGTCCCTTCCTCATCGCACTCATATACGAATAAATCATTGCCCCTTCCTTTTTTCTATATAACTTAGGGAGAGAAAAAAAATCATTACGTGATGGGAGTCGAACTCGCAACCTAGGATCATTCCTCGAGCACTCTAACCAGCAGGCCACAACGCCTAAGCTGAACATGCCGGATTACCCAAGGGTCAAAACTACAAATAGTTTTCTCAGCAGTTCAAATCTAGAAAATGTTTTTTTAAAAGGCTAAAATTTAGAGAAAAAAAGCACCCCTTACACACACCGTACGCCCAGAGGGAGATCATAGTTGAGAGCTGAAGGCGCAAGCCTGTCCGCCTCTCTCACGTTTTACCCGACGTGGTCAGTTTCCGGTTTTGACGCGTCATCTTCTGCTGGTGTGGCCACCTCCCACGGACGACACATCACCTTTGACAGGTCGGTTCACGCACCGGGCCGTGGGCCGCGAAAGCTCCCTCTCAACCACCACAGCCGTTGGAGGCCTATGCGGAGGTCGACCGGTGGCTACGCATGATTTCCCTGCCATCCTGTTAATAGGCCGGCCCGTCCGACGATGCGTACCCAAGCCTGCCGGCCGCGAGCGCCGATCCTATACGTAGGTCGTTCAATAAGATCGATTCAATCAAACACTTCAAGATTCGTGCATCTCACTCATCCGACGGCTGGCAGTAGTCTTCCACCTCCGACCTCTCCTGACGCTCTGGCCGCCGATGACCGTCTCCGTCACCGTCGAGAGCTAAACGTCGCCGCTGACGGGTCCGGTGAAGCCGGGTTAGCGCGGCGGAGGTCGGCGGCCGCGGATCCTGCGGCGGAAGCCGCGGAGACGATGGAGGAGGGCGGGGCGGGGGCGTCTCGCCAGAGAATCTTTTAGTGCGCAGGGGTTTGTACCCTCGAAGTTCTTCCTATCTCTACCGGACATAGAAGGGCGGCGGTAGGCCGAACCTGTGGTGGGCGACGCAACGCGAGCGGGGCGGCAGGGAAGCCGCCGGCCGCGGTGGTTAGCGCAGCGGCGGTCGAGGGTGGCGGCGAGGCGCCGCCGGAGCCGGACAGGAGGCGGAGGCGGCGGGGGCGAGCACGACGGTGATGCGAGGAAGAAGAAAGCGAACGTCGCAGTAGGCTGATTGTTGGCGGGCCGTGGGCCGTTCTATCGGATGAATGCCGTCGGACGATCTACGCATAGAGAGTCCCGGCCGCGAGGACATCGACTGATCGACCCGAGAGATGGCAGGAGAAGAAAGGAGGCACAGGAGACGACACACGGAGCCCCTGGAGCCAGTGCTGACCATGGGGCGTGACCTGGACAGCAATGACGAATGCCGGTCGTGATTAGATGGAAGCGAAGAGGCGGGCGCGACTTAGATGGAAGCGACGCTTCCCGCTTGACAGGTGACCGCGTGCTGTCCCTCCGGTGACGCACGCCGCCTACCGGAGCTTGGTCCTCTGACTGATGCCTGATGAAATGGGAGAGCGAAAAGATGAGAGAGGAAGACGGGAGCAGCCGAAAAGATAGCAGGAAGAAGATAAGGCTGTGCCTCTGTGGTAGTTCCCGTGGAGAGGATAAGATGTGGTCGTTTTGCAAATACACCTCTGTTCTACAATGTATTTCCATGTATGATTTGATGGACTTACATTCTTCTGGTCAAGACCTCTACATTTATGAAATCAAACACACTACTATCTTTTGATAACAACATTGATAGAAAATGAATAAACATGGGAGTGATTTACCAAGTTTTTCTTCACAATCTGTTTACGTGTAGGCTAAGTGGGCGTAGCGGAGCGCGCCGTTCTTCCTAGTGATAACAATCATGCCTACAAACGAGGAAAGCATGTGAACGTGCCATTGACGAGCGTCATGTCGCAGAAGGTTTTGTATGAAATTTGGAGCTTGGTTTATGCAATATCATATTGTGCGTGATCCCTCATTTTGGATAATTGAGTTTGTGTCTTGAAATATGGGCCTATCACACCAAACACCACAATATAACCGCCAAAAGAAACATCACAATGAATGAGATCTAGGGAAAACTAATACAAAGAGTTTTACATCTGAGATAGATTAATTTGTAGGGCGACAAATATGATTATTTTACATATGTGGGCGGCATTTGCAAGTTCATGATACCTAGAAAGGGGTGCATTTGCAACTTAACAATTTAACGGAATCCTTTATATGCATTCTAAGACTTCTTAACATTTATGTGCTATTTCATAGCTAGATTTGAACAATGTAGCATTTGTGTAAATATTTTTTAATATCTATTGGTTTCTTTATGACTTGAGTTCTGGATGCGGCGCTATCGGTTGAGGATTTTTTTCATATTTATTAGATTGTATAAAGATTTCTGAATGTTTATTATTTTCATAATGACTTGAGTCTTGGATGCGGTGCTATTAGTTCAGGATTCTTGAATATTACTTAGTAGTGACTCACAGCGGCTTTTGTTGTGCTATAAATACAAGTGTGCGGTGCAAGTGGTACCTATTGCGATTGGTATTCGTCTTCTATAGTCTTGCACAAAGGGATCACCTATTCCTAGCTAGCAACATCATATCATACCATACAGGTACACAATGGGTACCGTAAAACTAATCCTTCAAGTCATGCTTTTTGCTGCTTTAGTTTTTACCATCATTGCAACACACCAAGCTTGGGGAGAGAAGGAATGTTATGGGGAAAAGGAATCGGTTAAGGAGAAATGCAGGAAAAACATATCCATTGGTGATGATTATGTTCTTCCAGGACATGAGTGTTGCAATGTTGTGAAAGATTCAGACATGATATGTGTGTGTCGTACCCTTACCTTAGCTGAGGAGAGCTATGTAAGCGCCGTTAAGCTTGTCCACGTTGCACGTGATTGTGGCAATGCAGTGCCCGTCGGAAACAAGTGTGGAAGTAAGTGTGTAAAAATGCTTACCTCATTTTCTTGAAATAATTATAGTATTATTATTTTTGTTGAGTGAATAGCTAGTATAAATGTAGATACAAGTTTATTATCCTCATCCATATGGATCTTTTTGCAGCTTGGACAATTACAATACCACCGCCGCAAAGGGCGCTTCCATAAGGGTTCATCGATGCCAGGAACAAGAAAAATCATGGGGCGGAGAACAAATAAGTGCTCAGTTGTTTCATGCAATGTATTGTGTCTGGCAAGTTAATAAAAATAGTGCTGAAAATTTTATAACGTGATTCATTTATAGTGTGATCATTATATGCAACTACTATCTCTTAAAAAATTGATCCATTTATAGCGTGATCGTTATATGAGACTACCATCTCTTAAAAAATTATGCTATGGATTATTACTTGCTACCATGAGACATATGGGATCGGAAAATTTAGGAAATCAAGGGCATGTATTGTTATGCTGATGGTTGGTGGTTCCTTGTGATTTCTGAGAAATGCATTCGGTGGATTTACGTCCCTCATGCAAGCTTGCTCCACTCTGCTAGCGGATATTGGCACTCGCAGGTCTGAATTCCTTAATGTATCTACAATTCTACAGGGTAGAGCTTTGGGATAGTTTTTGTAAAATATACACATAACTTTACAATGCATTTATAGAATCAACCCACTAGTCCAACTTAAAGAGTTAAGACCATCAGTGCGAAGGCAGATCTTCCCATCCGTCCGGACCGGAGCTCTCAGTAAGATACGATTCCGCAATTGCAGTATGCAAAGAGGCCCCAATTGGAATGACATCCTCGTCAACGAAGAAAAGCGGGTTGTGAGCCGGGTGAACCGAACCAGCTTCCTCGTTTCTGATGCCGATGCCAAACATGACACCAGGAACCAGCTGCTGGTAGAAGGCAAAGTCTTCGCCTGCCATGATCTTCTCTCCAGGCTTCACCTTGTTCGGGCCAACCAAGCGTTTGCCGACTTCCTCTACGTGGTGATGCAGGTTCACGTCATTCACAACGGCAGGGTACACTGGATAGTCGTCAACCTTGAAATCTACGACCCCGTTGCATCTATGCACGGCTGCTTGCCCTTCTACAACCTGGAAAAGGGAAAGTGCACATTTCATCCCGAATTGCGCTAACTTCACAGTTATCACTGAGAACAACAGTGGTAAAACTCTGTTAGCAGATGCATGCCATTGATTAAGGACTAGATACAAAATGAATCATCCTTTCCTTTTTTTTTTTTCCTTTTTGCTAAACTATGTCGTAGACCATTCAATAACGAAACGTGGCCAGCTAACTTATGAGCGTTTATGCATATGAGGGTGACACTTTTCTGAATTTGTGTGGGTCGGTTCCATTGGGTATGAAATCAGTTATTCAATTATCAGATAAAATGTCCTGGGTGCAGTTGATACTATCAAGGTACTACAGGATAAAAAAAACAAAAAAGTGCCAGTAAATAAAATTATGTGATATATGATCATACTGACCTCCTTAACCCTCTTTTGTAAGCGGTACAGGCCTTCTGTGGTGAGGCTCCTCAAAGTACCCCCAAATTCTACAACTGGAGGTGTGGCATCAAGGGCTTTTCCACCTTTCACATAGGTGACCGAGAGCACCTGAAGAGGATACATTTATGAACACCACAATGCTACAAGCTTCATGTTTCAATAAAACTTTGGTCAATATCACTGACAAGGTAGAAATGTCCAAAGTCAGATAATAGATTTACAGTTGAGTTCAAAGGCATCAAAAGGAATATAGAAACATCCCTCTAAAATAGACAGAATTATTTGAAAATATGGGTATCTTGCGGTGACTAAGGCATGGATTTCCAATAACAATATAATATTCTTTTACATTGTTTTAGCTATCAACAAAAGCAAGTTTCATATCCTGAAGGTTACTCTGCGCATCACGATATTAGGAAATATATTCTTTTGTCCGAAAATTGGGTGGACTAGCATCTGACAATTCAAATCCCATCACAACTGTTCTTCGTTGTTTGAAGTTAAATTTTGAGCACTAGCCTCAATGACATGTATACAGGCGTATCTTTTGGTCCATTGTGTGCCATGCACATTGGTGAATGGTAATCCCTTTATGTGCAATGCTCCCTATAGTGTGTCACAGAAACTGAGAAAGTAAAAGTAAAATAATACCATCTAAAGAAGTATCATACTTGGCTATGAAGTGGATCGTCTTCTCTAGAAACGAGCTGCTGCAGGGACAGGATAGCAAACGATGCAGCCACAACAGGATCCACATTTAAGTGTGGGGTTTCAGCCCTACCAGTTTTACCTTCTATCTTCGCTTCAAAAAAACAAACAGCGGCTTGCGTAGGCCCTGGATGAGCTGCTATTACACCAGTTGGTATACTATAGTCGACATGCATGCCAAAGATGGCGTTGACGCCATCAAGAACGCCTTCTTTAATCATATGAGATGCTCCTGCACCACCCTCCTCAGCAGGTTGAAATAGGAGTCGCACTGTTCCCTTCATCGTAGTAAAAATCGGTTACTTAATTGGCAGTACAAACTCTGAAAGAAGTGTGTTTGCAAACCATACAAGGGAAATTTTCAAATAGAAGTATTTGCACTTTCGGTAAAAGCAATTTCATTCATCCTTATAATGCAACTAGCTATTGATTAGTTAATAAGTAACAGCACAAACCGCCAAGAACGACGAAAAGGAAAACCACTTTGCCTCTGCACATTCAGATGCAGAAAATAAGAGGAGAATGCAATATCCTAAATTTCTAGGATCTCACTGAAATCAGCGTGTTCATTGAAAAATCAGTATATTGTTCATTTTCGATGTTGTCGAAGTGTGCAATAAATATTCAAGTCATCATGTTACTGTAATGAAAATTGGACCGAAAAATGCATGTGCTACGTATTTACACGGGGATTGCCTCTACTCAAAAGTCAAGTAGGATCGAAGCTCTGATAACTAAAAAGGAATAAACTGTACGGAATTACTTACCTTGAGCTGATCCTTACGCTGGGTGAGCAACTTTGCTGCTCCCAGGAGCATCGCTACGTGGACATCATGCCCGCAGGCGTGCATCACCCCGTCCACTTTGCTCTTGTGCTCCCACTCTACGAGCTCCTACACTCCCATTCAACAGGATGAAGCAATGTCAGCAAAGCCTCCTAACATCCTAATTCTCCCAAAACAATTCGGCAATCCGATTTCAGACGCAGCATTCTGCTATCAATTGGTGTCAATCAACATCACCGCGAGACCCTTAGGATCCCAACGAGGCACGAGCAGCATTAGAAAGGGGGGACAGGGCAAAGGGACCTGGAGGGGGAGCGCGTCCATGTCCGCGCGGAGGGCGACGAAGGGGGGACGACCGGACCCGACGTCGGCGACGACGCCGGTTCCTGCGACGGCGCGGGCGGGGAGGCCGAGGCGCTCGAGCTCCTCGCGGACGAGGGCGCTGGTGCGGTGCTCCCGGAACGCGAGCTCCGGGTGGGCGTGGATGCGCCGCCGCACGGCCACCATCCACTCCCGCTCCTTCGCCGCGCTCCGCAGCAGCTCGTCCCCGTACTCCGCCGACGCAGAGCAGACGAGGAGGAGGAGGAGGAGAGGGCTAGCCATGCTGACTTCGCGGTGTCGCAGCCGGCGGTGATCCAGAGACCAGAGGTGTAGGTGGAGGAAATCTCTGACTTCGTTGAGGGCGCGGCAGCAAACTGGCGTGGACCGAAAGACCGTGCTTCCCCGTCCCGGTTGTCAGAGAGATACGGGGGTTCGGTGGACGATCGCCCATGCCGTCTCTGCCTAGTGGCCCATGGTCCCAGTTATTCTCACGTGCGATAATTCTGAAGACGACTGATCTATTTCCTCAGTCAGTACTCACTACCGACGACGGTTTTCCCAGGTGGTTAGAGGCAAGTGCTGAGTCATGGACTGATGATAATGTTGTGCTGAATCATGATGCAATCAATTAACACAAAACGTTCCTCAACAATAAGCAGATCTTTCCACATCAATACGGAACATTTGCAAGATGCCCTGAACACTTCGATACGCGAAACACTTGAAATGCTAAAAAAATGTTGACCTGGCAACTGTTAGTTATATGACCCAAAGGAAAGAGCAAAGGTGATTCAGGCCCTTTATTCAGAAGCAAAACGTCCTACAACCTCCCTTTGATGAAAAGAAATCCAGCTGAAGGAGTACAATCTCACTTTGCTCATCCTAATTCCTAAAACTGAATCACTCACTGTGGGGGTAGTGCTACCTATTCTTTCTGATTGCCTCAATCTCTGAAGAACAGGGTGGCCCAATAGCTGCAGTCAATGAAAATGTGCTCCAGCCGGCGATCATTTCTCTGTTCACATGGTGCTCATGAACCCTTGCTGAAAATGAGTAGAGTGAATTAGTAAGACTAGAGATGTTGTTCAAACAATAACTTATCTAGGCATCACTTCCAGTGTTCATGGTAGAGGAATCTCAAGCCAAAAATCTAAAATTTATCAGTTGAGCTCACGAATAACACAGCAGGATAGTCTACTCAATCGCATCTATCCAGTACCAATTTTTTCAACAAGAACTTTGTAATAAAATTCACATGTTACAGCATATAAACGGTGCATCGGCTGCCACAAGCAAGGATAGGGAACTTTAAGCAAGAACACATATAGAAGCCAGAGTAAGCATTAAGAGTCAAAACAAGGTACTATAGAATCCATCTTCACAAACTTGCTTCTCAGCACCGTAGAGGACTTTGCGTGGTATCTAACAATGCAAATCCCGACTACAAGAAACTCAGATACTATCAAAATTATTAAATTAACCTTTCCTTAACTCTTCTAATGTCCAGCGTTTGCCCTGCTAAATTTTGGATAAAGTTGGTGTGAGTATGTTGATCCAATTCCACAGAATCAAGACATACTAGATACAAAATGTCCCACATTTCACTGTTCAATCTCCAACGTTGCTATTCTAACTTGAAGTTAGTGTCAATCACAACATCAACAAGTTGTATACTACTACAAGATTTTAGTGTCATCACAACATAGACCAAAAGCAGTTAGGCAGTTCTAAATCAGTCATCATTTATATAATCTCGAAGGAGCCCTAGCAAGTATCACCGGGATGTGAGATATTCAACAGGTTTCTCGTCAATTCCATCACGCCAAGGATAAGAATACCCCAAAATGCAAAACAATTATCACGATCTTCATTTTTTGCCACTCCAGACAACCAACATAAATCGACCAATCCTCGCAAATAAAAAACATAAATCGACCAAATTCCAATTACTGCATCTAAAACAAGAAAACACTCACCTTTCCTCCTTCGCATCACGCATGGAACTGAAGCAAGAGATCCATGGCCGCGCGCCGCCGCTCCTCGACGTCCAGCACCGGCGCGGCGGCGGCTTCCGCCGTATCGCACACGCCGCTGGAGCGTCGGCCTAGGGGCCAAGATGGCGGCGCGGGCCGCTTCCTCCGCTTGCTCCCTTGCAGGCCGCAATCCCGGAGGCCTTTCTCCACCTCCCCGACCATCTGCTCTCCCGCCCTCTGCCCCAACGGCTCCTCGCCAAAGTCCACCATCGGCTCATCGTCGCCGGACGAGGCGGAAACCGTGTCGAGGTGGGAGAGGAAAGAGCCGATGGCAGCGTGGGCGTCGCGAAGGGCGGCTACAGCGGCGGCGGCGTGGGAGGAGGGTGAGGGAGCGGAGAGCGCGGCCGCTGCTGCCGCGGCGCGATGGATGGCGGCGGCGAGGTCGCCGAGCGGCGGGGCTTGTTCGGGCGGGAGATCGAGCTCCATGGCTTCGGAAGAATGCGGAGCTGAGAAACAACGATGGCGGCGGAGAGGAATGACGGGATGTGGAAAGAATCCGCGCGGTTTTCTGTGGGTGGCGGCAGCTGTAACCGCTTGAAACTTCCAGAAGCATCCGAAGTGTTACTCGAAAGGTTGTTTCTTCACCACGAAATACTCAGAGTAATCCCTTAAAAAAGCTCTATTTTCTTCTACGCTTTCCATACAAGTATTTCTCTCATGTTTCTAAACATGGAATATGATTAATTTACACAGAAAAGAGGAACAATTTTTCATTGAATATAATGCCACTTGGCAAGCTCCTTCGCAAGCTGGCACATCATCTCCTTGATCTGAAAACGAAAATAAATGGTCATTTCGACATAAAAAATCGAGAAGGAAACGCAGGAAATGGTGATAGTTTTCAGGAATTTTATGATATTTTACTCTGTTACAGCCCTACCCTTCTTATTCTAAGTTTACATGAGTATTTCATTCAAAAAAAAAGTTTACATGAGTATGGTAGGAGTGAGTATGGTAGGAGAACATAGAAATCAGTCTATGCCCTGTGTAACTTTAACTGCATAACATCAGAAAATTACCCCACGATAGTGTTGAAGAACTGGTGAATAGTGATCCAGTACTCTGTACGTCTTCCTGAGAAGTCCCACAAGCAACTCCACCTCATCTCCAAGAAGATCCACCTGAGTTTCAGGGGGAACAAGTATCTCCAGTTTTTTCATTCAGAGAGTAAGCTTATTGACTGCATACAGAGAAAATCCGTATTTTCTAACCTCTGCTTCTGCCGTTTGGAGGTCGTAATATCGCCTGGTGAAAGCCCTCCGGTAAGTGAGTTCACTTCTTCTAAGAGAACTTACTTGTTCAGATACATTCGCCAATTCTTTACCCAAGTCTCTCAATCTGGACAACGGATCACAGATTAGCAGTGATAATTTGTCACAGCTTACTGCTCTCGTTGTATTCTATGTTCTAAATTTATTTCCAAATTGTTTCGAATAGCGTTATAGCATGAAAACGTATGGAATGGAGACTCACAAACCTCAACGTAGTTATTCCTATTTTTCCACAGATAGCAGCCTCAAAATTCCTTAACACTTCCTGGACGTTGGTTAATGGAATGAACATTTCCTGATTCGTTCGTTGAGAAGGAATATTCAAATTTGTAGTCATCTCTCTTGTTTGCAGCTTTCGTTGATCTTTCCATGCTTCCTCAACATTGCTGGAAACACCATTTTTGTCCTTTGATATTTCAGCTTGCAGATCACTTTCTTTCAAGTTTTGCTTGACACAACTTGAAATCTCTTGATTCAGAAGTACTCGATGTTGACCAGAATCTGGGCCTTCATCTTCAGGGGCTATTTGTAACTGCTCTCTGTTGTCAATCATTGTGAATCTTTCAAGATCGTCGCGGGATCTGTTTTCACCTGATTTGAGCACACTTAAATTATGATCATTTATCAAATATTTTGCCAGTCCTCCAAATACAACGCAATCAATCTCTTCTTTGATAAGGCCCTCATTCTGAACCATGTCATTTTTGCTACTCCAAGCATCTAGACTCTGTGCAAAGAAAACTGTATTCACTTCATCTTCGATGAAGTTCCTGATAAGATGGTCAACGGATTCATTATCCAGTTCCTTCACCATGCCTTTGAATATGGCGCCATGAATTTCATCCTGTAGTTTATTTCTGATGCCAGCCTCATCTTTTTCTTCTGCCAGCTTATGCACATCAGCCTGAACAGCCAGTTCCCTCACCAAGTCTTTGAATGTGGCTGAGTATAACACATCCTGTAGTTCACATCTGATTTCCGAATCAATCTTTTCTTGCATTAGCCTTTCAGCTTCCTCATGTGAGACACCACGCTGTTCTGAGTGATTACAGTGTCTGCTACTATCTGATTCCTCCGCCGGGTTTCGCCTTGTTGACGGCTGCTGCCTAGCTTCATCCTTCAGAGACTCGCACTCTTCTGAGCTGTTCTTGGCATCATCGGTAGGATGCAGCTGTAATGCAGGTAACTTGCTTCCTTCTGCCGGAGAAAACGTGCGTTTCGATTCAACATTGATCTCCCCGAGAAAACCTTGGATGACAGCGCCGTACATATCCTTCTCTGCATCCACCAGCCACCACTGCTCATCCATGGCCGCCCGCAGCGCGGAGACAGACGCCTCCATCGCGTCGAACGAAGACGCGACGCTGTCTCTGACGTTGCCGGCGTCCACGGCCATCTCCTGGAGCTCCATGAGCAGCTGCGCCGTGCCGTAGAAGCCGGGGAGGCCCTTCACCCCGCCGTCGCCCTCGTCGCCGGCGTCCTGCAGTCCGGCGATCAGCGTCGACGACGCCTCGCCGCTGAGATTCTGCATGAGCGCCGCCAGCGCGGCGCGCGCGTCCTCCAGCCTGGCCATCATCCTCGCCATCTGCCGGTCCACGGACGCCTTGAGCTTGCCGAACGCCGCAGCACCGCACTCCTCCGCGACGTCCCGGCGGCGACAGGCGGCCGCCGCCGCCGCCGAATGTCGCGGCGTGCCGAGCGGATCGTGCTTCGGTTGCATGTAGTCGCGGTCCTTCTCGGCGACGGCGTCCATCGCGATGGAACGACGCGCGCGCGTAGATCGGCAGACGGGGGCAAAGCGCGCGGCAGCGGCCTGGTCTCTCGGCGCAGTAGATGACTACGTGCGCTCAGCGCCGGACCTCAGCCCTGATGTGATGAGGTACGGTGGTGGCGACAACCGCGCGGCGCGCACGGTGAGCTTTGCACGGGAACGCGTTGGCTTGCGTTGTGTGTTCATGGATGAGAGGACGCGCGCGCGCGCGCTGCAGCCTGCAGGGCCAGGTCTCTTCCGAGACGTCAGACCTTTGCTTTGCAAGCGGACATGCATGCGCGGCCGACGGGCGGTTCGGGACGGATGGCCGCGCGAAACGGAGCAAATGGCGTGACGCCAGGACTCCGATGCTTTGATTCCTGTCGGCGACGTTTTGGATGCACTCGTGCAGCTGCACCTCCTGTCAAGAATCAATGGAGCGCCATGTGCTTCGAGGCCTGGTGCAAACCAGGAACCACGGTTCACATAATGCCGTTCATGCCATTTAAGTATATATCAGATAAAAGAAGAGGCGGACAGATCAAAGAAGCGTCCGCACACATATATCGGGAGATTTATAGAGAAACATGTTGCCCAGGGAAGGGTAACCATGCAGGCAACACCTAAGCAGAGGTAGGATCAATGTAGAACCAACGTCAGTGCATCGCTGAGAAACGGCAGTCGCACACGTCCTGAATACAGACAGATACAGACATACAACACCCTACAGCCCTACACTTAATACTACTGATCAGTTCTGAAGACGAACATGCTATACACCCTAGGCAAGGAAACTGAAGAACATTCTCCTGTGCACATATTTGTCAGTGGCCGCATTTTCGCCACATCAAGGAGAAACCAAAAACCATATGTACCAAGCTACCTCAATGATTTGCCAGTACATTCTTCCTATACATCATAATTTATCTAGATTTTCCCGAGATAATGAAGCCACTGTTTCCTGAAGGAGCTTCTCAGCGAGCAGTTGGATGATCTTCATCTTCGCCACAAGCTGGTACAGTTATTGATAAATGTTGAAGTTAGAACAAGTAAAACACAACTTTGAGGCAGGAACATAAGGGGAAGCTGGACAACGCCAAATAAGTAGAAATGATACACCCTCTGGTTTCACATATATTTGACATTATTTACTCCCTACGTTCTTTTTTTTTTTATGCCCGCGTCAACAATAAAAGATCAGAGGTGGTAACTGAACTAAGAAAAGTTGTTCCAACGTCATATATTTAAAATTGGAGGGAGTGTGTGGCAAGAGATACATAAGTAGAATAGCATATGCTGATCCAGGTTACTTATGCAAAAAGCAGTGTTTCAAGAAAGAAAGGAGCATGTGCTACTACACTATTAGAAGTACAATTCATTGCACTTGTGCACAAAAATGAAAATTGGCACAGTAAAGTGTGACTTGTTCAGATATCATGAATGTTCATAAAAAAGGAAGGTTTAGCCACAACAGTAGCAATTTCCTGTACTCCCAGTAGAAGGTATTGCGCTTGTAGTTAGGGATGCTATTAGATAAGACACCATCAGAACTGTCGAATCACCATTCCCCATCACCAGAGCAACCCCGCAAGGGACATAACTTTAGGAATTAGGACATCAAATTTTGAACAGTATTAGTGCTGGTGCTAGCGCTAGCACTACTATGAACTAAAGAATCTCATTCAGGTTATGTATGACCTATAATTAGTTCCTCTCCACTGAAAGCATACCAACACATCAGGCTAAGCTTTTACAGGCAAAGGAGATAAATGTTTGCCCTGAACCTATGTGAACTTTCTTTCTTCCTAAATGAATGGGCAAAGCACCTGCCACTTTCGCTTTAAGAAAAATGTTCTATAGACACAGGAGAAGACGAACAAGGCCAGGTTGCGATGATGAACGAGTTCTTGACTTTATATTCAGAGGAATAGACGATCAAGATGATCTATGTTCATCACAGCCGATTTTTTCCAACAGTCTAAGTGTAAATTTGGATGTGAGGATTTCTAAAAGAAAATGGATGTTCACAAAAAACCACAGTTATAATGCCTTGACTACATCATGAAATGAAATACCCAAATTAATGCCGAAGTTCTGATCTTGCAAGGAAACATGTTTGTTGATGTCCCGACTTGTAACAACCAAACAGAGATCCATCAAATTGGTGGCATATCAGACTATTGACTAAACTGGTAAATCATTATAGTACCGCTCACTTTGCGAATCCACAAGCTTCATCCCTTTCTTCTGCAGTTTGTATGCTAGCCTAAAATCAGTTACAAATGCCAAACTACGATCCTGTTGCTCAAAATACTGCTCTACACACTCAGCTTTTTGCTGATGTTGGTGATGGATGTGTGACATATGGGGGGACATAACCTAGGATCGACAAAGGGAATTAGCATACCGCAACAACCGTAATAAGCATTCCGACCCACTGGGCGTCAGTGATTGAACAACTCTGATGAGTAATAAAATCAACGGTCTCTAAATGATGGGGACAGACATAGCGGCACACCATTTCAATACCAACCCCGATCAATTTCCAATCAGAACAAACATCAGGAGAAGGAAATGTAAAACCTAAGGGATTTCCGCAGAAATTGCAAGCACTTACGACCCAAATGGGGAAAAGAATGGCATCAGGCATGGTAAACGAGCAGAAAAGCAGAGGGATGACTTGTACCTCCGCAGCAGAAGCAGCAGCAACAGCACGTGAAGAGCAAGACAGCGTCCCAGGCGAGCTCGAGCGCGCCGGCCACAAAGGACCCCGATGGCGAGCGGTCCTCGAGCAGCGGAGCCTTCCCATCGCCGGCGTCCGGCCCCTGCTGGCCGCCCTGGTCCTGGTCCTGGCCCTGCCGCTGCGCCCGCTTCATGAGGCCCAGGTTGAGCTCCAGCTTCTGCAGGTAGCCATGCTTGAACGAGTCCCGGATCCGGAGCGACGGCCACAGGTGCATCTTCGCCGGCGCGAGCGGGGATCGGGGAGACGGCGGCGAGGAGGGAAGAAGCGTGTGCCCTTGGGATCGTCGCGGGGTTGGTGTCTAGTGTGATGGTGGCGCGCCGTTGATTTGGGATTAGGTGGTGTTTGGATGCAGGTTGGGTTGGGGTTAGGGAAATTATATGGGATGTGATAAGTTGGGTTTGGGTTTAGGTTATGATGTTCATATCCCAATCCTATGTTCGGATGCTTCACAGGGATAAGGAAATAACCATGGGACCCACATACTATTTTAATCATGAATATCTCTCTCACATCTGCTGGTTCTTTCCTGTACTCTCTCGCAAAAGAAAGGAATACTCTATTAGCTAAATCCAAAATCCATGCCGGATGAGCTCCTGCGCATGGCGGCACCTTGTGCGCGTACGCACAGCCAAGCTAGCGCACCTGCGACTCGCCGTTGTGGGCACCAGCAGGGTTATCACCAGAAAATGTAGGGAAATCAAGCTTGGGTTTGGATATAGATAAACTGAATGAATTGTCAGGCTGCCTAGGATATACTCTTGCATGCTGGTGAACTGATGGTTGCTTACTGAAATTGTTATTCCTAGCATGAGGTGGAACATAAGCAGAACCAGTAGGAGCATGAGTTGTGTTTGGAAGTTGCTGTTTACTACCGTGATAATCCCCTATCACAGGTTTACTAGGAGCAGTAGTAGTGAACACATAGCCATGAGGGTGGGTTAGTGGGACTTGATCACTAGTACCTTCACCAATAGGAGATGCATTTGTCTTCTCACGGGTGTTGATGCCATCCTGCTTGGCCACTTCACCATCATCAAAACTGTGCAAATGCTGGACAGGTTCGTCAGTAGGAGATGCACTCTTGGGCAACAGCAACCGGAGTGTTTCCTGAATCGAATTTAACTGCCCCTGCATACCAGTAAGGTGGTGTTCCACGTTCCCCATCCTGGACCGCAGATCTGCGATCTCCCCAGGGATTCCATCACCGAAATCGGTACTCACCTCCTCCGCCGTGATGTCCTCCACTGTGACCCCGTACAGCTGGTCAACCTCGCCGCCTTCAGGAACCGTCCCCTCGCTCGGAAGAAGAGGTCGCGCTACTGGATGAAGGGTCCTCGTCATCGCCACCGGTACTGAGCAGATCGGCTTGGAACAAGTTCCTCCCCAATTTGTCTGCTCAGAAATTTCTACCGCCGCCTGATTGATGGAACGATCCAAGGGATTTTACCACACAGACGAGCTGTGCAACCCGAGATCGCGACCAATCACCACCAGCGCCTCCGCGATTCCGAATCGAATTCAAGGCACTCGGGATTTTACACGCAAACTCGTTGCGCAACCATAGCCCAACTCGAATCCATCGCTAGATTTCCAAGGAAAGACCGAATCTGATACCAATTGTAATGACAGAACAGGGGAATCCAGCGAGAGCAGAAGAAATTCAGAGAGAAAATCAAGCAATCGTGAATGGAAACCCAAAGTACGGCTACGAACACGGAGATGTACTCATAACCGAATATTTGTGTCTTGGTTTACAAGTTGATGAATGAAGATGAGCCTATCGGGCATGCAAGCCAGGCTATATATGCTATCGACTCAAGTTACCATCCACCGTAAAGAACTATCTTCTAACCGACACTTAACAGTAAAAGATATAAAAACTGTAAAAGGGATAATAGCCGTCGATGCTTCTCTCTTCCGAAGACATCAGCACCCTCCACGTGTCCTGTATCATCACACGGTCATGACAGTGCTCCTCAGGTTGCGGACCTCAGATTGCAACCCCGAGTCGTCGTCATGCTCCAGCAAGGGAATTGTTTTCGCGGTAGGCCGGTGCAGTGCGGATCAAGATTGCAAACAGGACACGAGCATGAAAGCTCGAGGATTCCTCCGAAGCTGACGAGTATGGCGAGGATTCCTCCGAAGGTAGGCGGCGAAGTCCTCTATTTCCCGTCATAACCCACCCCTCCGCCTGGGTTGAGATTGCTGGGATATGAGCTCCCCATTTCCCTTTCCCAACCCACTTCATTTCCTTAACCCGGAATCCAAACATTGGATTCAACATATTCCATCTCTCATTTTCCTAACCCACACCTCATTTCCAGAAATCCAAACATCCCCTTAGGGAATCGTCGAGGAAGGGGGACAGCGACCGCGGGACTGCGGGCCCAAGATTCAGATCCGATGGGCCTATGTCGCGGTGACCGCTGCGGGCCTGCGGCTTGACCGGTCAGCGCCCGTTGGGCGGCTTCTCGTGTTGTCGTCTTGGCATTCACTCGGGCGATGCATGGGTGTAGATTTACCACATCTGCGGAAAAATATTTTCCCTATTAAAAAGACAATAAGAGAAGTGATTTGATATACATCACGCCGACCTCGAAAAACAATTCGCTCTCCGTCACGGAGTACATCATCCGACCAGCAACCTCTAGACAAGAGCTAATTTCTCTCACACTGACGCAGGCTCTTGCCATGACCCGCAACCATAAAGGTCGTCCACAGCTCGTGTCACAATAAATAAGTTATAAACCTATTTGTAAGCAATTAATGTGAATATCATATTGTTATTGATTATACTATATCAAAAAAAGTGATTTTAATTTACAAGCCTTGCTTATTTTGGCTATATTTTTCTTGTAACTCGTTGGATATGCCTATTCATTTTTCTGTATACATGGTGTCCATCACTGCTTTAATAATTTCCTTTTTCCTTTGGTGCTTATTGTAACAACACATTTTTTTTTGCGTAGAAAGAAGAGTTATATTAAAAAGTTGAGTACATCCTCAAGTTAGAAACACTCTGTAAAACAAAGAGATTACAACCAAAAGCACTCAACATGTAGCTCCAATACTCAATTCCAAATATGTGTGACGGTCCGTACGGATGACCGCACAGGCAAGCGGCCTTCGTGCGCCATAGACGACTCAACCAGAAGTAGTGCCACAAACCTGTGAATGGCGGCCAACATTCCTGTAGGCGAAATTGTGCATCCTCTTCTTTCTCATGTCTCCCTTCTTCTTGTTTCTGCCACCGAAGAAGAAGAGAAACTAGACCCTAAGATCTCACTGGGCCTCCATCGATTGGATCTAATAACAACAAAACGGATACATTGCGATTGCTAGCTAGCTATGTATTTGTTGGTCCTTCTCAGCAAAGATGATTTTTGCCCTTTTCACACCGACATGATTTCTCTTATCCCAACTTAAAAGGTTTGAATGGGGCGTATGCCCCCTTCCGAAATATCATGAAAGTTTTCATGTATGAAATGTTATCGCAGGCAATTATCTAGTATTACTCTGCTTTGCTTTCCATACCACGACAACAGTTAAGCCGCCCCTTGAAAAAAAAACTGTTGAGTCGTCATTCGGCTAGACCGACAGCTTAATTTGTACCACTCATTTAGTTTATTCATTAATGCATAGCACGTAGATACATGACACATATGGGCTTTTCGTTGGAGCATAGAGATAAAATTTGAAGTGAAGTGCACCAGCAGTCCTTAAACTTGTCTTGGTGTTTTATCTAGGTCCTCAAACTCTCAAAATGAGTATTCAGGTTCTTGAACTTGTAATAGTGTGTCATCTAGATCCAAATTTATGAAAATACCTTAATAGATGCTGATGCGGCTGCTGATGGAGCATGATTTGTCATACTTTTTCTCTCCTAAATTCATAAAACCATCACAGCAATAGAGGGGTATTTTTGATAGTTTGGACATAGATGACACATTTCAGCAAGTTTAGAGATCTGTATACTCGTTTTGAGAGTTCGAGGACCTAGGTGACACCTTAAGACAAGTGTAGAGACCGACTGTGTAGTTTACTCTAATGCTTCGTTTGGATGTAGATATTGGGGGCCTTGACATTGAATTGAGGTCAATACCAATTCAGCCTAGTCATTGAAATGAGTTCAAATGCCAAAGTCATAGTTTGGATGTAGATGAAATTGCAAGATAGAGTTCAACTCATGAGCAAATACCAATTTATGTTTGGGTGGACATGAGGTCGAATTAGGAATTCATGAGTTGAAGAAGAAGTGGTTGGAGGAGGGATCTCGGCCACCGGAGTTGAGTAAGAGGTGGTTGGAGGAGGGATCTGTGTTGCCGGAGTTGAAGAAGAAGAGGAGGCCTCGTCCCTACAGCGCGTCGGGGAGGAGGAAGAAGGGCTTGCCCCGACAGCGCGTCGGAGAGGAAGAAGGGTTCGACCCGGCGTTGCGTCGGAGAGGAGGAGCGCTTGCCGTCGATGGAGGCGCTGGAGCGTTTCGTGGGGAGTCAAATGCCAGATGATACCGAGGTGTTGGGCTTGGTTTTGTGACCGATCCGTTTTAGTGGGCTTCCAATGCTCCAGAATTGAGTCGTCAATGCTAATGCCCAGTTCCAATGGGCTACCAAACAGCTGTATTGTTCAGCTCCAATGCCGGTTACGAATGCCATGGCCCAATTCCGACATCCAAAGCACTCAGGAATTTTTTCACCCTAGTGATGTATAGACAAGCCCTTTTTCTTTTCATAAAATGTGCATACGCACTTCTTTTTCTTGCCTCATATTGCATACGTACATTCATATTCGGATATAAGTAAAATAGCACAAGCACACACAATTTGAAAGAAACAGTAAGCAAATGCAGCGAACTCGGAAAACACAGACGACATGCGTGCGGCAGAACAATAATCTTCGAGCACAACCCAAAGCAAATACGTGGGCTGGAGGCCCTCTGATATATCTACAGTTCAACGCCTCTGATGGTGCAGCCGGCCGGATCCATCTAGTTGCGGAAGGAGGCCGACGAGCCCATCTTGGTGGCGCTGGCCCTGAGCACGTACTGGTGGTACGCGGCGGCGATGGCCGCGCCGATGAATGGGCCCACCCAGAAGATCCACTGCAATCACAAACACGGCACAACGCAAGCGATGTGAGACATCTCAACTGATCCACTGATGATGCAAAAAGTGATGGTGACTTCGTACCGGTGGTTTGTGGCCAGGAGCTACTGGTGCGTGCAAACAGTAAGACAAACTAAAGCATTAGGTGTGTGTGTGTGCGCAAACACCAAACAGTGAGACAAACTAAGTATTAGGCGCATAAACTCAAGGTTTTAGACTTTTAGTTATTGGTCGGAGGGTTGGTGGAAGAGATTAGGCTTTGTGCTTCGCTGTAAATTGTTTTTAATTTAGTGGCTGCAAATGTCATGTAGCACATGAATAATTAATCAATAATCAATCAGTGGTGACATCTGCTGATTACTTAAACTAAGTGAGCGAGCCTTATCCTGAGCCTTCAGTTGTATAGTAGATCTGTTTCCTGTGACTATGAGTTGTGACCTTATGGCTGGGAAACACCACAAAAGTTGCGTGAAGTTATTTAAACTTGTGATTGGGAGACCATTATATCAGTTTAGCAGGCGAGTGAACAAACGGATTGTTGGGAGACGAAAAGTGTGCAGGACGTACGTGGTCATCCCAGGCCTTGTCGTTGTTGAAGATCACGGCAGCGCCGAAGCTCCTGGCAGGGTTGATGCCGGTGCCGGTGATGGGGATGGTGGCCAGGTGGACCATGAACACGGCGAACCCAATTGGGAGAGGAGCAAGCACCTGAACACAGCAGCATATAAGTTCAAAATATATTAAGTACACTGTCCGTTTATAATGGCTGTATTTTTGATCTAGTATGCACCTGAACGAAAATTGGAGTAGCTATCATTGATGCTGAGCAGTTAAGATAATCTATTAGGTTCCAATTAAGCAGGCAACATGTATTATTTCGTTCAGGCTAGCGACTGATGATTGAGCAGTGAAGATAATTTAAAGTCTATCACATTATCTAAAAAAAAAAAGCACTTCTATCAGCCTTTTGTGTTTCCAGCTCTATCCTATTTTTAGAAACGGAAGACACATATTCAATGCAACTCGCTTACGAATAGCCACCTCACAGTTTCTGTTGCATGCGACTCACTGCTGCGCGCCACAAACTGATTTATGCACGGACATGCACACCAGTGAGACTGTAACTAAGCATGATGCGGAGGCGGAGGTATACTTACGGGGACGTGGGAGTCACGGGCGTTGCGCTTGGGGTCGGTGGCGGAGAAGACGGTGTAGACGAGCACGAAGGTGCCGATGATCTCGGCGGCGAGCCCGGTGCCCTTGGAGTAGCCGTCGGCGAGCTCGTTGGCGCCGCCGCCGTAGCGCACGAAGTAGGCGCTCTGGAAGCCCTTGACGAGCCCGACGCCGCAGATGGCGCCGAGGCACTGCGCCACGATGTAGAGCAGCGCGCGCACCAGCGACACCTTCCGCGCCAGGAAGAGGCCGAACGTGACCGCCGGGTTGATGTGCCCGCCCGACACGCCGGCGGTGCAATAGACGAGGACGAAGATCATGCCGCCGAAGGCCCACGCGATGCCGAGCACGCCCACGCCGCCGCACGCCGCGTCGGGGCCCGACGCCGCCGAGTCCGTCTGGTGCTTGTACCCGATCACCGTGGCCACCGTGATGTACAGGAACAGCAGCGTCGCCACGAACTCGGCGATCACGGCGCGGTACAGCGACCACTTGGTCAGCTCCTCCGCGTCGACCAGCGGCGCCGGCGGCGGGTCCGTGTAGTCCTTGGTCGTGTACTCGCCGCCATGGTCCGGCGCCGCCGGGGCCTCGATGTCCTTCGCCATCTCACCAACAAGCTGCTTAAGCTTCACAAGCTCACGCTCACGGGCGCTGTTGCTGGTAGCTAGCTAGCTCGCTCTGTGTGGAGTGAGTTGACGAGCAGACGAGGCGAGGTATTTAAGCTCGCGCGGTGGCGAGGCTGAGACGGTGATGGTTCGTGACAACTGACAAGAGCATACAGTAGGCAGCTCTGCTCGATGATTAGATTGTTTAGTGGTTTATTAGTCGGAGATAAGGCCAGGGGACTAGAGCGTCTGGCTGGGGACGTTTCCGGGTTATAATTTTGCCGACCGCAGCCGACTAAAGCGCTCATCATCGTTGGATCATTCTAGAGCCTCATTACTGGTGGCTGCGCCTCATACGGGGGTGTTTCACTAGTTTTAATCAGTGGCTAAGCTTCACTAGGACTCAGAGATGGTTTGTGATGATGGAGGTAAAAGCGTAAGCCTCGTAGTATCAGTGCGCAGTGATCGCTGGCCAAGTCTCTCTGTACGTATGTGTTGTGCCAAAGCTTAGTCACATCTGTGTTAAGGGTCTTGTTTAGAGCTTGATGGACTTTTCTTTTGTTAAAGAACTTTTTACTTTCTTTTCCTTATCCTAGTTGATGGAGGTGCAAGTCCCTGTATGTTTGTACTACCTGAACTCTGCATGACCGGAACATGATAGACTTCTCATCAATTAAATAACCGGTTAATTCAATTCTTGCCTTATCTTCCTTTGTATTGGTTGAGGCATGCCGAAGTAATTGCCTGTTATGCGAACAAAATTGCCAGAAATTTTTATGTTATCGTTTGTCTGGTGACGAAACGAAGCTGCTCTATCAGCAGTTTGGTGCCCAATGATAACACGGACAACCAAGCACCACGCAGAAGCACATCGCAAGAACGACCTGCTATGCTAATTAAGATTGTTATCAGGTTACTGATTAGGTGCAACCTAAATGTCGTATGGGGCGCAAGCATTCGCTGTATCCATCCTTTCTTTGGAAAGGAAAAGGTTCTCCAAATTTGTCGTGGGCTCGTGGCACAGTGTCATGAATCATCGAAACTGCAAGTCTGGAACCATACGGTTTGCGGGTCCTTTTCATTGCTTTTCATCGGGCCAAAAGACGTCAATTCTGTCCAGAAATTGCACACGGAGCGATCTCAAAATCGAAACTAGAAATGTTTCGAGAGAAAGTTATGCGAACGCTGTGGCCATTCTCTGTTGAGCCGCCCATGCTCATCCGTAGCAGCCGTGTGTGTCTTGCTTGTGAACTAGAACAGCTGAGGATGCTTTTTGCTGATGGAAGACAACAACAGCACAAAACAGAAAGTGAAGCCTCATTGATTTCGTGCCACCATCCACAAGATTCTCCACAACGCAACAGTTGAGCCTTATTTTCTTTGCTACTCTATCCTGTTCACCAATTGCGACACCCCTGGAACGCAGACACACATCTAGCCAAGAAGCTCGTGCCAGGTCGACACCTGGGAGCTCTGCAGCCATCAGATTACTATAAGCAAAAAGAACAACGATGGCGCAATCGCACGGTGACGCTGGCACCTCATAAGTTTATGAGCCTTTTATGGCCGAAATGAGCTGGGCGGCCCGGGTCCTATTCACGCAGGATTTGTTTGATGGAATTCAGCAGCTGCGCTGTACTGGCAATGCAGGACAGTAGATTCTCTTTTTCAACTCATTTTGATCAAACAAAGAGGGAATTCCATCGTATATACAAACAGCTCCAGACGGCGCTATCCATAAGGGGTACCACTACTCATCCACGAAGATACCAGCGTCTCAAATAAAATAAGCCGTACCATTGAGGCGTTTAGTATAAATAGGATCGTAAGAAAATAAAGCGTATCCGGGATCCACAATCTAGTCCACAGTTACAATACTATCTGGTTGTATGGCAAAATGGTGTTCTTACTACAGATAGCAAAGAAAAGCAAATGATAGTCGCTTAACCCCAAGCCATGAATCAAACAAACCGTGAATGATGTCACAAGTCCTTGCTAATATATTTTCTGAATGAAGAAAAATGTAAAGAAAGGTGTTTTACGCTATGGTAAGAATTTGCATATTTTAATTAGTATTCGTAATTGAACTTGAGCAAGTTATAATAACCAAGGGTTAAACCCTTTCTTGTCTACAAAGAACTAGCTGATGATTGTTGCCATACATCTTGACCAGGAGTTTGAGCCTTGAAACAACAGGGTAAACTTAACGACTCAGAGAAGGGATCAAAAGCCACTGTCTCGTTGCAGAACATACTATCTAATAACAAATATCAAAAGCCACATACTGCTTTGCATTTGTCCAAGCTCTCTAACACTGTTCACCAAACCTCTACACTACAGCCACCAATAATGGAGCAAACAACGCAGATGCAGGCAGCACAGCAAGAAATAGCTAACTACCTAGTAATTACATCAAGGAAGACTGGATACTACACAAGGAACCTCTTCTGTTCTCGCGAGGAAACATGGACAGCCGGTGTGAGCGGGCTCGGAGAAAGGGGTACACAAAAGTTTATGCCTCGGCTGCCGGATTCTGTACAGCACTGTGTGAAGCAATCAGAACTCTGCAACATGAGAGCATGCGTTAGTATATCTTTGATTAGTATGCATGGGGGCAGGGTATGAAATGGCCCAAATATAATGTCGCAACACAGCACAACAGTATGAACGGATAATCTTAACAGTTTTGTTTCATTTGTGCATATAAACACACCAAATTATTGTTTATAATGCCCACAAACAAATAGGTACAAAAGAAAGAGAGAAGCAGTCAACACGAATCTAGCCCCATGTATCACCTAATCATTGTTTAACATAGGCAATACCTTTCTAACTGGTAATTTCTATTGAGAAAAAAAATGATATGCAATAACAACAACGTATAAGAAAGTAAATATCACCTCCAAGCAAGCTTAACCATCATAAGTCAAATGATAGGTAATTATATATCAGACACGGGCACTCATTCACTAAACGCTATATCCTGACACAGCTGAGCTGCAACATTTGATGTCAATAGGGTCCCTCGAAAGCCTTCCTCCGCTTGCTGTATATCAGCCTTTTGCTCCGAAATCTCATCTGAAATATATATAAACCCTTCATCATCAGCAAACTGTTTTTCTTTTGACAGAAATGTTCCAGCACTTATTTGATTCTTTACCTGCTATGTCACGGTTCTCATAGATTTCAGAGTCCCTGACCCATAGAAGATCGCCAGGAAAAATACTCTTGTCAGCAAGAGTAGCTAAGTCATCTTCAATCTCAACAGAGGCTTTGTGAAGCTTCTGATTCTCCTTAACGATCTAAATACAGCAAGAACAGAGTTATGCTATTTGAATCATTACAATGCAGTACAAAACAGGCAGGTGTAGGGGTGCAAATTGGCGACCCTAACCTCCGACCCTCTTTAGTTCAACCAAATGAACAAGTTTTCCAAAATGAGAGCTCATTTTGGAAAACAAGTTCATTTGGTTGAACTAAAGAGGATAGGAGGGTACCCTAAGGGGCACCTATTTGCAGCCCCAAGCAGGTGTATCAATGACAAAACAAGAAAGCTCGTTCCATAGCTAAATAGCCTAGATGGAAAGCAAAGATGTAAGAACCTTTTAAAAGGCAAAGAATGGAACAAATATAAATACTGCAGTTGCCAGTAAATTGTGGTTTCAGAAAGTTATATCATACCCCTAAAGATTCCCATATCATGAGTTTCAACTGATAGACAGTTGTAGAACCAGAGACTTTTAAACTGATTGAATTCCCTGAGCTTGTTCTCCGAGAACGCTTTGAAGTCCGACGATCTGGTACAGGAAAAGCTTTAGATGCTTCTCTAATAGACTTTGGTGCTTCTTTTCCACGGACAAAATAAACTTGAATTTCTTCATTTTGGTAGTTGAGCTTTTCCACCAAGGCACAGCTCTCTCTTTCTCCAATACATTCTTCGCAAACCTAGCATATACGGATCACAGGTAGAGCTGAATAATAGGAAGTAACATTTACATTGATCAAATGGTAAAGTCGCTACGTTCCTGAAAGCATCAGATTATCTAATAATTTGAAAATTAAAGAAACTGTTACATGAAACTTGTCTCCCAACTATACTTCATCTGGTAAAGTTTCAGCCTCGCCTATCGGGAAGTCGCTCATACTTTTCAGCTACATAGATACGCTGAGCATGAGTGGTTTGATGTTAAAGAGCCATGTTGTATTCCAGTGTTAGCTTCGCATGATACTACGAGTTAAAATAAATAATCTCAAAAACTTAAGATAAGATATGATGTGAATTGAGAAACAGCCACACAATTTATGCTGTAATATGTAAAATCCTAACATCATGCCAATGTAGCATGCTTGGATCTACTTTCTTGTTGATTATATGTGCATATGGTTGTACTGTGGTTTACGTTTCTACTTTTGATTAGCATATACATACAAAGTCAAGGAAACAACCTCTTGCAGAAATGCAAGGAAAGGTTGCGTACAAAAGACCCAAAGTGGTTGGACTCTTCCCCGGACCCTGCGCAAGCGGGTGCACCAGGCTGCCCTTTTTATATATACAAAGTCATGTGTCACTTATATGGCACAATGCCCTTCAAGTCTTCCTAACATATTAGAACTACCTAAACCAGGGGAACAACAAATATTCAGTAATATCTAGCTCTTGAGCAGTTGTGACTATCAGGTAATATACCTCGGGATCAGTTTTGACATAGGGCTCTCTGTCTTGTAGATCATCATTTACATCATCATGAGACTGGTCAAGATCTCCATTCATATGTGGCGTTGCTCCAGATGATCCTTGCAGTTTATCTTGAGGGCTCTCTCTAAAAGCAATTTCAGCAGGTATACCTTTTCCTGGTGTGGCACTCCATTCCTCGGAGAATAATTCCCAATCAGACTCTGGGATCATTGTCAACCCATCTGTCTGAAAACAAAGGAAGACAATTAATTCATATTGTTCTAATCACTTGTTTCCATGTTGCACTACTACAAATAAATAGGCTGTTAGACAGTTCAACAACAAAAGTGACAGGCTGTTGGAGAATGCAAGAACACAAGAACCGATAAAACACAATGCAGGACAGCGAAAGAAATTGCATGCACTGGCAGTGTTTTAGAGCTGCCGAAGCTTCACGAAACAAGAAACTGCTAATCTACATGATGCGCTTCCATAGTTTCAAATTTCAGCCAAGCATGATTGAAAGCATCCACACACTGTTCAACCATACAAGACATTGTTGGCAGCTGTGTGGGCCAACTTTATGTCCTACCCGCCCAAAATAATAGAAAACACCTTCAAGTGGCAGGCAAATGAGAAGACTAGGAAGAAAAATCTGTAAAGAGGGTGAACTTACATTTGATATTTTCTGAGTGATGCTCCCACGCTTGCAAACAAGATCCAAAGGCCTTTGCAAAAGTCTCGAGTGCTGAAAAATGACGAACCCACAAGTCAAGGAGAAATGAATTTGTATACCAAAATAACTAGAAATAAAACAAAAAACAGCAGTGCTTTTAATCATGATCAACAAAACATACAGATACTACATGAGCCATGTAAACTTGCATCCATTATCCTCATGACAGCATTTTACAGAATATTCTTCCATTAAACAGACAAATTTCCACAACAATCTATTAAGCCCAGCATAAAGCAATTCCATGGTATGATGGTAACCACTAGGCAAGTAAAGAGGAGCAATTAACATCAGCCACCCCACAGATGCCAAAGTAATCACTAGGCATGATGCATAGAACACTCAGTGTGCATTGTATGGACAATTATCTCATCCTCATTTCTAGATTTGACCAGTAGGTTAAAAACATTACTAGTAGCAATAATCGCATGACAGGGGCATAGAAGTTCTGAAAAAGTTCTCTGAAACTCTAGAGGATTCCCATTCGTTTCTGGCAGCAAGTTTCTCCAGCACCTAATTTTCAAATTCATTGCGAATTGCCTTAGAGTGTGTT
The DNA here is from genome assembly GCA_012490785.1 of Eragrostis nindensis. Classification (NCBI taxonomy): domain Eukaryota; kingdom Viridiplantae; phylum Streptophyta; class Magnoliopsida; order Poales; family Poaceae; genus Eragrostis; species Eragrostis nindensis. Next base: position 395,742 of record JAAXCT010000258.1, on the reverse strand, counting down.
TGAAACCTCTAGAGATAATAGTTACTCCCTCTGTCCCAAAATACTTGGCATTCTAGCCTTCTCAAGTTTTCAAAATAATTGGCGTTCCCACTTCCTGAGACACCTTTCTCTCTTTCCAAACACACCTCTATCTCTCTCTCCCCTCCTCGTTTCCTGTGCACCTACCTTTTTCCTCCTCTTCTTAATCTCCATGCCCAGGGCTAGGATGCCAACTATATTGGGATGGAGGGAATACCTAGCTAACAGCTAATAGCTAATTATTAGTTGGATAACTATTAGCTAGCTAACAATTAGTTGGAGGTGTTTGGAACCTCCAACTATTAGCTAGCTTGTAGGGTGGTTCTATTCTTATTTGGCCTTTAGCCACCTATTAGCTACTATTAGCCAGATGGGTTGAGGAAGCTAATGAGATCATTGTTAGATGGGGTGGTAGCTAACAATTACCTAGGATGTCTGAAACATCTAGAGATAATTTAGCAGCTAACTATTAGTTTAGAGGATTCAAACAGGGCCTTATAGGTTAATGAACCAGACATTCATATCAGCATGTGATATGTATTAGTTTACCTTCTCACATATAAGTGAATTGACAGTAGCTTCAAGATTTTGAGGTTCTGGTAACGAAGAAATATTTTTTCCAGTAGCTGTAACATAAGCTCTCCATTCTGACAACCAAGAGGAGGGAATTAAATAATATTTTTGACCAGGAAAAAGAGCAAAGCTTTTCCCAGATATTATTTTTTCATGGTTCTGTCTTTGCTTGAGTTTCTCAGCTCTGAAAGGGCATACATCGTGAAAGATAATGCATGTTAGGCATGAATACTTTAATAAATAATCCCATATCTGATACTGAATTTCTTACTTTTGTATATTACCTAAGATTACCCTCAACAGAAGCAACGTCGGACAATTCCTGGCTGCAGATTTCGCATGGTTGGCAATCTGATGGAAAAGTCACAATGTCATCAGCCTTCCCCATCCTGATGGCTTCGTAGAGAAATAACCAGAGGTTCTCTGGGACGGATACCCGCTTTGCCCCTGGAGCATGCTCCGGAAGAAGGTACCCATGGCAACATCTTAAAGCACTGGTTGGTCCATTATCAGTATCAGAAGGCATATCAGCATTCTTCTTGCGCAGCCACTGACTCAACCTAGCAGTAAATAGAAAAATGATTAGCATCAGAACATCCTGCAGGATGGTGATATAGTGCAACAAGTGTGCCAGAAAATAGTAAAATGCAAATGAAACTTTTAGGAAGCATGCATACAAGAGCGGGAATTATTCAGTAAGAATCAGAAGGGTACACTTAGTGCGAAGTTGAAGAAATAGAACAAATTGAAGGAAAATTTAAGGCTAGCAGAATTGGCTAAGGCGTAAAAAGTGCTAAAACATAATGCAATGTGACATGTGGGATAATAATTGCATAAAACCATAATTAATATTTAGCAATAACTAGAAAGGTAATAAACAAACATACAGGACGAGAGTACAGATCATGAGCATGAATCTTGCATAGATATGCTAATCTACAGTAGGTAAGTGCGAAACAGAATGCAAGGGCTACAAAACAGAGTGTGATAACGGCAGATAGGAGATCAGGAAATATTAGCTTGCACAAATAATTATGGGGAACTAAGATTGGAAATCAAGAGAAAGATGCACTTCACATACCATGTCCTTGAAATAAAATACGAAGGGCCATCCGAACAACTACCAGCAAGTGCTGCTTCTGCTAGACTTTTGAACGATGCTTTTCGGTCACGGTAGACATCAGCAGAAACAACATTTTTAGCTCCAACCTTAAGGCACTCTATGCAAAAATCTTCACTGCTTAACGTTGGGCCGCCTCCATACTTTAGTTTTTGCAATAACAACATAAAGAGATTAATATATGAGTGCAAAACATAAAATTTTACAATACTATAAATTCTACTGATAACTTTTAAGCAATATAAGGCACAAGACCTGCGAAATAAAAACCAAGAAGTGGATTAGCCTCTTACTTTAGAAAATAATTTCTGCCAAGCTACAGCTGATAGTCGCTTCATCGATGTAACTTTAGATGCTGGAACTTTTCCATGTTCACATTGAATTGGACAGTTGTCAATGGGACTGCAGAAACAGAATAGGACTGCAGTAAGGCTATATTTCAATTTATTATGGAAAATCTTTATAAAACAAATTAATACTGCAGTTTTATTTGTGGCTATCCTATTCCCTAGTCCAGCAAGAAGATCCTGGATCACTGCAGCGTGATTGCATGCGTGAAGGCAGCCGAAGTGCTGAACCACAGAGGGTATTGGAAGAATGGGACAGGTAGATGCCACTGTTTATTCCTTGCTTACTGGAAACAACATGGGTCCCTCTTCAAATTTAAATAGTAAGCGCAGCTCCTAACAAGGGTTTTGATGGATATAATTCAACCTGAACACACAATTTTATCCCAAAAAAAAAAAAAGAACACGCAATGTACTTGTCCTAAATTAATTTTGATGCTAACGAAAAACTAGTCTCATCTCCATGCCAGCTACTGGCTCTGCAACAATACGCTACAATAGACTAGGTGCTGCAGTATGCTTCGCTGGTCCAGACCAATAGCATGCAGAGATCACATGCAGCAATGCACACTATATAAGAATACCCATGCCTATAGGGTTATCATTTCATCCTAGAATTCATTTTCCATTTAACAATTACGGTTTTTTTATTAAAAAAAAATTGAAATGGGAGACTGCTCTTAGTTAAATAGGAGCATCAATTTGATAGCCACCCTTTCGTAAAATGTGCTAAGGATCAGATATATGGTCAAAGTAAGATTAAAGCTAACCTAATCAGCTAGCCCATTCCATATGGCCAACACATTTAATGTTTATATACTATGCCTGTCATAGGTTAAATCTAGACACAGCATACTAGTGGTGCACTCACAAGACTTCCATCAGTTCATGATGGTTGCCGAATTCAGCAGGAAGCTCATGGAGGAATTCAGATCAGCTTATCTATGATACAAAACCCAGCATTGTAAGGAGTATATACCCATCATATTTTTATCTTTTGGCAGATGTGGTGCCCTTGTCATTCATAGTACTCTGATATTACATTGTTTTAGCAACAAAGGTGGTACAATTTCCAGTAGAACTAAGCAAAAACCATTTGTATATACTGCATCATTACAAGAATAGTTACTCTTTAAAAACAACACATTTTAATGTAAATTGAAACAGAGGAAGAAGGGTTTCTGGTAACTTACGATGGAGGAGTAATGTTATCTGCCCATTGGCGAAGCCAGTCTGTTGAAATCCAAAAATATGAATCATCCTCTGGATTAGCAGGTGCTTCTATCAAAACAGATTTCACTTCTTGGCGCCTCTCTGTTATACATGCCAACTGGCTGTCTTTCTTACTTTGATACTCCTCACGTGATTTTATATATGATGCGTTTAATTGATTAATTTCATCCAGAAAAGGGTGCGGAAATGAACCATTGCTGATTTCCATAACATTTTTGTTTTCAGTAGCATTTTCATCCTTACTAGTACGTTTGAACATCAGCATATAAGCATCTGTAGAAGAAAACATCTCTCCAACAGTGGAAGTTGACGCTGCCTCCTGGTGGGTATTGTTATTATTATTTGTGACAGAACCTGCTGTAGAAATACCCTGGGATTTCTGATCATCTTTATTTGATGACTTTCCTGGTTTTTCACCGAAAGGATGTAAACCAAGTTTGGAAACAGTTTCATCATCAAACTCCCACCACTGCCCATTGCTTTCATCCTTTATGTGTGCCACATAATGCCCGCTATTAGCAGTGGTACCCTTGTGAATCAAAATAGCAGCCAGGTCATAGGTAAAACTAGATGAAGGGCTTGACAACCATTTGCCCAAATCTAGACGGCCTGGGAAACTGAAAGCTGAAGTAATTTTTTTCTTCGTAGTTGTCTGCCAATAAAAAAAATTAGAAAAAGCTCTTCTTGGTCAAGAAAAGAAAGCTTAGGGAAAAAAGAGAGATGTGGAAGGAACATATATCACCTTTGGGAGGAATACATAGCGCTTCAGCTGAAAATTAACAACAGGAGGAAGTGAGCGAAGTTTTATGCAGCGAGTGGCATCTACCCTTTTCTGGCATGATTCACAAAAGTATTGGTTCTCCCCATCCAACGCTTCCTCACTGAAGTAGTCACTCAAACTTTCTTCCAAATTATTTAAACCTTTAATATTCAGCTCCAGCTCATAAAAGTCCTCCATTTTTGATGATGCTGCAGAATCCTTTCCACATGATGAACACCTAAGCATAGGATGATTGAACGTTAGTTTTCCACAAGTTACACTGGTACTTTTCCAATGCAGTAACATGGGATAATGAGATAACAATAGCTAACACTAGACCAAGAGTGAAGAGAAATCATATGTAATTTCGTTCCATGCGACAACTAGGCCACTCAACATGGATGTTGTAAGTTTCAGTTTCTATCAACAGCGCCATGAACTGAATATTCATCTTGATTTAGATAAGCTACGTGAATGTTAATCCATATAGAAAGCAAAGACCTTGCCAGTGGAAACACACGCATCAACTTAATCTCTACCTAACCACAAGGATACAAGTTACAGTCACAAAGCCTTAAAAATTTGCCTCGGTCTATAGTTCTCTAAGCACCAGATATAGCAAATAGGTCTCCATGGACCATGTCAGATTCATTTGTTATCAAAGAAGATAACCATGCAGTGAGCCTTAACCGTAAGCATCTTTTGGAACAGCGTTGTGACTGCAGATCATAACAGAAGGATTAAGAAATGGAGTTCGGCAATGATAGCATAACAAACAACATCACGGCAAAATCTACTAATAAAAGCCTTCTGGCAACTTGGAAGTTATGTTCCCTTCCATTTTCCACATTAGAGCGTGAAACTTCACAACAAAAGTAAAACTTAACTCAAAAACATATCCATACCTTGTCACGTGCGATACACTTCCACGAAACAGATTCTGCACGATTGTTCTAGCTCCAGGGACCTTGGAGTGACTTAACGATTGCTCAAGCAGAGACAAAAACAAGGTGAGAAATTCATGGCTATCCTGCTGGACGCCATTGTCTAACTCCAATGACTTGATAAAAGGTGCCGAATCAATGAAAGCCATTTTGCTGGAGTGTAGCTGCGCAAACAACCGAGCCAGCTGATCCAGAACAGGATGCTTGTTCAAGATGTGCGGCTCCAGAGAGAAAATGCCCGTGCGGAAGGAGGTGTTCATATAGAGGCACTGAAGTATGCTGTTTGCATAACAGGTCGCGCCCAAGTTAGTCAATCCAGCAGGCCTCTCAGCTGAGTCACGAAGATCCTCGGATGGATCGGGACCGAGAGCACGGACAATGTCTTGCGTCTTCTGCCAGAGGCCGGTCTTGCGAACCCCATTGGCAGCGGGAATCAACCCGCAGAAGCAATTCGGAGAGTCCTTGGAGTTCCCATGGCAGCCATGGCAAATCGGTTTCCACACCATGTAAAGCTGGCGGATATCGCTCTTCGAGACATCGCCAGTGGAATGTATCTTCCTGCGAAATCGGCACCCAAAAGTAGTCAGAAATAGAGCAAACAGAAACAATGTGAGCAATCTACGAAACCTCCAACTTCAGGAACGAAACAATGCAATGCATACTTGAAAACAGCAGCAGTAGGGCCCTCGGATTCATCGGCCCGAGGCCTCTTGTTCTTGTTGCGGGTATTCGGCCTGCTCATTGTAGCAGCAACCGGCAGCCGCGGCCTTCACTCGGGGCCAGTTTGTTGCGCCGCCCTGAGCAGAACTCGCCTGGCCGGAGTCCTCCCTGGACTTCGGACCTGTTCGGGTGCTGCCCTGCCTTGATCAGCAAACCGAGCTCAGGTTCGAGCGCTGGAAACCGTCGCCCACCCCTTCAAGCAAGCCCGCAAAGCACCGCGCCCGCCGCCGCCCGCGGAGCTTTCCCACTCAACTTCGTCGCCGCCGCCGGCACCCTAACCCCTCCTGCCCGCCTTCCGCTCGATCCTGCGGCGATGGGTTCACCGATCTATGGAGGAGCACAAGGATTTGGGGATCGATTAGGGGATCGATTTCTATCCCTTTGCTCCTTTTTTTTTCTACTGTGTTTTTGCAATTTCTTTTTCGTTTTCCTATTTACGCCATCACGTTCAGGGGCCGAATGTGTTTCGTCGAACCGTAGCCGCCGATGGATAAACAACGGATCCGATCACTGCAGGCGAAATTTTTATTGGAAACTTACACTCAACCCCCTAACGATGCTGACGAGTGGCGAGTGCCGGCGGGGCATTTATTGAACAGAACCCTATACAGTTCGACCGTTTGTTTCAGCTCCTTCCCCTCCGCTCATATACAAGCCTGATCTGCTCGACTGATCCGGCCTCCTCACGCATCTCGTCAAACTTTGGTCCGCGCTCCCCATTACAGATTCTTTCGAGTGGTTCAAGGATTTTTAAATTGTATGAATTCTAAGTTTTCGTTACAACAACTAGGAAACGGTGAATTATTATGATGTTAAGCCAATATACAACTGAAGAGATTCAGTGCCGCAGGGGTGATTCAGTTATCTCGGTGCCCGCAATCACATCTTGTTGACGATGTATACTCTCTCTAATTCTAAATTGTTGTCGTTGCTGAACTTTTAGTTACGTTTGACCATTCGTCTTATCTAAAAAATTAAGTGAATTTTACAAAACTACAACTATTTGTGTAAAGTTTTAGAAAACTACAACTTTTGAAACCTATTTCAAAGAACTACAACTATCTTGACCATGAATTTTAGAAAACTACAACTTTTGCTTTTGGCCCCACATGCCAATCTCAATTTGATGTCACTACCATTTGTGAGGCTGACATGTAAAACCAGACACAAATAGTTGTAATTTGGTGCAATTCACTCAAACTATTTAGAAATTATCGTATATTTTGTTTTAAATTGTTTTGTCACTAAAAAATAAAACATAAGGTCTATATAACAAATGAAACATAAAATCAGATGATGAACGGCGGTGTTATGGTGCGTTAAGCTGATAGTTTGCTTGATAAGCTCCGATACTAGCTGCTGCTCTTAGTATACGTTGAAAAACGCATGGGCGATGACCCATTCAAAATGACTCAAAATTAATATTACCCACTTATTCACTTCAGCACACATGCCATGTTTCAGCCAAAAGAAAAAATGCCGCCTTGGTTGGGGAACAAAACTGGTTTGGATGAATGTACTTTAGTAGGGAAGTGACATGGTTTTTACTCGAACTTACACCTGCTAATCTGGAACCAACACTAAACAAAATAATATTAAACTATCAAACCTATTCATGCCCACGAGAAGCATGCAGCTAGTGGTAGCTCATTTTGTGTAACTAGCCTTGAATTTTTACGGCTGGCATCCAGTCAGTCACAACATCAAGAGCTATTCATGCCCATGAGAAACTTGGCCACACATATCCAGATCCAAATGTAGGAACATTAGCCTATGAGTCAGCGAGGAGTTACACTATACAACTTCACCTGCCATACCACAGATTACATAAAATCTAGTAGAACACTCAAAGTTGTACATGGTTCTCTTTCTTCGTTCTTCAGTGTCGTTGGTGCAACGGCATCAAGTAACTGGTGGCAAAATTAAAACATTGCTCTGCAGAAAATATTTGTCATTCAAGGTATTAAAAACCTATATGAAGTAGTGCAAACACAGAAATAGAATTGGGATGTATTTAACGCATGCAAATAAAATAACAATTACAATAGAATCAAACAAGCATGGCTTTGGCTTGGACACATCTCACCCACCCAAGACAGGTGAGATTTGATCAAAGCTTCAATATGATGCATAGGAAATTTGATCAAAGCTTCAATATGATGGGTTTGTGCCTGATTCCATGATTCCACACTATTTGATGAATCAATTACGGTGTTTATGTCAAGGGCAGTCCAATAACAAAACCAGACTGCCTGATCTTCGATGTATTCCATTCTCTCGTCTTTATTCCCTCCCTCCCTCTCTTGCGCCTTGAACCACCAGCATGGTTCAGCTCTTAGAACTAGGAAATTAAGGCGGCTTGCATGTTTACAAAACAATGCAAAGTAACCGTATTCTAGCAAGAAAGTGTGTAACAATTCACAAACCATAGGTCCATAACATACAGAGGCAAGAATATGTATTGGCATGCATGCACCATTCACAGAACAAAGCAGATTTGGTGCCCATGAGGGCGTTCAGCCCACATAACCGCAGTTGCAGGCCTGTGTTGCAGATTTGTGTTGTAATGGTAGAACTGCTATCTAATTGATGTTCGGTCAATATCACTAGCTCCCAAGAACATTCGCTGGGTCCGGAGCCCCCCCCCCCCCCCAAAATCAGCGAGACCTACAGCTTGATCCCATATAATCCGCGCGGTGGTGGCTCGATAACATTGAATCAGGTCGCCGACGACATCAATGCGAGCAGGTGAGGGTGGGCAATGGGGAAGAAGTTGAGGAAATCGAGAACAGGACGGTTATCAACTGGATTGGAGGTAGAGGCATGGTAATGGGAGATAGGAGGGGGTCTGGCAATAAAGAATTAAAGAGCAGCTGCCAACGGTAGCAAGAGGCTGACAAGAAGGGTCAGACTTGTGGGGAAAAGCTTGAGGTTGGAGACAATAGGATGGAAGATAAGGCCTTGCGCAGCTGGAGGGTCGAGCGGGAGGCAGCCAGATGAGGCGAGATGATGATCATGTATGGGAGAGTAATTGTCAAGGAGGGAAGAGAGCTATGCGGGAAAGAAGTTATGAGAATCTACGCCATGAACTTCAGTTTAGTTTGTATTGGCGGCATCTAGAGGCAGTGCAAATCGTTACCAGTCCATATGAGCACCCTTGTATTTTCCTTCATGAAAACTATTACTATTATCAGAAATAGCCAATAGGAATAAAAATATTTGTAAGGAGAAAGGAGCGGATAAGGGGCTACTTAATGCCCAAGATTATTGAGTCATTGATGCCATAATCACCTAATGTAGTGGGAAAGCACAGAGGCCTGACAAGATCAAAAGAGTCAGTATAGAAGCACAATAATAACCTCCTAAAAGGGACCCCATTGAAACCTGAAGTTCAGGGAAATTTATCCTGTTAGTTGACATTTCCAAAATGGAAAGGCCAATATTTTTGCCAGCGGTCTATGTTATCTGGCTAATATCATTCCATTTACTGCCGCCGAATCTACCCTAATCAAAGGTTGAACAAAACATAACAGGACCTAGGGTCAACAAAAATAGAATGAATATAAAGAGTACCTTGTAAACATATGAGCAGAATGAATGAATCCTTCGTATTGCAACGAAAGTTTGTCTCCAAGAAAACCAAAAGAACTTGAAAAGGTAACTATGTAGGGCATAAAGGGGAAAAACATATTGCACATAGAATACTGCCTCTTGGCCTTAAGGTGCAAATAGCAAGGAAAAAAAAAATCCCGAAAGCTTTAGAATTAAGTATGTCTGTTTCCACTGGCAAATCAATTTATTTGGCCAAATCTATGCTACAACATGACTTGAGGATAGGGAAAAAAAAGGAGTTGAGCAAAGAGAGAATCACACCATGGAGTGCTTTCCTCTTGCTAGATAATCAAAATGTCGATTGCGCTTGGCTTGTAGGAATTTTGACAAGAACGTGAAAATAGTTATGGAAGCTATCAGGGGAAAAAAACGACTACACAGAAAACAACATGACCATGGAAACATAAGATTAAAAGTGCCAAAGCACTCTATTTTCAGCAAATGAAGGTAGTGAGTTCTTTCTCATTCAAGTTCCTCAGAAAGGTGCAACTCATTGATTCCTCATTACTTAAAGTTAAATAACAAGAAGAGGGATAATGAATTCAGTGGCACGAGAGATTGGGTACAAAGGCATTAAATGGAACGTACATGGTAACGGTCACCATATCAGTTCGAGCCCTGCTTCCTTCTTAATTCAAAGCGGGGAGGCGGTCTGCCTCTTCCAGTCGAGTTTTTTCCCTAACAGTTTCGAGCCTGAAAAACAGCCACCATATCGGCCCTTTTCATACAGCCTGCATGATTACGTCGTTGAGGTACTAATAAATTGTCAGAACGAGGAGAATAACACCAGTCACAAGCAAGCTATGTTACACGGATACTTCACGTATCGGATACCGATACTCCTCCGATACGTATCGGACACCGATACGTGTCGGACGCGTATCGCAGATATTTATGATTTTTAAATAATTTAAATAATTCCGACACTTGGGTAAAACGACCCATGATCCCATCCTCCCTATTATCCTTAGGTAAAGACGGTGTCGCCTGTTGCTGCAAACCCAGAAACACTATATGCCAGCCATTGTCCCCCTCCTTCTTCCTAAGAAATTGCATATGGATGCATTATACTCAACCTTCTAGGTAATTGCATTTAGATTTAAGTAAAAAAAATTGAAATATTATATATATACATAGAAAAAATATATATACAGGCGTATCGCCGTATCGGTGTTTTTGAGAAAATGCCGTATCGCAGTATCGCCGTATCGCGTACCGGTACCGGTATCGCCGTATCGGTGTAACATAGCAAGCAAGAAACACATAAAAGAACTTGGTAGTTTAATAAAAGAAGTCCTGACCCCTGAGGTCTATATAACAAATGAAACATAAAATCAGATTATGAACGGCGGCCACGCACAATCAAAGACATTCATTGACACAGTCAATGACACCCATATGTGAAGAAGACATACCAGTTCATCAAACCATCCGAGTGTAGCTAACGTCGCTTCAGCCTTCTTGAGATGTGATCAAATGATTGGTGCCTGCCAGCCTTAGCAAACGTACGCTTCATATTATCAATGATGGACTGTGGCAACTCAACTCCCATGTCAATCATCTCATCAGCACGATTCATCACCTCAGTTAACCTGCCAAAGTCAAGCAGCCCGGCTATTAGCTCTCTAGCAGAGTCCTCAGCAGGAGTGATTTGGTGTTCCTTAATGCAGTCCCACACGTCGAGCGCTGCGGATGGGTTAAACTCCTTAAAGAATAAGTTGATTGCAGCAGCACAGTTGGATGCAGTAGGCAATTGCTCGTTCTTGCTCATCTCCGCAAGGAAACTCTCAGCCTCACGAGCCTTGCGATGCTTGATGAAACCCTCCAGTATGTCATTGTATGTGGCAGAATTGGCAAAGACACCATTGAGTGGCATTTCATCAAGCAAGCCAAGCGCATAGTCCATGCTGCCAAAATTGCAGCAGAGGCCAATCATGGCGTTGTACATAGAGAAAGTAGGCACGAGGCCCGCTTCAGAGACCATCAGGTTCCAGATGGTTACGGCATTGGCGTAGTCACCTTTGCGGGTGATTATATCAACGGCATTGGCAAAAAACTTGATCCCCGGGAAGCAGCCCTTGCCTCGCATCACCTGCAGGAACTTGAAAGCCTCCTCAAACTGGCCGGCGAGCACAAGCGTGGAGAGGAAGGAATCGTATGCGGGCACATTGCCTGCATCCCAGCCGACGCGGACGACCATCTCTCCGAAGGTGCTCTTGGCACGCTGTGCGTTCCCCTCCTTCTCCCAGGCCTCGAGCAGTATGGCGAAGGTGTCGGCGTCGGGCACGACGGTGGCCTTGGTGCGCTCGAACATATCCTGCGCGTCCTGCGCGTGGCCCTCGGTGGTGCGGCACATGGCGGAGAGGAGGGAGTTGAGGGCGACGGCGTCGGGCTTGAGGCCGTAATGGCCCATGACGTCGAAGGCCGCGACGGCCTCCTTGAGGTTCCCGCGGGCGCAGTAGGAGGAGAAGATGGAGGCGAAGGTGGCGACGGAGACGAGGTCGCCGGCGCCCTCCTGCTTCATGGAGCGGACGGCGTCCCACATGGGCTCGAACATGGCGGCCTTGCCGAGGATGTCGATGAGGAGGTTCCAGGCGTAGGCGGTGTGCGCCACGGTCCGCGCCGCCCAGCGGAAGAAGCGGACGGTGGACTTGGGGCGGGAGTAGCAGACGCGGGACTTGAGCACCTGCTCCGCGACCTCCGCCGTGAGGCCGATGCCGCAGGAAGACAGCGCCGCCTCCACCTCCCCCGCCGGAACGCGGCCGAGGATCTCCAGGAACGCCTCCACCCGAGGGTTCACCTCATCCTCCCCGTCGGGGCTCTTCTCCGCCGCCGCGCTCATCGGCGAAGGCGGCGATTACCTTGCTTCGATCTGCTGCTACTCGTCTCCCTCTATTTTTCACCCCGTAGTTGCGAATCGCTGTATCAATCGAGTCGCGCCTGGATTTCAATCCGAGGAACACGGGGATGGAAGAACAACAGAAGAGAGTTTGGAGTCGAACAGGTATGAGGACAAGCAGTAGCGCCGTCGTCGAGCGGTCGAGGGAGGGCTCGGCCGTCGTGGAGGCAGCCATGGTCCAGCACTCGGGCCAAGTATAGAATTTTTTTTTTTTTGAGCGACACCCGGGCCAAGTATAGAAGGGACCTTCAACGATGTTTGGGCCTGAATTGGGCCAGCACGCTTCACACGATATGCATGCCACTAAAGTGAATAAAAGTGACCTCTTGTTGGGCTATACTGTGAATCCTTGTTGGGCCAAGCTTGAAAGAAAAAATATTGTCTCGGTTTTGCTTTAGATAAAGGATGCTTTTTATTTCGAGGTGAAGTAATGTTCCGGTCTCTGCACAACAAATGTACGTCTAGCCTTTACATGTCAAACACTAAGGTGAGCCGATACAAATCAGCCCTCTAAAAAACAAAAAAAAAACTCTATCATCAAGCATCACCTCATAAACTCATATGGTGTCGATTAATCATTTTTGTCGCAGCCAATTGCTATTGCCGCTTAAACAACACTAAACCAATTAAATCCGAACTTCGGCAAGCAAGGTTGTGCGGAAGTTCGACCCTCCCCACGCAACAAGAAAGAATAAAAGGGACTGGCTATGATTAGTCCGAGGTAAACAACTACTATGTTCTTTCAAGTTCTAACTTGAAAGTGGAAACTGCCAGCTACTTTTGCCACCGTTTAAATTGACCATTTCCGCACTAATGATCAGTTGTTTTGTCTGGTAGCTGAATGTATATATGAGAGCACGAAAGCAATCCAAGCGTTAGTTTGCGAAGATGACACGGCAACTAAATGAAACTACACGCGCCGATCCAAAACGCCGAGTGACAGATCGTATGGTACGTACTTCTACTCCAATGTGCGTGGTTCATATCCCACATAAGCAACCCTTCGTGATTGGTTGTTGATTACGGTTGCAAGCCCCGTCAAGACAACTACCTCCCTCATTTAGAGAAAACGACGACGAGATATTTCAGTGAGATTAATTAGTCCGCATAAACGACAAGCCAGTCTCGCTCGAACTCACACGTACTGCACGCTCCAATGGCTGTCGAGCAGTCCGGCAAGCATACGGTACGTATTGACCCGCGCGCGCGCTCCATGATAATTCCCCAGCTTTTTATCCGGAACAGCCGAGCGCAGTGATGGCGAAGGAGACCTGGCGCTCCAAGCAACCACGAACGGGTAGGCTGGCGTCCTCATATCTCGCGCCGCTACGTACGAACCGGCGTCTGCATCGATCACTGCCCGCTTGTCAAACAGGCGCACGACACCGATCGATCGGCGATGGAGAGTTTGTGTGTGGTAGGACAGCGATCGTAGTCCAGCCGCGCACGGGTCAGACGGCCATAATTTGGCAGCCTGGCAGCTGGGCGCCGCTGACGCTTGACACTGGCGATCCCCTCTCTCTCTCTCACGGTCGAGAAGCGCGCGTTCTGACGCTTTGCTTCACAAGCACTTCCGTTTCGTTGCATCGACGCGACATGCCGTGATTCCTTCCCACTCCCTGATTCCCAGCTCTATTTGCTGTCGAATGCTAGACCTCAAAGCCCTGCATTGGTTATGCAGAGGATGTAATATGCTCGCGGACATGGTTTGCCAGGCATTCAGGCTGGAGATATGCATGGTTGAGCAGTTTGGCACTCGATCCACTGATGAAAAGGGGATCGTTCGAGTGCGGATGCGCCCCACCTCGTTCAACGACGATCAACGCGCCTGCATGCGTGGGCGTGCCCACGTGGACTCCGCCAGTGCGCGCGCGCCACATTGGACTACGCGCGCGGCTCCCTCGTGGTCGAGCTGGGTCATGTCACGCAGCTAGCACGCCCGGCACAGTGCATGCACCGGCCGGCGAACGCCGTGCAGCGTGTCGCAGGCGATAACGACTGTGCCGGCCGGGGGGCGCGTACGTACGTTATCGACGGAAGAGGACGTGCGGATCGGACGATAGCTTGCGGTGTCCCGGTCGACGGCACTGTACACACTGTGCGCTGTGGTCACAATGGGCCGCCATTAATTTGGCGAAGCCTGTCGTCGTAGCTGTGGTGCCATTTGATGGGACCCTTTTTTTTTTCTTACATCCTGATTCGGTGGTTCCATGTTTTGAGTGGATCGGTTTGAGCTAACAAGTTTGCTCGTTATCCTACTCTGGAAGAGTTTAGTTGGGTCCGCCATTTACGGTAACATTGTTGTTAATTATATATCGTACCCATATGATTTCGGTTGTTTGCCAATCGTTATCACTTGTCCTGTGGTTTAGATCGACCTAGCTACTGTCTCGGAAGCATGGGCTCGTAGCCTTTACACTGTAGTCGAAAACGCAGTACTAGTACTGTTTTGTCTGCAGTAACCTTACGTGGAAAAGCACTCCTATGCATATCCATAGCAGTGAAGAATTCTTGCCAGTCACATAACCAGCTCGCTGATCTCTGATCTCCTTGTACAAAAGGTCTTCAAACTCTCTCGTCGTGACGGGTTAAGAACCGGTGGCTGCTCACGTGGGCCCATATGTCAGAGTCATGAATCCGCTACCAGTGGATTACTGTACGTGGCGAGAGCGAGGGGCAAGACCACGTGTCGCCATCCCAGACCGATAGACACAAACGCTGGGCGGGGGGGCATCCCCCCCTGCTACCATCGTGCGTGCAGGGACAAACTCGAGGCCCTGGAATATTATTTTCTTGTGCCCTTGTCCGCATTCGTGGTTGAGTAGAGTTGATCCCCAAATTACCCTCGCGCCAATTATCATGACCCTAGTAGTATTACAGCCACTGCTAGCTGGAGTAGTACTTGCAGCGAAGAGCACATTCTTATTGTCATCTATATACTGTGCAGAACGAAAATTTGGAGCAGCAGGTTTCTTCTGCTTTGCATGATGCCGCAAACAGATCACGAAGAAAAGAGGTTTAACACGTCCAGATCAAAGAGGTGACAAAAGTGTGTCCGGTGGGAGGTCAGCACAGCAGCATGTCCGGTCCGGTGAGGCGTTGCTCGGCTGGTTGGAGTTCCCATCACTTGTTGATTAACGTAGGTGGCAAAGTGTTGGTGTGCCTGGCCATACCCTCTCGGACCCCGTCCCTCCCCGCCGTGCACGGGCAGAGAGAGAGAGAGCTAGAGGCTCGGCTGGAAACCAGCCCGCCCCACCGGAGGGTAGCGCCGTCATTACGAAACCAGCCTTATCCGCTTCGGGGCCCACCCCCGCTGCTCCTAGCTCGCGCCCGCCTCTATAAAATCCAAGCTGGACACTACCCAAGCGACACAAACTCCAAAACCACTGCTCTCCTCGCTGCAGCATTCTCTCGCTCTCGCACTCCTCCTGCCCTGCAAAAGATCGCACCGGGTGGTTGCCGCAACTTGCCGACCGCGTGGCGTCACGGTAAAGCTCGAGGCAGAACGCCGATCGATCGGGCATATCATGGCGGCCGGGAGTGCGAGGTCGGCGGCCGCGACGCACGCGTACCACCGGATGTTCGCGCCGTCGGCCCGCGGCGCGGCGGCGCGGTGCCCGGGCGGCAGCCCGGCGGACGAGTTCGACGAGTCTGACGTCTGGGGGGCGTTCGGCCCGGCAGCCGTCGGCGGCGGCGGCGTCGTGGACTACTCCGTCGTCCCCGGCGGCGCGGCCGAGCTGCAGGCCCGTGCGGCGCGCCCGTTCCCGGCGGCTTCGCGCGCGGCGGCGCGGACGAAGAAGCCGATAGTCGACGCGCGCGGGGGCGGCCCCGCGGCGGGGTCGCTGCCGATGAACATACCGGACTGGCAGAAGATCCTCGGGGTCGAGTACCGCGACCACCACGCGGGCGAGTGGGAGCTCGATGGGGACGACGACGACGACTACGGCCGCGCGGCGATGGTCCCGCCACACGAGCTGGCGTGGCGCAGCCGGGCCGCGTCGCTGTCGGTGCACGAGGGGATCGGCAGGACGCTCAAGGGCCGCGACCTCAGCCGGGTCCGGGACGCCGTCTGGAAGAAGACCGGATTCGAGGACTGACGGCCCCTGCAGGATCGAGAGCTAGCATAGCAGGATCCGCCGTGGCCCGGCGGTTGGTCTCTGGCTAGCTGTAGTAGGTTAGAAAATGAGCAGTACTAATTGCTTCTTTTCCGCTTTCTTTTTCTTCTTTTTTTTTTTGCCGGGCTCAAGAGGGTGTGGGTGTTCATTCATGGTGTGACAATTTTAAGGGCACCTGGAGGAAGGGGCTGAATTCGTATGATCGATCAGTTGATGGATCACATCTCTTTGTATTTTTGTTTCGAACTTGAACGAAAAGATCATCGGATTTCATTCTGTTCAGTCAATTCAGTGCACTCTGTTAATTCTGTGCAAAACTGCAACCAGAAGAAACAATCATTCCTATCCCCTGTCGTTTACTCCTTGTTCTGAGTATGTACTCCACCGGATTGCTATGCATCTGGACAAGCATTTGTCCACATACATAAAAACTGCTATGAATATGGACACTTAAAATGAAGTAATACCATTTTCTCGATTTGGTCAGGTCATGCGAGAGGCATCATCTTACTGCCGTTGGCCCGTTGCTAAAATCATACTCCAACCCATTTTGGACGAACGCGGCGGCACCTTTGATCAGAAGAAGAGGCGTACACCACGCTCGCGTGATGGCTACTGGCGAGACGACCCCACTGAACAGTCGACAGACGCCGACAGATTTCGCATTCACAGCATAGCGAATTTCTGAAAATATATATAGCTTTGGTACTACGAAGAAATGGTCCATTTGTAACTTAGATTAAGTCTAAATACATTAGATTAAGAACACACAGGAGGCTGCGAGTCTCCGCGCCAGAGAGCATCACCAATAATTGATTACTCCATTAGACGGAGGACCCTACATGTGGTTAGTGTAATAATCTATGGTGGCATATGGCATGGCGCGGTGTCGTTTTCCCGGCGTTGTAGCCGGATAAGATCATGTGGGTCCCGCGCCCGCCCGTTCCTGCTGCTGCTGCTGCTGCTGCACACGGGAAAGCGGAGGAAGCCGTCGAACGAGTTCCCGCCCGACCCGACCTACCGCGAGCCGTGACGCTCGCTCGGCCCCGTCCCGCCACGCTGCGCCTGCGCGAGACGGGAAAACGGACAAAGATAATCGGTGGCAGGCTGCCGCGACGATCGCCTGATTTTTTTTTTTTTTTTTTTTGAAAGTGCGAATGACGCGACGTCCTCGGACCCTGCGGCGGTGCGTGGTGCCAGTTTTGGACGGGACGGGGACAAGCAAGCAGCTGGCGTTCCGCATGTGAGGAGGATGCTCCGGATCTCCGAATGCATATGCTTCGCAGCGTGCATGCAGATGCAGTGACAGTCCGTGGGTGCACCACGTCTCCGACGAAGCGTGGTGGCACGTCGGCGGCCCGCGCGCGCCAGGTCGTATTTTGTCGCGTCCGAGCAGCTGCCTGGCCGCCATGCATCCGCGCGGCGCGGCTGGCTGCGAGAATGCGAGCGTAGCTGCACGCGCGCGCTGCCATGATTAGTTCTTCTAATCGATCGGTCTGGAGGAGTCTGAGACTCTGAGGCCTGCCTCGTCGCTGCACGTAAGCTGGAGAGGCTTCTACCGCGATACGTGTGTGGTTCACTGCTACTCCAGTCGACAGAAAAAAGGACAGACATCTCCGCGCAGCCACTGGGCTTGCGTCGCGGTGGTGCCGCGGCACCGGCAGCAGGTACGCGCGCAGCGCGTCCAAGTGGTTTGTCGCGTGGGCCGCCGCCAGACGTGGCGACCGGGCGCGGGGACAGGCGGTGGCACGCACGCGCGCGCGGGGGGGCTTGCCCGCCCCTGCAGGTGCCGCGTAGCAACGCCGACGCGCGCGGACTGACGCGGCGCCGCCCACCGTGCCACGGCCACCATCAGTTCCTGTGGGCTGATACCATTGGCGGAGCTGGTCATGCTTAGTAGCATTCATATGAATGCCTAAAAAATTCAAAAATAAGCTGAATGCAGTTTGAGAATCCTGAAAACTATAAGAATTTGAGCTAAAAATAAAAACCCAGCTTCAAAAATATAGAAAAATAAATGCCCAACAAAAAAATGAATGCCCGGTTGATGAATCTCAGCTCCGCCACTGGCTGATCCTCCCGGCCGGCTGATGGTTTTCTTGACGGTGGTGGCGGTGGGTGAGTGAGGTCGGGTCAGTGGGTTGGCGTCAGGTGATTGTTCCGGCGGGCGGGGCCCCACGGGGGGGATATTCTCTAGAGGCTTCTCTCGGATCTGGCGAGACGCCGGTGCTCGCTCTCGGTCCTCAAACGGCAAAGATTTTCTGACGCTGACACGACGGGCAACCGCCGGCCGGCCGTATCCGTTGGCGGCTCCTCCAGACCGACTGGCTCCACACGCGCCACGACAAAGTTCTATCCAATCGACTGCTGAACGCTGACGTGCCTGTACTATGGTACTGTACTCGCCGTTCGTTGTACGACCCCTGAACCTGATAGGGATTGTTCGAAGCGAAAGGAAGAAACAGTTCCATCCATTCGTCTTCTCCCGGCAGGCAGCACGGTAAGGCGAGTCTGCAGCACGTTAAGGCGACTCCGGCGGGCAACGACGATCTAACAGTGCGGCCGGTGTACGCGGTCAATGGTTGTACTTGAGCCCACAGTGATCACACTAATAGCCCAAACCGATCGAAATCAGTTATTAACCGTCAGCTGATCTGTATTGAGCTACTTCCAGTCACCACCGCGTCACCGTTCAATTCCTACAGTACAATTTGTTTAGTGGGATCGGCACATCGTAACTATCAATACAACAGGCAGGCCATACCATAGCCAACACCGTCATCGGAAAACGCCCTTTGACGTCTACACCAGGGTTGCACAGTACCTGCAAGTTGAGAATCAAGATCACTGTCTTTCAATTTTCATCTCCATGGCTTGCATAAATTAATATGCAGAGAGCCTCTCCCTCCGAAAGCAAAGACATCAAAATCGCTCTCACACCAGATGACGAAGCACCAGCGAGGATGGGACGGGTTTGGCCAACCAGGTGAGGCTAATCAAGCTTTTTGACGAAAGATGCAGCATCAAGCTTTTTGACGAAAGATGCAGCATCAAGCTTTTTGACGAAAGATGCAGCTAGCGGTGCCAATCTGCAGACAAATACTGGCTGAAGCTCGTCACGTGACAAATTTTGCAGTGCCGTCGTATGGCGTTGCTCTCTAATCACTTGATTTTCTTCTTGACTTTGGTGTCTAAGACTTCACGTCGAGTCTTTTCGTTTTCAACTTTCTAGTCACGCCATTAGACAAAGCATCTTCAGAACTTCTAGAGATACTGAGCTAGCACCAAAATTTTTGGCGTTTCCTTTTTACCACCAGCATAGGTCCCGCACTCCTCATGGTATTAGCTCTGACGAGGAAACAGAACGCCGCTATTGTGTCGAATTCAGAATCCTCACTGACAACGTTACTGCACCACTGGCCGACAGACTTTAAGATTTGACGGCCTGAAACAAAATGATCAATCCTTTTGCTATGCACAAATAATTCAGTATTATAAGCATACATAACCCGTCTGAGACGACCAAGATTCTGCACATATCAGCCAGGGCAGAGTAATTTGTCGAACCCTCCACCAAACACATCCTATAGAGGCAAATCACCAACAATAAGGTAAGCAAACATGCCCCTAATTTCCTAAAATTGCAAATTCCATATGTCGCCGACTGGCAGGTAATAAGCCCCCACACTCTTTCTGGAGAGCAGTCTCATAAAATTACGGAACTACTTACTAAATGGATCCCATCATAAAATTTCTTACACCGTTTTTATTGACTTGCCATGACACGATTCTTCTTGTGTTGCTTGCTTGACTCTTGCGGATACACCCTTGGTGGTGGTGGTGTGACAATGGAGCCGGAATTGTCTAAGCTTTCCCTCAAAAAAAAAAGTCTAAGCTGAAAAATAAGTCCAATTTTACATAGACGAGAGGGTACTAAAAGTTGTTTCTATGTTCAGGAAGTAGTTTTTCTTTTCTGTCAAGACAATTTTTTTTCATTATCAATATATTATAACCTCTGGGGGGTCTGCCTTCAAAATGGGGTGGGGGAGAGGGGGAAGCCAAGTCTCGTTACTAATTATTGGTTGAAGAATATTCAAGCTGTAGCACCGTATCTAAAATGCAAACTCAACTTGCAATACAACATTTATAGCTATGCTATGAAAACTCAACTTGCAAACACGAGTCGTAACTGAAAAATAAATAAATATTCACAAATCTTTATACAAACTCAACTTACAATACAATATTTAAATATATGCTATGAAACAAAATCTAAATGCTAAGAAGTATTGTGAAGGATATAGACATTTTATTCTGGCATGTTTCAAACTTTCATTTAATTTGCGTGGAGTACTTTCCGTTTTGTAGAAAAACAAAATCCACTTGGGAGGTTGGGCCACCAGTATATTTCCAGACCATGGGTAAGGCCCAACTGCAGAAGAATTATCCAGTCTTTTTTTTTTTGGAGGGCAATTATCCAGTCTCTTTTGATGCGCTTCCCTTTCCCGATTTCGAGTAGGTTTTTGGATGATCTCGATTGTCGATCCAACCACAAGACAGAGTCGACGTAGGCAGGAGTCAGGGAAACAGATATGGCCTCGGCCGGTCATCCTGCTCGACCAAACCGATCCCCATCGATTATGGAAGTAACCAGTGGCATGAGCAATAAAGGCGGAGACGAACGAGCAGACACAATCAACGGATCGAGAGAGCTGAGCCCGCACAGGAGGCAATGGCGGCCACGAAACCCAACCCAGCCATCGCCGGCCCCCCTCTCCCCCTGAAGTGACCTGCCTGTCGATGCTGCTGCAGACGCCCGCCGAGGACATGACAGGAGTACACGCCGGCGAGATCTCGAGCGACTACAAGAGCGTCGTCGTCATCTACGCCGGGTTCTACCGGCCTTGGAACGGTGACATCAATCCGAACGGTTGCTACCTAGTCTACGACGCCTGGAGCAGCGCCCTCGGCGTGATCCCCTGCCTGCCCGCCCACCAGAAAAGGCAGGATCTGTACGAGAAAAATAAAATCAAGAAGCAAAACATGCTAATACGGACATCAGAAAATTATACTTAGGCGGCCGGCAACGCTTCGCCTTAGTTTTATTCCAGAGCAACGAACGAAATGTCAGGTTTCAGCTCCACACGAAGCTGAAAGAGAGTTCGATAGCGCTTGACGGACGCTACCGAGAGCTTATTAAAACATTCTCCCACAGCGAGTACAATTTGCAACTCAATGGCCTAAACACACAGAACGAAACATCTTTGGCATGGCATGAGTCGCATTTCACCATTTGCATAGCTTCTAAGGGAAAGAAGCCTCGGGCTTCGCTTCGGTGAGGGAAGCATCGGGCTTCAGGTTGGTGGGGGACACTTGAGGCTGTGGATCAGCAAGGGGGAGTTTGTTTTTCAGGGTTTCCTCGGCCTTGGGCCCTTCGGTGACTTGTGTAGGAGGAGGGGCACCATCCTTCACGTCATAAGCCTGCATACATGGCAGCAACCAGCAGAACAGGAATGTGAGGTACCACCGTACCAGTGATGTATTCTTATAAAAAAATCATCAGTAGAATAGAATTAAATCAGGCCTTAAAAATAATTAACGAAACAACAATAGTGCAGAAGGTGCTTTGTCTCACATTTGGCTCTTCCTGGCCATCAGCTGGCCGTGGAGCGCTGCGTGCTGCTCCACCCATGTATCGATTTTCCCATCGTTCAGCCGCCAAAACTGCATGCACGAAAGTCATGAATATACGATGCTAATTGTTTTTTCTAGAAAAGGGATCATTTTTTTAAAAAAATGCATGATGCCTATTGAGGTGTGAATGGGTCGAGATACAAGTGAACACAAAATAAGCTTCATCGATGGGCACTTCATTTACCTACTGTCAACTACGCATATTGAATCGGAGACACGATGGGCACTCCAATCTCTTCCATATGCACGCATGGAAATAAAAGGAATTTTGAATGAATAAAAGAGATAAAAGGGAAAACCTGCCCCCAAAATCGGAGAGATCCTCTCGGCCCTACGCTTCCCCTTCTTCACCTCGCCAAGAGCCGGCTCTTCCACCTTCCTCTTTCCGCGATCCATGTCTTCCTCACAGAAAACCAACGCGCGCGCGAGAAAGAGAGGGAGGGGGTTCTTATACACGCGGAAGGACTTCAACTTTTGAAGCAGACGAAAGGCATTGCGTGCTGGCATCACTTCACGAGAGACAGCCGCGCGCACGCGTTACTTGTTGTCGCTACCAACCATGGGTGTGACATGTGACCGGCTTCAGTTACATCTAAGAATGAAAGGTTTGGCCCAACCCATTCTAACCCAGATTTGATACAATCTGGGCCTTGCGAAGTCCGAATCTCAAAGCCTTATCAACCAGCTTCAACCTCCGGCTGCCCTAGGCTGCCTTCTTCCCATAGCCTGCTCGCCCCCGCCATCACCCTACCTTGGCAGGCTAGGGCGTCGACGGAGTTCTGACGAGGCCCTAGGCCCCAAAGGCAACCCCCCCCCCCCCCCCCCCCCTCCCGCCGCTGCCCGCAACCCCACCGCCGTTGTCCTCGCACTCGCCCTTACCCTGGCCCAAAAGCCATCTCTAGAAGCCAGCTCTGTCAGCGCTCCTGTCGCCTCCGCCTTCTCTCCTACCAGCATCGCTAAGCCGGCCTGCCTCCTCCATCCTCATCTTCTATGTCTGGAGGACACAGACCTCCCAACCCAAAATCCTAACCTCAATTTCCAACACTAACCTCGTCGGAGAGGCCGCCAAAATTGGAGAAGGAAGTTGGAGGTCACAATCACACTGGAGTTGGAGAAGGAGGTTGGTTTTTTGTTTGGAAACCTCAGCAACCTCCTCCTCTTTTTCAGATTTGAAACACCGAGTTTGACTCACTTAGCAATCTCTCTCTCTCTCTCTTTTTTGGGGAACACCTCTCTTTCGGTAATGGTCCAGATGGCTTCAGTTAGAGCATCTCCAAAAGATTATCAAAAAATTAGCCCCATAAACTTGTTTTTGGGAGCAACCAAAAAATTATGCGGGATAATTTTCCTTTCCTCCTCTAACAGTTCCTCCTTAAAAATGAATCAAAACACTTTTGATTGGGCTACGTCAGCATTTGGGGCCACAAAATCATTAATTCTAGTGAAAGAAGAAGGAATGGGGATCCTAATTCTTCCCCTGTTTGTAGCTACAAATGAGGGGAGTTTAGGGGGTATGAAAAAGTTAGGAGTAGTTTTGGGGTGCTGTTGGAGATGGTTTTTTTTGATTGAATCCCATTATTTTGATTTAAAGAGAGGTTTTGGAGTTCTTTTGGAGATGCTCTTACATTTTTAGGAAAGGAAAACAAAAGGTTCGGCCCAGCCCAGCTGAGCTACAATGTGGCCCTGGCGAAGCCTGAGAACCGGCTTCCTTGGCGGAGCCTGTACTCCAGCAGCCGCCGTTTCGGGGAGGTTCAGGTTCTGCTAGGGTTTATCTGCTCTGCTCTACCTCCTCCGGTGCTCGCGAGACGGCGTGACGGCCATGAGGGACCTCCACCTCACGCTGAACCAGACCCAGCGGGTCCGCCTCGAGGCCGCGCTCCACTCGCTCCAGTCTCTCGCGCCCGCCACCGCGTCCGCCGCCGCCGTCACTGTCGCGGACACAATCCCCGTCAACCACGAGGACAACATCCTCAAGTAAGGAACCTCCCTCCTCCCTCCATACGTTTCTCCCCTCGTGCGCTGTTGATTGACTGTGGGAGTGCGTGGTTGCAGGGGGCACGGGACGTCGGACCAGGACGGGGAGGTCGTGGCGACATTGTGCGGGGTGGTTGAGCGGGTCAACAAGCTGGTCTACGTGCGCACGCTCCGTGCAAGGTACCGGGCTCGCTGCCTTTCTCTCGCTGCTGCATTGTTCATCTCCATTGGTGTCCCTGCTGGGTTGCTCTGGAAACGTTGGAATTCGATCTGTTGCTTTGCCTCAAGGACTGCCTTGGATGATTTTGTTTTTAATTAGCTTGCAATTATACTGAATTGTAGTCTCTTGGTGCCATAATCGTGTTGGGTTTGAGCTGGATTCTTTATGCATGCTGAATTAAACTGGTCTGTCAGGACATATAGATGTTGGAGATGATTAGAGTATATTGTGTTTCTGTTATGAGTTACCCTGTACTGTTAGGATTTGATTCTCTAGTGGTGCAGATCAACGATAATGTGATAGATCTCTTGTTGCTTAGCTCTGTTGCGTATCTAGCAAACTATCTGCAACAGTATAGGGATCCTTGGCTCTGAGATGCGGATAAGCAACATTAGTTAATTTTACAAGTCTCTCAAGCATAGATATGATTCGATCTGAGTAGCTTCTGAGTTTGCTGTGATTTTGCTAGAGTTTTGTTTACACTAGGGAAGCGTTGTTCACCTGATAATGTTCCACAAAATAGTTTTTCACTATGTTTTTCTTTGCAAGAAATTAACTCACCTCTTGGATCTCAGTAACATATTAAGTTGCTACGCTTAGTCAAGTTTGTTATCTTTAACCTTTTCAGATATAAGCCAGAGGTTGGTGATATCATAGTTGGCCGTGTCATTGAGGTGTGTACATTTATTCTCTCTGTCATTATTTGTAATTTCTTCTCATTTTTTAAGAATGGATTTGTCCCTTCGAATTTTGCTGCGTACCTGAATGTAATAACATGTACTTCTTGGGCTAAGTAATTATGACTACGAATTTGACTATCTGTGATAATTTTGTTGATGAATTAAAAAGAAAAGAGAAATGCAGATCTGAGAATTCTTTTATCTGGATCCTGACTTTCTGAGGGTATATGCATAGATTGAGATTGATTTACCTTCTTTGATTAAGTTTGTAGTACTGACATAGGTGTATAATGAATAATGGTATTTACTTTTGGATCATATCCACTTGAGTGTGTGTTAACAAATCTGGTGGTTATAGTTGTCATATTTGTCACTCAGTTAGATTAACATGTTTTGCTTTATTGCACAAACAATGCACTACATTTCAGATCAACAGTGATTGATTTGTTAGCTTTGTTTTTACAGATTGCCCCTAAGCGCTGGAGGTTGGAGATAAACTTTAGTCAAGATGCTGTTCTGATGCTTTCTTCTATGAATTTGCCCGATGGTATTCAGGTATGGTTCTCCATATCTGCTGTTTGACTTCCAAAAGTGGAAATGGGAGAAACAGGGATTTCGTTTTATGTGCTAAACAGTAAGCGCCATGTCAATGCATATGGCATAAGAAAGTTTTCGATACAACAATATTTCTGACATTGATATGTATAATAACACATTAGACTCCCAACTCCGAAGTTGAAAATATGTACATCAGCTGCTTTCTTGGATTGTAACTGTAATGTGGTATTGTTTAGAATTTTTAGTTTTAATGTTATGTCATGTTCAAAGAGATTATGGAGTGCATAGTTCATTACTTGTTTCTTTAGCATTCTTATCCAGTATTCCAATTAACTGTTTTCCAACTTCTATTCTTTATAGAGAAGGAGAACTGCTGTTGATGAACTTAACATGCGGACCATCTTTGAAGAAAATGATGTTGTCTGTGTAAGTAGAATACTTGCTCTCTTTCTTTTAATAAGGCATAAGGTAAATGTTGAGTGCTGGAATGGATACTCAGTTAATCTTCAATCTAGTTTCTAGTGATTTCAATTTGGCCTTCCTTTTTACATAGGGTGTTACGCTGACACGTAATGCTTGCATATTAACTAGGAGTATATCAGTTGCAACAAACACCAAAAAGATTTCGTTAAAAAAAAATAACCACCAAAAATACATGAACAACGATCATTTTGGTCTTTGTTGTCTGTCAGACCTTGACATATCTTTTTGTGCTTCCCATTTTGTGAGTGTCTAATTAGTCCTGGATCGACTCCTGCTGCCGCATTTGGTGTCTTGAGTTTGATGCCATTTTGAGGCACCATTTCTACTGCTCCTTGTCCTTTGTAGATATTATTATTCTGTTTTTATTCGAGGCTTCAGCAGCGCTTGAAGGGCTACTAAATAACCTTTACACTGTCACACCTCTATCCCTCAGTTGGAATTCACCTGGCAATGTTTCATTTTTCTCGTTATTTACATAGTATATATGTGGAAACATCCCTTGTTTGCCATTGGATAAAACCTAAATAGATCATATGCCACTGTCAGTGACTGGCGGGTCCCATGTCATAGAAACATCGCATATGAGTGATTAGCTGACAGCACGAGATTGCATTGGGACTAAAATAATTTCACACACATCGATTTCAAATTAGCAATAGTTCATATGCTTCATAATTGGCCAAGTCAGACGCCGGTCCCTTGATCTTGCACTTGTCTGCACTTGTGCATTGTGAAACGACATTCTTCAGAGCTGTATTAACATACCACAATTACCATATCTACTCTGTGCACCATTAATCTTCCATCTTTGCAATTGGAAGCACCATTGATCGTCAATTATAACACACCACAGTTATTATTGTCTATGTTTCTAACTCTAAATCACCAGTCACCGATTCACCGAAAAGTGCTGTCCGATTTGTCGAGAATGAAAGTTGCCATGAATGAGTGTTTTACTTCCACATGAAGTAGCCGAATCTTATTTTCCCTTGGCTGACTCTGGACTCTGAATAAGCAATAAATATGATATGTCATTCCTAAAAAAAATAAATATGATATGCCTCTATTGTTCCTTAATATTTTTTCCCCTAGAGAACTTCTATGGCTTCTTCTCATTTCTTATCAGAGTGTAGTTTTCTAGATTTATTCATATTTTGATGTGACATTTCATTTTCTTTCACTGCATGAGTTATTTAAAATGAGATGCTGCTACTTTGTGTGCAACCAATCACTAGGCTGAAGTTCGTGGTTTCCAACATGATGGATCTTTGCACCTTCAAGCAAGGAGTCAAAAGTATGGAAAGGTACTTGCTAGATCCTCCACTCTATGAGCAGTTTAGATGACACCTTTTGTGTGCAGTTCTGAACCAGTTTAGATGTCACCGTTTGAGCTACTGTAACAGTGTCCCATTATCAGTATGTTCCTTTTAATTCCTTCTATGTAGCTTTAAGTCATCTGTAAAGATGGCCTCCATTGCAATGTTGTATCTTTATTGTGAAAGCAAAAGTTAGTTGATGCAGATCATTCGGGTACAATAATGGAAGTGCAAGGAAGGTTCTTTGGATAATTCATAATCATAGATATGCCTTAAGTCTCCATACGTAATTTTTCTCGTGTTGATATTAAGGTTTATGATTTATAACATTTGGCTGTTAGTGATTTGTTTCAATTTATTGTTGTAGCTTGAGAGGGGGCAATTGCTTACTGTACCTCCTTACTTGGTAAAACGGCGGAAGCAGCATTTCCATCACCTGGAGCAATATGATGTCGATCTGATTCTTGGTTGCAATGGATTCGTCTGGGTAGGCGAGCATGTTGTGGTGGTTGATAGTGAAAAGACTAGCACAATGGTAGATCAGAAGACTTCGAGCAGTGAAGTAGAGACTTTCACCCCACTAGAGACAAGGAAGCATATTTGTCGTATTGCCAACGCTGTGCGTGTGCTTTCAGCCCTTGGATTCACTTTGACCGCCGAGCTGATAATCGAGACTGCAGAAGCAAGTGCGTCAGCAAATGTTGAGATAAATGACATGCTTGGGGCTGAGTTTTATGTCCAGACAGCAGAGAGGGAGGCTAAGCGTCGAGCTGATGGGTTGAAAAAGAAGAATGGAGCAAGGTAAGTAGGTAACAAATACTGATTCTGGCTGCCTTATTTGCGGAGACAGTGCCTGATCTATTCGAGATATGTAAACAGCACAAGTGTTCTGACGATATTAGTGAGGGAAAACACATAATCCGTGCCATGTACACATTTAACATAGATGAAATACCTTAACTTCGGTTCAGTATTATGATTGAGTGAACATTGGATTCTATTTCAGGGTGTTATGTTCGGGGAATCTGCATTGGTTCTTCGGTTGAATTATGGTATAAATTGACATGACAAACCATTCTAAAGTGTTGTATCTTGAACTTGTTGCCAAATGTAAATTCAGGCATCGTGCCCATTGTTGCGCATAGGCTAACAAATTCTTTCAGTCTAACAGCAAATGCAGTAGCACCTTTTCGGTTCATGAAGGATTAGGGGACCTGTTCGGTTCATAAAGGATTGAGGTACTGTATTTTCCGGGTCCATCACCCGCGACCAACGCATAGCCTCAACGCAGATATCTGGCATTATTCAAAGCCTGAGCTGGACAGACAATACAACGAGTCTGGCGAAAGGTATCTAGCAAAAAGGTTCATTTGGCTAGTTAAGCATAGTCCCTTACAAACTGCACCGTTGTATCTTGCATACTTGTATGCTCCTCGTTCTCCGTTTGTCTTCACGCCTAGCCGATTCACAACACGCGCGCGCACACACACACAAGACATTTTGTGGGGAATTCCCTTATATTTATGGAGAAACTGCTTAACTCATGGACACCGCTGACAAAACCAACATTATAAATCTCCTCCATTCCAAAAGGGCTACAGAATTTTCTGTACTTTGTTTAAAATAAATAATGTTTATTATTTGAAATCTGAGATGTGTAAGGGTTTGGACTTTGGAGAGTTTGTTCTCTAAACCGCTTAAACATCTTTCGTACGTTGTGGATGCACCTATGTCGGAGGCACATGCTCTCAAGGAAGGTTTGTTACTTGCCCAAAATGTTGGATGCAACAGGTTCATTGTGCAAACCGGTTGCATGGTTGTTGATAATATGAAGAATGGAGGTTTCTCTGCCACACGGCGGCAGCGGCGATCTTTGATGAGTGCAACACTCTTTGAGGAGGTTTTGATGCAATAGCAATAGAATATTGTAATACGGAGGCCAATGGAGTAGCACATGAGCTTGCTAGTGTAACTTTTTCTTCACATGTGTCTAGTTTTTGAGTTGATGATCCACCCAATTGTATTATTGCCGCTTTGACGAACGATGTAACTATAATTTCAAATCAATATAAAGTGCGCCGAATGGTTTAAAAAAAAACGACCGACGGCTACCAATCTGACTACCTCATCACGGGTAAAATTGTACATAGTTCCCGGTCAAAAAAAAAAAAATAAAATAAAAATTGTAACAGAGCCGGAAAGATTTTGGGCCCCAGACCCTAGCCGCGACTATAGCATCTTCATCACCTTCCACTCTTCCAGGCTTCCACCCCACCTCGCGCTTCACCGCCCCCGGCCAGTTCGCGTCCCGTCCAACAGCTTCACGGAACCCTCGCCGCTGACCGGTCTCGCTCAAGTCCTGCTTCCGTCGAAGCAGAGCACGCCGCCTCGAGTAGATTCTCCTCTCGTAGCGGGTCGTCCTCTTCACCAGTTCGTGTTCCTCCTCAACTCCGCTGGCCTGTCGTCGAGAGGAGATCCGTCCGGGCTCTGAATTGCTTCCTTCCTTTTGTTGGTAAGCAACCCTAGCTTGGTTCTGTGAGCGCTTCGTTTTGCAGCATGTAATTACTTCGTTCGGAGCAATCACATCCAAATCTACCATGTTTGGATGGAACGGATGCTCCAATTTGCTGTGAATTTGTTTGTTTCTGGGTGGGGGTACAAGTAGCAGCCTGTTTTCCAAACTTTCTTGAAACCGAATTTCGCAGGCATTTAGATCTAACTTAGGAGCTGCTCGCATTTTTTGTGCTTAAACGGTTTGGGAACACGAGATGAGTTAAAAGTACAACTTGCGAGTTTGATTGATGCGCTGAGGGTCATGTGACTCGTGTATGTGCAGTCCGTATAGAGTACTTCCAGCATTAGTCTGCGCACCCAATTCATCAAAATCATGATGACAATTGATGAAATTAAAATTCAAGGCTTCTGGGACTTGATCGTCCTTTGGCTGAGTTGGCAGGGGCCACAGAACGATCCTGTCTCCTATTCTGATGCTCCACTCTCCTGATTTCGACTAGTAGTAGTAAATACATCTAGTAAAAGCTTGGACTCTTGGCTGTAGCAGCGATTGATCTCGCCTGATAGTGATGATGGGTTTGCGAGCCATTGCAGTGGCCTGACACATGGTTATCTGTTGTCCTGGTGCAGACCAGCTTCTTTAAACAGGGACCAGTCCCACCTCTTTTATTGGGTTACTGCAGCCTGCAGGGTGCAGTCCACAGTTATGAGTTAGCATGACATTGTGAGCCATGGATCTGGGTAAAATTGCATTGCCTGGACAGTGCATATTTTCTGATTTGAATTTTTGGGCTATGATTTGGGAAGAGGAAGTTTAGACCAATTCTTTTTTTTTACATTAATAGTCTGTAATAATTGGGAATGGCCAAAGAAGACTAAAAAAACTTAAGATTGTATTATTAATTCTTACCTGGATTCATATGGAGATTCCTTTTTGTAGCACAGACTTGAAACAAATATCATGTCGTAATAAAATTGTTCCATTTAAATCCTTTGGCCTAAAATGTGAACAGAAAAGCTAAACAACATCTGTTACTTTCTTTAAAATTAGCACATTAGTACTATACCTTGTGAAGCTGATTCCTTTCTTCTTTTTTTTTGCAATTTTTATATTCAGCTGAGCAAAATGCCTCGAGGGCGAGGCCCTTCTGTTTCAACTAGTGAGAAGCCTAAACTCGATGAAGTAGCTGATTCAAATGAGGACAACCGCAAGCATAGGCGGGGCGCTTATCTGTTGCTGGGATTGTTGATAGTTTTCCTTCATGGATCCTGGTCTGTTTACCGTATCCAGTTCGGAAATCTTCCTCTGCCCCTTGACGCTGATCGGGCTGGCAAGCGGGGCTTCTCAGAAACTTCTGCGCTTGAGCATGTTAAGTATTTGACAAGCTTAGGTCCTCATCCAGTGGGTTCAGATTCCCTCGATCTTGCTGTTCAGGTTGTTCATTTATGCAGCTTACTTCACAATTTGTACGCTCGTGTCTTCTAGTTTCTTGTTAATGCCAAGGTGCTTTTCTTGTTCATTGATGAATTGGGTATAGGATTACTTTATTAACCTGTCTAAACAAAAGAGCTCTCTTGTAGAAAACATGCTTCAAGGGTACAGTTGTCTTCTTGTGTTGAAATAATAGAAAGATGAAACACTACTTATCTGGCTAGCCCAAACCACTTTTGTCAGTACATCGAATCTATGTTTTGAGATTTTTCAGACATTCCATGTGGTAGTATATTGTGGGAGGTCCACAAAAGTACTCTCAAGTGAAATAAATTCATTCCTCTTACAGAAGACTTTTACTAACTTGTATCTATATTTAGGCCCTTACAAATGTAGCCAGGCAATTTCTATGCGCAAGTTTGACTTTTTGGTGGATCTAATTACCTCTGCATATCAATTAGTTATTAAACTCTTGCTAGAGTAGTAACATAAATGCTATGGCATAATTATGCCATACAATTATGAGTAACAGCTACTTGATAATTAGTGCCAGCTAAGTTGCTATGAACCTCTGATAAGAAAATGCGGTTGAAGTTAGGGTCTACAGCTTCATATCTCCTTTTTTTGTTGTTGTTTCATTTACTGCTTTATTTCTTACATCATCATGGTGCTGTGGATACACCTTATTGTACGCTGATAAGTAACATGATTTTCTTATGGAACATCATCATTGGTTGTACTACTAATCGTGACATGCCCATGCAATAGTATGTATATGCAGTAGCAGAAAAAATAAAGAAGACAGCTCATTGGGAGGTTGATGTTCAAGTGGAGCTGTTTCACACAGATATTGGTGCAAATCGTTTATCTGGTGGTCTATTTAAGGGAAGACTCTCTTATATTCAGACCTAAAGCATGTGCTATTGAGAGTTGTTCCCAAGTATTTACCAGAAGCTGAGGAAAATTTAATTCTGGTTTCTTCGCATATCGACACTGTTTCCACAACGTAAGGCTCAATACCCTCTTTATTAAACACAGAGATGATATCTAAAAAAGGTGCCAAAATTATCTTCATAAGAAATGATGTTATTTAATGAAATGATATTTACAGTATAATATGCCTTAAGGAATCAGATGATGTTATCTGATCGCTGGTGTTCTTCATCTGATCATTCTGTAATTCTGTTGAGCACGATACCACTAGCAATTTAGTTATCCATTCATTTACGACATTGCGATGCCATAAAATATCATTACTTTGTTCAAAGTTAGTTGTTGGACTAGCTAATAAATGCCACATTTATTTGTATCCTTTTTCAGAGAAGGTGCTGGAGATTGCAGTTCATGTGTGGGAGTCATGTTAGAGCTTGCACGGGGAGTGGCTCAATGGGCGCATGATTTCAAGAGCGGTGTTCTGTTTTTGTTCAACACAGGGGAAGAAGAGGGTCTTGATGGCGCCCATAGTTTTATAACTCAGGTTGGTGTCAACTTCATGCATATTCCATAACCAGTGCCTGGGCTACTTCCTCTCCGGTCCAGGTCTGGTAACCATATGTTTAACCTGTTAACGTGGTCTATTGTATACCTTTATTGATGAAGACATGGAGTCAAGTCGATTAATAGAAATATCTTCTGTAAAGTTAGATAAACAGAAACTGAGATGTATAATTTGTCGCTCGCAATTATAGAAATGGCTCTACTTTGATAAGCAGTCATTCTCTTATAATGGTACTGTGCAGTACCAGACCTCAAGAGTTTGCAGCATGCATGCTGTGAAAATAGTTAGTTGAGTTCTAATTGTTAACAGTGGAACCGCTGCTTATTTCGTGGACTTGCCATGTAATGTCCCAATGGATTCATGAATAGCTGAGTGCTGTCCTACACTCCTACTAGTCCACTACAGTGGCCACTTTCCTTTTTGTTATTCTTATAAAACAAGCTACTGCATAAGTCCACAACACAATGTGAACTGCCAATTACGTTTATGCTATCTTGAACGTAACATTGTAAGGCGTGTCGTCACGTTATCAGTCTATCACCACACACTATGCATAACTTCCTGAATCCAATGCTAATTTTGTGCAGCACCACTGGAGGAATTCAGTACGTTTTGCAATCGATTTGGAAGCTATGGGCATCAGTGGGAAATCCACTCTTTTTCAGGTCTGCTTCCATTACTGCACTATTCCCATTTGGATGAATAAATTACGTTTGTATTTTATATTTATTCCAAATTGATTGGTTTTTATTTATTTACCTGTTTGATACCCTACTAAAAGCTTTTTCTGAAAGAGCAATCCAGAACTAAGACTCGTTGGACTTTGCATATGGGAAAAAATAAGACCCCTTAAGCATCATATCTTCGTCGATAAAGAGAGCAGTTAAGCCAAGAGTGCTGTAGATTTACTTGAATTGTAGGCACCAAAAATGCCATTTACCATTTTGGTTGCTATGAATACTTCCCTTTTTGTTGACTTATATAGCTATAGTTCGAGAGAGGGTTATAAACTTACTCGGCCTAAACTGTTTTCCCTGTGGCAGGGTACCGACCATTGGGCATTGGAGAGTTTTGCAGCTGTAGCCAAATACCCATCTGCTCAGATAGCTTCACAGGTACTCGCTCCCTCCCTTGTCCTGTTTGGTTTAAGAAACAATCTACTTAAATTAGCTTCCCATTTTTGTAAGGAAACATAAAACACTATTAAATTAGGATTCTCGTTTTTGTATGGAAACATATATAGATTGCTTCTCATCCCCTTACATCCACTTCTGATACTGAAAATGGGCTAAAAGAAACGACGGGTACTCCCTTGCTCAAGTGAAAGACCATGGTTCCAGATCTATATTTTAATGCACCACTTAGGGATGCAAGTTTCCAACGTTTTGGGTCGTGGGTCGACCGAAAACTCTTTTAAAATGAACTAGAATTTCCCACCATCTTAGGAAGCTAGTAGATAAAATGAACTAGAGCATTGACCCACAAATACCCATTAAAGTACCCACTTGCATCCCTCGTCTGCACCACAATGGGTCAATCTTTGTTGACTTCCTTGCAGATTAATATGAGGCCCAACTTTGTAATTGCAGGATGTTTTTGGTTCTGGAGCAATAAAATCTGCTACAGATTTTCAAATATATCATGAAGTTGCTGGTCTTCCTGGGCTTGATTTTGCATATACCGATACGACATCTGTATATCATACAAAGGTTTTTCTCCTGGCTATATTTCTACTATCAGTAAACTTTGAATACAGGATTCTGGATGAAAGTGATGTACATCCAGTCCATTGATAAATCTTTGTATATTGACCTTTTTTAAGGCTTGGGGAACAATTTCTAATGATGTAGCCCCAGCCAGCAAGTCGCCTTTTCTGATAATGTTATTTGAGGAACTACGATTCTAGGGCTGAAAGAGTTTCTGTTCCAAACCTTATGACAAAGTTCAAAGGGATCATGGATTAAGTTTACTTCATAACTACATGGAATAAAGATCATAGTTCTTTCATTCTAATAGATTCGTGACATGGCAGGTTTGGGTGCGGGTCAGAGGATTGAGGGTAATTAACCTGGACCCAATTGGCAGGGCTTTGAGGGAGGGAGAGGAAGTGCAATGTTAGTAGATGCATTCCTTTTTTAAGGAACAATAGCGGAGAATCTTATAACTACACAGTTGACCAACAAACTATGCGTTCCTAGGTTTAGCCTTGCCTAATGCATTGCTGCTGCTGCTTCTGCCAGCAGAGGCAAACATCGACTTCTGTCATTGTTGCTACTCACCAGGCAGCTCGAGCCTATCTATATGCAACCATTTGATGCTTGGGGATATTATATATTAATTGACTGCCATGAGAGTAGAATTTCCTATCTTCGAAAAGAGAGAGATAGAGAGTAGAATTTCATATGCCCATGTTGCTCAGAAGTTGCATAACAAGTTTGAATTGCAACTTGACCTTGATTGATATTAGTAAAATAATACGTGGTAAAAGAATATTTGAGAATTCACTTTTAGTCGAATCCTAAATATTTATACCTTGGATATGTGATTATTTTCTAAACTTATGTGCAGAATGACAAGATGAAGCTTCTTCAACCAGGGTCTTTACAACATATTGGAGATAATATGCTTGCTTTCCTACGCCACGCTGCAGCATCACCAAAATTTCTGAAAGATGCACAACAGCAGAAGCAAGAAAACACAGAGCATAATAAAGCTGTTTTTTTCGACATTTTGGTATTGCAGAAACTTTTCATCTTTTTATCTGCTGTTACCAATGGTTGTGATTATGTGTCATGAATCTCTGTTTTTCACTAAGCTAATTCTCTGAATTCTTTCTCTTTTTACCCACGTTTCTTTCTCTTTTTACCCTATTTTTCTTGCTCTTCCTTCCTTTTGGTTTGCCTCTCTTGTTGGTTCCTGCAGGTTTCATCTCTAGCCTACCCCAACTTGCTTGGGATAAAAAGGCTTTGTTGTTGTAAATCTCTGAATTCAAGCTCTGCATGAAAAAAATGTTGTTGTTTCTTACTGGTTTTTGTGCTGTTACAATCTTAAAAATTCAAAATTTTATTTGCTGATTTCCGAGAACATAGAGGGCTATCTTTTTCATCATTTGTTGAGTTTCTGTTATTTGTTAACTGCTGGATTATCTAGTAGTTCAGGTAACAATAATAATAAAGAATATGCAAAAGGATTCCTGGGCTACTTCTCTGATCAAATGAGGTTGAATGCGCCCAACTAAAATTTATCTTTTTCGTTTGTATGTTTCAACTTTGCAGGGCAAGTACATGGTGGTCTATCCTCAGCGTCTTGCTACAATGTTTCACAACTCAATCATATTTCAGTCACTTCTGATATGGGGAACATCATTGCTTATGGGTGGACGCGCTGGGCTTGTGTGCTTCGGAATATCATGTCTGAGCATTATTCTAATGTTGGTGTTTTCTATCAGCTTACCAGTTGTGGTAGCATTTGCGCTGCCCTATATATGTTCGTTTCCTATTCCATATGTTGCAAATCCATGGTTAGTTGTTGGCTTGTTTGGTTCACCTGCACTGCTGGGAGCATTTATTGGGCAGCACGTTGGATTTACTCTGCTGAAGAATCACCTACGATCTAGGACGAGACCAAGCCTAGCTCGTAACACATTGGAATATCTTATTGACTTGGAAGCCGAGAGGTGGATTTTTAAATCTGGTTTCGTCCAATGGCTCATAGTTCTGATACTGGGAACCTATTTCAAGGTTGGGTCATCGTATATTGCCCTCATCTGGCTTGTTGCGCCTGCTTTTGCATGTAGGTGGCTCTTACTGTTGAGTATGCTTACAGATGGATATCACCTTGAGTACTCATGGCTACCTTTTCTTTGTAGATGGTTTTTTGGAAGCTACTCTATCTCCTGTTAGGTTACCTAAACAGCTTAAAGTTGTTACATTGGTTCTGGCTTTGGCTGCACCAGTTGTGTCCTCTGCTGGTTTGGTTTTTCGCATGGCTGATATAATTATTGGAAGTGTTGTACGCGTTGACAGGTAAACTTCCCTCAGAATATCATTTATTTGTTGATAATATCAGTTTGTTGTAGTATAAAGTCTGTTAATGGATAGTTGTCAGTCAATTTAAAGCAACCAAGCCTTTCTTAACCTTTTTGCCTTAATATATGTAGGAACCCTGGTGAACTACCAGCCTGGCTTGGAAATGTAATAGTTTCTGTCGCCATTGCTATCGTTGTTTGTTTCACGTTTGTGTATCTTCTTTCATACGTTCATATCTCAGGTAAACCATGCTATGCAGTCAAATTTGCTCCCTGTTGGTAATCTCATGATTAATATTTGTATTTTGTCTTTCCTATGCCATACGGAATGGAAGAAGTGTGGTATCTGTTAACCTCTACATCATTTGCAGTTTTGTTTATCGATGAAATTTAGTACTTTATGATAATTTGCACTACCAGTAGATATGTGCATTCTTGTGACACCCTCCTGTTGTTATATGAGCGTAGTTTTTTGGTTTTTTTTACTTGGAAGAAGGATCCTGCTTTTCTGTTGGACATGTACCTTAGAAATTGGAAATTCTTACATTGTTACAAATTTCTTAGCTGTTTATGCATCAGCCTTTTGGATTCATTCTTAGAAGAAGCTGATGTACCATTTTTATGCTTTGTTTAGGAGATAAAAGGACTCTCGGTTTGCTTTTATGCACACTATTTGGCGTTTCACTTGCACTGGTGTCAAGTGGCATTGCACCAGCATTTACGGAGGATATCGCTCGATCTGTAAATGTAAGCATTTCTTTAAAGCCAAATTTGCTACATGCTTCTTATCGAATTTATCTCAAATTGGTTTATGACCATGGGATCCGTCATTCGCATTTTTGAAAAGTGCATAGTGATCTATTTGTGGATATAGGATACAGTTATAAGTTGTAAATTTTCAACATAAAAAATGCCCATAGAGCCAAAAAAAAACTATAAAGAGTACTCATAGTGTTATTTTATCTCTTGAAACATTCCTACTTGCACTTTTCACTAATGTGGTCTGCATGTAAATGTCCTCACTACATCACAACACAGGTTATTTCTGCATTTCTAAGTGCCCACAAATTTGCATAAGTCTTGTGGAATCCTTCTTGCCTGGAACTTGTCACAAGATACCCCCTACATTGCAAGATGAGATTAGTGTAATACCTAGCTTATGATACTAACTTGATGATTTACCTCTGGTCAGGTTGTACATGTCGTGGATACTACAGGAATAAATGATGCAAATACAGAACCATTATCCTATATTTCTCTATTTTCCAACACACCTGGAAAATTAATTAATGAATTAGTTCACCTTGGAGATGAAGAATTTTCTTGCGGGAGGAATATGACTATTGATTTTGTGACTTTTACAATGAAATATGGCTGTCGGAGTTACAAAGAGAGCAACACTGGATGGAGCAAGTCCGAGGTTCCAGTGCTTCGTGGGGAAAGTGATTCAGTTACAGATGGTGTTCGACAAACAGTAATATCAGTCGATACCAAGTCATCTACCCGGTGGTCCCTTGGAATCAATAAACAGGAGATTGATGACTTCACTGTCCGAGGTGAGTTGAACCATCAACTAATAAGTATAATTAATCACGAAGTATGTTTTTCAAGTGTGTTTATCTATTAATTAAGATCTTGAGCTAAAGATAACTACCATAGGCTTACATGCATGATAGACGATTTACTCCCCACATTATTTGACTTTTCCCATTTATTGTGTTCAGTGGATTCGGAGAAATTGGTCCAGCCTGGGGGTAAGACCGAGGTAGATGGATGGCATACAATCCAGTTTGCAGGTGGCAAAAACTCACCCACAAAATTCCAGCTAACCCTTTTCTGGTCCAGCAATGCTCCCCATAAATTCTCGCAAGAAGCTAAAGAAGCAGGCAATATCCCTTTCTTAGTAAAGCTAAGGACAGATGTGAACAGAGTTACACCGAAGGTCGCAAAGGTTCTTGAAAAGCTTCCACCATGGTGCACACCGTTCGGCAAGTCCACTTCTCCGTACACACTTGCTTTCCTGACTGCCCTTCGTGTCGACATTTAGGCAGTGACAATTTTTTCTCCCCGGACTTTAGGTGATCAGATAGCTTCGTTTATCCTGTATTTAGCTTTGCATATTAGATTACCAGCCAAAGATAGCATTTATAGCCCTCAGAATGTACACAAAAGGTGCAAGGAGGAATGGACAGGACTGCGGAAAAATAAGCGTCAAACGTGAAGATGTAAAGGACAGCCTCTGGGTTCAAACTTGTGTTGCATACTGATCGTTTCATGTGAATGGGATTGTTTTTGGGTCGTGCGTAATAAAGAAGGATTGTTTCTGCACTTTCGATTTGTTTGTCCTGGACTCTAAAAATTTTCTCTACTATATGTTGCGTCAAAGCACGAGTTTGTGCTCCGGAATCCTCTCGTGGCTCGTGAAATGATGTGCCCGCCTTCTTTTGTTTACTTCCGGAGCACCGCGACTAGACCATGAAGCTGCCAGACTGCTTGCTTGTATCGGCTTCATTCTGAATCTTTCCTTACGGCTTGAACAAATGATATACTACTACCTGAAGTCCTGAACAAGCTGTCCATGAGACGGCGGGCTAGTGTTAACTTGGCACACCTAATCCAAAAAGTACAGTTAGTCCTGGCCGACAAACAGCCGCACCGAGGATGCGTCCATCATGAGCGCGCACGAGCGGCGTCCCAACGCCCAAGGCCATTCGTGCGCGTCCGGGGGCATGGAGTCTTCCATGCATTCCAGCGTTCCGTCCAAGTCCAACCGAGGCGAGACTGCGAGAAAGGCTTTGACGCCGGGGTCGAAGCCGCAAAAAAACAAACCCGGAAACGGCACCGAGGCCCCGGCACGGGAGCTCTAGTCCCGCCGGGTTTCCCTGGCCGAGAGAGGGAGAAGCCGGTCAAACGAACGTGCCAAGGGAGGGATCGCCGCGAACGAGGCCACGGCCACCGCGACAGCGGCGAGCGCGGCGTCGCTGATCCCCACACGCCCGGGCCCCGTTGTCTCCTGGTGGTGGCTTTGTTCCGTTGCTGCTGCGAGGCGAGGAGGATCGGGAGGCGCTGAAAGCAAGGAGGCGGACCCGGGTTTTTGTCCTATGCATGCGGCTGTGCATTTTGGCACGTCTAGCGTTGGCGTTTGCTGTGTGGCTGAGCGCGCGCGCGCACGCGTGGCGCGGACCGGAGCGGACCATGTTACGTGTTGCGGCTGTGGGTTGCAAGGTGAGGGCCACGAGGGATGACGATGCCGGACGCTGTCTTGGGCACCGCCGTGCACGCGCACGTGTGGCGCCGGGACAAAAAGGTGAGTTCATCCACTGCGAGAGTGGTGACGAGAACAGGGTGGGGTAGCGCACTGCAGCACCAGTGAAGTTTCGCTCATCCACTGCTGCAGTGGCATGCGCTACGCTAGCTGCTAGTAGAAGTAATTTGAGAACCAGTGTCTATTTCTGTGCAAAAATACGAGTATTATAGCATTTTCTTCCTTCCATCTGATTGACTTACTGGCAGCGGCTGCTCAAATTACTCGGTTCGGCTAAGCCCTGCACTGTCTTTCAAGAGAGCTAGTACTAGTACTTCTCCAGACACTTGCGGTCACGCCGGCAGCTAGGCGGTGCCCACGACGCGGCGGAAACATTCCAATCCGCCCCGGGCGCTGTCGTCACGGGCGTATCACCCACCCACACGAGCGCTGCCGGCCACTTCCTTAATTAATCGCCTTCTCTTTCACCTATACTAGTAAGCACGGATAAACAAAAGCGCTAATAACGCTGGCGATCGATCGGATCAGCGGCGGCTAGCTAATCAATCAATTGGGAGCTGGCGTGGAGTGCGCTGCGCTCCGACATGGTGCATTGTGCCGCGGCGTCCACGCCGTGCGCGGCCTCGTTGACTTCTTAACCCGGTTGACTTCCCCCCGGGGAGGAGGAGGAAGGATCAGTGGCAGGAGCGCCGCGCCCCCTGTTTCCCGGGCCGCCCATGCGCTGTCCGTTTGCTGCTGCTTCTGCTCCGCTTCTCCGTCGCGTGCCTCGACACGCCGGCCCGGGCGCTCCGGCGATCGCACCCGCACCGCACCGACGCCGCTTTCTTTATTCCTCCGGGGCGGGCGGTCCCTTGTGGTGGATCACAACCAAAGGCGGCAAAAATGCGCAACACTGTTTGAGGGCGGAGTACTGCCAACCCAAAGCATCGGCAGGTATGCAGTTCATTTTCTTCTATCTGCAGTAGTACTACAATATGGGCGTGGGCGTGGCTCGACCAACCCACGTTAACTTACTCCCCCTTCTTTCAAGGGAAAGCAAGAGCTCGCAGACGACAACAGCAACAGCGACGGTCGCGGCCACCGACAGACCAACGCCATTAGAATTACTACCAACACAAACTGATCGGCCAACCGACCAGAACGCAGAGCAGAACGGGGGTTTCAGTATCTACTAGTACTACTAATACCGGTTAACTTCATGCGACTGTTCGACACCGACGCCTCAACCGCACGCGCACTGCAGAGACACACGGAACGCGCACCACACCACCGCGTCCATGCTGCTTCTTCGCTTTGCAGCAGGGTTTCGCTATAGCACCAACGCGTCACGCATCGGCACAACAGGACGCGGCAAGCACTTGGGAGAGGTGAAAGTTTCACCGGCAGCATGATGCTTCCTTTTGATTCAGGGCTCGTGTCGCACCCGATCGCTGGACTCGTATTTTGGCATAGGCTGCTGCTGATGGCAACAACTTACGGTCCTGCTGCTGATGCTTTCAAAATCAACCATTGCGACGAGAAAACGCCTGCCTGTCGTCGTACGATTGACAGGTCATTAGTTTTGCAATCCCGATAAGCCAGGCATGCATTCATCAAGTCAGCCAGTCCGACACTTGCGCCACGGATTAAGCATGGCGACCTACTACTCGCATCCAGAGTCATAAACTTTGGTCTCGACCCTTGACCAGCTATATATCATCCGATAGTTGTTCTTGCAGGATCGCCCCTGATTGTGTTAATTAAACAACCGATTGTCTGTCTGTTTAGGTAGACACCCATCTAATCCCGATCCCTGCAAACTCTGACGTACCGAACCCGCCGACGTCGCGTGTGAAACGCAGCACGGCTTTCTTCTTCTTCCCGTGCAAAACAGCGCCCGTCCGATCGATCGCACGCCCCTCTCGTTTCAGATCGCCCGTCCGATCAGCGGCAACCGGCGCCCGGACGGGAACGGCCTCTGTCCATTGGTACATATACTATCGATCCTTCGCCTGTTGGCTTGTTGCTTCGCTTGGCCCCTAACCAACCGGTCTCAACCCAAGCTGGCTTCTCTCTCACCCTTGTCTTCCTCCTCCCTCCTGTTGCCATCGTGACAGGGACGCGGTCAAGAACACCTACCAAACAAGCAAGCAACCAACCAAACAAGGCCGGGAAGGGAGGGACCGGGCAAGTGATCGATGGAGCCATCTTTGTCTCGTCGTAAAGTGGTCCAGCGTCTCGAGCCTGTGGTGCGCTTTGCACCGTCGTTGACGGCCTTTTGTTCCTTTGTCGATTCCTTCGTCCCCTCCCGTCGTCGTTGAGGAATTCCAAACACGATTGCGTTGCAGGTGAAACAACACACACACGGAAAACTACTTACGAGAATTTCGAACGAACGAACGATCGACAGAATAAATTCAGTGACGGAGGGGGCACTGACGCACTGTTCGCTTCTGGTTGCGGGCGTTAGCTGGGATGTCCATTTCACGCAACAATATCTCGCGCTAAACCGGCAAAGCAGCGCCATTATTTTTCCCACTGCGGGCGAGGGACAGGGCCCTCTG
Organism: Eragrostis nindensis; assembly: GCA_012490785.1. Lineage (NCBI taxonomy): Eukaryota > Viridiplantae > Streptophyta > Magnoliopsida > Poales > Poaceae > Eragrostis > Eragrostis nindensis. The sequence continues at coordinate 353,197 of JAAXCT010000258.1, read as the reverse complement.
GACGCATCCATCAATGCATCAGAGGTGGCGGGATACGCAACGCAGCGCGCAGTGCCTGCCCAGACAAAAAGGGAACAAATGAATGCCTCAAGCTGCCTGCCCGAGAGTCTGATCGAGCACCCCAGATTCAGATGCTGCAGTGGCTAGCCAGGGAGTAACTATTCCAACAACGCGCAGTGGCATTTAAGCCTCCGTCGCACCAGCTGCTCTTGTCTCTCTCGTTCCGGTCGCTGGGACACGCACGAATCGGGGTGTCAGAGGCAAGCAGCGATCGGTTTTCTGCACCAGCGCAAGGCTTGAATCCAAAAAGGGGAACCCAAGACAAAAAAGAGCGTTCGATGATCAAGATTACATTTTGTTTGCACGACTAAACTAAACAGCTTAACTGAACTACTAATACTAGAAAGGATGTGGAAACGTTCTAACTGAACACTGACTGCATAATCAGCTTGATTTCCTGGCTGAATTTTCTAGGCCTGGTCGAAGAAGAAGAAGAAACCGCAGCTCATTCGGCTGTTCAATCGTCCGGCTGGCTTATTGCTTCACTGCCTAGGAGTAGTAGCGCCGTAACAAGTTATTCCACCCGCCGACGATGCAAGCTTCATTCCGAACTTCCGATGTTGTCGCTGCCGGCATCCGTCAGTATCGTGATCCTCCGCGCCGATTTCACAAACGCGCTGCAAATGGGAGAAAAATCTCGTCTTTTTCAGTTCAAGCATCAACAGGAATGACAATCAAACTAATTTGATCGTTCTGAACTGTAAAAAGGAACCGAAAACAAGTTGCATGCGTAACGTGCTGACCTGAATGGCTCATCGCCGGCGTGCTTGACCTCGCCGGCGGCGGTGCGGTACAGCACATGGCTCCCCAGCTCAGCGTCGTCGATGCCGAACATGTCGGACAGGCGGGCGAACAGCTCCTCGAACGAGCCCAGCGCGGCGAGGTCGAGGTTCCGGCCGACGGCGTCCGACTCCACGAACACCTTGCACTGCCCGGGCTCCAGCCCGAACTCCGAGGACGACTGGCTGCCATTGTCCGCAGAAGACCACTGCAGCCTCCAGGAGGCGGTGGGGCTGCCCTGGATGACGCCGGAGCCGGAGCCGGAACCGGAAGAGGTGTTGGGCGCCTTCTCGGCGTCGCTATCGGACTTGGACGAGCCGTTCGGCGAGCTCCGGCCACCGGAGGAACTGTTGGTGGTGGTGGTGCTCTTGATCTGCTCCTCCGTCAGTATCGTCCGCCCGAAGAGCACGATCCCCGGCGGCGGCTTGACGTCGTCGGCCTTCTTGCCGCCGGAGGACAGAGAGCTCGACGCGACGTCATGGCTGCCGATGGTGAGGTCGGTGCTGATCCGTGGCGCGCGATGAGGGGCGTGGTGATCGGCGGGGAGGATGCGGATGCCGGGGGAGAAGAGCAGGCTCTGCTGCAGGTTGCTGATGTGGAGATCCGAAAAGGATGGAGCGAATTGCGCTTGCCTGGCTCCCTGTATGCCTGCAGCAGCGCTGCCGTCCGGGAAGGGGAAGAAGGGGACGAAGCCGTGGTGCTTCCGGTCGTGGAGGTGCGGCAGCGGGTCGAAGAGCTGGCCGTCGAAGGGGAACTCTGGGATGCGCGGCTTCTTGCGCGGCGGCGAGAAGGACGGCAGGTGCAGGTTGGGCATGCTCGACACCAGCTCCACCAGCCACGGGCACACGCGCTTCACGTTCTGCAGCAGCTCCGGCTCGTCCCAGGTCACCTGATCGAGGAATTAATGGCGATTCAAAAACTTGCGATTTAGTATAATTACCAACGGTTAGAGAGGATCTCACGGTGGTCATGGAGACATGGAGTTACGGTGCGTGCGTGTATGTACCTGGAGGGCACGCCAGGGCGACTGCGGCCACCGGGCGGGATCGGCGGGCTGGGTGCCGGCGACGGTGCCCATGAACCAGCTGATCCGCGACGAGTCCTCCGTCTCGAACGCCATCTTGAACCGCATCCCCGGGCACCACTGCACCTGCATGGCCGCCCTGACCGCCGCCGCGCGCACGCAGAACTCCGGGGAGCTCGCCCGCGGGTAGTGCACCACCTCGAACGGCTGCCCGGCGGCGGCGAGCCTGGCCGCCGCGAGCACGTCCTCCGCCGGGACCTTGCCGTTCGAGTACGCGCCGCCGCCGCCGCCGGAGGAGGAGGAGGAGGACGACGACGTCGCATTGCCGCGCACCAGGCCGCGGTAGGGGTCCCACCCGGACATCGAGGCGGAGCCGTCGTCGTGGCCGCCGCCGGCGCCTGGGCCGAACCCGCGCTTGGCGCGGCGGAGGCCGACGTGGACCTGGCCGGCCTCGCCGCGCAGGAAGACGATGGAGTCGCCGGCGAGGAGCTTCTTCTGGTTGACGAAGTTGCTCCATCCGGTGGTGAGCAGGTGCCGGCGCGGCGTGCCGCGGTAGATGTGGCGGAACTTCCACTCGACGCCGTGCACGTCCCGGGCGTAGACGTTCTGGACCGGCGGCTCGGCGCGGTAGTCCAGCTCCGGGAAGATGGTCTCGGCGCAGAAGCGCGGCACGGAGAAGCCGCCGCCGTTGTTGGCGTCGGACTGGGTCAGCGTCTTGGCGAACGACGCCGGCTTCGAAGCCTGCTGCTGGTCGTCGGCCCTCATCGCCTCGGCCCCGGCCTCGCCCACGTCCGCCACCGGCTCGCCGGGGCGGAGCGGCACGAGGCGCATCTTGGCGAACACCTCGTCGCTCTGCGGGTCGGCCATGAACCGGACCGCGGCGACGCGGCACGGCAGGAGCGGCGGGATGCGCGCGGCGGACAGGTCCACGGCGCCGCTGGCCTGCTCCGCGTGGCCCTGCGGGAAGTAGTAGACGGCGGCGCCCACGGGCGGGACGGTGCACATGGACCCCGCGCACGCCAGCCACAGCTGCGCGTCCACGCACCCCTCATGGCCGCCGCCGCCGCCCAGCAGCTCCGGGAACGCGAGCATCCCGGCTGCAGCAGACATCATGGCGCTCGAGTCGAGTGTGTCGAGTCGAGTCCACGAGGAGGAGTGGCTTCCGGTGTGGGAGTCCAGTACTAGTAGTAGTAGTGGGGGGAGGGAGGGAGCTGCGGTTGCCGGGGAGCGGGCGGTTCGGAGGACGTGGGAGGAGGAGCGGGCGTGTAGGGGTGGCAGGCAGGCAGCACGTCACCACGCTGTAACAAGTAACAGATATCCCCCCGCGCTCGTGTGCGACGTCTTATATGCCGTTGCATCGGTGAGAAGAAACGGGGAGCGGCCGAGCGAGAGCAGGGGGAAGGAGGAGACGACAGGTGCGCCGGGATGCCGTGCGGCGACACGAACATGGAACATCATGCCTGTTGGGGGCTGACTTTTCCGACACGTGGAGATCGCGATGTTGTTCAGGTTGGGATAGCATTCCGTCCCTGACGTATCGAACTCTTAGGGCGTGTTTGGCGCCGGCTGATTGCCCAGCTTATTCACCTGCTTATCCACTGTTCATGAAAACGAAGAAGCCAACGTAAGCAGGTTTGTAGGTGCTTTTTCCGGCTTATGCACTGTAGCTACAGTGCTACTACAGTGCATAAGCAGGTGAAGAAGCTGGGCATATAAGCCCAGCCAAACACGCCCTTAAGCAGCTTTTACCGTGTAATTGAGGCACACACCACTCTCTGAACAAAATTGACGGAACTAGTTGCATCTTGTTGAACACAAAACTATAACCATTTTGTTTATTTTCCTTTGCGAAGGATTTTGTTTATCTTTTACTCCATACAAAGTTACAGAGTCATGCTAACTAGGAGTACATGGTATGCCACTATGCCACATCAGATTCTTGGTTATATGGAAGAGAAGAACAAAAATTACGCTACCCCCTAATGGATGCATACTTTCACACTTGATTGAAAATCGCAGTATATTTCACATTGACTCTTACAAAGTACTACCTTTGTTGTCGTTCCCGACAACCGAAACTAAAAGAGCTAAAAATAAACTATGCCGCCGTGTCCGAACGTCATGAATATAAGTGCGTAGTGAGTATGTAACTTTTCTAGCTAGTCAATTGAAGAGACCATACTTTTGTTTTCTATATGTGACGTAGACAAGTCTTGTAGCTCGATGTTGATCCTGTCGTTGAAGACATAGAAAGAGAAAAATAGCTGAAAACCACCTACATCTGCAATGCTATTGGAATCCTTATACACAATCAACCTAGCTATAACTACCATGAGATGATGAGAAATGCCCATTCAAACTTTAATTACCTTAATTCTCAACTTCCAGAGGACTATACCTATTCAAAGACATGATTTGTCTTTGCAGTCCAATGCTACGCCAATATTTGTGCCGCAGCCTCCCTCGCAAATCAAAGGACGGATACAAAAGATGCCGAATATTTAAGTGGGCAAGTCTCTTCAATTATGATAAATGAAGATTGACAATAGACAATGCCATATGTAAGCAGAAGCATCTTTGTTCGCAAGACTTTGACAATACATGCCGACATGGATTTAATTTCCTACGAATCCGGGCATGTTGAAGGTGACGGCTAAGCCTTAATGCACGCTTTATTTATCTAGATGAATATTTTCAATTGTCTGATCAATTGCTTTCTAGTACACTGATACAAATAGGATCCCAAAAGGTGTTGTCCCATCACTTCGAAACGGCTTGCACCCAGAAATTAAAAGTAGAAAAAAAAACCTTGACTTCACGGCAAAGTAATTTTCCTAAACGTGGAGAAAATGCCCCCAAGATCGGCTCCCATTTACCATCCTACGAGCCGAATTAGTCGCTAACGAGCCGAATTAGTCGATCGGGAGCCGAATGAGTCCATCGGGAGCGGAATAAGCCGGGCGGACGACACGCCCGGAATTCATGAGTTGTAGAGAGGTAATGTTGAGAATTAGGGTTGAAGTATTGGTTCAATGGAGTTTTTCTGATCATTGAATAGGGGTCATCGCTCAGTTTAACCTAATATAATGTGTTAAGCTCCATTTCTTGAACAGACCTTCTACCCATTATTTTTCTCCCTATTCTCCAACAACCATATCATTGCCACTTATTATATTATCTATTTTAGTTGTAATTTGGTGAAACCAACAATCTCATTGACGCGCCATGTAGTTACCGACAAGCTGAGGCGCCGGCGCTACTCTCCAAATAAGGAGGCTCCCGCACAAGCACACCCAAGTCAATGGAAAGGGGCACACTGACAATTTTTGGGATAGGGGGCATATGCCCTCACTCGAATTTCAAATATCGCATTCACAGTTTTGTTTATATATTTTTGTAAAAGTTCCTTGCTATTTGCAATAATTGAAGAAGTCAATGATTTTTTGTCGTTCCATGTAAGAAAATGGACTAAGCAATGAAGCCAAGCTGGATCATCCAGATCGCTTACGTACTATTACAAGGACGACAATAATATGCTTGTTTAAGAGCTTGCCATCCTTTCACATCAAGACTTAACATATATGACTCTCGCAAGAAAATGACTTACTAATATATAAGGTCCATACTTTCAATATATACTTCATCCTCCACAAGCCTCTTTTTTTAAACTTTTGACTATCAATTACGAAAAGACTATATATATTAACAACACAAAAATGGTGTCACTAGATTCATCGTAAAATGGACTATCACAAAATGTAACACTTTTTGTTTAAAACAATATACATTTATATATATTGTTGGTTAAAGTTTAAAATTCCAACTTAGAAAAAACTAAAAAGACGCTGTATTTGTGTATAGAGTGAGTACCTCTTGTAGTTCATTTATGCACATCCTCCATTCTCCAACAATCGCATCTAGAGAGGTCAAAATGGGGCGGAAAATATCCCACCATCTAACTGAACGAAGGTCGATATATAAAATGAATATGAACAAATACAAGATGCGTCGATGATTATCCGATGATATCTGTCTCCAAATCCGAATCTAAAAAATAATAATGTATTCTACGAGATAAAATACGGAATGAGTGTGGTATCTGTCTCGAGGGTCCATTGGTTCGTGCTCGATCTGTTTTCACACTTTGGTTATTACTTCGGCTGGGTGAAACCGATGATCATGGAAGTTGTTCCCTCGGCGTGTAAACTTGCCAGCGGGCTGCCTGCCGCCGTCCCGCGCGGCCACAGCCCGCATCCGCCGCGACCCTCCGCTACTAGCTGATCCCTCTCCGGATGTAGGGGCGGGCTTCCGCGAGCAACCGAGTCCACAGCCCCAGGTCACGGTTTGAGTTTGACTGTGCGGTGCGGTGCGTGCGTGCAGCCGCACGCCCAGGCAGTCGCGCTCCGGTTCCCTGAACGCGCGAGCGAGCCTCCCGCCGCGCGTCCAGATCTCGCGACGCGGCGCTGGATCGACGAACGGTACGGTGCAGCTGGACGACCAGGCGCGCGTCGTCCCTCCTGCTCCGCGAACCAAACTGGACTGAGCTACCAGTTCTCGGGTGGAAACGGAAAATGGAAAATCGGACCGAACCAGCCGCCCGGCTGGGTCGGAAGTGTTTGACGACAAGTAACCCAACTGTATATGCTCCCAAGGGCCCGTGTGGACAGCTACTGGACGGGGGCGTCACCCGCAGGGACATGTCGACGTCGCTGGCGTGGGCTCGCTAGCTCGATGTGACATGCCTTGCCTTGTCGCGCGCGTGGCGTGGGAGGTGGTTTTTGTCGCCGGCGATGCTGCCCCGCGCCACCACGTACGCCTTCTACTGCGGACCGACGCGCGCGTGCTGTGGAGTTTGGGAGCCCCGGCCGGTGCAGGCGCCGGCGCCGGGTCCCGTCGCCTCTGCTCTCACTGTGTCCGGTCACTGTGCGGCTAGGGGTCCGGTGACTGTGCGATCGATCGATGCCATTTCTTTCTCTCTGCTCCAGAAAAAGCATGCATTGTACTACTTGCCCATATACCTTGGCTTGGAAATACTTTACGACTGAAAGCTACCGCTAGCTGGTCTTGTTGAGAGGAAGCCAACGACAGGGCCCTAGTTTATGCATTCATCGGAGATCTCATACGTCCCCAAATCTCAATTTGCTAATATATATCCATGTGCTCCACGACGTACCGCTTATTATTCCAACTCGCACCATGTGGCAACGAGGGCCGGGGAAATGACAAGAAATTCTTCGGAATCGTTCCACCCGACGCGGAATGCGACCGGAGTAAACCTCCCCGGCTCCCCGGTCGCTGTCAGCAAGCATACGTCTCCGCTAATCAGGCGATTATTAGCTAGCAGCAATGATCTGCTCTATCTAATGCGCGAGGAGGGATCATATATTTGGCGGTTGGAATCTCGCTGTTGGGCACGTCAGATCTCATATCGTGGCCAAATGTATGCATGATGGGAAATGGCTTCAGCAGTGCAGTGTCCGGACCGAGTATGGCAGCAGCTTTCGGACCGGCTGGCGTCTTGTTGGCCGTTTGTGCTACGGCTTAGCTGCTGCTGCTAGATCCGTTTGCAGGCTTTGTTTGCGCTCCGGCGACATGCTGGGGCCGCACCTACAGTTCGATTCGTGTCGCCAGCAGCACTCGCTAGGATAGGATTGGACTGGACTGTCCCTACGTGCGTTTTGTACTCCTACCTCCAGCAGCAGCAACACCTCACTCCAGCTGGGACCGACCACCGTTTTGTCTCTACACGAGCTTGTGTCTGCATGGCAATGGTCTGGTCTCTCTCTCTCTCCAGGCTTGAACTGTAAATAGAAATACCAACATAATACTCGATGAAATGCAATAAAAAGATGATGTGTTTGGAAGGAGCCGTGGCCGGAATTCGGTTGGGTGCATGTTGAACGTTGGTTGTGTGTGTCAAAGAAGAAGAAGAAGAAGAACGTTGGTTGTGTGTACGCTGCTGATTTTGTCAGCATTAAACAGCAGTCAACTGATGTCGCAAACCCGCGAGAGAAACCGGGGTCATCCATGCACGCGCCAAAAACCACGGAGATCCCATCGACATCTCGGGATCATGGACACGCGGGGTAAACTAAACAAAAAGCGAATTAAAGCTCATTGACCTATTCATGCTCATCGCTCCGAGAACACCACGTTTGAGGGTTTGACTTGCACGCTGCCAACACCGAGGCACCGATCGAGAGCCTGGATCCAGGAAGGAACCCGATCAATCCAAGGAGGAAAAAGACCATGGGACCATGCGTGCCATCCCATTTTTATACTAGTACTACGGGAGGACGACACAGGGCCAGGCCACAGGACGCTTACAAATCTATGCATGCACCAACATCTGTTCTTCATTTTTCCTGTCTGGAACATCTCTGTGTTGACTTTGGAACTGATAAACGGGAACGGATTGGGAACGACCGTATCGTGCCGCCCTCGGAACAGAGATTCCGGAAGCGGCGGTGGCAGCGCGTAGACGAAACATACGTGAGGTGCCTCCGAGGAGCCTCCAGCGCCGGCTCGCCGGCCGCGCGCCCACATGCCGCGTGAGGTGCCGCCTATGGCTCGCGCGGCTGCCGTGCGCGACCACGAGGTCCACGACGCGCGTTTCGATCGGTTTGTCAATGCCAGGGATCGTGGGGAGCTAGCTTTCGCATAGCCATTGCCAACGCCGTCCGTCCACGCGTGCACATGCGCGCATCGGCACGGGTCAAATGCGGCTCAGGTAAGCTACCACGGCGCGCGCGCGGTCGATCATGTGCTTTGGTGCTTGATTTCCGTTGGATGCGGTGCGTGTGGTCGCCCGCGCGCGGACCTTGCGGTGCCAGCACCTGACTTGGTGCGGCCGGCACGCACGGATCGAGTGCAGAGGAGAGATGTTATGGAATCTGGACCGACCGGTGCTGCCTCTCCTGTCGCGAGCATATTCTTTCTTACCTTTTCTCGACCGACCGTCGGTGCACAGTGCGACGCTCGATCTTGTACTCCCGCTGTGCGTGGACATCGGTGCTCCGTCATGAGCGACTCACATGAGCACAGAACACAGTTTGACGACATACTAGCAGTGAGAAAGAGTGAAAGACAGCTAGCTGTTGATGTTCCCCTACTCGTAGATATGTTGGTGGCCAGTCGCCATGGGGCAGTTAAGGTTCAGGTTCGGCTATTTTTCTGATTATACCTGTGGGCCGGCCCAAGTATGTCATTGTGTTGCAAAGCGCAAAGTCTTATTTCTTTTATTATATATTGTTTAGTTGCTCACGGAAAACTTGATTGGTTATAGGCAAGAAGGTGCACAAAGCACTGATGTTAGATAAGGCTGCCTTCAACAGATTACCGCTCAAAGTGATGGCCAATGTTGATGAATTCTATCTTGATCTGATTTTTAGCAAAAGGCATGTCTCATAATTAGCAATCTCATATCATAACGTACTATGCTAAGATTTGGTATGTGCACTGCCTGTACAATTGACAATTGTAGAGGCATGCTCTGTTTCAGGAACTTCTTGGAATGTGGTATCTCTCTGATAATTCTGTTGTTTCGAAGGCTCTACGATAGTTGTGCACATTGGCAAGATGTTGGCTAAGTCCTACTTAGCAACACTCAGATCCATTTTAATTTGTCTCTTCAGATTGAGTAACTCTATTTACAGCACAATAAACCTAGAGAAAATCATAACTTCTGCCCCCTCTTTTTGATTGGTTATTGAAATGGATATTTCAGAGCTAAATTAGTTAGTACATCGTGGTTTTGTATTATGGTAGATTTGTCTTTTGAAATGAGACTAATACTATATGAAGTTAGTATTCGTTGCAGATTTTAGATTCGTTTATAAGTTGATATGAGAACTACTATGTACATTCAAATGTGAGATTAATTGGCTGAATACAAAAATTCCGTTTATAAGTGTTGTGCCCTGTACAGATTTTCCTTGTCTGTGTACAGTTGAGTAATACAGCAGCAGCCCCCACAGTTCGTCACTTCATCCCACAGCCGTCTCCCATCCCTGGAGTCTAGAGTTAAGGCGAGATGTTCCCATGCAGGTGCACCCGAGTCTGGAAAATAAAATGACCAAACATTATTTTGTTTATATATATGAACCTATGAACCCACGTGAGGCGTGAGGCGGGGTCACAACCTGGGTGGGACTGGCAGGGGCCATGCCCCCCCCCCCCCCCCCCCCCCCCCCCCCCCCCCCCTCCAGTCCACGTTAATTTTGAGAAAAGTTGAGATATATCCTTAGTTTCACATGAATTTCTTTCAAAATTTCGTCTCAACTTTGAGAAAATTTAAGAAATAGCCTTGATTTTATATGATTTTTTTTCTTTCAATTTGCTTGTATTTTTCGCCTTTTACAAAATTCTAGCTACGTCACTACACAGAGGGATCAACAAAAGTTGACGGTTGTTTGATTGAGAAAACCGGAGTTTCTGATGCGCTCCTGAATTGATAGTGATCATCATGGGAATTCAAGTTGATGGACGAACAATTGCGACCAGGCGGGCTCTGTACATTGGGTATTTCAGGGAAATTGGGCAACAAAGCAAGAAAACAACGTGGTTATTAGATGCGACCGGAAGGTATGCTGGCACTGCCCATTGGCATTGGTTATGTCAGAGAACAGGAATGGGGAGCGCAAAGAGCGTGGTTATTAGATGGCCTGCTACTGGCTTGCCTCCTGCCAGAACCCCGCCAGCGAATGACAATTTGTCACTTGAGATGCGACACCACGTTTTTGTTACTGATGTGTGAGGCCAGTGAGACCCCAGTAAGATTACACTTGTTAGCAAAAGTGCAGAATTGCTGCTAGCCAAGTGCCATCCATCAGGAATGGGGAGGGGCGAATCTCGGGATGAGTTCGCTGAGGCAACATCTTATATAACTGTGTGCACTAATCCAGAGGCGAAGCCCGGATTCAACCACAAGAGGAGTCAAATCAATCTGTAAAACATCTCTAATAAGGGAGACTATACATAAGAGGAGTACACCAAGCATTTGGGGGGGGGGGGGGGGGGGGGGTGTCCCCTCCCTCTCCCTGTCTTTGGCACTACACTTATTTGACCCCACGTACGTTGGTTGGCTGGCCAGGACCGCGATATGGTTACTGAAGTTCGCAAAAGGATGGGCGGATCTCCAAAGTCAAATAGTTCCACCGATGTTTTATTGTCGAAAGAGAAGTATCATTAGATCAGGCTATGTGGTTTTGGACAACTTGTAATGTCGAATCGTGATATATACAAATGTTCGACTTGTCTTCAAGCGATCCGAAATAGATGCTCCGTATTTCCCAAGATCGACGTAATGCTTCAAATTTCCCGACGTATTTCATTTTTGAAACGATCTGAGTGACTTACCACTAATGTCTGTTTGGATCCATGCGACTAATTCTTAGTTTCTGACCGACTAATTGTTAGTCCATCCTTCAAGATTAATATTAGTTCCTATTAGTTGAGTTAGCTTGACTAATAGGATTACTATTAGTCATTGCAAGCTACATCAGATTGACAACTTGTCGCCCTAAAGAATGCGCGTCCCGGCTCGTCATCGGAGTCGACGACAAGATTATGCCGAAGTGGGCGTGGAACTTGTGATGACACCACACTTGTTTCAGATGCGAAGCGCACTCAGAGTTGGCCCTTGTTTGGATCCAAGAGCCTAAAGGGGGTCATGCCCCCCCCCCCCCCCCCCCCCCGGCCCGCGACTGATAATATGGCTATTTATGCTACTAAAATACTGAGAAATCAGTTATATATGCACTAATAAAGCTCTAAATGTAGTTATTTCACGGCTTGTTCACCCCATCCTGTGCTCCCCTACTCGTCTTCGACGGCTGTGGTAGCCAAATTCGCCTTCGCTGTTTGCTATCACGCTAAAACATGTTCGTTCTTGGCAACTTTTTTAAAAAAAGTAAATTCCAAAAAAAATACAACTTTTGCACACAGGAAAAGGCAAAAAGTAGGAATTTTCAACCAAGATATACATGTATCAATCCTACAACAAAAGATAGTTGTATAATGAGAGATAAATATCGATTATTTCATCAAGTGAAATAGTACGTGATATGAATTGTCTAAAGCTCTCCTTCAACAGCATTTTGGTCTATGTAGCCACCTAACATCATTCACCTTACGTCATCATAGCCACCTCCCGCGTGAGCCACATGTCGTAGGGAGGTCAGTCCTGAGCTGGACCATGGGCCGTGACATCTCTACAGTGCACACCTCCCATTGATTGCTATAACAGTAAAAAACCCGTCGATGTTGACTAGACATTGGGCATGGTTTACGTGCCAACCCCTTCGAGCCAGCTCAACATGGAACAATTATTTTTTTCAAGAATTTATAATATAAAAATATGTTTCTTTGAAATAATAAAAAATTGTCACTATTCCTTCAAAGGCTTATGAGTTTTCATGGGCATGGCGGATTTCGTTGTTCATATTTTCATGGTGGCCAGTCGTATTTATGTAGAAAAAATCATGAGGGTTTTAGCGTCCCACAACCGACTTGGTTTCAAATAAAAATGTATTATGGGGTTTTGAAATTTATTTGAATTATTATTGAATTCTTTATGGGTCAAATAAACCCAACTATTTCAACATAAGGAAGTGAAGCGGGAAGGTTAACACAAAATTTTAAACGTTGCATTTTTCTTGTAGACTATTGTACTGCTACGCCTTGCGATTCAAATTACTAGTAACCACTAAATTCGGCAGGCACACTTGTTTTAGTGTTTTATTCACGCTCCAACTTTTCTGCTCGCCATGCGATAGGAAGCAGGGGAGCAACCACGAGCCACACAGAACACCTGGAGGCCCATGAAGAGTAACAACAAGACCACGACGACGCCCCCGAGCAACTCCCTGGATCCAAGGACATGCACTTTCAGGAACGTCCTGATCTTCACCTTCCAACAACTGTTGTAGTGCTTGTTCAGGTCGTCGATCACCTTGTCCAACGCCGGCACCCTCGTCAGCCTCACCGATCTCGTCATGCCGTTCCACAGGTCAGCCACTTCCTGGTCGCTCTTGAGGTGGTTCAGAATAATGCCGCATTCCCTCAGCAGCCGCGCGTCCTCCTCGCTGTCGATGATCCCGTTCATCAGCTCGACGTATCGTGCGAGTCTCAGCGCCCCGGTGCCCACTGACGCCTCGTAGGCCACCAGATTTCGCAGCACGACCTCGCTGTTGACGTCGACGCCGATCACCGGTAGGTGCAGTGTTACAGTTTCTGACGAGAAGTCGATCATGGAGAGGTCACCAACCGTTGGGCAGAACTTGACGCCGGCGTACGCTAGCTCGGTGACAGAAGGCACCGCGATCTCTTCAAGCAATGGTGATGAGTTCTTGCTCTGGACATCTGGAGCCCTGCTTGGTTCAGTGGCTTGTTGTGTTAGCTGCTCGATGGGTTGGCTCAGCACCGAGAGGCAAGGAAGGCTTGCTACAAATTTCAGTAGGATCTCGGCCATGAAGTCTATCAGTACTGATATCAACTTTGAGCCGCGCTTAACTAGAAAGTCCATGATTGACTTCAGAGTCGCCCTCTTTCTATGATCATGTTTGCAATGCGACTCGTCTTGTGCTTCTTCAGTTATGCCACTGGATTCCTCTGTACATCTTGGCACCATGTTTGAGTAGACGAAGTCAAGCAAGTGAACGTGTTGGTTGATGTCGGTGCATGGACAACCAACCCCCCTGAACGTGGACACTTCTTGGAAGAACCCGATTAGCATAGAGCTCAACACAGATTGTTCAGGCTGTGCCGACGTGCACCGAAGCTCGATCGCCTTATGGAGCAGGAACAGAGGGACCTGATTTTCCAGCATGACAATGTCACGTAATAGCATGCTATGGGACGATGTCCTGCGAGAGAGATCTATCAGATGCGACATTCTTGAGGGGATCCTTTGCAGTGTCCTATCGTTATTGTTCTTGCTTAAAGTCTGAAGGAACTCGAGAATGAATGACACGTCGATCGCCATCATCCACCCAAGTGTCTCGTTGCTGAGATTCAGATGCCTGAAAAGAATAAGTAAATCAGAAATTCTCATGTGTATGAAACTAAAATAATATCTTTAACCGACCTGTGATAGTGAGCACGAATGCGATGTTCCAATTTGGTAAAACCATACACGAGCTGTTGAAGGTCAATGCCTGGAAGGTGGATCTGAGCTCTCTTGGCTGCTGAGAGCTTGTATCTTTCCATATCACACAGCTCTTCACGGCAATGGTGGTATGGACCAAGAGACACCAATTGAGGGATGTATGCTTCAGGTTTAGTGCTCAACAGAGCCTTGGGCACATCAAAGATGGAGATGGGCTGATCCTCACAGAGCTCAATCTCCTCATCGAGAATCCGACGGATTCGGATGATCCACTGTGTTTCATCAAAGGGGAGGACTGAGCGTGGTGCCATTGCTGAAAATAGGACAAACAGATTGACTTAACCAGTTAATACCAAAGGCGTACAACTGTTGTTGTTTTTAATTACTAAGAAACTCAAACATAATAGCGCATTAATGCAATATGGTAAGCCAATTCATTGCAATAGAAACTGAAATGTACTAGGAGTACTAAAAAAAACAACGTCTATGCTAACCTTGAAAAAAGTTATGAAACCTAAAACCTTAATTTAGAATCTTACTAACATTGTTATGGCACATGTTAATATATGTCACTTTTTATCATGTTACTTAATTGCGAAATTTTCTCTGCATTTTACCGTTGTGTTTGTTCACTATTTTCAGGACTTATGGCCTACGGAACCGTCCCCTTTCCAATGAACGCTGGATTCCTATCAACTTCTCTTCGTTGTGAAATACTAAGCCACATATACCTGAACTCTGAAGCAGGGTAGAAGTAATCAGCAAGCAGGGTAGAAGTACTTGTGCTAGGCATAGGTAGAAGTACTGTTATCAAACTTTATCTGAAGCTTGAAAGTCTCAATCACATGATGGTATGAAATCATTTGCTTCTAACTGCGGTGAAACAAGACAAGTCCATCAATTTTAGAGCAGGTCGCCGCATTCGTGGAGTAAAGAATGAATCATTGATGTGAACTTGTGAATTGTGATACGTACCAAAGACAAAATGGTTATGTTTCATATCATTGTCCAGTGTCCACATTGTATTGTGTTAGAACTTGTTGCCGATTGATTGTATAAAAGTTTTCTTTTCAGCCCGTGGCAACGAACGGGTACTTCCTGTCGAGATTTTATTCGAGAGGAAGTGAATTGTTCGAACTATTCCCGCCCCTGCTGCGGCGCCATTCGTCGCCTCCGGCACCGAGCACGAACCCGCCGCAGATGCAGAATCCTAGCGCCACCATCCTCCAGCTCTACCACTCCGGCCGCCTCTCCGCCGCGCTCCGCGCCTTCGAGTCGCTTCCCGCCTCCCCGGCCATAGCCCCTCTCGCCGCCGCCGCCTACGCCGCGCTTGTCACCGCCTGCTCCCGCCTCCGCTCCCTCCCGCACGGCCGCCTCGTCCACCGCCACCTGCTCGCCTCCGAGGACGCCCGCCTCACCTTCAACACCGTCCTCAGCAACCATCTGATCACCATGTACGGCCGGTGCGCCGCGCTCGACTCCGCGCGGCTCGTGTTCGACGGAATGCCCCAAAGGAACCCCGTCTCCTGGGCCGCTGTCATCGCGGCGTACGCACAGAACAGCCGCTGCACCGACGCGATGGGTCTCTTCTCTTCCATGCTGCGGTCGGGGACTGCGCCCGACCAGTTTGCTCTCGGCAGCGCTGTGCGCGCCTGTGCAGAGCTTGGAGACGTGAGTCTGGGAAGGCAGGTGCATGCGCAGGTTATAAAGTCGGAAATGGGAAGTGACTTGATCGTGCAGAACGCGCTGGTCACAATGTACTCCAAGGGTGGCTCCATCGAGGATGGATTCACGCTCTTTGAGAGGATTAGGGACAAGGATTTGATATCATGGGGATCAATTATCGCGGGCCTTGCACAACAAGGATCAGAAATGGAGGCGCTCCAGATTTTCAGAGAGATGATATCTGAGGGTACGCATCAGCACCCCAATGAGTTCCATTTTGGAAGCGTCTTTAGGGCATGCGGAGTTATTGGTAGCTTGCAGTATGGGGAGCAGATTCACGGTTTATCTGTCAAGTATAGGTTGGACCGTAATTCGTATGCTGGCTGCTCCTTAAGTGACATGTATGCCCGGTGCAATAAGCTTGACTCTGCCAGGAAGGTGTTTTACAGGATTGAGGCACCTGATCTGGTTGCATGGAATTCCTTGATAAATGCTTACTCTGTTGAGGGACTCCTTAGTGAGGCTATAGTCCTGTTATCTGAGATGAGAGATTCTGGCGTGAGGCCTGATGGCATCACTGTTAGGGGTCTGTTGTGTGCGTGTGTCGGCAGTGATGCTTTGCATCACGGTAGAGCAATCCACTCCTACTTGGTTAAATTGGGTTTGGATGGTGACGTTTCAGTATGCAATTCTTTACTCAGCATGTATGCTAGGTGTTTGGATTTCCTGTCCGCAATGGATGTCTTTCATCAGACGAATAATCGTGATGTTGTAACCTGGAATAGCATTCTTACTGCTTGTGTACAGCACCAGCATCTGGAAGAAGTATTTAAGTTGTTCAGCATCTTACACAGGTCGGTGTCAAGTCTGGATAGGATCAGTTTAAACAATGTTCTGAGTGCTTCTGCTGAGTTGGGCTACTTCGAGATGGTGAAACAAGTTCATGCATGCGCCTTCAAGGTAGGACTGGTGGGTGATACAATGCTGAGTAATGGTCTGATCGACTCTTACGCTAAATGTGGAAGTTTGGATGATGCCAAGAAGCTCTTTGAAATAATGGGCACCGGTTGTGATGTGTTCTCTTGGAGTAGCTTGATTGTTGGCTATGCTCAATCTGGTTATGCAAAGGAAGCACTTGATTTATTTGCCAGGATGAAAACTCTAGGGATCAAACCGAATCATGTAACCTTTGTCGGTGTTCTCATAGCTTGCAGCCGTGTTGGATTTGTTGACGAAGGCTGCTATTACTACAGTATTATGGAGCCTGAGTATGGCATTGTCCCAACAAGAGAGCACTGTTCATGTGTCATAGATTTGTTGGCACGTGCTGGGAGACTAAGTGAGGCAGCAAAGTTTGTTGATCAAATGCCATTTGAGCCTGACATTGTGACGTGGAAGACACTGCTAGCTGCTAGCAAAAAACATAATGATGCGGAGATGGGGAAGAGGGCAGCAGAAGGTATTTTAAATATTGACCCGTCTCATTCAGCAGCCTATGTATTATTGTGCAACATATATGCTGCTTCTGGCAATTGGAATGAATTTGCAAGATTGAAGAAGGCGATGAGAAGCAGTGGAGTTCAAAAATCTCCGGGGAAGAGTTGGATTAAACTCAAGGGAGAGCTCAAAGTCTTTATTGTAGAGGACAGATCCCATCCAGAGTCCGAGGAAATTTACACAATGCTGGAGTTAGTTTGTTCGGAAATGGAAATGATAAAAGCTGGTTATATTCTAGAGCCGGCATGTAAATATGCCAGTTTTGATCATACTGATAATGATTTGTTAAGCGACGAAATATTAGCTGAATATGGTTGAGTCAGTTCACAACAGTAATTGCGGACTTTGGGATTTGTCACTTATCATGTCATAAGAATTTTTGTCAACTACCAGGAAAAGTTCTAGTTGTTTGTTAAAACTGCAAAGTCAAACCTAGAGAAGCTACACAAAACTTCACTTCGTGCTGTATTTTGCGGACTCAGTAACAACAGGTAGTGCATTCGTTTTTCCCTGATGAATCAAAAGAAAGGTAAGGTTTGTGACTAAAAAGCTACCCACGTCCATTGTATGGCTGCTTTGTCTGGCTTACAGATTTGAACTTGCTCACATGAGAGAGCAGTCTTACATTCTGGTTGGACAGTGTACAAAGTGAATCTGCCAGGGGAAGTGATCTTGCTATTTGATAGGTGAAGAGCATGTTAGATCTGCTTGAGCTGCCTGAAGTTCACTGGTAGGATTCAAGCCAGTGAGCAAGAAACAGGATAATCTCAGCTCTTACAGAATGGACAAAGGCCTGTATCTTTTATATTTAATGTACTGCTGAGTAGCCCTTCCTTTTTAAGGGTAGCAGTTGGTTGGTATAAATGATCCTGAAGATATTTGTATTGACACACTTTGAAGAATTGAATCCATTGAGGACAACAGAGGTATAGTCTTTATCTTCAAACATTTTGCTTTGGAATTGTAACAGATTCTGAGCTGATAGTACATCAATTCATTATTAGAAGATCTTCGTACATACTTACATTGACAATATAGCAGTGGTACAATCCCTAAAGAAAAATATAGCAGTGGTGTGGGATTTTCTCAAGGTTTTGTTGGTTAACTTTGTTAGACTGGCTAAGAGAAATAGATCGCTACATATGCTAAATTTTATTTTAAGATCTGACCAGTAAAAGCTGTATGAAAAAGTATAATAAAATAATAATCGTAATGTCAAAATATACATTCTCTACACATATAAAAATCTTCTGTTCCTAAAAAGGAAATCAACAACGGAAAGAAATGGCTTTCCAGGTCCTCAAAGTGCAATTTCTCATACTAGATCTACGCTACTAGAAAACCCTTAGCAGTCGTGAGATAAACCATTTGCCTTTTTGGTATCGTTGTTGTCTTTCGTTGCCAAAAGTGGTTCAGCCTCCTTATCTGGCATCTACAAACATATCAAAAACATCAAAAGGGTGAACTGAAAAAGACAAAAAATTAATGTGTACTGCAAGGCAGTTTCATTCATAAATTATGTTTGCGCTGTGCAGAGCATGTTTCAAATCCCATCCAGAAGCTAAAATAATCCACTGCATTATGTTATTTGTAGCCCACATGATTCTCAAAATCACAAAAGCTCCAGTTTGACGTCCAATATTTGATAATTTGCACACAATTTCCTTTATATTTCTGTACCCTATTTGTTTGCATTACCTTTTTTATGCCAGGAGCTCTTTAAAATACTGATTCAGATCTGTTTGCCAATTTGATTCAGTTTGCAGTTCAAAAATTTAAAACCTTTACACCGTGGTTGATTGATCTTAGAGAGTTCAACCACTACTGTATACTACTATACCAAACTTGTATATTTAGTTTGGTGATGAAAATGAACTCCCAGCCTGGGTGCTGAATTAGCCCATGCTGGTGAGGAACGGTGACTGTGGGAGATGGCTGGGGCTAAAGGAATTTCATTCTTGACTGCTCCGACCCAGGGAGATTAGTCTTAGCTCTTGTTGTTGTAGAGGTCATTTTATTTCTACCTTTTAAAAGACACAAATGTAATCTGAACAATCAAGGGCTGTGCGTGTTGTACAGGCTCTAGTCCCTTTACTTTTCTTCTTAATATAATGATACACAGCTCTCCGGCGTGTTCGTCTGTTTGAGACAAAAAAAAAAAACTCCTGATTGCACTAGAATAGCAAGCAGAACAGTTACTGGCATGTGGTATGCATATTAATTTTATTTTCTATGTACCATAAAAACTATATCTCCATGACCAATATGTTTTTTTGGAGCAGATAAATACAATTTATAATTATATATTATACAAGGATTGGAGCAAAATCAAACCTGTGAAACTGGCAGAGCATCATTTGTTGACTTCTTCTTGCTCTCTTTCACCGAGAAGTAAGAGTACAGTGCCATCCCAAATATGGCTATCAGAATGCCCAATATGTTCCTCAGAGTGAAAGGGTCGTGCAAAAGGGTGTAGCCAAATGACAGAACCAGGCATGTCTTAAGGTGGCCAAGCACTTGGTACGTCACTGGGGACGTTGTTCCAATCACAAGAAATGTACTGAAGTTCACAGACACAGCAATCAAGCAAGATAGGACAATGAAACCCTGCATATGTTTCATGGTACACAGGATCAATTTCATTTCATTGTTTATCCAAAGTTGAGGCATACGTGAGTATTTTCCATTGACTGGAACTTTGCAACAGACAAGAACATATAACTTTATGTACATTCTAGCAATAACTGTTGAATCCATTGTCATATTTGATTTGCTCTTTACTTCTATAGGCATCGCTGAACTATTTTACAATGCCAAAAATTAACTTGCATATGAAGCACTTCACATGGTTAAAGATCTACATAGATGCTATTGCTCATGTCTTTCTTCTCTTGCATACAAGTGTGGGGTTTCTGTATGCTTACTTAATTGACAAGCATCAAATATAAATGCGTGTTTATTTGGCCTACACTAATAGTAATCCAGGATACCTAAACATTATGACTGCATTATAAACTATATTTGTAATATTTGGTTTAAGCATGTTTGTGTCTAAAAGTTTTAGAATTGGTTGATCGAGTGTCTCGTGCAGAGTATTTGTCCCTAAACAATTAGAACAAACCGTTTTCATGTATTTGGATAAAGTATAAAGAATGTACCAAAACTGGAGCAGAGTATTTGTGTGCGAAGACACTGCGGTTAGTAAGGAGTTGATCCACGAAAGGGCCAGTTGCGAACAAAATTGCGGCCTGATAAGGTGCAGATTGATACAGAAGTTGCGTTGAGGATACCTTCAACTTCTTCTGTATTGTATTCGTTAGCTTCGTTCAAAATATTTTTGGTTAAGGATATCATATGGCAATCAGTAAATAAAGCAGAAACTTATTTATTTTTGTTTTTGTAGGATTGCCAATGAAATTCATGTTAACTGATTCATAAAAGAACTCTCGACAGTAATTAGAACCTGAAGACAATATTCTCATTACTGGGTCCTTGTATGCTTCTTT
This sequence comes from Eragrostis nindensis, assembly GCA_012490785.1. Classification (NCBI taxonomy): domain Eukaryota; kingdom Viridiplantae; phylum Streptophyta; class Magnoliopsida; order Poales; family Poaceae; genus Eragrostis; species Eragrostis nindensis. Next base: position 332,559 of record JAAXCT010000258.1, on the reverse strand, counting down.
AAGATAAATTAATATGTTGATTGTGTACATTGCCATGAGAAATGCAACTAACTTTTGTATGTGTTTGCTTTGCTTTTACCCAATAATTTTGAAACTTTAATAATAACTGCAGAAGTATCAAACAAAGGATACAATTTGACCAACACATGTAGTGGCAATGGCGAGACCGGAAAGGATGGACCCAAGCAGATTTAAATTGAGATCGGTAACTGAAGCGATGCCTACTCCAAGAAGTAAGACCAGAAGAGAAAGCTTGATACTCTCACTGCACATTGTTGGATTGGTATTAGGTCAATGGAAATAGCATAGGCATGAGGATCATTTAGTCCTAGAAAACTAGAGAAATATTTAATAATCATCTGATTCAATAGTTATGTGAAAATATCTGGGATTTAATTGTTCCCGTGATTCAAAAGTAGACAATGTATTCAAAAGATTTCTGGTATGCCTGTCGTATTTAAGCATTATAGCAGCATCATTTATCATATTATTACTTTTAGCCTAAAGAGGGTATGATATTATGAGAAAATCGCAGTTAATATTTCAAACCTGAATCTTTTCTTCAGGAAAATTGTCTCCAACAGCACGGTGAAAGGTATGATCGCCAATTTTGTCATCTGCAGAACACACCGAGTTTGATGTATTTGCTCATGTTGTACAGAAAATAATACCCAGATGAAGGTTTACCTGGTAGAATCCAATGGAATTAAATCCTAAACTTAGATTGAGAAGGCCAATCGAAGTGCCATTTAGCAACCCAAAGAGTATCACTGTCTGCCCATCAATTGCCTTGGGCTCAAAGAAATGTAAGCGCTGTGCCACATGGAGGGTGCAGAAGGTCACCATCAGATGCCAGCTTGTTAATGTTGTAGCTGCAAAGGCCAGAAACAATACAATTCAACATCATTCTCTGGTAAGTATACAAATTTGGCGCATACATGGTTTGTTTTTTATTTAAGTTCTTTTTGATAGTTGGAATGACCAAAGTCTTACTAACCGAATGGAAAACCAAGCGTGCTGATGAGAGCTTTGTTGCAGATGACAATGGCAACTGAAGATGCAACGGAGAGGGCAAGTGACCCGATCACACCAAGCTGGAAACCAGCTGTCATTGTGACCAGCTGGTGTTGCTGTGCTTTGCTGAGTTCAAATTATCTGTGAACAGAGTTAGTTCAAGGTATGCATATGCTACGCACTTGATAAAAATAAAGGATGTTAAGTCCGTTCTAGGTTAAACTTATTGCTGTTTGTTACCATACAGTTTCCTTTTTGATATATAGTGTCTGTCTTGTAAGTTGCATTTGGCTACGTCTTTCTTTCATTCATTTTACTATTGGTAAACACGAAATAAATTAGTATCAATGTGCAAACTCACTTGAGCGCAGAGGGTCTCATGTTTGGTTGGGTAGGTAGTTAGCGGTTGACTAGAGAGAGCATCCTTATATTGCTGTAATATAACGTCCTAAAATGCAAAGGGTGATCAAAATAGGCAATCAAAATATTTGCTGGTCCAATTCATGGACCAGAACTGTATGAGGACGATGCTACCCACTGTTAAGGTTGTTAGATTATGAGTACGATACTGAATATTGTTACACGCCACATGGCCATCATGTAGAACTAAGCTTGTCACTTGGCAGTAACCTTACATATTATGAATATAATATACTAGCATCCACTTACACATCATTACCACGTTGGCCCATCACAAACTGGCAAATGAACCCGCCTATATATTAACTATTGGTTAGCTCAAGAGCATGACGTGCAAATTTTGGATGATTTGATATATGGTACTTTTCATTTAGCATGACAGAACATCGTACCGGACCTAACTCTCATGAGCCAGTCGCTAGTCACGATTCAGCTATTGCTTGTACTATAGTTTGTTGAGCTGGTACCTACCGCCTACTGGGCTCAGATGTATAACAAACTAAAAGGTGGTTCCAGTCGCTGTCAAAATGATTCATAGGGAGATCAAAAAAGAAACAAAACACATGGAAGGTCATATAATTGATATCCAATCCACTGCACGCCTCATGGGTTCGGTGGTCACTTTGTTTAATATGCTGCTTAAGAAGCAGCTTCGCATTGTTGGGAGCTTCAAGTGGTTGGGAAAGAAGTACGTGAGAAATTTACGATTTATGGATGGATGGGAAATTCTGATGCGTCTACTGTTTGGACACGGGCTTGCATGCCATTTTTCTCTTGCTGACATTGGATCCTTCTTCCCTTCACTGCCAACTAAAATGATGATTTGCACCTATAATACTGGAAGGAGTAATTTTATTTATTATTTTATAATATGACAGTACGAGAGACAATGCTGTTTTCATGCAATACATTCGCATTTTTACATTGAAATTCAATCGACCTAAATTAAAACTCAGGTTCATGGGTATACAGGCTGACAGGCTAGTTGCGGCAAACGTAGATAGCATTGCCGTAGAGGCGCGGGTAGACAACTCGACTCAATTATGTCATGGGAATCATCACATGTATGAACTTTAATTTTCAATAACATCCATCCACCGAGTGGTGAGTTACTAATTATCAACTGCACTAACTTGATGCCTGTAAAATGGATCATTTTAGTTCTTGCTGCTCATGCTTATCCGTGAGGTGGTTTATTGGTTTATGTGCATTTTGTTTCGACACAGCATGGGATCTCATAAGAGACATGCAGTAAGCCTACCAGACTGTGCTAAACATAAATATTGATCTGTGGAAATAAGAATTCTCTAAAAAGTATCATCGAACAGTATGAAAGAAGGTGCGCAATGATATTTCGGTGGCTTCGCATCATATTTTGATGATAAGCATTAAAGTTCTGTAGCAAACCATTGTTTCTCGGAAACTAGACAGTAAAACAAACGTTGCATTGCCGGAACAAAAACTCAAGAAATGAGCGAAAAACAAGCTATAACCCAATACAAATATAAGACAGAGTTCTGCTAATAGAAATTCCAAACTTCTTTATTAGGGAATTCGGAAGCAAGAAACATAAATATCAGGCAACACTTGATGAACGAAGCTTACTTCAGAGTTTTTAGGGCGGCCCAACTTCTTCGTCGACTCCCTGACCCTTCTTCACCAGACGCCACGAGAGAGAGAGAGAGAGCTGCTCTCCTTGGAAGAGGAAGAGAGGGAGGGAGGGAGATCAGCTTTTATGTTCAAAGTTTACAGGGGAAGGTGGAGAGGCGCGTGTGTATGGTGGGCGGTTTGGCAGGCGCTTGCTTTGATGCTGTTGAGTGGATGCTTCCGTTGATCACGAGCCTATAAGGAAGGCATCGTTCAGCATGCTGCCATGTTACTGCTACAGCACGGCAGATAAAATACGGGTGTATTGCATAGGTGCACGAGGAATTGACGAGTTCCTTGTCTGCCAATGAACTGTTCTAGTCTTCTAGAATTCTAGTCTTGGGACTCCGCCGGCGTAGAAGAAGAAAATGGTGTTTCCGACAGTGTTCGCTGGTGCCGAAAAGATGAAATGCGACATTACATGGTGTCGTAGAGGTGCAAACATGTCCAGTCCGTGTGTCCAACTTTAATGGAAATGGTGGCAAGGTCAGAAAATGTCAAGCTGTTCTCCTTTTGGACCCTGAAGAGAAATCTGTTTTAATGAACTTCGCTATAGTATTATTCAGGCATATGGTAGAAGTTACCATGAGCATTTACAGTCGATACTCTAACCGACATGGTACTTGCGTCTTGTTGCTGATGGCCATTTCTGTATAACTACTTATAGCCATGGTACGAAATAAAAAGATCACAAGGAATTTAAGGCGTTTTTTTTTCTGCGGTGACTTTTAGCCCAGTCCAGTTTTTATCTTGCGTTAGGAAAAAATGAGTTGTTTTGCGTGCTGGCCCGACGGCCATTTGTTTTGGCCATGTCCAACCATCACGCTTGGTTCCTTCAATTTGCTGGAACAAACCACCAGAGCATATTCTAGTTCCAATTACTTTACCAAGGACAGTGTGACAATGATATTTTATCTCAACCCTTTGTGCCAAATGCAGCTTTAGCACATCAAAGCCTTGATATGAGTTTGAATCTTAATCCGGCACATGTTTCCAAGTCATATTAGGCAGCACGTTTAAACAAACCCACCACTCTGTTGAATGTGACAATGTTTGCGTTCATACTAGTTTCTCGTTCAAAACCCAGAAAAGTATGTAGATGTCCTGCACTGCAACATCTATATTCGTTTCTGCGTTGCATACACAAACAGAACTTTTATGAACAAGGATTGAACACAGTTTCGTGACAGCTGAATCATAATACTCTGTTGCGGCCTAGCAGAGCTCAAAGCTAAGCAGCTGTCAACATGTAGAGGACGGAGCTAGGAGTAGAAGCTAAAAGGAACGAGCAAATCTTGCTCTAGCTTCGAATAATTGACACAAAAAAAAGAGAGAGAGAAAGTTTTGGGCGTCTTGTTTCTTTTGTCACTTGGAGCACAAGGCTGGAAGGAGGGAGGTGGTTGTAAAGCATGGGTTTTCTGGGAATGCAAGCAAAGGCAATGGCCCAACAGCTGCGCAACCGTAGAGCCAACGAGCGGCTCCATATAATGCCCCCGTTTGGTGAACCTTCGGTCTCACTCTTTTCTTCTACCTGTACCATCGACCCCACGGCCAAAACGCAGTCCATTTTTTGTTATGCAAATGGTCACCGTTTATTTCATCTGTAAGAACCAGTCATGACAGTCATTTGATTTTGTAAAAATAAAATAAAAGTTGCAATGCAGTTTCAGTGAACTGCACTCTCAGATCTCCATGTCAGAACTCAGAACACAACGTAAGGTGAGAGTAGTTAGTTTGGGCTCACCTTAGAATGTCGCAGTCGAAACCTCGCGTGGACTGACAGTAATTCCAGAAAATGCCCGTTACTTTGTGTCGACGCAAGGCTCAAAATACTACCGCCTGCTGAACTGAAGTATTGCCGTGACCATGAAGGGGTGGTTTGGACATTCGTATCATCGCAGAATCAGTTTGCATTCAGGGTCCCCTCCAACTCCAAGGCGCCGTTCTCTCCGCCCGCTGAATCAAGCTCTCGGTTTATCAGAAACTGACGTTCTCAGTTCAGCGGTTGCCTTCCAACTCTCCTTCATACCGCGCAGCGTCGTAGCCATTACACTTCTTCGCATCCGCTCCGTTCAGCTAGCTTGGTCCAGCTCGCCGGCGCTCGACATGGCCTCGATACGGCGGACCCGGAAACCGATGCGACGTCGCCGCCGCGCGCAGCTCGTCTGCCTGGTCGGTCCCCGGCGACTTTCTGCTCCCGGTCCCCGTGTCCATCCGTTGGGCCGGGTGCGGTGAAGTGAAGCGCGGTGGCCATCGATCGCTCGCTCATCGGCACGACGGCATGCACCTGACAATGATGCCGGGATGATTAGCCCGTTCCGATCGGTCTGGTCCATCGCTTGGCAGCTTTCGTCGAGAGTAATAAAAGTGGCGTCGCTGCCGCGTTACGACAGGGACACGGGAAAATGAGAGTGTTCTGAACAGCGGCGCGGATCGGTCCCTGTTGAGTGAAACAGAAAGGACGTCTGCACTCTGCAGTAGGCCCAACGATGATTTTTTTATATGTTGGGCCACTTCGTGTAAGTAAGATGGGCCTACTGCCGACGTCCGAATTTGGTTTTGGATACCACTGATTCAGTTCTGATTTCAGCTTATCACTTCACTATGATCAGTAGTGCGAAATCTCATTAACTAGTTATAAATTGAGTTGAGACGCTTAGAGCTTATCTCTACACGATTAATACAGCTGATAGGCGGTGGTAGTACACTGTCACTGATCAATAGATGCTTCCCATTTTCCCCAGCATTCTACACCGAAGTTACAGAAACTAAAAGCAAACTGAGGTGATTCTCTCTGCAGTTTGCCGATTCTTCCTAATTCACCAAGTCCATAAGGACACCTAGAGCATGCTTCCTCGCTGTGCTTGGATGATCGCCGTCCCTTCTTTCAGCCCCGGGATCTCGCAGGTCTTGCAGTAGCTCAGTTGCTCCATGTCCCACTTCGTCTTCGGCGCAATTTTCTCGTGCCGAGGGGAGTACTCCTGTCAGCTTATATTTATTTATTACACTATGTTATGAAGCTTGTAAAAGTACTGACGGAAATATTCTTTTCTTCAAAAAGAGTAACGTGTGCAGGCAGGTATAGTGATACATAATGCAGTGATAATTTTGTCAGATAGAGCACCTCCAACTTCTGGAGCAGTTCTTTTGGCGTTGGAGCCAACACGATGATATGGCGAGCAGTAGGACTGATGAACTCTTCCTCCACAGCTTTGTCGATAAAAGACAGCAAAGAGTTGTAGTATCCGTCCACATTCAACAGCCCCACCTGCAGCATCCCCATTGTAATTTTCCATTGAGCACTGTGAAAATGTCTGCGACTAGGCTGTGGTAGCACATGAAGCTTCAGCGCATGACGTGCAAGGACTTACCGGCTTGTCGTGAATGCCAAGCTGAGCCCATGCAATCACTTCAAGAAGCTCTTCAAGGGTTCCATAACCCCCTGCAAAACCAATGGAACAGTTTTTATTTTTCCTGTCAGAATTGTGAATGCTGGTTACGGAGTAATGATTTTGAGCATGCCTCAAATGCTTGGATAACTTATTTACTTATCACGTTAATATGCAGATAGTAGAATCAAAGTTTCTACCCAAATATGCTTCATGAACTGACCCAATCGGACCAGCCGGCCGGGGAGCCTGGATTTCCATAAAGTACAGCCCATGCGCACAAGGATATCCACCAACCGGAACCGGGCAAATAACCAATTTGGGAGGTCAAAGTCAAATCCATGCATGCATCTTACTTTACAACTTTCGACTCACGCTTCCACTACGCGTGCAGTATGTGACATGACAAGGCTGGGAAAGGGACAATATATAAAAAGTGACCTACATGTCGGCTCAGCTTGGTAATTAACAAGCTACCCAGATGTTAATTAAGAAGATCGATTATATTACCAGGGAGTGCTATGAAGGCATCAGATTGCCTGGCCATCTCAGCCTTCCTCTGATGCATGTCTGCCACTGGCTTCACCTCCCCAACTGTCTCGCCTGTTATCTGCACACACAAGCAACATTAACAATAGGCCAGCATGGTTCAGGAGTATTTTAGTGCATGTTCGACAATTTAGGCCTAGAGGTCACATCAAAACTAATCTTGTTATTTAGGCATTTTAAATAAGTTTAAGTACAAAACCTTTTTACAGATGTGGGCTAATTTGCGAGACGAATCTAATGAGCCTAATTAATCTATGTTTCGCTACAGTGATGCTACAGTAACCATCGTCTAATCACGGCTTAATTACCCTCGTTAGATTCGTCTCGCAAATTAGTACAAGGTTCTGCAGTTAGTTTTTTAATTAGACTTATTTAAAACGCCTAAATAACAAGATTAGTTTTGATGTGACCTTTAGGCCTAGAGAAACGAACACGCCCTTAAGCTTTTAATCAGGGCAACGGCAGGCCGGCATGGTTCAGGAGAAGTAATCATGGTCTTGTTGTGGGGGACAAAAAGGAAATGTGACGGGCGTTTCTTTTTCATTAACAAAGTCAGTATCTGCTCAAAAGGATCAAAGCCTGAAGAACAAAGGGGCAGGCACTAGAAGCAGCAGTCAGGATCAACAAGATCTCGTCTACGAGACCAAAGGAAAATAAGATTTTCACTGAACATTCCATGTGATCTTTCAGGAGCAGATAAGATTGCATGCTTCTTTCCACTAGCAAGAAAGATATATACAGAAGCTAGTTCTTCAATGGTATGTAGATACATTTGTACTTATCTAATTAGTAAGTATAGTCTATACAATACTGTACAGATAACCTAGAAAACAATTACAGATAAGTACTAGGAAAATAAACTAGCTCAAAAAAGAATCTGATCTACCATGCTTTGTCGAATTCGTGGGAATCATTGCGTTTGATTAATTAAACAATGACAGGATTTTGGGAAGTGGGGGAAAGCGTGGTTACCTCTCTAGGCATGAGGGTCTTGGGAATCACCCTGCACATATAGGGACAATGAGACGACAAAAATTATATAACATTTAGCACCTGAGGAAGCGACCAATCCAACTCTTTTTGTCATGATTTTATTAAATTTTGGGCTATTCTTTTCATGTGAAGTGCAGAAGAATGCTCATCATTATTGTTTACATACCCAATGACGTGCCTCCCTCCGTTGTAGACCGCTCGAGAGACCAGGCCCATCAGCCCTACACTTCCTCCGCCATAGACAAGATCAATGTTCCTTGCAACCTATAATGATAACTCTCATGATAAAGAATTCCGATGGAAGCTAATTAACTTGATGGACATTTGTAGTCCATTTATAGTATCTAGTAGAATGTCAGTGATATGCAGTGTCATTAGGTGAAGGAATTGAACTGAGAAAGTGAGAGATTCAGCAAATGCATGGACGCATGGAATAGTAAGATGGAACAGGAAAATTCAGGAAATGTGTGTAGAAATGAACTAACTAGTGGAGCATCAATATTATATGAGTGAGGATATGGTACCAAGGAGAATGGGTCCCTATATTTGCGAAACAAAGCATGGTAGAGACTATGAAGTTTCAGATATATATATAGAAAGATTCATGTTACTACACATTAAGTTTTGTAAACCTGCAAAAAATTTAATTTCAAATTTTTCTCTCTGGTATCATAGATATAAAAGGCAAGCAGTAGTTTCAAAGCACAAACCATCCTTCCAGTAGCTGGTGATATCTTTGGTGCATGCATATGAATGGGCAGCATATATTGCAAGCAAAACCTTATTATATATGCTGGAATATGGATTTGCTTGCTATATATGCTGCCCATTCATATGCATGCCTCATGATGTAGGAAAGCTGGCAACTCTCTTTTTGCTGTTGTGAGTATTCTTCTAAGAAGAATCACAACAGAGTTGCCACCACAAAAAGTGACAGTTAAGCTTTGAACAAAAACAAGATAAACTTTTGAAGTCATATCGAGCTGCAGAAGAATAAGAAGAAGATAAAACTTCGTGTTGACGTCTACCATGCATGTTACCATTGATCAGCAAAAGAGCCAAATATATGTTTGGACAGTAAAAAGAAACACAAAGTACCAAAGCTGCAAAACGATGCAACTGTCTAACTAGGTCACGATCAAAGGGAGAGGAAGAAGATGGACGTACCAGCTCCTTGCCAAGCTCAACGGCCGCGTCCTGGTAGCTCTTCTTCTTGCCGTGGCTGCTGCCGCAGAAGACGCATATCCTCCTGAACCGAGACGCCACAGCTGTCAGGTCCATCACCTCTGCAGCCTCTTCCTCCTTGACCTCCATGTGATGTTCACTGTCCATCTACCTCGCTTCTCTTCACCCTTTGTGTTTACACTGCGAGATGGAGGAGAGAGATCCAGCTACAACATGGCTAAGCTTTGCCTGTACTCGAGTGCACCACCACTTCTCACTTATATATACCGGTCATGGGCGGTGGGACCCACCTGAGCTCACTAATTATCTGCGGAAACATCCGGGCAGCCACAGTGTGTGATGGTGATTCGACCTAACTGATTGAATAATTTGAAAGCTGGTGATCGACGGAAATGTTTACAAGACTTCAAGCACGATTGAGATGGGGAGAAAAGAAAGGATCAAGGATTCAGTTCAGTCGATTGAGTAGTATTTGCTTAGCGAACGGCGGTGACAGTCGAGACTATGGACAGCCGTACGCGCGATCTCTACTTAACTGAATGCTAACAAACTTTATGTCGGCTATGCCCACCGGCCTGCCATCTTGCTTCATCGCTTGTTATACGTACTGGTAGCTATAGGGTTCATCAAGAAGTTAAGCTAGACAGACTTGCTTGCAAAGTAAGAGAAGCTGCAGAAGCATCAAACATGCATGTACTGGGAATCGTGCCTGCCTCAATGTCTAATGCCGCAACACACGCAGTGGATGGAAGAAGCAGATATGCAGGCACATACTCATTGCAGGTCCAGGGGCAGTTTGGGGATCCAATATGATCCATCATCACTCACAAAAAAATGCAAAAAAAAAAAAGGTAAATAATAGAACCCGTTGCAGGCAGCACTATGATTGCACCGGAGAACCGCGTGGTTTTTATTTCGACTGATGCCTGACCAACCACAGTGAGATTAGACAAGTGCCTGGAATGGTAAGAAGGGTTTATACTGAAAATAAATTAGCACTGTGGATTACGGTCCAGTGTCTGATGAACAACAGAGCCCCACGGCGTTGATATGCAGCCGTTGCAGATGGATGGAGCTAGGCCCCCGCAGTTCGCGGTGCTGATCTAGTGCCCAGTAATGAAGCAATGATGGATCAGTGGGCCATTTTCCTGGATGCAGCTGTGGCATCTATCTATACAGTACGTATACGTACTCAGCTTGAGGATCAGAACAGTATCCAGCTATATATGTTGAACCGGTCATAAAATCAAGCACACCTACGTACGTATGCGCACCTACGGGTTCAGGTACGTGCGTTCTCTGGTTGGAAACAGGACGGGTGTAAGTTTCCATTGCAGCGCTGTCTGCATTGGGATCCTGATGTAGTAAGTTTCCATGCAGGTATAAATCAGAAAAGGCATGCACTATATTACAGCAGCTGGTTGCACATGTAGTAGTAACTCTTTGTTGGAATTACTGATCGAGTTGATGATATATTGCCGCAGCTAGAGCAGTGTGGCGTCCACAAGCAACAGGCAACAGTGCTACAGACAAAGTTGTTTAACGGATTTTCTCTGCGCCTATCTTGAAGCGTCCTGGAGATTTCTGCCGGGAGCCTGGCATGGCATCCATGAATAGACTGCTGCCGGGAGCCTGGCATGGCATCCATGACTAGACTGGGGATCGGTCGGCAAGTGGCTTTTGGCATTACTCCCTCTGTTTCTTTTGAGGTGTCATTCTAGGCACGGAAATTAAGGAGGGATGAAAAAATAAAGAGCGCGCTGAAAACAATGAGCAGTGAATGAGGAGAGAGATAGAGAGGAAACTGTATTGGGAAGCGAGAATGACATTTATTTTGAAAAAACTGAATGATGCTAGAATGACACTTATTTTGAAACGGAAGGAGTAAAAAAGTTTAGGCTGCACCAGTAGTAACTCATGCAATGCTGAATCACGGCAAGGCGGCAACGGCAAGGTCATGAATGTGAGCAGTGCAAAATTCAGTGCTTGTTCCGGCGTTAAATGGCATGTGCATGGACTGGTCGATATCTGCATGTGTGGCGAATGTATTGGACACGCATGCTTGGACTGTTCACGGGCGACAAACTCGCATGGCTCGTGCTTGCTGGAGTAGTACGTGCTTAGTTTGGTTCGTGTAAGCTTTCCAAAGTACTGTATAGCAAGCAGTATTCACCTGAATGTATATGTACTGCAATATGCTTCGTTAATTGCATTGGATGCAGGATGCGCACGGTCGGTAGTAATTTCCCGACAAGTTCTCGCGGCCGACCAGACAAGCGTACTCACGCACAGCCCGTGCATAGCATCTAGGAGTACTATGCTCCTCTACCAAACGGCCAAAGACAAGAGGTCAAAATCCAACATTCAGCAATGGCTACCTCTGAAAACAGGAGGGATCCCTAACATCCATGCTTGTGCGACGCTCTCCACGGCCCCAAAATGTCTCATTTTTTTTTACTCGTCAGAAACCAAGGTGGTTCTTGGAGCAAGAACAAGGATCGAAATTTGTATTCCATGTCTTGGTCTCATAACAAGCATGTAGTACGGGCTGCTGCTGCATGCTCCTAAGTCCTACCCATCCCCCATACTCTTTCAGTCCATGTCTTGGTCTCATAACGAGCATGTAGTACAGGCTGCTGCTGCTGCATGCCCCTAAGTCTTACCCATCCCCCCATACTCTTTCAGTCTTCCTTGATCTGACTGCTGCCCGGGCATGCTCCATGCCCATCATACACAAATCGCATGTCCCCAAGGGTCTTAGTAAATTGGAATGTGTAGATATTTTAGACAGCATGACTGCCACTTCTACATGTTTTTTTTTCAGAGAACTACGGCAACTCCGTTGGAGATGCCTGAACATGTTACATAGGGTGTTACAGCCTAAAAGGGAAGAGAGAAACAATTGGGCTATGTCCAGTTATGTAGTTTGCTGCAGGGGAAGTTCGTCTCTAGAACCACCAAACATGCTAGAATTGTAGTGCTTCATTGATGTTTCTTATCATCATCCGCTCCCCTTGAACTAGCTTAATTTGCTCTGTTTCTGTTTCTGAACTGTCCATTGCACGAGAAAGGACAGGGGTCGTGGCACACTTAGACTGCTCAATCCTCAATCACAAACTGTCAATCGAATCAGGGTAACGCCCCAGTTTCAGACAAGAACAAGAAACGACAGGCACCGGGGAGGATCAGTATGAAATATACCACTTTACTTTTTTTTTGAGATAATGAAATATCAAATACCACTTTACTAGTGTGCCGGGAGTATAACGAAAGCTCAATGTGATTCTGCCTATTGGGCCTGTAACCTCTGTTGTCCGACAATTGGCCTGATTAATAGTCCGGCCCAATACTTCAACCGCCTCTCATGGTGTCCGCACAGCACAGTCGGTGCTCTTGCCCACGCCGCCGCTAAAACGAGGGAAGGCAAGGAGGAGGACGCCCAAAAATTCCAAGGTTTTTCCCCCCTCACGCGGCGCACCAAGAACACCCGGAGCAGCTCGACGTCGAGGCGGAGAAGGTACGGAATCATCGCTCTCTGTACTACTGATACGGACGGGTTAAGGGCGCGCCGTCGGGTTAGGGTTTTACTTTACCTGCGAGATTTCAGATTTGATTCGTAGCTTCCGTTGTTTATCATCCTGCGCAAATCGTCTAGATGCTAGATGCTGGCTTGATTTTTCGCTTTTGTAGTTTCTTAGCGCGCGTCAGCTTGGCTAACCCAGGTTGCCCTCTGTTTTCCCCTTTGCAGGAGGCAAGGCGATGGCGGACGAGAACGTAAGTTCCTCTCTCTCTCTGCTATTCAAAATCCAGGTTCCTTATTTGGGTGTAGTGTTACTCTCTGAGATGTAGTATATGTTATTGTGGGGAACTCGGTCCTTTATGCTAGAATAATTGAACTTAGTATTTCCCATCTTGTTTTCTTTACCCTAGAATTAGGCTAGTTAGTTCACTTAGTTGTGAGGTATAATCTTCGAAATATTTGCCTGTCTAGGCCCTGAATTGATTTATTCCAACACGACAACAAGGACATTTCAATGATTTCATGAAGCTGCTAAAGCATTCAGTCGTTAATTTCTATTTTTTGAAGCAAGTTGTATATTTCTGTGCACTCAAGTCTTTGGATCTGCCACTGTGTGCGTTAAAGAAATATTTTACAAATCTCTGTTTTCACAAGAGAGGCATATGTTTTCATTGTTTTAGCGAACAAGTGAAGCAACATTTTGTCCCTGTACTTCATACTGGCTTCTTGTAGCACTGCTAGTGAAGGACTTGAGCTATTAACTGTTATATCAGTTGACTAATCCAGTTGATAACGTGGTTTTTGAAACATGTTCTTAATCTTTTATGATCCAAAACTTTTAGTTATGATCAAGATTGCTAGTTTGACTAGCTTTTGAAGAGCCAGATGCGACAATGTGACCAAAATTTTCTATGCTTGAAACATTATCTGCGTGAGCATAGATGTTGTTAAGAGAAATCTGCTAAACATCGTTTGCTTATAATATTTGGTATGCATATATGATGTGTCTGTTGCATTTGTAACCTCTATCAGTATACTGAGACAACAATAACAACAACAACAACAACAAAGCCTTTTTAAAAACCCTTCTTTTTTAAAAAAAAAACTTTTTTTCACTCTTTTTTTCTTTTTCTCTCTCTTCTTTCTCTTTGACAATGCTAACAATTTCTTCTCTTATTATTTACAGCTGGCTGGAAAGAAAGAGGAGGAGGAATTCAGCACCGGTCCCCTGTCTGTCCTAATGATGAGTGTTAAGAACAACACACAGGTGTGAACTTTATCCTATTCCCTTGCAGTATTTTTCTAGGGGCTTATGCTTCCTATTCTGTGCGTATTTGTTCTGTGGTTTTATACATGTCTCAGCCTTTGCTGTCATTTCATCTTTCTCAGTGTCCTTCTCCCTCGAAGTCTTAAGCACTTCTTTATGATTTTCTTATGTTCAAAAGTAGCTCTTATTTGGAATCTATAGCTTTTTGGCCGGGTATTCAGTCTTTTGTTTCTATATGTATCCTTCGTCTTCGTGCTTATTGCAATCAGTTTTACAGCATATTCATGTCACAGTATTAGCTGTTTTGCTGTCATTTGTTCTTCTAAACACTTTGATGATTAGAAGAATCTCTGTCACCATTTTGATGATCTATTTCAGCATTTTGCCTGCAACGATTCAACCAAGCTAAAACTTTTATTTTCGAATGCCTTCAGGTGCTCATCAATTGCCGCAACAACAAGAAGCTACTTGGTCGTGTTCGTGCTTTTGATCGCCACTGTAACATGGTGCTTGAGAACGTGCGCGAAATGTGGACAGAGGTAACGAGCTTTGGTACCAAAATGTGATTATTCCACAACTATAGAAGGTATTCTTGGAATTCTGATTGATTGTCGCTGATTTCTTTCCAGGTCCCCAAGACTGGCAAGGGCAAGAAGAAGGCTCTTCCTGTGAACAAGGACAGGTTCATCAGCAAGATGTTCCTCAGGGGCGACTCCGTCATCATCGTGCTGAGGAACCCGAAGTGAGTGTCCGAGGAGTCACCCAGCAGTCGTCGTGCCCTTGTCCTGGGTTCCGCGAAGCCATGTCTGTGTTGAGCTCTGTAGCTTAAGTACGTTTTGGAGGATTAACTAGTAGGCTGGAACCATTTGTTATGTGTCATGGTGATGACGCATGAACGCACTCTTCATGGTTTGTTGTTAGATGGAGCATGTACCAACAGAAGTATTTGATAACGGAATGTTGATGCTTATGGTCTTGTGCTGCATTCTGTGTTGAGTACTAATCACATTCATTACTCCTAATCTGATGTACCTTCCTGATGGTCTGGTCTGTGCCTCCACTCGTCCAACGCTTCAGCAAGGGCGTGCTGCGGTTGAGATGCCGGTCGTACAGAGCTGGCTCAAGCGTGCCGTCGCCGCGGGGAGGAGGAGGCGCGAACGGCATGCCCGACTCTGCACAGGCTCGCGCGCCATGCTTTATATCCTGAGCAAGTTGAAGGGTTCCGTAGCTAAACATGAACAAGACTTCCAATTTTATTTATTTTGTTGTCGGTAGGACAAAAAGGCTAGTAAGAAAAACGAAGGGAATACTCTTACACATTAAGAAAGATTATTGGAAGAGCATCATAGATTCATAGCCTCATAGGAGTAACAAAAGTACAACGGTGAGAAAACACACACGGGACACTTTAGGCTGCTCCATCTGGACGGAGTCATGCACAGAACAATTACGTCGCTCTGCTCCTACAATGGCGGCGGCGCTGGTTCAGACGCCGGCGGGCAGCAGCACGTAAGCAGGCCGCAGCAGGAGAGGAGCCACAAGCTGCGAGCAAACATATTCACAGCCGAGTCAAACTGTAGTGACATTCACAGCCGAGTCAAACTGTAGTGACAAAACGAATGCATAATACAGCGAGGAACTTCTTACCATAGATTCAGAAGATCATCTCGCCGCGGCTGGGGAGCTGGTGGAAGCAGTGGCACCTGGGGACCAGGCGGTGTTGGCGGTGGTAGTGGTGGTGCCGGGCTGCGGCCTTCTGCCGGTGGCGGATCCATGATCATCGATGTGAAGCGATGAACTAGCCGTCAGCAGAGATAGACATGTACTAAAATATAGTGGTGTTGCAACAACTCGTGCGAAGAGATCTCTAGTACCTAACGTTCTTCAATCTGACAATGCTCGCACCTGACAGTCAGCTATGATCGTGTGAGGCAATGCCTGAACAAAATGTTCAGGCTTCTACAGGTGTGAGTTTCAGTCGCTCCGTGCGAGTGATCTGGTCGGCCCCGTCTCCACCTCGGCGACCTCTATCTGAGCCGTCCGCAGTAGATCGGAAGGACCCCCAGGGAATTCAACCTGAAGCGTTGAAGCTAATAATAACGGTCCACCCGTTCAAAAAAAAAATAATAACGGTCCAGATTAGGCGAGTCCAACGAGATGCGTCAAAAGTCCATCTTCTTCCACATCTGACAGGCCGCCGCGTACCTACTTTCGGATCTCAGCGAGGTGACCTGCGGCGCCGTCTGCCGTGCCAGTCCTCGCGGGGCAGAGGAGGAGTACGAGGATGAACTGGATTGCGCGCAAGATCCACCTCTACAATGTCAGCATCGGCCTCTACATGCTCGATTGGTGGGAGCGCTACCTCTTCAGTATCCTTCCCCAACGCATCTCTCTCTGATTCCCCACCTGATTTCTCCGTAGACTTAGCACTCGGCCTGTTCAGTCTTCCTTTACTCGTTTTATTTGAAATGAATCTGCGAGTCCTGTGTGAATAGCCTCTGGAATTATGTAATTTAGGGTCTTTCCACATGCAATTCATTATTTTTATGTAGGAGGTCCTTCGTTACTTTTTTACTGCTGCCGTTGCCAACAAGAATTATTGAGCCTCCTTTTGTGGAATTGCAAGAATTAAGGTTCACTTATACTTTGAACCGACTCTAAGATTTTGGTTTGTAGCACCAAGCAACCAAACATGCAGAGAATATATTTTAGAGGTCTTTAACCGACTCTAGTAAGATTTTGATTTCGGTTTGACACTAGGACTGTAAAAGATCCACTTTTTGAAAGATGCACAGACCTACACGAATGTTAGCAATGGGCAGCTAGGATAACAATCCTAATCATTTTTCAGTAAAAGACAGTGAATTTGCCTTGCTAATTTCGTCAAAAAAAATTCCTTGCTAATGCTCTTCTAGCTGCCATTTGGGAGGTCACTTTTGAATTTGCAATACCAAAATTATTTACATGCCAGTAACGTGCATGTGCTATACATTGGCAACTCCAACTCCACTATAAACAAATAATGCTGGAAAAAAATATATAAAGTACCCTCATCTTTTGCTCCAGAACTTATATAACAAATTTTATCAATTTCCTGAGTCCCTTACACAGGGACATGATAGAATGGAAGGTTTCTGTTCACATCAGAGACAACTTTTGGATGATGGAAACCTTTTCTGACTGCATTTTTGAATATTCAAAGATCTATTGCATCAAAATATTCAAAGATCTAAAGTTTTTCATTGCTTTTATCCTGGTGTGGTGTTACAACTCTAAATGCTCTTATGAATCTTGATGGATCAGCGTAAATTTATAACATGTTATGACTTGACTGTAATTAGATATATTGATGATGTGCCTTTTTTGGTATATCCTTCGGTATCTCCTGGGGTTCTTTCAAAGGTACAATCTTCTTGCCCTTCGCACTAAGCAATTTCCTGTTTGATGTACTATTTATCTGGCATCTAAGAATGGTACAAAAGTGATTGCTCCTTGTCATATGCTCCTTCTGAATGGTATCTGTGAAGAACTAAGATGAATAAGATATGAGATTATTTTTTGCCTTTCTTTCTTGTGATGCAATTTCATCAATATACTGAAGTAGGTGTCGGATACAAATCCAGGCACAAACTTCCACTGAGTGACACCTGCAATCGCGTTTTGTTGATCTATGCAAAATTACTGTTTGTAAATACACTCATGACTTCATCACTGCCATTAAGGACAGCACTTTTCTGCTCTATGGTTGCCATTCTATTTTTTTTTCTTTGTAAATGCAATGCTGATCTGTTGTTTTTCTGTCTTGCAGTAGCGTAAAGACACTTTTCCAAGGAGGGGACTATCTTATGCAAGGAAGCACATAGTCATGAGCGAATGCGATCTGTTTATGGGTTTCGACTTTTATGTCCGTTGTAATTTCACCTTCTTAATTAGTTGTTAACTGAGCAACCAGAGAGGAACTAATGAGACAGCTATCACCTGGCCATTTTCTGTATCTTCTCTGCAAGCTAAGTCTTTTGTACTTCTCCTGACGAAGAAAAGACTTAGATGTGTGCAAGGTTGAACTTTTGTGCTGTCCATAACTGTTGTACAGTTTGTTCATACCGTAATTCTCGTCTGCAGTATATTCCATATTTTTACAACTTGTTTCAGATTATTGGTATCCGTACCACGTATCCAGTAAAACTTAAGCACTTGTGACATTGTTGTGTCCGTCACAAATCCCTAACCTATATCAAATGCTGATGTCTATAAACCTTCAGTTGGAATTATCTTTTTCCCCCAAGTGACTGTTCAGATCGTTGGGAAAAAAAATCTAAATTCCAAACGCAGTACAAGAAACAGTGAGCAGTATCCGTTAGGCGTCAGCGGAGCAGGTTGTTGAAACGTCTTTGTCCTGCTGGATGCATGTCGAAGCAGCGATCCTTCCTGGCGTCTCCTGGCATCTTCCATACAAGCCAGCCTCTCTGACGAACGTTTAACAACTTTTGTCTTAGTTCTCACTTAACCTGTTAACCATAGGTCAAACGATCCACTATTGCAGCTGGTGCTGAAGCAAATTCGCAGCCTGAGCTGCCGCCACCTGTCATCCTAACGCTTGCAATTGCGATCCACGTCCTGTGTGCGGTGCTTATCGTTTCTTCTTCCATCACATACACAGCACGCGGGGCGTGTGTGTGTGTGCCTTCGTGACGTCGCTTTCAGTCTCGCGGGGAAGAGTAAGCAACGAAGAAGGGGGAGAGGCAGGCAGGTTCAGCCATGTTCGAGCTTGTGATATCCATCCCGGCCATCCTCCTGCTGATCATAGTGGCGCTGGGGTGCTACCTGTTCGGCCGGAACCGCGGCCGTGCTGAGGCGGCTGCGCCGCCGCCGTTCGCGCCACCAGCGCCGCCGCCAGAGCTCAAGTAGCACGGCCGTCTTCGTTTCTTGATCCGTTCTCCAGTGGGTACATATGTTGTTGTGTTGGTTCATGCTCTGCAGTTTTTCTTCTTGATTTTTGTACTTTGTTGTGCTATTTGCTCTTCTTTCTCGCACGATCTGAATGTCAGTACTCAAGTATGTAGTTGAGACAGTCCCCGAGTGTATTTCCATGTTCATGCTGGTCGTGCTCAGTAATGTTTCGCTGGTTGTTTGGTGGAGTTCACAAATGAAACTGTTTGTATTCTGCTACTGAATTGCTTTGGTGTCAGTCTCAGAAACTTGAAATGAATTCTCCCTGTCGCACGATTTCACAGCTTGAGATTCCGGGCATTTCTGGATTTTCTCCAACTATTATCATATAGGATTGGCAGGCCAGGTGAGTTCATTCTTTTGGTCGATTCCTTCGTGGTACAAGGTCCTGTTTTGCATGACTTATTTCACAAAGTTATTCACAGAAGTTATATAACATCAAATTCACAGGTGGTCCTGTAACAACTTATTAGTCAAGTTCACTCGCCCAAAAAAAAAACTTATTCGTCAGGTTGGTTATTACGACAAAGTAAAAAACAGTTTTAAAATGTGTAGTCTTTTAATAAGCAGAAGATATGCTAAGCAAGCCGTATCTGGTGAAGGAAGAGATCACACCTAAGAGACGAACAAGCATCTTGGGGTGCCATGCTAAAGAATCCGGTGTGCCTCCTTTGTTTGCTTTTGCATGTGTTGTAAACGATTCTTCGTAAACCTAGTACTAATCCCTCCCTCCCTCCCTCCCTCTCTTCCCCGACTGCCGACTGTAAATAGGCAGGAGAAACTTGGAGAATGGGAAAGAACCTGTGCTCTATTGTTGACACAAAAAAAAAAGAAGTAAAATAGCAAATGCAGTTCCTCATGGGTTAGCGGGCTGCATTCGATTAACGAGAAAGGCCCTTCGTCGTCGGAGATTGGAGCAGGCCTTAAGCCCATACAAACTCTAGTCCCGCCGCTTCGCTCGCTTAGGTTCAGGTGTTGGGCCGTAGCCCGCAGACGAATTAAGCAACAAGAGAGGTCGGTCGGTCGCTTCAGGCTTCGTTTCTTTTGGCAACTTGAGCTTTCCCGTTCTAGCGTGGTCGTCTGTCTACAGGGTTACTCCTACAAGGCTACGGACGCATTCCCTCTTTGGATCAAGTGCAGCGCGCGCGGTCCGCTTGACGTCGGTAACCAACCGCTGGTTACAGCCGAAAACCTTGAACCAATCAGCGCTCACCAACCCACCCAAGCAACTGACGAGACGAGAGATCAGGTCCTCGTTGGCCGTCGCGCGTCGTCGTAGCGCAGCCATGTGGTGGCTCGTGGCGCGACCGGGCGTCGCCAGCTACCGCAGGCCGCACCTACCGCGCGCGCCAAGGAGTACGACGTCGCCAACCAACCGTTCTTCTTCTCCATCGTCGATCGCTCGCATGTGTTTGGTGGGACGTGTGGTTGCCCCGCGTGCCACCACCCAAACGCCCCATCGATCGATCCCCGACGCCCGTGCCCGCTGCTGCATGCGCTACACACAGTACCTACCACTTCTCTGCGCCAGCGACGCCGCCACCCCTCTTGCGGTGCCGGTACGGCCGATCCGGATGGATCGAGATAGGAGGAAGGATAGTTAACGAGACTGCAACGGGAGGAGTAATGGTTCGGATGCCGCCTGCCCTGGATGCGTGGGGTGGGGTGGGATCTATGAAAGACACGTACGCAAACCGCTCGTGTATATGCAGCGTCCACACCATAAATTTTCATGCGCGGTGCACGTCGCCACCGAGGACCAGGAGCATATGTATGTTCCTGATTTTCAGCCATCCCCTTCGAGTCAGCAGGAGATCCCCTGCATGTTCATGTGCTAAACTTCCTCTCTTCTGTCTCCCGTACCAAATGGGCGCCTAGAACGCACCTGCAGCCAAACGAGTACTGCACTACTCTTTTTTTTTTTGAAGGCAAAGTACTGCACTGGCTACTGGAGTACTAGTAGTACTCCTGCTGATAAAACTCATTACAGCTTTTGGTCGGCAATGTCACCGTGCGGTAGCTTGCAGCGGAGGCTATTTCTCAGTGGGAGTTGGAAAAAGCGCGCACGCGGAAGCCAAAATTGGATGAAAAATGAACCTGGACAAATCTGTACTATCCGACCGTGGCGACGACCCCAACGAACTCGCGCGCCCCCCATATAGTCAAGGCGTTGGTGGCCGCCGCCATGAGACCATTTTAATTAGATGTGCAGCAGCGGACCAAGGCCCCGTTCGGATGAGAATAATAGGGGGTGATTATTACTGTAGATGTCACATCAATACTTCCGGCACGATTTATGTGTACTAAACAAAGTCAAATCACAAAACTAAGTCCAGGACCCCCCCTCTATTTCGCGAGACGAACGTAATGAGGGTAATTAAGCGGCGATTAGACGATGGTTACTGTAGCATCACTGTGTCAAAACATTGATTTCTTTGGCTCGTTAGATTCGTCTCGAAAAATAACGCCCGTCTGCAGAAAGGTTTTGCAATTAAATTTTATTTAGTACCCCTAAATAGTAAGATTCTTTTTTACTTTAGAGGGTAGAAGTTTAGAGGGTGAAATAGAGGGGTATCCAAACGCCCCCCAAGTAGAGAACGTCGAACTCATATGGCTGGCTGCGCGCGTGTCACCAACCCACAGGGAAACAGCTTCAGTTTTCAGAGACTCGCGTTTGTTCCAAGGAGGTGCCGGGAGGAGAGAGAAAAGGCTGAAGGCGGTGCAATACGTTGGAGCAAAGGTGCTAGCTTTAGCAAAACAGAGCACCGGGAGCTCAATTTTACACCGGGTGTTGAGAATAAAATAGTATTATCTTCAGCTTGCGTTGGCTCTCGGTCTGCTCAAATCTGAAACACCAGTCCATTGATAGAATTGTTTATTCTCAACTTGGCTTATTTTAGACGGTGCCACGGTTTCTATACACTAAAGCAGTTTTTGCTAACCAAGCTCCTATCGACGTGGCCTTAGCTCGGCACCTGCTCACGACTAAACGTTAAAGTTGCCCTTGGCTACCTACACAGTAGAGAACGTTTCAACAAGCTGCACATCTAGTAGCATAGCAACAAGCACTAGCAACAAGCACACATGGCTGATGTAAAAAAAAAAAAAAGGCACACATGGCTTAGTTGGGCGAGCCAATTAAAAAGAAGTGAAATCTCTCTCCAAATCTCTGACAATACTGATGCACTGCATATTCTACGATCAATAGTTTGGGTGAGCCAATTAAAAGAAGTGAAATTTTTCTCCAAATCTCTGACAATACTGATGCAGTGCAGGTATGCGCTGCATATTCTAAACCAATAGTTTGAACGCACATGTTTTGGTGGTGAGGGACGCAAGACTGGCCGATGAATAATAATAATCCAATGAGTAATTGGCAATCATGTTCAGGTCAAAGCTCAACACCGTCTTCTCTTTCGGCGAGTAAAGTGCAACACAAATCATACAGTTGAAACGGCATGACCGTCGCATCCTCATTCAGGCCTCATTTATTATGCAGAACACTTGTTCTGAAGAATAGTTGTATGCTCTGCGGAAAAAGACAAGAAAATGCTAAGCAAGACTCAAAAGCCCGATGCGTATCTTGCCAACAAGAAGGGGGAAAAAAAGAACGGAGAAGCATTTTTGGTTCAGAAGCCTTGGTGTTGCTGATCAACATTTTGCATTGTCAAAAGCCAACCATTTTATTTTCTGCTAGTCTGGCAACCCAAAGTTTTGATCTGGCTGCCACGGAGCACAAAACTACCTGTTCTTGAACAATACTGTTGCAAAACCACAGATTTTGCTTTTTAGAGTTCACGCTCTCATACTCGTCAGGGGGGTCCACTCGTCAGCTTAAGAGAACAAGATCCCTAAAGTGTGTATTATTACTCGATAAAATCGATGCAAAATCTGTAGTTTGTGAAATAGTATCTTAAATTTGTTCTTGTGCTATAATTTTGTAAAATTTACTTATTGCAATAATTCTGAAAACTATAGGAGTTCTATTCCAAGAAAAAAATGGAATACGAGTAACATTTTCCACGAAATCGGGAATCATGTAAAGCATGACTGAACCAAGAGCGCACGAACTTGCTATGTACTTAACACGCAATTAAGAGTACGAGTCCACTTTGCATTTTTTTTTTTTTTGCGGGACACTTTGCATTTTCTTGGTTTGGCTCTCACTTAGAATTTATGGGTTTACTTCTCGACAGCTCGGATGATCAGCTTGTAGCACAGGATATCTAGCCAAAATGAAAAAAAAATATATATATCGTCGGCTCTGCTTTCTTATGTACGCTTCCACAATGCAGTCAACAAGCAGCGCAAGGAACAAGGAATATGCAGTCATCGGACCCCCTGCACGACCAAAACTAAAAAGGGTCGACGTGCCAGTATGTGCGCATCTGACTGACTCGAGCCGGAAATGCAGTGCTCTGTGGTGAGTGATGACTCACTTGACCATTCAAAGTCTAGTCGATATTAGTCTACCCGATGATGTCTCTTTCAAAAGAAAAAGATATATATTTTTCATACTGGATTGTTCTTTATCAAGTGGAGGTAATTCCCTCAAAAAGAAAAGGCGTATGCACCAGTATAATCCAGGTAATTTCTGGCGCCATGGTGTGCATGCAGATGACCAACCCGCACGAGACCAGGATGAGTCCAAATCCCCCGGTCCCCTTCGTCTCTCTCTCGTCCGTGTGAAGCTGTCGGTATCGGGGCTCATGACGCCGAGTCGCCGAGACCAGTGATGACCACCAATGGATAGACACCCTTCACCATAGCCTTGCCTGGCTGCCTGCCGTGGAACACGAGAGTGATCGAAGGCATCCATCTGGAGTATGTATCTGTCATCTGGAGGAATGCCTGGCTCGATTTGGACCATCCCGAGATGGCCGACCACGGAGTTTCTCCAGAATTGTACGCGTAGCTGGTCAGTAGTGTCTCTCAGCGCGCGATCCGCAAGAATCTCGACTGCAATTTCTACTTAGTGCAGTCGTAACACTGAACCTCTTCGCAGTTACTCTGTAACCTCGTGTGTCTTACAGGTTAGTCATTCAGAGTCATTAGTCCAGTCTCTAGCGCGTGTTGCTCACTTGAAGGGTCGACAGCACCAGAGACCGCAAGATTCTCTGAAGATTACGCAGAATTTCCTACTGGCCTGCTCGGTCAGGTCAAGTAAATAAAAACCACACGGCAGGATTGCGCTAATATGGCCAGACCGAAAGTTCGCACCAGCATTAGCCATGCATTTGGACCTGAATCCCAACGTCATTTCCGTGAAGGACGCAGCAGTGTGGTGCGCGGCTGAGGACGGACGGAGAAACGAACAAAAGCCGGCCGGTTCCCTTTCGTCGAGAAGGAGGAAGAAAAGTTGCATGTGTTTTTCTTTTACGAGAAATGGAAGGTGCTATGCTTTTGCATTAAGGAGGAGTAGAATAAAGTCTTTACAGGTTCAGCATGTTAACTCGCTGAGAAAGAAAATTGCATAGTTCAGCATGCATGTTATTAGCACGTCTTCGGAGCTTCCACGGGGCACCCTCGTCCAGTTCCCCGTCGTCTCGAGACGCAACAGCGGCCGCGGTATGGCAGCGAGGCATTTTCCAACATTTTTCAAGAATGGCAACATATAGCCCGCACATATCGAAGCACAAATGCAAAGCTCGTGCCTTGCTTGCTTATCCTATATATGGCCAAATTCTTCGATACTCGGTACATTTGCAGACCATGTGATTTGGTCAAATTTGTCGCCATCAGATCTGAAATCCCATCACCAACCTCTATTGGATCCTGAGCATGAGCGTTTGACTATTACATATGTGGATCTGGTTAAATGCGAAGGCAAGTTGAGGAGCTCTGGAATCTGGATGTATATAATTTCTAGTAGTAGATGATAATAAAGTACACTTTCAGATTAACGAAGTACCAGGTCCTACATAAACGTTTCCCAGAAAATTAAAGAAGCTCCCGATGCAGTGAGCACATGTATGTACTGATCTATACCGAAAGAGCAAAACGTGAGTCGGGTAACAGGTTCTGACGGGTGGTTGACCAAGGTTTACATTATGACTATCGTTACAACGGACCACTGTTCCAACACGTGAAACTGTGCTATTCTTTTGCAACAGGACAATAGTTAATCTTCAACTTGCACTGTGCGCAGCAGATCCGACATTGTGGTCGATTTCTTTCTCTTTTTTTTTGCGATTATGACAAGTGGCCCTGTATTTTTGTAGCATTGTCTTATTTTTACAAGGTGTATGCATGCAGCCGCACAGTTACAGTATAGTATATCGCTGCAACAGTACGATTCGCACGTTACTTGATAGAGATAGCAGCCGTTTGGCATCGATTAGGTAGCAGTTTCAGCACAACTTTTAGCAACTAGGGGCCAGAGTAAGTACGCGATGCATGATTAAGACATGTCCCGTGCCGTCGTATTATATTACAATAATTAAGGTGAGAGCAAGCAGAGAAGTAGACATGTCCCGTGCCGTCGTATGCGTAACGTGCTTGAGTTTTCGAACTTCGATGCTTGATGAGCTTTTACGAGTTTCAGATAGACTCCGCTCTTAAAAGATCCGGATTTGGGACATATGCTTTCGTTTAACGCATGGTTTGCAGAGTCCGGAACTAGTAAGTACGAGACGATTGGGAGAAGCTGGCAAACCTCGTTCGATCGATGACTGACTGCATCGTTGTGGCAAAATTAAGCAACCGTGAACACGACGACTACACAAAGTAGAAAAATGTAACGGCAGCCTTTGATCTGATGAACTCTGAATCGCGCAAGAGCGTTAGTACCAAGTACCAGCCGCAAACAATTTTGAGCAGGAATCCTGGAAACTGCCAAAAAAGAAAAAAAGGCGCCATCCACGGCCGCCGCGGACGGCGTGCGCCCTCCTCGCCGTGGCTGCCCGGCGTACCAGTGCTCCTCCCTCGCCTCTGCCCGCGGCCCCGCACCAAACCCCCCCCCCCCCCCCCCCCCCCCCCCCCCCCCCCCCCCCCCCCCCCCCCCGGTCCGCCAGCGCGGCGCGCACCAACCAGTACACCGCGGCCAGAGCGCCCTCCCCGCCGAGCAGGCAACTGCCGCGAGGCCGCCACGGCCACACCAATCCGGCGGTCAACTCCCTCTTCGTCCACACCAACCCCGCTCCCACACCCTGACACCCACCCGGCGCGATCTATTTAAACTCCTCCCCCCGCCCCCATTCACCTCCAGGAAGAGCCTCTGCTGCATCCTCCTCTGCTCGCACTCCTCGAGCTCTTCTCCACTCCACGTCTCCTCCTCCTCCTCCTCCAGACGCCGACCGACCACCGCTTCCACGCTCCAAACGCAGCCACAAACTCCCTACTAGCTAGCTTGTCATCACTCGCACCCACGTTCCGATGGAGTGTCAGAACAACGGACACGCCGCCGCCAACGGCAACGGCGTCTGCCTGGCTGCGCCGCGGGCCGCCGCCGACCCCCTGAACTGGGGCAAGGCGGCGGAGGACATCTCCGGTAGCCACCTGGAAGCCGTGAAGCGGATGGTGGAGGAGTACCGCGCGCCGCTGGTGAAGATCGAGGGCGCCAGCCTGACCGTCGCCCAGGTCGCCGCCGTGGCGGCCGCCGGCGACGCCAGGGTGGAGCTCGACGAGTCCGCCCGCGGCCGCGTCAAGGCCAGCAGCGACTGGGTCATGAACAGCATGATGAACGGCACCGACAGCTACGGTGTCACCACCGGCTTCGGCGCCACCTCCCACCGCCGCACCAAGGAGGGCGGCGCGCTCCAGAGGGAGCTCATTCGGTGAGTACCGACACGTTTACACACTAGCACCAACAAAAAAACGTGGCTCAAAGTACAGCAGCAGAGATTAGCCGTTTCTGTATTATTACTTAACCGTTTCGCACGTTTCTCTACAAAAAAAATTCAGGTTCCTCAACGCTGGCGCGTTCGGCACCGGCGAGGACGGCCACGTGCTCCCGGCGCCGGCCACGCGCGCCGCGATGCTGGTCCGCATCAACACGCTGCTGCAGGGCTACTCGGGCATCCGGTTCGAGATCCTCGAGACGATCGCGCAGCTGCTCAACGCCAACGTGACGCCCTGCCTGCCGCTGCGGGGCACCATCACCGCGTCGGGCGACCTGGTCCCGCTCTCCTACATCGCGGGGCTCGTCACCGGCCGGCCCAACGCCGCGGCGGTGACGCCCGACGGTAGGAAGGTCGGCGCGGCCGAGGCGTTCAAGGTCGCCGGCATCCAGCGCGGCTTCTTCGAGCTGCAGCCCAAGGAGGGGCTCGCCATGGTGAACGGCACGGCCGTGGGCTCCGGGCTCGCGTCGATCGTGCTGTTCGAGGCCAACGTCCTCGCGGTCCTCTCCGAGGTCCTCTCCGCCGTGTTCTGCGAGGTCATGAACGGCAAGCCCGAGTACACCGACCACCTCACCCACAAGCTGAAGCACCACCCGGGCCAGATCGAGGCCGCCGCCATCATGGAGCACATCCTGGACGGCAGCTCCTACATGATGCTCGCCAAGAAGCTCGGGGAGCTCGACCCGCTGATGAAGCCCAAGCAGGACAGGTACGCGCTCCGCACGTCGCCGCAGTGGCTCGGCCCCCAGATCGAGGTCATCCGCGCCGCCACCAAGTCCATCGAGCGCGAGATCAACTCCGTCAACGACAACCCGCTCATCGACGTCTCCCGCGGCAAGGCGCTGCACGGCGGCAACTTCCAGGGCACGCCCATCGGCGTGTCCATGGACAACACCCGCCTCGCCATCGCGGCCATCGGCAAGCTCATGTTCGCGCAGTTCTCCGAGCTCGTCAACGACTTCTACAACAACGGCCTGCCCTCCAACCTCTCCGGCGGGCGCAACCCCAGCTTGGACTACGGCTTCAAGGGCGCCGAGATCGCCATGGCCTCGTACTGCTCCGAGCTCCAGTTCCTGGGCAACCCGGTGACCAACCACGTCCAGAGCGCGGAGCAGCACAACCAGGACGTGAACTCCCTCGGCCTCATCTCGTCCAGGAAGACGGCCGAAGCCGTCGACATACTGAAGCTCATGTCCTCCACGTTCCTGATCGCGCTGTGCCAGGCCGTGGACCTGCGCCACCTCGAGGAGAACCTCAAGAGCGCCGTCAAGAGCTGCGTGACGCAGGTGGCGAGGAAGACGCTGAGCACCGGCGCCACCGGCGACCTCCACAGCGCCCGCTTCTGCGAGAAGGACCTGCTCCAGGCCATCGACCGCGAGGCGGTGTTCGCGTACGCCGACGACCCCTGCAGCGCCAGCTACCCGCTGATGCAGAAGATGCGGTCCGTGCTCGTCGAGCACGCCCTGGCCAACGGCGACGCCGAGCGCAACGTCGAGACCTCCGTGTTCGCCAAGGTCGCCACGTTCGAGGAGGAGATCCGCGCCGCGCTGCCCAGGGCTGTGGACGGCGCCCGGGCGGCCGTGGAGAACGGCACCGCCGCGATCCCCAACAGGATCGCCGAGTGCCGGTCGTACCCGCTCTACAGGTTCGTGCGCGAGGAGCTCGGCACGGAGTACTTGACCGGGGAGAAGACGAGGTCGCCCGGGGAGGAGGTTGACAAGGTGTTTGTCGCCATGAACGCGGGAAAGCACATCGATGCCGTGCTCGAGTGCCTCAAGGAGTGGAACGGTGAGCCCCTGCCTATCTGCTGAACAGAGGAGGATCCAGGCACCAAGGAGACGAAGCGAAGACAGTACACAGATAGGAAGATTCAGAATTCAGACTCAGGAAAAGTGAACGTGTCCAGATGTGTTTAGTCAATAATACTTTTTTCAAAGTTGGTTGCAAAGTTCTTTTAGGGCTCCTATATCATTGCCAAAGTTTTGCGATTTGCATGGCTTGGTAGTGGGATGGCAGGCAGAGGTTATGTGAATGTAAGCACAGTGTGATAGTATGATTTTTCATGGCAATGCTCAGGTTTTTGAAAGGACATACAGTGCAAATAAGAAAAATTACAAATGTGAAAATCATGCTATGTTCGAAAACCAAGGTACAGATGCACAAACAATCTTATCTTAAATGATAAATTTCGTCAAGCGGCCTCTGTTTTTTCCTAGCTCCACCGACATGATACGGACAGTGAGTGCATTGGATTCGAGATGTAAAATCACCTTCACGCTCTCAAATCAAATCCTTCTTATTTGTACCAAACTTTCCCCAGACCACATACCCCGTGCATCGAAGTCGGTTAACACCGGTCACCAGTGGAAACAAAAAGGCATGCGAAAAGTGCTGATAAATGAACACAACTTACAAAAGCACCATGACTATGGCGTGGAAGATGCCCACACGTGAACTCGGAGTCATGCCATGCCCAGGAAGCACTCTCCACTTCTGCAGATAAACTCTCCACGACTTTACGCGTGCGCGGGAGGCAGATAGATTTTAGGTGTTCAATCTGGATTGTGTGCCGTTCCTTGAAATTGCTGATGCATGACGCACATACATTTTCGTTGGTTGGTTGGTGAGGCTTCCTTTTTCATTTCTATTATCTACAAACAGCTGTGCGCATAGGTGTCGCCGTAGTTCCGTGCACTGCTCGATTGCTCGTATGTTGCCGTTTCCAGAGGGACCGGTCTCGGACTTGGTATTTGGCATCGACAAATACAGTAGAAAGTCGTGTTCACAAACAATTCCAGTAAACAGTTGGTTGTCGTCATCTGATGGGGCACCTGCAGCGCAGGGTTCGGCCACCACCGCCACTGATATGTTTGACGCCGAGATTTGTTTGGCACCTAACGGCCACGTCCCGTGAGGCGCGCGAACCGTGGCAAGTGAATCGGCGCTGCACATCGCGTTTCGGCATGGCCGCATCACACACAGCCGCCCCGCTCGGCGTCCGCAGTGTGTAGAGCACGGCCCGCCCAACCGCCGCCGCCGCGCAGGCCTGCCTGAATACCGCGGTCCTGTAACTGATACTGGGTTGGGCTTGTCCAAATAGAACACTGCCCCAGTACTAGATGCAACCCACTAGCATAAAAAGCAGCCTGTCCAACAATATAATCAGCCCAATCAAGAAAATGTAATCAGACTAGTACAATCACCTGATGTTGATCCGTTGTGGTTGGGCTGGGCTTTCATTTCAAGCAAAAAGGAGGAGAAGAAAGTTTCCCTCGGACCAAGCCCTCACACGAGACGGGCCTACCAACTATCGTTTCACCTAGGCCTAGTTTCACCCATGCCGACCAAAAGAATCAGCAAGTGACTACCCTAGTCCGAAAATTCGCTCCTGCTTAGATTCGAACTTGTGATGCTACCAAGACACCTTAAGCGCTACTCGGGGCCGCTAGACTACAAACTCATTCACATGTTACATTAATATAGATACTCGAAAATCATCGAATCATTTGGGACTTATTTGAGTAATCTAGGCATGCATTTCATATGTCATAATTATCATAAATCAAAGTAAATAAATTTCTAATACTTAGTTGAGACAAATCAAGCATTCTTGAGGAAAAAATGGCTTACACCTAACGCGTCGGCAATTGGCATTGCAACATAATAAGTAGTAACACACATAGTAGGAAAATTGACAAGTGTAACCCATCTATGGTAAAGTGCTCATGGATACATGAAAATATCTCAAGAATGAGATGGAGTTTACTGACTTTTACCTCCATAAATGAAACGGTCCTTTTAAAGGCAGAGGCAACCAAGGGACATTCACCCTCCTCATGTTTGAACACAGTCTTTCGTCTATCATGCTCGCTTTCCTTTTCCTTTTTCTTTCTCCAATCTTCTCTCTCTCTCTCTCTCTCTCTCCCCCTCTCCCTCCAGGGCTCTCATAGACTATCTATTGTTGTGCTACACCTTAGCCTAGTTACCATTTATTACTCGGATACTACAGACTTATAAATTGCCTTTTTATTATCACCAACAACACAAAAAAAAAGTCATGACAACTTATGCAACGTAGAGAAAAAAGGGATTGTGATATATGAGGGTACCAACTACCAAGTTATCTCACTCTTTACGCATTGGAGGTCCACTAACTCTACGTCGCAAGACCATGTCGTCACGAGAAAAAATGATAAAACATTTGAACAAACGTTGTTGTTATTAGTCAATAATAAAATTTCCTATAGATGGATATATGAAAACCTCTTTAAAGTGTGTATGTGAGTTTTGGTAAATTTTTCAACACATAGATCACTAATTAGTATAGAAAATCCCTTCAAATATAATATTGTGTGAAGAACAGGGTGTGAACAAGGGTAGTAACAGTTTGTATAGCATCACGCGTACGTAGAACATCACCAATACTAGCACCTCAACATGTTAGATTATGCTTGCCATATTATCACCTAGATACATAAAATTGAAAACTTTGAACTCTGTTACACTTAGAACCATCTATATCCATATCAAATCTTAAGGCTCATTTCGACTATGTTCAAACTTTGTTCAATTTTTTTATTAAGGCGTGGGATATCACTTTGTTCAAATTGGATGGTTTAAAACCTAGAAGATATAATAGGCTCAGGGCTTATTAGTAACTGGCCCATTAGCGATCGCCTCCTCTAAGCCCATTCGAGCTTTCTATGGTTGGATGTGATTCAGGTCCTTCACTACATCTCTATACTAATTATTGGCTATCATTACCCCCTCAAAAAAAAATTATTGGCTATCATTAATCATTTCTCACGTTCTTGCGACTTGTTAAGACACTTCAGCTGTAGGTGCATAAAATTTTCCAATTTCAAAGGAGAAAATTGTTGACATTAAACTAGCACCAACAAGCAACAACCAATATAGCAAATTTGTTCTGCCTGCCAAAGTGCCAACACGTGAACATCCAAATACTACTCTGCGATACATCTGCATCACCTAGCAAGCAAGCGGCCGGTCGGTCACCTCACAACTTGAACCGCAGCTTAATTCTGATATTTCAAACATTCAATTAATGTGATCGTCGATTCACGACTGATCTATATGATGGAGTATCTCCAAACATCTTCGCAAAAAAAAAAAAAGAGTATCTCCAAACAGCTGCCGAATAATTAGTTGCGTTTTCGGGCCATTAAACTTGGGCAAGCACCGTTGCCGGATCATTAGGGACGGCGTCGTGACGTTATGTGCACGCAAAAAACCACGGAATAAAGCGCATTATTGAGCCCCCAACAACCTTGGTTTGCAACAGTCGAGGGAGGGAGCAACAACCCTCGTTTCTCCCTTTCAGGGTTGGTGAGGTCGATCGGCTCGGACCCCGCTTCTTCGATCCGTCGACGGAGAGAGGGATGGATGAGGATGAGCATGAGCATGAGCTGGCTTTGCTGCTACGCGACCGCAGCGGAAACGGATAGCGTTCGCGGCAGCGCCAGGACACCCAACCGTTAGTTGCTCCGAGCTGGAGGAGTGATCCAGTGGTGGCGCTGCACGTACGCGTGCGCGCCGTTGGCTGACGAGATCGAAATTCAACGCTCCCGTTCCGTTCGGCCACCGTAGAAAGACGGCGTCACAACTCGCAGATGGTTTCCTGTGGTAGGGATAGCTGATTCTTTTATGTGACACTTTGGTGGCGTTGTTTAAGAGAATGGAGGAGGGTTGGTAAGAGTACCTGTAATAAATCAGTAAATGTGACTACTCATGCCATGTTCAAAATGCAGGGCGTGCAGAAATCCCACGAGAAAAGAAGAGCTTTTTATCTCCGAAAAATGAAGACTTATGCCACGCTCAGTTATAAAAAAGAATCAGATGTCCGAGGATTCATCAGTCTGTTCAATGAATTCCACCACGGGTGAAGACAAATGGCATCTTCTTTGAGCTCGTCTTCTTTTTGTGTAGTTGGACCTCCACTCCCAACCCGTTGTCCTCCAACTCGAACCAGGGGGCAACGCACACTGAATGTCATGAGCTCAACAATGTCGACATACACGACAAACACCTGCACGCACATATACTTCCCTCGTTTGATTGTTTTTCAGGAGGAAAAGTGAAAACCAGAAGAAATGATCTCACTTTCATTCTCCAATTCCAACGAAGAGCCAACGCACACTGAATCTCTCGTCAGGTCTGTCGTAACCCATATTTTCAGATATTCCCGAAGACTTAGTTTGGTATTTTCTGAAGACTTGTCTCGCACGAAAGGGAACTTGTAGATAGACTCCGAATCTGTTACTACAGATCGGAAGTCTTGTAGAACAAGGCAAGGACTCCTAGAGACGGTAACAAGGATTATAAATATACATGTAACCCTCCGATGAGAGGACATCGCATTGTAGATCATACACACCACCATATTCAACACGATATACACTGGACGTAGGGTTATTATCCTCCGGGAGGCCCGAACCAGTATAAAAACTCTCTGTGTGCCCTAGATCGATACCTCGATTGATCGTTGTTCCCCGAACCAAATATTTGCCGTTCTCTCGATTGTTCGAGCGACGACAGAGGCGCGCCAGGTAGGGGGGCAGCGCTGAGGATCCATCTAGAGCTTCAGATGGCATTGGCGGACAAGATGAAGTTCCCGGCGGGCGCCGAATTCAAGTTCGGGTCTTTCACGTTCGTCGCGGACAAGGAAGGAAATCTCCAGGAAAAGACGTCGTCGGTGGCGCAGGAGGCGTCC
The DNA here is from genome assembly GCA_012490785.1 of Eragrostis nindensis. Classification (NCBI taxonomy): domain Eukaryota; kingdom Viridiplantae; phylum Streptophyta; class Magnoliopsida; order Poales; family Poaceae; genus Eragrostis; species Eragrostis nindensis. The sequence continues at coordinate 299,057 of JAAXCT010000258.1, read as the reverse complement.
CCGGCGGCCATGAAAGCTCCGTCCTCGTACGGATCTGCTGAAAAGAGCTCGTCGGCGGCGCCACGCGTGTCGCCGGCGGCCCTATGTACTACACTCGGACTGCGAAATCCCGCGGACGAGTTCCAGATCGCTTCGCGGGTATCGGGCTCTCCGTTTGGAACCCGCCTAGAAGACAGATCCACCTTGGATCCGCCACCTAGCTCTGCCCTAGAAGCGAGAATGCAAAAGATCGCTCTCGACATCACCGAGGGGCGGTATTTTCCTGGATTCGGGCTCGGTTATCCTGATTACGAGTCCGACTTCAGTGACAATGACTGCCCTGAGATCGGAGATCCAAACCAGGGTCACAACCCGGCCAGAGAAGTCTTCATGGCGGGACGTGACGATGAGGCATCTAGCGATTTGCGCACCATTGGCTCGATCAGATCTCGATCGGTTGCGCCATCCAATGTGACGCCAAGAAATCTCAACCCCGACTTCGACGCCGTCCGGTTCCAAACCGCGTTGGATTCCCTCGCGCGTATGGCCCCTGACGGAACACCACTGGCTCCGATGGTACAACAAGTCGTGGAACTTGCCGGCCGCGTGATCCCACTGCAAGATCAGGAGGTTGCTGCGCCGGCCAGGACTCCAGTACACAGACGCCTGGGGGCTACTCACGATCAGAGGGCCGATTCATCCTCGCACGGATCATCTTCCGATCACCCCAATCGACATCGGCGTAATCTGGAGCCTTCGGATGCAAGACATCAGATAAACCAGCGGAGGAACCAAACTGGCAATCCCCCAGGGGGGGAACCAGACCAACGAATTCCAGGCGCTCCAGCCCGTAGAGGGACGCGCCCAGAGACGGCTCCTAAGCCGCCCCCGTATAGGGCTCTGGGTAGCTATCTCCGGACTGTTGAGTGGCCAGCCAAGTTTAAGGTGGGGTCTATCGACAAGTACGACGGCACCATCAACCCAGAAGAGTTCTTGTCAATATACTCCACAACGATAGATGCCGCAGGAGGAGATGAAAGAATCAAGTGCGCCTATCTACCCACCGTCCTGACCGGAGCAGCGCGGTCCTGGTTGCTAAACCTCCCGGCATATCACTTCGACTCCTGGGCAGAACTGTGCGAGGTCTTCAAGGGAAATTTCCTTGGATCGTACAATCGCAACGCGACACCAGAGCAGCTTCGAGGTGTTAAACAGAAGGCTGATGAGAATCTTCGAGACTACATCAAGCGCTTCTGCCTAATGCAGAATACAATCGCAGATATATCCGATATCGAAGTAATCCTCGCCTTCCAAGAAGGGTGTATGGATGTGAAGATGGTGGAAACCATAGCGGAGAACGAGCCGAAGACTACTGCAGAACTGTTCCGACTGGCAGAAATCTGCGCCAAGGCTGCCGATGCTCGTGCTCGCCTCTCTGATGGCCGGGGCAAGGCTCCGAAGAAGAAGTCAGAAGACAGGGAGGTGAACGCGGTCGATCGGTCGGGATCGGATCGTAATCACTTCCGTAAGAAGCGAGGTCGTCCCGAAGGCGTGGCTAAGTGGTGTCCGATTCATCGCTCCCCAAACCACGAACTAGAAGAATGCTTCGATTACCTCAAGCTCGAAAAGAAACGTCTAGAAGAGGGCAAGACCTCACGGACAACCAGAGAAGAGGATCGGGGCCGCGAAAGCCAAGATCGAGAACACCGAGATCGGGAGCACCGAGATCGGGAGAATCAGGATCGTGGGCGCCGTGATCGAGAATACAGAGATCGGGAGACCAGGGAGCGTGATGACCGAGATGAACGCCCACGTTACAGAAGTCGCAGAGATCATGACGATGACGAGGAAGAGAGGTACCCGGAGATCAACATGATCTTCGGAGGGAGCTCTGCTCTGTCGTCTAAAAGCCAATACAAGAAGCTGCAGAGAGAGGTAGCTATGGCGGAACCCTGTTCAAGAAGACTGGAGTGGTCGGATACCCCGATCGCGTTCAATGCCGATGACCACCCGAAGACTCTGCTGAGCAACCCAGAGTTGCCTTTCGTCGCCAAGGTCATTATCCACAGGAATAAGGTCGCGAAGACGTTGATCGACAACGGAAGCGGTCTCAACCTGTTGATGAAGAAGACGTACGATCAGATGGGCCTGCCGATCACCGCTCTCCGACCAGTTGAGGAATCATTCCATGGCATCTTGCCTGGGGTGTCTTCGCGTCCTCTTGGGAAGATAGAGTTAGCAGTGACAGTGGGCCCGAGAGAAAATAGAAGAACTGAAGTTCTGACGTTCGAGGTGGCTGACTTCGAATCTGCCTACAACTGCATCCTGGGAAGGCCGTTCCTGTTCAGGTTCATGGCGGCTGCGCACTTCGCCTACGCCATGCTCAAGATCCCAGGACCTGCGGGTATTATCACACTGTGCGCTGATCAAGACCAGGCCGTGAGATGCGACGTTAACGCGCTAATCATAGCTGGCCACTTCGATTCGAAAGATCAAGACTCGCAACGCCAGGCGAAAAACCCGCGGGAGGATCAAAGGCAGATAGCGGCAGCTGCTGACACGAAGGCTTCAGATGTGGCATCTCCGTCGACAGCGGTCGCCCAAGCGCCAGCAAAGACTGTCAACGAGCCAAGCACGAAGGAAGACGAGCCTGCTAAAAAGGGCAGCAAGCCAATCGGCCTCAGTTTCATCGACCCCGGCAAGAAGACCAAAGTCGGGGACAACCTCGACCCTAAATAGGAAGACGCGCTCGTAGCCTTCCTCCGGGAGAATATCGATGTGTTTGCATGGCAGCCATCTGATATGCCCGGGATCCCCAGGGAGGTGATCGAGCACAAATTGGGGATCGACCCGGCTTTCAAGCCGATCAAGCAAAAGCAGCGAAGGTACACGCCGGACAAACGCGACGCCATACATGAGGAGGTCACTAGGCTTCTCAAAGCCGGGTTCATTAGAACGGTAGACTATCCTGAATGGCTAGCAAATCCTGTACTAGTTCCTAAGCCAGACAAGTCCTGGCGCATGTGCGTCGATTATACTAGTTTGAATAAAGCTTGTCCTAAAGACGAGTACCCTCTTCCGAGGATAGATCAGATCGTAGACTCTACATCCACTAGTGAGTTATTAAGTTTTCTTGATGCTTATTCTGGATATCTCCAAATTAGCCTCAATGTCGATGATCAAGAAAGGATGGCCTTCATCACGCCGTTCGGAATATTCTGTTACATCACAATCGGGCTGAAGAATGCGGGGTGTACTTATCAGAAGTGTGTCAACATAGTCTTCGAGGATCAGATTGGAAAGAACGTCGAAGCTTACATTGACGACATCGTTGTCAAGACCAAGAAGTCCGATGATCTCCTGGCCGACCTGAAGCAAACCTTCGACAATCTGAGAAAGTACAAGATGAAGCTCAACCCTGCCAAGTGTGTCTTCGGGGTGAAGTCTGGAAAGCTACTGGGATACATGATTTCCGAGCGAGGGATTGATGCCAACCCAGTAAAAGTTGCGGCTCTTGAAAAGCTGAAGCCTCCGAAGACCAGGCGAGAAGTCCAGAAGCTAGCAGGTATGATGGCGGCCTTGAACCGGTTCATCTCGAGATCGGGAGAACGAGGTATGCCATTCTACAAGTTATTACGCAATCAAGACGGTTCTCAGTGGGATGACCAGGCAGAAGAGGCATTCAAGGAGCTCAAAGCTTACCTCAAAAATATGCCCACCCTCAAACCCCCATAGCCCAATGAGGAACTGCTACTGTATGTTGCTGCCACAGGTTCAGTTGTCAGTGCTGCGCTGACAGTTGAACGGGAAACAGACACCGGGCCCAAACAGTTTGCTGTTTATTTCGTCAGCGAGATATTGAAAGATGCCCAGACGCGTTACCCGATGGTGCAGAAGCTATTGTACGCAGTGTTGATGACGTCCAGAAAGCTGAAGCATTACTTCCTAGCTCATCCAATCAAGGTGGTCTCGGATAGACCGCTCCAGACTGTTTTGCATTGCAAGGATGCCATCGGCAGAATTGCTCAGTGGTCTGTAGAGCTTGGTCAATACCAGATCGAATAAGTCCCTCGAACAGCCATCAAAGGACAAGCTCTGGCGGATTTTATAGCAGAGTGGACCGATGATGCTGATGATGACAAAAAAGATCCAGATCACTGGGTCATGTATTTTGATGGTTCCTTCACGTTGAAAGGTGCCGGTTCTGGAGTTGTCTTCATATCTCCGGCAGGAAAAATATTGAAGTACGCCATTCAGTTGCTCTTCCAAGCTACGAACAATGTTGCAGAATACGAGGGCCTCGTGACAGGTCTCCGCATTGCCAAATCTCTCGGTATCAGCTGACTGCTCGTGAAAGGGGATTCACTGTTAGTCGCCCGGCAGGTACAGAAAGAGTATCAATGCTCTGATCCGAAGATGGCCGATTATCTCGAAGAAGTTCGGAAGCTGGAGAAAGGGTTCGATGGTCTCGAAGTTCGGTACGTACCACGATTGGATAATCGTGACGCTGATCATTTAGCTTGCATTGCTTCATCACGATCTCCAGTCCCAGATGATGTGTTCTTAGAAAAGCTCCACAAGCCATCGGCGGCAAGCACGCATGACGCAGTGGAAATGATGGTTATCGACACGGGAGAAGGTTCTGTCGAAGATTGGCGTATACCAATTCGCCTGTTTCTCGAAAACAGTCCTATCCCAGATGATGATGCGGCCACGGAGCGGCTAGCCCGCAAGTCCAAGCATTATGTGTTGATTGACGACGTGCTCTATAGAAGAGGTCTCAATGGGATTCTGTTGAGGTGTGTCTCTACGGAAGATGGTATTCGATTGCTACATGATATACACGGTGGGATCTGCGGTGCACATGCGGCTTATCGCACTCTCATCGGCAAAGCATTCAGGCACGGATTCTACTGGCCCACGGCGAAGCAGGACGCTATTCACCTCGTGCAGACATGTAAGTCCTGTCAATTCTTCAGTAGGCAAAGTACAAGGCATGCTCAAGAATTGCATACAATTCCAATTACATGGCCTTTTGCTATCTGGGGGGTCGACATATTGGGACCGTTTCCTAAAGCCAAAGGAGGGTATAAATTCTTATACGTCGCCATTGACACTTTCACCAAGTGGATCGAGGCAGAGGCGGTCGTGAACATCACTGAGGTTGCTTCTGTCAAGTTCATGAGGAGTATAGTCACAAGGTTCGGAGTTCCCAGAAAGCTGATATCAGACAATGGTCGCCAGTTCATCGGTCGCCGGTTTGAAAAATTTTGTGCTGATCATGGTATAATTCACCCGACATCTTCGGTGGCTCATGCTCAAACCAATGGTGCTGTCGAGCGAGCCAACGGGATCCTTATGAAGGGGATGCGTGCACGAGTCTACGAGAAGCTAGCAGCTAAAGGCAAGAATTGGATCGAAGAGTTACCGACAGTTCTGTGGTCAGCACGAACATCTACAAGTCGGGCTACAAAGGAAACTCCGTTCTTCCTAGTCTACGGCGCTGATGCAGTCCTACCACCCGAGATTCACTTGGGGGCTCATCGGGTCACCAATTTCTATGAAGACGACCAGCAAATCTCTCGAGAGGTTGATCTACTGCTCCTCGAAGAAGAACGCAACACAGCACTCCATAATGTGGAACATTATCAGGAGGTTCTGAAGAAGCAGTACAGTCGCAAAGTGGTCGGTCGACATTTAGATGTGGGAGATCTTGTGATCAAAAAGGATATAAAAACCAAGGATAAGCACAAGTTGTCTTCTCCATGGGAAGGACCATACATCGTAGTTGAAAATGCTGGACTGGGGGCTTATATCTTAGCCCACATTGATGGTGATATATTGCCCGGAACATGGAACACTGATCAGCTTAGAAAGTTTTATGTGTAATCCATTGTTTGATGAATAAAGCGTGTTCAGTTTCTTCCTCTACTGTGCAAGATCCCAAAGGCTGACCTAGGTCGGTCTACTAGTTTGGCTGATGTCTTAGCCACATGAGGGTTATAAGGCATCGGTACGAACAGCCTCTTCAGGCAAGATTGGTCATAAGGCTTAGCCACACTGTGGTTCATAAGTTAATTGACCCCCATGATGTTCTAGCGAGGGACCCTTAGCCCATGAGGTTAATAAGCGGCTCTCCCTAGGCCGGTTGCACGATCAACCACCCAACAGACTGCAAGTCTTATGCCATATGGTGCTACATGATAGCTTGGCCAATGGTTCATAAGTTTCGTAAGTCTCCCCGAGTGTCTGCAGTAAGAGCCTTAGCCATCGAGTTATAAGTGCCAACTTCAGACCACGTTGCAAGATCAACACCCCCATTACTATAGCTTGAAACATAACTTGCCATGCGCAAAGTCCAATGTTATACAGCTATTATGAGTTCCAGATATGGAGCAACTTCAGAAACTTCGTTCAAACGTAGCTTGTCACAGGCAAAGCTAAGCGTCACTGAATTAATACGCCTTCTTCTCTGTGATTTAGATCGTGCATATTAGTGGTAATGCTTTCCTGCATACAGTTACAACTATATTCAAAAAAGCAGGGGGCTGGGCTGCTATGCATATCTAAATCAAATTAACAGGGGCCTGAGCTCCAATTTTGCATCAAAATATTGTCTGATTACAGGGCTTTACATATAATTCAGGGCCTCTCCTCATCAGAAGGAGATACATCCAAGTTCAAGTCCATGATGAACTTGTCGGCTGATTCCATCAGACCGTCAACAAGTGCATCACGTTCACCTATACTACAAGTAAAGCCTTGCTCTACAACCTTCACATCCAATTCAGGATGACGATTCTTCAAAGCAGCTAAAGCAAAGGCACAGCCATTGACTAAACTATCAGCAACCTTGTCAGCAAGTTTGGCCTTCTCTGCGGACAGGATCTTGTTGGCCTCCTTCAGTTTCTTCACCTCCGCCTGCAGAGTTTGGATCACTTGGGTCTTGGCTGTGTTCTCCGTGCGTAGGGTTTCATTTTTGGAGCTCAAATCTACAACAGAAGATATTAGATTACTTCAGGGGTATGCAGAAGGCAAAGAGTAAACAGCATATGACAGGAAGAATTACCCTCTGCTGTTTTCGATAAAGCATCTCTTTCCACACGCAGATCCTTGAGGTACTCCTTATGTTCAGCCTTTAGATCTGTGATCTCCCTGGCATGAGCTTCCTTTGCTTCGTCATGGGTTTTGTTCAAAGCGATGAGAGCCGCTTCGAGTTCTCGAATCCTATCATCTTTCCCAGATGAAGCATAGGCAGCCTCAACATCAGAAAGTTTCTTCTGAAGAGCGGCAAGTTCTCCATCCTTCTGTTTGATCCTGTCAGTAAGGCGCTTGCAAGTTCGCAAATGCCACTGCCTGGCAGCGACAACCTCCTGGCTCAGCTTGTCAAACACTAAGCTCTCCCCAACTGTCCCGGATGTGGAAACAGAAACAGTTAGGGCCTGTTCGGGCGCTGATTGTACGATCGGGGCCGGAGGGTTGACAGCAGGGGCAGGTTCAGCAGAATGAGATGGAACACTACAGCATGATCACATATCAGAAGATCGGATGAAAATGTTTCAAACAGCAAGGGAATTTAGTAAGAATACTCACGAAGTATACCTCTTGGTTGTTGGCGGTTCTTATGCGATAAAATTAAATTCATTAATTCCGCAAGCGCACGGATCACCATTGTAGCATTTCACCTTGGAGTATTCCAGGGTTATCGTATTTATATTTCCGCAGGGAAGTAGAGCAAAAGAAAGCTGAATAATAGCTATGCATTGGATAATTTGGAGAAAGAAATAATGTATCAACTATACTTGAGACGGGGGTAAGATAGGCATGATATATATGGGTGGCACACACATCCTCAAATCCAAGGTAATAAAATAAATCGTAGTATACATTTGGGAGAGCAACGAGATAGAGTTAAGGCTACCTGTATGTTTATCTATTATTTACTTTTCTAGCAGTCAATTCTACAAAGGTTATTTACTCTAGTTAAGCTCATACACATACAAGTCATGTCGTTTCGGGGCACGGAAGTGCCAGGGCAACCGATGCTGCTAGTTCACCCTGGGGATCCATCCGCTATAATTAAGACCCTGCTGAGTCCAACCCGGACGTGGTGGATTACAGAGACCGGTGCAGCTGTCACATACACTCGCGGCTACCATCCTCCGTGGGGTTGGGTGCCAAACGTGCATAGGCCAAGATCTAAGCGCCACGCTTACAACCCGCCTAGAGGAGCTACTCTTGATCAACGGAGCAGTCCTATCTAAGAATGAACAAGCACAGATTTCACACGACGTCATCTCCGACGACGGCACTCTCTCGTACTCGCTATTCCAACAATCACGAATCCCACAACAAGACTTCTACGAGCACTTACTTAACGAATAAATAAACTAAATAGAAAAGAATTACTAAAAGAAATAAATAAAGATAAAACTAATTATATAATAAATAAAATAATATCTCAAGAGTAAGATACAAAGAACTATACCGAACTCCGAGAATACTCCGGAAGCCCGAGAGAGCTCTCACTCTACTCTACTCTACTCTACTCTAACTCCCAAAGCTACTACTCAACTAAACTAATGAACACTTGGATGAAGTGTGATGGTGCGCTTTGATTCGGAGGCCGAGGGGTCCCTTTTATAGCTTGTGAAGGCGGTGGAAGCACCCTGGCCGAAGCTGGAGAGGCGGTGGCGCCAAAGTCGGCCGGCCGGCCTAGGGGGGTGGCCGGCCGGCCGTCCCCTGTGGCGGTTTGCCACCGACTTGCTCCTGGACGCTCCAGATCACTCCCTGAAGGCGGTCTGAAGGTCGGTTTCCTGCTGGGGTCGGCAGAATTGAAGTGAGGGCCAAGTAAAGGCCCAAATAGCCCACCTTCTAGAACGTCGGTGGAATCCTGCCGAGCTGGGCTCGAATTGCACGTTAAGGATTATTTTCCAGCCCGCTGGAGAAAGCCTGGGGCCTGTGGCCACCAGGTGGGGCCGGCCGGCCTAGGGTGGGGCCGGCCGGCCAGGGAATTTCCCTGACTGGGCCCACTTTTCTCCATTATTCACTCCTGCATCCAAATATCCACCGAAACTTGTGGAGTAGCATTATTCCTATCTACTATGCACAAAATCTTGGTGTTATGTATTTATTTACCGGTAGGGTGGCGGTCAAAACATGGTTTAACGACCGCCAACATTGGTGCGGAAGCGTCTTCTCTTGGCAGCAGGGCTAGAAGCAGATGTCGCCTGGGAAGACAAGACTTGAGAGATTTTGGAAAATCCTTTAAAGAGACTGCCGAAAACTATTTCGATGGGTACCTGATCGCCGGTACGGGGATTGGCGATGCGAGTTGGAGGCAGTTCGGGGACATCGGGAGCAACAGCTGCTGGAGCTGATGGAGCTGCTGGAGCTGCTGAAGCTGCTGGAGCTGTTGGAGCTGCAGGAGTAGCTGTTCGGAAGCGCTTGCGAGTCGTTGTCTTTGACTTCGCCCCAGCTGGGGGCTTCGAAGACTCGACGGCAGGCGGAGGAGGACTAGTGGCTTCGACACCCACCGGAGTGTTACCGGATGTGGGATCGGTAGCGGGTCCAGGCCTCTCGGCATCTCCTGGAGCCTCAGACTGCTCGACAGCAGCAACAGCAGCCACCTTTCGCTCAAGAGAGCTGGTGGCGTCATCGGCAACGGCAGTATCCTTCTCCCGATCACCGTTGTCTTCTTCATCACTGTCCCCGATGACTATATCAACATCAGGTTGGACATCGTCGGGGCCAGGTTCGTAAAGGTTCTACAGAACACAAGATCAGCATGGCAGAAAATATATCTTCAAGAAAATTGAGAAGATCTGCTATCAACATACTTCGGGAGGTGGATTTTCTGCACTATAAGGAAGAGGTACTGTCGAAGGCTTAACCTTCGGTCCAGTACCTGTTGGCGGTTCTTATGCGATAAAATTAAATTCATTAATTCCGCAAGCGCACGGATCACCATTGTAGCATTTCACCTTGGAGTATTCCAGGGTTATCGTATTTATATTTCCGCAGGGAAGTAGAGCAAAAGAAAGCTGAATAATAGCTATGCATTGGATAATTTGGAGAAAGAAATAATGTATCAACTATACTTGAGACGGGGGTAAGATAGGCATGATATATATGGGTGGCACACACATCCTCAAATCCAAGATAATAAAATAAATCGTAGTATACATTTGGGAGAGCAACGAGATAGAGTTAAGGCTACCTGTATGTTTATCTATTATTTACTTTTCTAGCAGTTAATTCTACAAAGGTTATTTACTCTAGCTAAGCTCATACACATACAAGTCATGTCGTTTCGGGGCACGGAAGTGCCAGGGCAACCGATGATGCTAGTTCACCCTGGGGATCCATCCGCTATAATTAAGACCCTGCTGAGTCCAACCCGGACGTGGTGGATTACAGAGACCGGTGTAGCTGTCACATACACTCGCGGCTACCATCCTCCGTGGGGTTGGGTGCCAAACGTGCATAGGCCAAGATCTAAGCGCCACGCTTACAACCCGCCTAGAGGAGCTACTCTTGATCAACGGAGCAGTCCTATCTAAGAATGAACAAGCACAGATTTCACACGACGTCATCTCCGACGACGGCACTCTCTCGTACTCGCTATTCCAACAATCACGAATCCCACAACAAGACTTCTACGAGCACTTACTTAACGAATAAATAAACTAAATAGAAAAGAATTACTAAAAGAAATAAATAAAGATAAAACTAATTATATAATAAATAAAATAATATCTCAAGAGTAAGATACAAAGAACTATACCGAACTCCGAGAATACTCCGGAAGCCCGAGAGAGCTCTCACTCTACTCTACTCTACTCTAACTCCCAAAGCTACTACTCAACTAAACTAATGAACACTTGGATGAAGTGTGATGGTGCGTCTTGATTCGGAGGCCGAGGGGTCCCTTTTATAGCTTGTGAAGGCGGTGGAAGCACCCTGGCCGAAGCTGGAGAGGCGGTGGCGCCAAAGTCGGCCGGCCGGCCTAGGGGGGTGGCCGGCCGGCCGTCCCCTGTGGCGGTTTGCCACCGACTTGCTCCTGGACGCTCCAGATCACTCCCTGAAGGCGGTCTGAAGGTCGGTTTCCTGCTGGGGTCGGCAGAATTGGATTGAGGGCCAAGTAAAGGCCCAAATAGCCCACCTTCTAGAACGTCGGTGGAATCCTGCCGAGCTGGGCTTGAATTGCTCGTTAAGGATTATTTTCCAGCCCGCTGGAGAAAGCCTGGGGCCTGTGGCCACCAGCTGAGGCCGGCCGGCCTAAGGTGGGGCCGGCCGGCCAGGGAATTTCCCTGACTGGGCCCACTTTTCTCCATTATTCACTCCTGCATCCAAATATCCACCAAAACTTGTGGAGTAGTATTATTCCTATCTACTATGCACAAAATCTTGGTGTTATGTATTTATTTACCGGTAGGGTGGCGGTCAAAACATGGTTTAACGACCGCCAACAACCTCCCCAAGCTTAAACTTTGCTCGTCCCGAGCAAACTCAACTCAGGGTACCGGCGGATCAGGAGTTACAAAGAAGCGCCCCATGGGTAATAAAGATGCAACAACATACTCCCTAAACAGTGGTAAGTTTACGAGAGCACAAAATATTCATGAGTGTTGCAAAAATCGTGGGGCTTATATGTCACACCTTGTTATGCAGCATTGAAGACTAGAACGGCATTTTCGGACAAGTACACAATTCTAGCAGGTATGCATCCAGAGTTTTTATGTGCTGCAAGGTGCAAAAATTCTCCTTCGTTTTGGGTGGCACTTCTCTTACCACACCGATGTGAGTTCTATTCCTACAAGCTTCACTCATCCTACCTTCTACCAAATGAGGCTTTGTATGTGGAGCTTGGTAAGGAGTGCACAAATGTCATGCATATATTGTAAAGCTAAGGAATGAGTCTCAATCAACATAGCAACTCTATTTATTTTGGTCATAGGAAATGATGTGATGGAGGGGGAGAAAATGAACTCACGCTTATGGAAGGGGGTTTTGAAAAACATTGGTCCTTTATTTTGTTCAAGATGTTTATGATAAGAACCATATAGCCATTGACTTTTGTCATGCGACCATGGAGTTTTTTTTTTTTGACTACTCCATGGTGCAAGGGGCCATAAATTTTGAATGGTTCAATGAAACATTTTGAAATATTCTTGAGCATTTTGGATGGACCAAAAGTTTTGCAAACTCTGAAAAATGTTTGGTTGATTTATCCAAACATTCCCCTTTTTATTTGGTGGAGAGAAATTTTCGAAAACACACGCGAAGGAATTATGACCAAAATTAGGAGTGCTTAGTTTCAAGAGTACACCAAGTGGAGACGATGGACATGCTCGCCATCAAGCTCGATCAGCTACTCCGCAAGGTGGAGTCTCCGCAGGACCTGCAAGTTGCGGATTCCCGCATGACATGTGAGGAATGCGGCAGCGTTGGGCATATGGGCATCAATTGCCCAAATACGAGAGAGGAATGCAATTTCCTCAACAATGGCAATAGGTTCCGCTCCCAGAACAACTACGGCTGGAATTCCAGGCCCGACCTCTCCTTCAACAAGAATCAGGGAGGTAACAATGGTAATCTTTCCCGTTATGAGCCCTCTATCAAGGATCTAGTTCTCGGCCAGGTCAAGATTAATGACAGCATTAGTAAGAAATTTCTTACTACCGACAAGGCTTTAGAGAGCATAGATGCAAAGCTATAGTCGTTCAGCACTGCTCTGCAGAATCAGCTAAGCCACAACAAGATGCTAGAAACGCAAATAGCGCAAATAGCTTCAGCTGTGCAGGCTCCTCGTACGAAGGAGAGTGTTAGTGCTATCACCACCAGGGGAGGAAGAGGTACTGTGGACCCTCCATACCCCAAGGGTGCAGAGAGAAAGACACCAAATACAGCCCCCAAGGAGAAGGCCGGTAAAAAGATTCCAGAAAAGAAGGTCCCTGAAGAGGAAGACGCCGAGAAGGAGAGCTCCGAGGAGGAACCAACGACAGATCCTCCCGTTGAGCAAGCTCCACCCAAGGCAGCACCTCATGAGTATTTTGACACTACAGGCTTGCCTTACCCCGACCGCAGGAAGAAGCTCACTGTGGACGAGCGCTTTGATAAATTTGTTGAGGCTATCCGACATATATATGTGCATATTCCGCTGCTTGATGCCATGCAGGTACCTACTTACACTAGGTATTTCCGGGACATCCTCAACAACAAGCGCCCCATTCCAGCAATGGAGGTAGTGAAGCTTACAGAAGAGTGCAGCGCAGCCATTCTGAACATTCTTCCGGAGAAAAAGAAGGATCCAGGATGCCCTTCGATCCCGTGTTCGATTGGCAGCCAGCATTTCTCTCAAGCGCTTTGTGACTTGGGTGCAAGCGTGAGCGTTATGCCCAAGGCGGTATATGACAGGTTAAATTGTCCATTATCGCCTACGGCTATGTGCTTGCAGCTCGCAGATCAGTCCGTTCGTCATCCTGCTGGTATTGCCGAAGACGTCCCCGTACAGATCAGAAACTTCTTCGTCCCCGTCGACTTTGTTGTGCTTGACATGAAAATGGATGTCAAGACCCCTCTCATCCTTGGGAGGCCGTTCTTGAGCACCACCAACGCCAACATCGACATGGGGGCAGGAGAGATCCACTTGGACTTCAACGGCAGGGAAGAAACGTTCAGCTTCAAGCCTAAGGTTGAGCAATGCAAGCAAGTACGGGTCATATATGGAAAGGACCCAAGGAGAGTGGAGAAGATTGAGATTACTCCACCCATGCCACAGCCAGACAAGCTCATTGCATACATGAGAGACTATCTGGAAAGAGAGAATGCAAGAAGGCTAACAAAATATTGGAGGACTCCAAGGAGGATGCCTCAGCCGCCAAAACCATCTCAAGCCCCTCTTACTCCTCCGCAAGAAGGAGTAGGCGAGTCACAATCGCCCAAGAAGAGGAGTGCGAGGCGCTCAAGAAAGAAAAAGGCAGCTACGGCATCAACCGACGAGAGTACAACAAAGGCGCCTATCAAAGAAAAGGTCGCCGCCACCAACACAAAGAAGACAACCAAGGTGTGGCGGAAGAAAGAAGGAACCTCTACCTGATGAGGACATCACTCCATCGGATACAACCAACACTCCTCCGCTGTACATGCAAAGTCCAATCATTAGAGCTCATGCGCGACTATTGAATTTACGGGTGAGCTCGTTCCAAATAATGTCTTCTTTACATGTTTTTGAGAATAAAATGGTACCTAATGATTTAATTATTGTTAGGAACCATGGAGATGATTATGAGGTAGCTAGAGAGGTGCTTGGAGGCGTGGAGGGCCAGCAAGGGCGTCCAAGTCAAGTCGGAGGCCCAATCCAAGTCGACTTCGAGTCTGTTTCGGAGTCCAGGAACAGTCTGCACTAAAACGGTCGCTCAGGTCGCATACGGGCTCGGTTTTGGACGTTCCATACATGGATGGAAAGATAATTTCATAATCTTTCCAATGGCACCGGTCTCATGTCGAAATTCATCCGGAGTCACCAGGAATCATCGAAACAAGTTGACGTTCAGAATCTGTCTCGGTGCTGCGCCATCGTAACTTGGCCTTTGGGCTTTGTATCGTGTTGGAGCCCATTAGGGGCGCGTCCAGGGGTCTTGCACGCCCCTAAACCCTATATCATCAGTAGCCGCCGCCCAAGTAGGGTTGGGTTTTGCTTAGATTATTCTGTCAAGAACAGTTTCGCCGTTCATCGGTTTGTGAGACCCCAACTTTGTGAGATTAATCATTCATCTGCAATTTGGTTGCAATCTTTCTTGTTCTTGCTTGTGTTCTTCGATTCGCAGGCAAGGATTAGCCTTCTTGGCGAGGTCGACCGTGCATTGCCGGTCGATAACCAGAGGAGACGTGGTGCTGCGATTGCGGGGTTCGGAACGTGTTGTTCGGAAGCCGGATCGATTTGTGTCAATTCTCCGCCAAATCGTTGTTTATCTGAACCTTTCGGAAGATCGGGACCCTTAGTTCACATCAAGTGGTACTCAGAGCTTCAGGTATCCCGTTAGGTTCACCCTTATCTTTGTTTATTTAGGTTGATTCGTTTCATCCTAGAGTCCAGAAAATTGCCCTACAAAAATATTTACTTGTTCATTTTCCGCTGTCCTATCACCCTTTTGTGCCGCTGCAAAGTTTGATTCAGTTTTGCTTTGTTGAGTTTGTGTCCGTAGTCACCATCTTGTTGCTGGTTTAGCTAGTGTCGTCACCTTGATTGGTTGCGGTAGGGCGCAAGAAAGAAAAGTTAAAAAAAAAATAGGCCGGTTCACAGATTGGCTCCTCGTAGTTTGATATTGCTGCTGTCTGTTACTTGCAAGGTTTTGTTTCAACCGAGAAAGAGCTGGAGAGAAAGAATTTTCTTTCCCTACTCTACCGACTGTCATCTTTATTTTCCTTGCATGTTTGGCTTGCCACGTTGCACTAGTAGGTGGACGAAATCTACGTGGTAGAGTTTCTGATTTGGTTATAGCTGCAATTCTGGGCTAAAAAAATCCATAAACTGAAGAGAGAAAAATTTCTCCCGGCTATGTTGTTCACCATCCTATAATTATCCTAGAAGCAAGTGCTTATTTTGTCTTGCGCCAATTGCAGAGGGAGTTCTTATTTGTGCCCGCATTGACGTGCAGCTCCTTGCCACTTGTTAAACTGTGCGCCGCATTTTTCTTACTGCAGATAGCAGTTTGTGCTTTTGTGTTCGATTGCTTTTTTTCTTGTGCGGCACTTCTGAAAAAAAAGGGAAGCAAAAGAAACAAAAGAGAAAAAAGGCAGGTGCATATATAGAAGCCGCACAAAAGAATTGAAAAAAAAATAAGCAAGGAAAAACAGAAAGAAAAAAATTCAGAGTGCTTGCATCCTTTTGAGTCCGAGGTACTGTGGTATTTTTTTCATTGCTAGCTTGGTCTAGGTCCGACGACGGGTTTAGGCCAGCAACATAGACTTGTGCTTTGGACTATTATTCAACTTTGCAATTTCTGATCTCAAAGTTTGCTATTCCTTGCTACTCACATATTTAGCCTACCAAGCTCCACATATATTCTTCGGAACAACACGGTTTTGACACTTGCAATCGCTGAATCACCCCCTCCAGGTATCCTTTGCTTTGCTAAGTAAGAATCTTGTAAGAGCACAGTAAGATGCCTCCATTTGCTTGTTGAGAGTTTCCACTGTGGTCACATATATAGTAGTGATCGGAAAATATACTCTTGTATTTTTTCTTGTTTTCTACTAACAATGACAGGTTGGTCATATCCACCAACATATGATGGTCTTGGTCATGATGAGTACATTGAGTGGGAGATTGCAATTGACAACATATTTGCTACTCGCTTTATGTGTCCAAAGAGAAAGGTACAAAATGCATCTAGTGTTTTGAGACGTTCTGCTTTATCTTGGTGGGAGTCTTTAAGTATTAGTGATAAACCTCAAACTTGGACTGATATGAAACTTCTTATGAGAGAAACCTTTGTTAATCCACCTCCTGCTTTGAATTCATATGATGAAGAAGAATCTATTGGTATTCCTCTTGCTATGCCTAACCATTTGCAGGATAATGTACATGAGCGAGAGGATGACGTGGAAGAATATGAGGAGCTCATAGCCTCATGTGTAAATTTAGAACCAACATTTCATCCTGCACATACTATCCCTGCTGAATTTGAGGGCAAAGGTAATGTCCATAGTGCTACGCTCACGAAAAGTGAGAATTCTATTAATGTGCTGAGTATTCCCACTAATCATGCTAATATAGAGCAACATCTAGTGGAACCTTGCTTTGAGTTTCCTTTGTCACAAGTTGATTTGCCTGCTGGTCCGTGTGACAAAGAGGAGTTGTGTGTTGATGCTTCACTTATATCTTTGCCACAACTAGTGAATGGGAACAATACTTCTATTTTTAAGTCATGTACTAATGCTGAAATTAAACATTTGATTCCCATTACCTCTGAAAATGATGAGCTGAAATTGTTGTCTTCTCTAAATACTTTGGGTTATATTGAATTTGATATTCTGTGTAAGCTAAGTTGTTTGAAGAAGAGCCTTTTTGCAAATTTTGAGTTGCCATGCTTAACTAGATATACATATCACTTCATTGGTAAATATAATTGTAAAGGAGAATATATGGTCCATCGAGTTTATATTTGTTCAAAACTAAAATCTTCTCTGAATGGACAACAATGTGATCAATTAGAGGACTGCAGTAACACTAATCATATCACATCCAGTTCCTCTAGTTTTGTTGTCAAGAAACAGGTTATCTTTAAAGAAGGGAAGTATTCGTGGTTGTTACCAATATCTTCTACAACTACGGTCAAACCGAGGACGGTTTGCTTTCAAGAAAGGGAGGATGATGAGGACATCACTCCATCGGATACAACCAACACTCCTCCGCTGTACATGCAAAGTCCAATCATTAGAGCTCATGCGCGACTATTGAATTTATGTTGGTCGTATCTACGCACCCACTTATATACCGCAAGAGCACGGTGTACAGTTGTAGTCTTTTTCCCCTAGAAGAGTATTCCAAGGTTTAATCGAACCACAAGGACCAATGGGAATTAAGCAAAATCATCAGTAAAAGAGTTAGCCAAGCTTTCTAGTGAGCGTGAGCGTGGGTTTCAGGAAAACGGGGTGTTGTGCCGATCGGCACAGGGGATGTGCCGGTCGGCACGAAGGCGAAGTTGTCCGCAGTGTTGTCCAAAAAGCCTAAGAACAGATTAGATCATGGGGTAAGTTAGCCAAGTCTGCTAGTTGAGATCGTAACCAAGAAGCTTAATCAAATAGCATCATAAACGGGATTACTCAATTATTGATAACCGAAGATCGGTAGGTCAAGGCCTCTTTCCGACGAGCCCTGTCACGACCAATCGCCTTAATCGGTCGACCTCTTCCTACTCTACACATCATCTCAAGGATCATCGCGTATGCATTAGCGGCTGTGGGGGTACAGAGACAACGTGCAAATATGGCGCATTACAAGATCCCAATGCTACCTTAACCACGATGGAGATAGTGAGAGAACGAATCTTGTCACTTCTTTTTGCCACCACAATTAAGATAACATCTAATACTTAGTCGTCACTAAGCGTAGGAACAAGTGCATGTAAAGACCATAAAATCCAGGCAATCAATAATCAAAACCATTCATCCACATATTCAACCATACTTCAATGATACATAGTGCAAGATACATCACCATCTAGTAGGCCTACCTTGATGGATCACCTCTTTAGAACCAATGGTTCTTGATCAACAACTAGAGAACATGAAGAACGGGGCAAAGCCCCGGTGGCTCTAAACTTACTAGCTGTGTTGTCCCTCTGGCGGCGGATCCCGAAACCCTAGGGCTTTTACAAGTTTATATAGGGCTGTACATCAGGAAGGAAAGGATTCTCGGGAAAAGAGTCCTTGTGCCGATCGGCACAGGGTCTGTGCCGATCGGCACACCTCGTGTCCAGCTCGGTTTCCTCCCTAAGTCGGTTCCGAAGTCCTAGGTAGCTTCCATGTGGGCCTTCCAGTCAGTTTTCTTCGAGATCAAGTCTTGTGTTGCTCTTTCAAATCTTCGAGTATCTTTTATCTCTTCATGATGAATATCTCTCGAGATTGATTCGGATAACTTCCTTCTAGAATAAACTGAATGGTGGGCCAGCTTCGGTGGCCTTGGGGTCCCATGTGCCGGTCGGCACATGTCTGTGCCGATCGGCACAGTGGGCCTTTTCTGCTGGTTCTCTTCTCTTCAGGTCCAGATCAGTCACAATGTCCAGAATGTCGTCCTCTTCATCTGTTTCTGTAATAAAGCTCCAGAACGACATATATACAAATATGGTGCTATTATCAAGGGTTAATGGCCTATAATGATAACATTTATGCTCTAAATAAGGCGCAGTTGGCATATAAAATGGTATGCTAGAAATCGCCAACAGCTCCCCCACACTTAAACCTTTACTCGTCCCGAGGAAAGTCAAGAATGAAACTCAACTTGCATATAGTCAATCAATCATAAAAGTATTTCAAATCTACACGAGCTGAGCACTTAGTCATTGTGAGATTAAATCAATTTAGTATTCAGCAAACATGTTCACAATATGGGTATTGAACATGAAAGAGTACTTCCCAAAGCTAACCTTGAAAATATTCAACTTGATGCGCATGACCTTTCCACTTATGTGAATCACCAAAAAGGTATTGTGAGCAAAAGAACTATCCTTCTCAAACGATCAAGTCAACAACTCAACTTCAATCACTCACCTAAATCACTCAAAAGTCTATCTACTTTATCGATATATGTATGTGTAAGGCCATATGAGTAGCTTGGTGAGGAAATTCAAGGAAAATAGACATAGATCAACAACATATTGCAAAGCTAAGAAATAACTCTAATTGGTTTTACTGAGACTTGTCAAAAGGCCATTAGAAATTGAATTGAGAAAGAAACTCACACCTTTAGAATAGTGGACATATACTTGTGTGAATGAATAATCACAAGTAGAGAATGTAATCTTTTTAAACAGGTGACAAAGCTGTCCTTTCTTCTTTGCATATCTATCAGAAACTTCCTGGCATTTTCGAAGGATATCGAATGCAAAGTGGACATGATCGGAAAAAGAAATTCTTGGCTACTAATCAATGATAAGAATTCAAGGGAATTCATCTTCCCCCCACACTCAAATTTTGCTAGTCCCGAGCAAAACAGCGCAAGGTACAGACTTTATTTACTCCTTTTTTTTTCCTTCTTCTTTCTTTTTTTTTTTTCTTGTGTGCCGGTCGGCACAACCTTGTGCCGGTCGGCACACTGTCTGTACTTGCCAATTTCGCTCTGGATTTTTCGTTGGAACTGCTGTGTCAGATGTATAGCCAAGAATACAGTAGGATGTGGTCAAGGATTGATGTTCGAATCAAAGAATTTGGTTCTCAAGTATCGGATACTCGGCGAATTATGCATAATTCCAATGCGGTAATTTGCATAGCTCGAGTTAGAATAGGCTAGAAAATCAACACGATACGCGAAAGATGTGGCCATTTTTCCAAGTCTCATACCCTAAGAATTAAATCTTAACCGAGCTCAATCATCAATCATAGTCTCTACTTAGCAAAGGCTTAAATTGAGTCACATATATATTTGGCATTGGTGGGCATAACCGAATGATATGGAGTAATTCTAAAGCTCACAATAAGAACATTTGAATTTTATAAAGAAATAGGTACTAAGTCATGTCATCCAAAATTGATCTTTTATTGGACCTTGCATGGGAATTTTGAAATGCACTACGCCACATATGAAGTATTTGCCGAATACACTTTAGTGAAAGTTCGAAATTTTTATTTATGCTCAACATCGCTCGATTATCATTAACACTTTTCAAGATAGACATACATACTCGTATCATTTTTCAAATAAAGCATAAAGATCATCATCATATTGGATTTGAAAGCACGGGCTACATGGTGATGCATTATTCGAAACAACCTACTAGCACACTTGCATAAATAAAACTAAACTACTAGCACACATGCATGAATAAAAGCACACAAACAAACTAAACACACCCGATACATGGTTTCCCAACCCGCTCACACACACATAAGTAAATAAATAAAAAGAGAATGCGAAAGGGAAAGAAAAACGCAAACCGGGAAACCGATACAAGTTGTGCCATACACAACACTCTACCCATCAAATGGAGGTGGCTGATTGTAGTCGAAGCCGTAGTACGCCGCCTCCAATCTCCCGAACTCGTCAATCATCGCATCGGTGTTGCTCCGCATTGCGCCCGCCAAGTTGTCGATGCGTTCAACGTATTGCACGTTGTTGTCGATGTACCGATGCATAGGGGCAAAGTTCGCCCCCGGAGGACCTGCAGGAGCATAGTAGGGCGCCCCCTGGAAGTGCTGAGGGTAGACAGGGGGCATACCGAAGTACCTGGGGTCGGTGCCGGTCGGCACCTGTCCTGTGCCGGTCGGCACAAAGCCCGTGCCGATCGGCACGGGTGCCTGCTGCGCTGGTTGATGCTGCGCGGCTGCTGCCGCGTCCCAGCTGTCCCACTCTGCTGCTGCGCTCGCCGAAGACTGGCCGACGACCTCCTTTCTCCCGCGCTTGGTCTTTGTTACCTTGTGTCGCTCGCGGAGGTCGGCCTCAAGCCAATTCCCTCCGTTGATCTTGTTTGGGAGGAAGAGGGCGAGCTCGGCGCAGGGAAGCTTGATGCCGGTGCCGCACACGTAGTAGCCGAGCTTGGCGCTGCCCGTGATGGTCTTCCCGCGCACCATGGACTCGTCGATGAGCGCGGCTCTTATCCAACAATCTTCCTTCATCATGAGGTTACCTTCGGTGACTTGGAAGATGATTGTTTGGAGGTAGCCTCCAAAAGCTAGTCTCGCCCTAGGGTTGGCCCTTTGGGTAAACCAACTTGACACCATTGTCCCGATGGGATTGCACTTGCATGGACTCGCAATGGCGTTGTAGAGCCAATGCAAGTCCGGGTCGGAGATGTTGGTGGTGTCGAGGCGGCCGGTGGTGCGTGCGGCCATCCACCGGTGGAGGATTTGGATCGTGGGGTTCTTGATGTGCCCCCTCTTGCGCTCGTCCGCGTCGGCGATGCGGCGCCAAAATGTGTCGAGCATCTCCGTAGTCGCCGCGCCGTATACGGGGGCCTCCCTTTCAAAACCGAGAGCATCGGAGATGCCCTCGATCGTGATGGAGTAGGGCTCGTCCCGCACACGGAACTTGATCTTGTCGTCTCCTTGCTCGTCCACCTCGCGGCTCATGGTGGTGATGAACTCGGTGATGAGCTCGATGTCGAAGCTGCTTGCTTGATCGTGGAGGGTCTCCCATCCAAGGTTGAGGAGGCATTGTTGGAGGTCCGGCCATACCCCGACCTTGGCGAGGAACTCCTCATCCATGTCGATGTTGGGGAAGATGCGGCCGCGGATGTTGGTGTAGTAGAACTCCTCCTCACGGCTCGTGAGGGTGAACCCCTCCCGAACCGCGCGCGGCACATATGCCGGCTCGCTCGGCTCGGCCTCCATGGATGATCCGCCCGCCGCGCGCGGCGGCGGCGGCGGCGGTTGCGCTCCTCGTGCGCGGCCTTGGTCCTCGTGGGATGCCGATGTCGCGGTGGCCGATGAAGAAGTCATCCCGCCCTCGTGGCGGTGTCATCTCGACGGAGAGCTCGGGGCTGTCATAGCCCGCCGAGCTTGCCCTCCGCGTCGAGGTGAAGGAGCCGGTGTCGCTGCCGGAGTTGTTGTCGCCAGCGTGGTGCGATCCTCCGACTTGGTGTGATCCACCGGCGTGGTGCGATCCACCGGAGTGGTGCGACCCGCCGGCGCTGAACCCCCGGCGAATCTTCTTGCCGGCGCTCTTGAGCGTGGAACTAAATCCCTTCATTTCCTGCGAAAGAATGGAAACGAATCGCGCAACTGGAGGAAGTGGAGGAGTGGAAAGGGTTACCAGGGAGTTGTGGCGAAAATGGGGGAGGTGATGCCCCTTCTTATAGCTCTCCATGGCTTCCAAGGGAAGGAACAGCCGGTTCAAATTCCCAGCGCGTGCCGGCCGGCACAGAGCCGTGCCGGTCGGCACGATTCAAAATTTCGCGGATTCCGTCGTACCTCGGCTGCCACGCCTTCTTTTCCTCTTCCCCATGACTTGTACAGTGTCGGATGTCGGGGAACAGGGGTGCACCTACAAAAGATTAGCTTTCCAATGGTGTGCCGATTGGCACGGTGACCGTGCCGGTCGGCATAATTCAAATTTTGCACAGATTCGCACGTACCTTGGCTTCAGCAACTTCTTTTCCTCTTCCCCATGCTTGATACAGTGTCGCATGTCGGGAGACAGGGGAGCACGTTCGAAATTTGAATTTTTCAGGGTATGCCGATCGCCACGGCGCGCGTGCCGGTCGGCACCTTTGCTCCATCCCGAGGCTGGGTGCTCGGTGTCTCCCCTGTGCTCAGCAGCTGCATGGGTGTCAGTGGTCTCTCCTCCTTCCAATGTGCGCAGACTTTGATGATCAGATTCGAATTCTTGGTCAGTGTGCCGGTCAGCACAGCTCTGTGCCGGTCGGCACTGTATAGTCCGCGCCCGATTCAAACTTCGCTGCCTTGTGTCGCCAAAATTTCAAATTTCTTCGCGGATGCCAGGCTTCCTGTAGCATCGAGATTCTTGGAGGTGGCGTTTCCTTCCTGTGCCGATCGGCACGTTCTGTGCCGGTCGGCAACAGTGCCCAATTTCCGCCAGTGCCTCCTTCCTTCGCAAGGCTCATCCACCATATTCCTGCGACACAGAAAAATACCAAAAGCACGGAAATATTCTCGGGACAATTGTTGCACTTACCTTTCTAAATTTTCCTTCATCAAATATTCCGCATATTTTCTCAATTTTACCCCATATTAATTTTCATCTTCAGTTCGGGGTAGCGTCTAGGCCACGATTTGGCGTGCTTTCTGCTGTGCCGATCGGCACAGGCTGTGCCGGTCGGCGCGCTCCAGATTTTCCTATTTTTGTTTCTTTTCTTCCTGCGCTGTTAGCGAACAAACAAAATACAAACACAAAACTGCAGAAAGTAAACAGACAGCGCAGGTATTCACACAAAAGTTAAAACAAACACTTGGACTAACAAATTTTATTCCGGGAGCATTATTGTTGATTACAAGCAAACAATTTAAAGGCCGGGTTGCCCTCCCGGTTAGCACTAATTTTCTAATTAACGGGTTGCCCTCCCGAAAGCACTAACACACAAAGACTCACCCTACGACTCGCTCCCGAAAATTGGGTTGCCTCCCAAAAGCGCTTTAGTTTTAAAAAGGTCATAGAGCTTGACCTCCCCGCATGAATCACTTCCTTAGTGCCGCCTTACGGGAAAAAGTTGCGACACTACAAGGTTCTCATGTCTCTTCTCCTTCAATGATAGGACATATCCTTCCTCCAATTACCCTCGATTGCTTTATGGTGCGGAGACTTGTATTTCTCAACCCACTTGGATGCCGCACGGCCTTCTTCTCCTTTGGGGCGAAAATTGAATGTGTAGGAGGCTCCACTTATGTCAAAGCTTATCTTTCCACTCCCCACATCAATGTTTGCCTTCGCTGTCCTCAAGAATGGCCGGCCCAAAATCAATGAAGTCCTTGTTCTTCTATCCATATCAAGCACAATGAAATCCACAGGAACTATATGATCACCAATTTGGACAGGCACATCTTCAGCAATTCCATCGGGATAGCGAACCGATTGATCGGCCAACTCCAAACACATGGCCGTAGGCTCCAACTCTGGCAAATTCAAACTTGCAAAGACATAGCGAGGCATGACACTTACACTTGCTCCAAGATCGCATAAAGCCCCTTCAAAGATTTGAGCTCCAATCAAACACCGGATACTAGGAGATCCGGGGTCGGGCTTCTTTTCTGGTGTAATGTCATTAATAGCTGCAGTGCACTCTCTTGTCATCTTCACTACTTCTTCCGATGCTAAGGACTTCTTGCTTTGCATAATATCCTTTATGTACTTGGCATTGGTAGGCACTTGAAGAGCATCAAGGAATGGGACATTGATATATAACTTCTTCATGATATCGACAAACCTGGAGAATTGCTCATCATGATGCCGAATTCTTTCTGTTTTGGTCAACAGCTGCGTATCCAGAAAGGTAGCAGGACCATGTTCCTTGTTCTCAGTTCCCTTCTTCAGACCCGAGAGGTCGATTTCTTCACTGTGCCGATCGGCACCATCAGCGTGCTGGTCGGCACCGTCAACTGTAGCGTGCCGATCGGCACCAGCGTCGTGCCGGTCGGCACGAGGTCGTCTTGCCCCAGCTGCGAACTTTGGATCTTCAGTTTGCTTCCCAGACCTCGTCTCGATGGATTTCAGCTGTTCTGCAGAGCGGGTATTACCAGGAAGAGCTCCTTTCTCGCTTTTTACCGACTCCGCTAATTGGGCCATTTGTTTCTCCATCATCTTCATGAATTGGAGGATTTGCTGATTAGAACTCCCCACTTCGATGACCTTGTCATTGATTGTTTCAAGCACACGATCAACTTCCTTGAATTTGGCTTGAGTGTCCTTGTTAACCTTCTCTTGAGCTTGAAAGAACTCTTGGCATTGAATACGAAGAGGGATGGCATTTTGCATAGACGATGACGGGGTGAAGCTACTCCTTTGTTGCTGATATGGAGTCTTCCATCCTTGACTCTTGATATAATTGAGCATCTTCACATCTTCGGGGCAATCCTTACTCACATGACCAAGTTCTCCACATTCTTCACATGTGGAACGGGCTTCCGCTAGCTTGACGGTCTCTTCCTTGGGAATATGATCAATCTTGTCTAATCTCCTTTGTATGGTGTCAAGCTTGTCCATAAGCAATTCATCATAAGCTCTTTCCACCACACTCTTCATCTTTCCCGTGGAAGGTTGAAGGCTTCTACTTTCTCTCTCACCAACCCATGATTGATTTTGCTCTATCTTCTTGATCAAAGCCGTGGCTTGAGCGGGTGTCTTGTCCAAAAACGATCCTCCAGCCGAAGCATCAAAGTGTTGTCGGGACAAAAGATTCAAACCCGTGTAGAACCTTTCCACTAGCTCCCATTCAGCAAGACCATTGTGCGGACAAGCATCCTTGTACTCATTGAATCGATTCCATGCTTCTCCAACGCTCTCATCAGCGAGTTGAGTGAATCCAAGGATCTTGTTCTTCAAAGCTTGAGTCTTGCCTGGAGGGAAGTATTTTGCCAAAAATTCCGCAGAAAGTAGATCCCAACTAATCTTGGTCGCGGTAGGTAGCCCATGGTACCACTGCTTAGGATGCCCAATAAGAGATAAAGGGAACAATCGCACCTTGGCTTCATTGTCATTCATATGTTCCAATTGAAAGGTACCGCAGATTTCATGAAAATGTTGCAAATGCATATTAGGATCTTCAGAACCTGTGAACGGTTGCTGACCAACCAAGGACATGTAACGCTCCAGCCGAAAGGGTCTAGCTTGTGCAGTGAATTCAGTCTTGGTGACATTGTCCAAGGCAGGCTTGAGACGATTAGCAATTGGTGTTGCGTCTCCCATGTCTTCTTCTTCAGGAACTTCTTCTTCCTTATCTTCTTCCAAAGCTGCAAACAATGCCTTCGGGCTGAGCGGCTCGCTGTTGTCTTCTATGTCTCCCACTGACTTGCTTCTCTTTTCCGCCTTACGCTTGCGAAAGAGAATCTCTGGATCATCGAGGTAATTAAAGGGTTTATTCGACTTAGCGCCGTCCATACCTGTCTGTTAAATGAAACAGGACATATATACTGGAAAAGACAGAGAAATCAAAGAAAGAAAGCTCTGTGCCGGTCGGCACACACGTGTGCCGGTCGGCACAGCGACCAATTTCTCAAACTTCAAACAATGCCTAATTCGAACAAAGGTCCCCGGCAACGGCGCCAGAAAAAGACAGCTTGTTGGTCGTATCTACGCACCCACTTATATACCGCAAGAGCACGGTGTACAGTTGTAGTCTTTTTCCCCTAGAAGAGTATTCCAAGGTTTAATCGAACCACAAGGACCAATGGGAATTAAGCAAAATCATCAGTAAAAGAGTTAGCCAAGCTTTCTAGTGAGCGTGAGCGTGGGTTTCAGGAAAACGGGGTGTTGTGCCGATCGGCACAGGGGATGTGCCGGTCGGCACGAAGGCGAAGTTGTCCGCAGTGTTGTCCGAAAAGCCTAAGAACAGATTAGATCATGGGGTAAGTTAGCCAAGTCTGCTAGTTGAGATCGTAACCAAGAAGCTTAATCAAATAGCATCATAAACGGGATTACTCAATTATTGATAACCGAAGATCGGTAGGTCAAGGCCTCTTTCCGACGAGCCCTGTCACGACCAATCGCCTTAATCGGTCGACCTCTTCCTACTCTACACATCATCTCAAGGATCATCGCGTATGCATTAGCGGCTGTGGGGGTACAGAGACAACGTGCAAATATGGCGCATTACAAGATCCCAATGCTACCTTAACCACGATGGAGATAGTGAGAGAACGAATCTTGTCACTTCTTTTTGCCACCACAATTAAGATAACATCTAATACTTAGTCGTCACTAAGCGTAGGAACAAGTGCATGTAAAGACCATAAAATCCAGGCAATCAATAATCAAAACCATTCATCCACATATTCAACCATACTTCAATGATACATAGTGCAAGATACATCACCATCTAGTAGGCCTACCTTGATGGATCACCTCTTTAGCACCAATGGTTCTTGATCAACAACTAGAGAACATGAAGAACGGGGCAAAGCCCCGGTGGCTCTAAACTTACTAGCTGTGTTGTCCCTCTGGCGGCGGATCCCGAAACCCTAGGGCTTTTACAAGTTTATATAGGGCTGTACATCAGGAAGGAAAGGATTCTCGGGAAAAGAGTCCTTGTGCCGATCGGCACAGGGTCTGTGCCGATCGGCACACCTCGTGTCCAGCTCGGTTTCCTCCCTAAGTCGGTTCCGAAGTCCTAGGTAGCTTCCATGTGGGCCTTCCAGTCAGTTTTCTTCGAGATCAAGTCTTGTGTTGCTCTTTCAAATCTTCGAGTATCTTTTATCTCTTCATGATGAATATCTCTCGAGATTGATTCGGATAACTTCCTTCTAGAATAAACTGAATGGTGGGCCAGCTTCGGTGGCCTTGGGGTCCCATGTGCCGGTCGGCACATGTCTGTGCCGATCGGCACAGTGGGCCTTTTCTGCTGGTTCTCTTCTCTTCAGGTCCAGATCAGTCACAATGTCCAGAATGTCGTCCTCTTCATCTGTTTCTGTAATAAAGCTCCAGAACGACATATATACAAATATGGTGCTATTATCAAGGGTTAATGGCCTATAATGATAACATTTATGCTCTAAATAAGGCGCAGTTGGCATATAAAATGGTATGCTAGAAATCGCCAACAGCTCCCCCACACTTAAACCTTTACTCGTCCCGAGGAAAGTCAAGAATGAAACTCAACTTGCATATAGTCAATCAATCATAAAAGTATTTCAAATCTACACGAGCTGAGCACTTAGTCATTGTGAGATTAAATCAATTTAGTATTCAGCAAACATGTTCACAATATGGGTATTGAACATGAAAGAGTACTTCCCAAAGCTAACCTTGAAAATATTCAACTTGATGCGCATGACCTTTCCACTTATGTGAATCACCAAAAAGGTATTGTGAGCAAAAGAACTATCCTTCTCAAACGATCAAGTCAACAACTCAACTTCAATCACTCACCTAAATCACTCAAAAGTCTATCTACTTTATCGATATATGTATGTGTAAGGCCATATGAGTAGCTTGGTGAGGAAATTCAAGGAAAATAGACATAGATCAACAACATATTGCAAAGCTAAGAAATAACTCTAATTGGTTTTACTGAGACTTGTCAAAAGGCCATTAGAAATTGAATTGAGAAAGAAACTCACACCTTTAGAATAGTGGACATATACTTGTGTGAATGAATAATCACAAGTAGAGAATGTAATCTTTTTAAACAGGTGACAAAGCTGTCCTTTCTTCTTTGCATATCTATCAGAAACTTCCTGGCATTTTCGAAGGATATCGAATGCAAAGTGGACATGATCGGAAAAAGAAATTCTTGGCTACTAATCAATGATAAGAATTCAAGGGAATTCATCTTCCCCCCACACTCAAATTTTTGCTAGTCCCGAGCAAAACAGCGCAAGGTACAGACTTTATTTACTCCTTTTTTTTTTCCTTCTTTTTTCTTTTTTTTTTTTCTTGTGTGCCGGTCGGCACAACCTTGTGCCGGTCGGCACACTGTCTGTACTTGCCAATTTCGCTCTGGATTTTTCGTTGGAACTGCTGTGTCAGATGTATAGCCAAGAATACAGTAGGATGTGGTCAAGGATTGATGTTCGAATCAAAGAATTTGGTTCTCAAGTATCGGATACTCGGCGAATTATGCATAATTCCAATGCGGTAATTTGCATAGCTCGAGTTAGAATAGGCTAGAAAATCAACACGATACGCGAAAGATGTGGCCATTTTTCCAAGTCTCATACCCTAAGAATTAAATCTTAACCGAGCTCAATCATCAATCATAGTCTCTACTTAGCAAAGGCTTAAATTGAGTCACATATATATTTGGCATTGGTGGGCATAACCGAATGATATGGAGTAATTCTAAAGCTCACAATAAGAACATTTGAATTTTATAAAGAAATAGGTACTAAGTCATGTCATCCAAAATTGATCTTTTATTGGACCTTGCATGGGAATTTTGAAATGCACTACGCCACATATGAAGTATTTGCCGAATACACTTTAGTGAAAGTTCGAAATTTTTTATTTATGCTCAACATCGCTCGATTATCATTAACACTTTTCAAGATAGACATACATACTCGTATCATTTTTCAAATAAAGCATAAAGATCATCATCATATTGGATTTGAAAGCACGGGCTACATGGTGATGCATTATTCGAAACAACCTACTAGCACACTTGCATAAATAAAACTAAACTACTAGCACACATGCATGAATAAAAGCACACAAACAAACTAAACACACCCGATACATGGTTTCCCAACCCGCTCACACACACATAAGTAAATAAATAAAAGAGAATGCGAAAGGGAAAGAAAAACGCAAACCGGGAAACCGATACAAGTTGTGCCATACACAACACTCTACCCATCAAATGGAGGTGGCTGATTGTAGTCGAAGCCGTAGTACGCCGCCTCCAATCTCCCGAACTCGTCAATCATCGCATCGGTGTTGCTCCGCATTGCGCCCGCCAAGTTGTCGATGCGTTCAACGTATTGCACGTTGTTGTCGATGTACCGATGCATAGGGGCAAAGTTCGCCCCCGGAGGACCTGCAGGAGCATAGTAGGGCGCCCCCTGGAAGTGCTGAGGGTAGACAGGGGGCATACCGAAGTACCTGGGGTCGGTGCCGGTCGGCACCTGTCCTGTGCCGGTCGGCACAAAGCCCGTGCCGATCGGCACGGGTGCCTGCTGCGCTGGTTGATGCTGCGCGGCTGCTGCCGCGTCCCAGCTGTCCCACTCTGCTGCTGCGCTCGCCGAAGACTGGCCGACGACCTCCTTTCTCCCGCGCTTGGTCTTTGTTACCTTGTGTCGCTCGCGGAGGTCGGCCTCAAGCCAATGGAGAACGTCTAGCTCAAAGATTCTCCAGCGAGCGAGGTCCAAACAAGTTGAAAAGACATGGAGAACGTCTAGCTCAAAGACGTAAAAATGAGAGCCCTCCGATTGGGGAGGCCATCCCAATCGTTATCCTAGCTAGGCCTAGCACTTGTTTTTCTTTTCATAAATCATAAAAACAAAATAAAAATTTGAAAAGTTTAAAAGACAACAAAAATAATAGGATTCCCGGTGATGCCCATTAGGGGCTAGCCACTTGTATCATCCTCACTCTTTTTTGCAGATCAAGAAGGAGGAGGAAGAGCCTGAATCAAGCTTAAGTCTTACAAAGACTCAAGCATGGGGAGGGCACCCCTCAGGTAAGAAGGAGTTCAATACAAGCTTAAGTCTTACAAAGACTCAAGCTTGGGGAGGACCCCCAGGTAAGTATTCCTAACTTTCTTAATAAATAAATGAACTCCCTGTTTCGAATAATGCTAGAATCTTGGTGTTATGCTACACTTAAGGGAAATGATGATCGAGTTACAAATTAGCTTCCCATGTGTCGCATAGATGCAACCTCTACTCCTGACATATGTGTTATTTTTACTTGAGCATGATCACATCATGAGTCTTGCTTATTTCCGTGGGTTGCATTTGTTACACCAAGTCTGAGCATTGTGGATTGTGATATGGCATGATTAGGACTTGTTGCAATTTCTTAGTATGGTTTCATCCAGAGATGTTTTTCTTGAATTGCTACAAGAACCTAAAACCCTTCTGTTTTGGCTCACTTCTCTTAGTGTGAGGATTTATTTACCTACCAGAGCCATATCATAATATTCGAAACAGCCCCACTCATAGCCATTTGTTTATGCATTGAGTTTTGTTAAGGT
Organism: Eragrostis nindensis; assembly: GCA_012490785.1. Taxonomy (NCBI): domain Eukaryota; kingdom Viridiplantae; phylum Streptophyta; class Magnoliopsida; order Poales; family Poaceae; genus Eragrostis; species Eragrostis nindensis. The sequence continues at coordinate 268,053 of JAAXCT010000258.1, read as the reverse complement.
TTGATGTACTCTTGAAACTAAGCACTCCTAATTTTGGTCATAATTCCTTCGCGTGTGTTTTCGAAAATTTCTCTCCACCAAATAAAAAGGGGAATGTTTGGATAAATCAACCAAACATTCTTCAGAGGTTGCAAAACTTTTGGTCCATCCAAAATGCTCAAGAATATTTCAAAATGTTTCATTGAACCATTCAAAATTTATGGCCCCTTGCACCATGGAGTAGTCAAAAAAAAAAAAAAAAACCTCCATGGTTGCATGACAAAAGTCAATGGCTATATGGTTCTTATCATAAACATCTTGAGCAAAATAAAGGACCAATGTTTTTCAAACCCCCTTCCATAAGCGTGAGTTCATTTTCTCCTCCTCCATCACATCATTTCCTATAACCAAAATAAATGGAGTTGCTATGTTGATTGAGACTCATTCTTTAGCTTTACAATATATGCATGACAATTGTGCATTCCTTACCAAGCTCCACATACAAAGCCTCATTTGGTAGAAGGTAGGATGAGTGAAGCTTGTAGGAATAGAACTCACATTGGTAGGTAAGAGAAGTGCCTACCAAAACGAAGGAGAATTTTTGCACCTTGCAGCACATAAAAACTCTGGATGCATACCTGCTAGAATTGTGTACTTGCCCGAAAATGCCGTTCTAGTCTTCAATGCTGCGTGACAAGGTGTGACATATAAGCCCCACGATTTTTGCAACACTCATGAATATTTTGTGCTCTCGTAAACTTACCACTGTTTAGGGAGTATGTTGTTGCATCTTTATTACCCTTGGGGCGCTTCTTTGTAACTCCTGATCCGCCGGTACCCTGAGTTGAGTTTGCTCGGGACGAGCAAAGTTTAAGCTTGGGGAGGTTGTTGGCGGTCGTTAAACCTTGTTTTGACCGCCACCCTACTGGTAAATAAATACATAACACCAAGATTTTGTGCATAGTAGTTAGGAATAATACTACTCCACAGGTTTTGGTGAATATTTGGATGCAGGAGTGAATAATGAAGAAAAGTGGGCCCAGCCAGGGAAATTCCCTGGCCGGCCGGCCCCACCATAGGCCGGCCGGCCCCACCTGGTGGCCGCACGCCCCAGGCTTCCTCCAGTGGGCTGGAAACTGGTCCACAACGTATAATTCAAGGCCCAACCCAGCGGATTTGCGCCGACTTACCAGAGGTGGGCCATTTGGGCCTTAACTTGGCCCCTACTTCAATCCTGCCGACCCCACGAACAAACCGACCTTCAGACCGCCTTCAGGAGTGCATCTGGAGCGTTGAGGCAGAAGGCGGTGGCCAACCGCCACAGGGGACGGCCGGCCGGCCACCCCCCTAGGCCGGCCGGCCGACTTTGGCGGCGCCGCCTCTCCAAAGTCGGCAGGCTTGCTTCCACCGCCTTGGCAAGCTATAAAATGGACCCCTCGGCTGCAGAAACAAAGCGCACCATCACACTTCATCCAAGTGTTCATTAGTTTAGTTTAGTAGTAGCTTTGGGAGTTAGAGTAGAGTAGAGTAGAGTGAGAGCTCTCTCGGGCTTCCGGAGTCTTCTCGGAGTTCGGTATAGTTCTTTGTATCTTACTCTTGAGATATTATTTTATTTATTATATAATTAGTTTTATCTTTATTTATTTCTTTTAGTAATTCTTTTCTATTTAGTTTATTTATTCGTTAAGTAAGTGCTCGTAGAAGTCTTGTTGTGGGATTCGTGATTGTTGGAATAGCAAGTACGAGAGAGTGCCGTCGTCGGAGATGACGTCGTGTGAAATCTGTGCTTGTTCATTCTTAGATAGGACTGCTCCGTTGATCAAGAGTAGCTCCTCTAGGCGGGTTGTAAGCGTGACGTCTAGATCTTGGCCTATGCACGTTTGGCACCCAACCCCACGGAGGATGGTAGCCGCGAGTGTATGTGACAGCTGCACCGGTCTCTGTAATCCACCACGTCCGGGTTGGACTCAGCAGGGTCTTAATTATAGCGGATGGATCCCCAGGGTGAACTAGCAGTATCGGTTGCCCTGGCACTTCCGTGCCCCGAAACGACATGACTTGTATGTGTATGAGCTTAATTAGAGTAAATAACCTTTGTAGAATTGACTGCTAGAAAAGTAAATAATAGATAAACATACAGGTAGCCTTAACTCTATCTCGTTGCTCTCCCAAAGGTATACTACGATTTATTTTATTACCTTGGATTTGAGGATGTGTGTGCCACCCATATATATCATGCCTATCTTACCCCCGTCTCAAGTATAGTTGATACATTATTTCTTTCTCAAAATTATCCAATGCATAGCTATTATTCAGCTCTCTTTTGCTCTACTTCCCTGCGGAAATATAAATACGATAACCCTGGAATACTCCAAGGTGAAATGCTACAATGGTGATCCGTGCGCTTGCGGAATTAATGAATTTAATTTTAACGCATAAGAACCGCCAACAAAGGTAGAGGGTGATCGACAATCGTCGGAAGGGATCCTTCAAGAGCCAGAACTTTCGATCGAGCGTGGGTGGGAGGAGGGGTAAGCCTGGCCCTCACCCTTCTCAAGAACTGTTCGGGATCTGAGTGGAAGTTTTCTGGTAGGTCGAAACCAGTCATGCACAGTCCTGTTTCAAATTTTTACAAGAAGAAAAACCAGGACAAGGGTAAGCCCGCAAAAGTAAGTGATAATTATTCTTCTCACAAACTTCAATGCATTTATTCAGTTCCTAGCTGCTACTTCCCCGGCAACGGCGCCAGAAATGCTTGTTGGCGGTTCTTATGCGATAAAATTAAATTCATTAATTCCGCAAGCGCACGGATCACCATTGTAGCATTTCACCTTGGAGTATTCCAGGGTTATCGTATTTATATTTCCGCAGGGAAGTAGAGCAAAAGAAAGCTGAATAATAGCTATGCATTGGATAATTTGGAGAAAGAAATAATGTATCAACTATACTTGAGACGGGGGTAAGATATGCATGATATATATGGGTGGCACACACATCCTCAAATCCAAGGTAATAAAATAAATCGTAGTATACATTTGGGAGAGCAACGAGATAGAGTTAAGGCTACCTGTATGTTTATCTATTATTTACTTTTCTAGCAGTCAATTCTACAAAGGTTATTTACTCTAGTTAAGCTCATACACATACAAGTCATGTCGTTTCGGGGCACGGAAGTGCCAGGGCAACCGATGCTGCTAGTTCACCCTGGGGATCCATCCGCTATAATTAAGACCCTGCTGAGTCCAACCCGGACGTGGTGGATTACAGAGACCGGTGCAGCTGTCACATACACTCGCGGCTACCATCCTCCGTGGGGTTGGGTGCCAAACGTGCATAGGCCAAGATCTAAGCGCCACGCTTACAACCCGCCTAGAGGAGCTACTCTTGATCAACGGAGCAGTCCTATCTAAGAATGAACAAGCACAGATTTCACACGACGTCATCTCCGACGACGGCACTCTCTCGTACTCGCTATTCCAACAATCACGAATCCCACAACAAGACTTCTACGAGCACTTACTTAACGAATAAATAAACTAAATAGAAAAGAATTACTAAAAGAAATAAATAAAGATAAAACTAATTATATAATAAATAAAATAATATCTCAAGAGTAAGATACAAAGAACTATACCGAACTCCGAGAATACTCCGGAAGCCCGAGAGAGCTCTCACTCTACTCTACTCTACTCTAACTCCCAAAGCTACTACTCAACTAAACTAATGAACATTTGGATGAAGTGTGATGGTGCGCTTTGATTCGGAGGCCGAGGGGTCCCTTTTATAGCTTGTGAAGGCGGTGGAAGCACCCTGGCCGAAGCTGGAGAGGCGGTGGCGCCAAAGTCGGCCGACCGGCCTAGGGGGGTGGCCGGCCGGCCGTCCCCTGTGGCGGTTTGCCACCGACTTGCTCCTGGACGCTCCAGATCACTCCCTGAAGGCGGTCTGAAGGTCGGTTTCCTGCTGGGGTCGGCAGAATTGAAGTGAGGGCCAAGTAAAGGCCCAAATAGCCCACCTTCTAGAACGTCGGTGGAATCCTGCCGAGCTGGGCTTGAATTGCACGTTAAGGATTATTTTCCAGCCCGCTGGAGAAAGCCTGGGGCCTGTGGCCACCAGGTGGGGCCGGTCGGCCTAGGGTGGGGCCGGCCGGCCAGGGAATTTCCCTGACTGGGCCCACTTTTCTCCATTATTCACTCCTGCATCCAAATATCCACCAAAACTTGTGGAGTAGCATTATTCCTATCTACTATGCACAAAATCTTGGTGTTATGTATTTATTTACCGGTAGGGTGGCGGTCAAAACATGGTTTAACGACCGCCAACATTGGTGCGGAAGCGTCTTCTCTTGGCAGCAGGGCTAGAAGCAGATGTCGCCTGGGAAGACAAGACTTGAGAGATTTTGGAAAATCCTTTAAAGAGACTGCCGAAAACTATTTCGATGGGTACCTGATCGCCGGTACGGGGATTGGCGATGCGAGTTGGAGGCAGTTCGGGGACATCGGGAGCAACAGCTGCTGGAGCTGATGGAGCTGCTGGAGCTGCTGAAGCTGCTGGAGCTGTTGGAGCTGCAGGAGTAGCTGTTCGGAAGCGCTTGCGAGTCGTTGTCTTTGACTTCGCCCCAGCTGGGGGCTTCGAAGACTCGACGGCAGGCGGAGGAGGACTAGTGGCTTCGACACCCACCGGAGTGTTACCGGATGTGGGATCGGTAGCGGGTCCAGGCCTCTCGGCATCTCCTGGAGCCTCAGACTGCTCGACAGCAGCAACAGCAGCCACCTTTCGCTCAAGAGAGCTGGTGGCGTCATCGGCAACGGCAGTATCCTTCTCCCGATCACCGTTGTCTTCTTCATCACTGTCCCCGATGACTATATCAACATCAGGTTGGACATCGTCGGGGCCAGGTTCGTAAAGGTTCTACAGAACACAAGATCAGCATGGCAGAAAATATATCTTCAAGAAAATTGAGAAGATCTGCTATCAACATACTTCGGGAGGTGGATTTTCTGCACTATAAGGAAGAGGTATTGTCGAAGGCTTAACCTTCGGTCCAGTACCTGTTGGCGGTTCTTATGCGATAAAATTAAATTCATTAATTCCGCAAGCGCACGGATCACCATTGTAGCATTTCACCTTGGAGTATTCCAGGGTTATCGTATTTATATTTCCGCAGGGAAGTAGAGCAAAAGAAAGCTGAATAATAGCTATGCATTGGATAATTTGGAGAAAGAAATAATGTATCAACTATACTTGAGACGGGGGTAAGATAGGCATGATATATATGGGTGGCACACACATCCTCAAATCCAAGATAATAAAATAAATCGTAGTATACATTTGGGAGAGCAACGAGATAGAGTTAAGGCTACCTGTATGTTTATCTATTATTTACTTTTCTAGCAGTTAATTCTACAAAGGTTATTTACTCTAGCTAAGCTCATACACATACAAGTCATGTCGTTTCGGGGCACGGAAGTGCCAGGGCAACCGATGATGCTAGTTCACCCTGGGGATCTGTTGGCAGTCCTAAGGCCTAACAGAAATAAATCCGCAAGCGCACGGATACCGATGTAGCTTTCACCCCAAGAGTATTCCTAAGGTATCGAATCCACAGGGAACGAACAGTGTACTAAACTCGAGATCTATGTAGAAAATCCGTAAAAAGGGTCACACTAAGCGGAGAATTAATGCAGTAAGGGTGATAGTCCTCTGGCCAGGTAATCTAATGCAAGATATTAAATAACTGAGCAATGCGATAAGGGTCTTTCAATATCATCTACTTCGGGGCACGGCCGCCGCCAAGACACGCAACCCGGAAACTAGGTTCAACGTATCCGGTCAACGGACCGCGTCTAGGCCCTACACACTCAACCCGAACGTGGTGGACTACAGAGACCGGTGTAGCTGTCACCTACACTCGCGGCTACCACACGCCGTGGGGTTGAGGGCAACTCAGGATAAATCAAAGTATAAACACCACGTTTACACCTATCATTAATACCAGCAACTAGCAATTGTTCTAGAGCTAGCACATGTAGTAAATAAGAAATAAATACTACACACCAGAATCCCATAAATGATAAAGAAGAAAACCTTACTTTATTGCTCAATAAATAATACCTTACATGTTACCCGGCCTGGAAGACTAGGACGACTACTCCCAGGCGAAGTACATACCCGAGACGCCGAGGAAGAAGAGCTCCGACATCTCCGGAGCTTCGACCCTTCCTCCGCCTCTCACTCACTCACTACCTCCACTAACAACTCAACAACACTTCTCAAAGTGATTCTCTACTAAGGTGCAAGTTCCACCGTGGGAGTTACCCTCTATTTATAGGCCTAAGTGAGGTAGAGTGGCCGGCACGTTGCTCAGGAAGTCGGTGGCTGGAATTGCGCGAAAGGGCAGGCCGGCCGGCCTCCCACCTAGGCCGGCCGGCCATCCATTGTCTTGGATGGCCGCCGCCTTCGCCGTGGACGTCCGGGATCGCTTCCCAAGGTCGGCTCCGAAGTCGGTTTTCGAGTGGGGGCGGCGGAAGTGCAGAAATCATCAAATTAAGGCCCAAAAGCCCATCTTCCGGATGTCGGTTGTTCACCCATCATGGAGACCACTTGGGCTTGATGTTTTATGATGCGTATAGCCCACTGGAGGAAGATCAGGTCCATTGGGGACAAAGGTAGGCCGGCCGGCCTTGGGGGGTGGCCGGCCGGTCAGGAAATTTCTGCATTTCCTGTAATTTTCGTTGAGGCATAACTTCTGCTCCCGAACTCCAAATTAGGTGAACCAAAAGTCAATCTTGACTATCTTTTCAAGGGCTTTCTCATGGAGAGATCAAATATTTTATTTGGATAATTTATCTCCATGGCAAAACCCCTCTTTGTTTATAGTTTGTGGTGATTTTCCTTCATAATTGTACCTGCAATCAAAATATCACCAAAACTTGTGGAAAGCCATTAGTCCATAAAGAATGTTCATTTTATTCTTGATTGATGGCTTTTATAAGCTGGTGTTGGCGGTAAAAAGTAGTCGTTAAGGACCGCCAACATCCCCCCAGATTTAGATCTTTGCTCGTCCCGAGCAAAAAGATTGAACCAAAGAAAAGGCATCATCAAGGAGTTATGGCAAAGTTATTTCGACAATTACTTCAGGCTCACTATGTGGAAGTGGCTAAAGCTCACTGTCTTCAAGAGTTGAGAGATTGAATAGCAATAATCAAAGATTCTTTCAAACTCAAAATCCCTCGGGTTTCAAAAATTCCCCCTTCATTGTATGTCACAAAATCCATAACACATGAGTCACTCAAAGTGGTGAAAAGGCCTTTCTTCTCTCAAAAGATATCTTCCCTACATCTAATAGGCTTGTATTTGGAGTTTGATAGGGAGAGCACAATCTTTTTGCAGAATTTTGTAAGGCTAAGAAAGAATTCTAAAGAGAATATTGCACATCCTCATTGTTCAGTCAAGATAAGAATTGATGCATGTGGTGGGGGAGAAAATGAACTCACACTGTGGGAGAATTTTGATCTATGTCATGCCCAATTTTGAATTTTGAAGTCAGCCATAATGCCCTTTTTTTTTTTCTTTTTTTTTTTTTTTATTGACATCGGGGAAACTCTCTTTTCTTTTTCTCTTCATTTTTTTTTTTTTTTTTTGGGAGTTCCCGCGATGTATGAGGCAACTTGTGTGGCTCCTTTGACTTCCTTTCATGATTTTTGTGGGCTTGAACATAGGGACAAACATTCTTTGACGATAATAGAATTCGAGAACACACGCGAAGGATAAAGACTGAACTTGAGGAGTGCATTTTTCTCAAGAGAATTAAATCTTAACCGAACTCACAACAGAAAGATTGGCTTTTGAAGAGTTCATACCTATTTATCTTTTTGGCTCTAATAGGCGTTTTCAAAAGATTTTGTGACAACAAGTCCGAAGGAAAAATTTGATTCCCAAGAAAATCAAGAGAAGAAAGAAATCAAGATTGATGCATATATCAAATCTCACAACAAAATAGACAGGAGCGTCCTTACATTTATTTTTGTGAGCGAGAAGAAACCGCGAAATAATAATGCCACAAACCTGATGATTAGCAAGAGTTTTATTTGGTTCATCTTCAAAAATTATTTTGTTTTGTTTTTCGGGTATGTGAAACAGAGCAAACAGGTCAAGATAAAGATTGAGGAAAAATTGGACCTGGTTGGAGTTTGGCCAAGGCCGGCCGGCCTGGGGTGTGGTCCGGCCGGTGGGCTCCCTCCCCTATTCCTTCTCTGTTTCGTTGGGGCAACGCGCCATTGTGTGTTCACAACTTTGTTCCTGCGCACTCGGGAAAATGTGAGTGTACAAAGGTTGGTTTATGTGGTTGCCCACATAAACCAACACACAATTTAATAAAGCACTCACACAAACATGTTGGTATTATTTATTTTAATTTATTATTTATTTTTTTTGGAAAAGAAAAAGGGTGCTTAGTTAAGGTCGAAGCTAGACCGTAGATGCAAGCATTTTCAACTTTGGATAAATTCAAGGACATCTACTTCCTCGAGAGCAGGCATGGAGGGTTCTAGGAATACTTTTAACCGCTGGCCATTTACCTTAAAAAGGCTTCCATCATCGCTCTGGAGAGTGACGGCCCCATGGTTGGAAGATTCGACGACGGTATAAGGGCCGTCCCATTTACTCCGGAGTTTACCAAGGCCAAATAATTTAGCGCGGGAATTAAAAAGTAGTACCTTATCTCCTGGCGCGAAGTGCTTCTCACGGATGCGCTTGTCGTGCCATCTTTTAGTTCTGTCCTTGTATAGCTTGGAGCTATGGTACGCCTTTTCCCTCCATTCTTCAAGCTCGGCAATTTGAATTTGCCGCTTGACTTGGGCTTGATCTAAATCCATGTTCCATTTCCGGATTGCCCAATATGCCTTGAACTCTAGCTCGACAGGTAGATGGCATGTCTTCCCATATACCATTTGGTATGGGGTCATGCCAATGGGTGTCTTATAAGCTGTCCTGTAAGCCCATAATGCTTCATGCAGTTTGCTTTTCCAGGATTTTCCCATCTTGTCAACGGTCTTTTGGAGGATGTTCTTGATCTGTTTATTTGAAGTCTCCGCTTGACCGCTGGTTTGTGGGTGATAGGGGGTCGCTACTCTATGTTCAATTCCATATTTGTGTAGCATTTCCTTGAAGGTTTTATCAATGAAGTGTGAACCCCCATCGCTAATGATCACCCTTGGTGTGCCGAACCTTGGGAAGATGTGTTCCTGGAGCATTCTCTTTGAGTGGGTGGAATCTGCATTGCGGCACGGTATTGCTTCTACCCACTTTGAGACATAGTCCACTGCCACTAGGATGTACTCATAGTTTTCTGACTTCGGAAAGGGTCCCATGAAGTCAATGCCCCATACATCAAAGATATCGATTTGGAGGTTATTTGTAAGGGGCATCGCATCTCGGGAGTTTATCCCTCCTACTTTCTGGCAGCGAGGACATCTCCGTACATACTCTTTGGTATCTTCATACATAGTCGGCCAGTAAAATCCACTCTGCCAGACTTTAGCATTGGTACGGAATGCTCCATAGTGGCCCCCATATGGCGAAGAGTGACATCTATCAATGATCTGCACAGCCTCGCAGGTGGGCACACATCTTCTAAGTAGACCATCAGAGCAGACTTTATATAGATAAGGATCATCCCATAGATAATATCTGCTATCCCTGATGAGCTTCCTCTTGTCCTCCCCTGGTGGTATGTATCCCGAAACGATATAGTTAACGATATTTGCATACCATGGGTCGGTGCTTGTTACCTTTAGTAACATATCATCTCTCAAGTAGTCATTGATAGGTAGTTCATTAGGATCTTCAACTTGTAGACGAGAGAGATGATCTGCCACTGTGTTTTCCACTCCTTTTCTGTCTCTGATTTCTATGTCAAATTCTTGGAGGAGTAGAATCCATCGGATAAGTCGTGGCTTTGCATCCTTCTTAGTAAGCAGGTACTTGAGGGCTGCGTGGTCAGAATAAACTATCACTTTCGCGCCCACCAAGTATGACCTGAACTTATCAATGGCATAGACTACTGCAAGCAATTCTTTCTCAGTGGTTGCATAATTAAGTTGTGGCCCTGTGAGAGTCTTGCTTGCATAGGCTATGGCATGATGCTTCTTATCCTTGGTTTGTCCCAACACAGCCCCGACGGCGTAATCGCTTGCATCGCACATGATCTCGAATGGGAGCTTCCAATCTGGAGGCTGGATAATGGGGGCCGAGATTAACGCTCGCTTGAGTTCATTAAATGCCTCCATGCACCTCTCATCAAAGACGAATGGTGCATCCTTAGCTAGCAGATTGGTGAGAGGTCTGGCTTTCTTGGAGAAATCTTTGATAAATCTCCTATAGAATCCAGCATGCCCTAGGAAACTGCGAATCCCTTTAATGTTCCTCGGGGGTGGAAGTGATTCAATGACTTCAATCTTAGCCTTGTCGACTTCTATCCCTCTGGCAGAGACCTTGTGTCCTAAGACAATTCCCTCCGTTACCATAAAATGGCATTTCTCCCAGTTCAGGACTAGGTCGGCTTCCTTGCATTTTTGTAGCACCTTCTCTAAGTTTCGTAGGCATCCATCGAATGTCTCTCCATAGACAGAGAAATCGTCCATGAATACCTCCATTACTTTCTCAACAAGATCTGAGAAGATAGCCATCATGCATCTTTGGAAGGAAGCAGGTGCATTGCATAATCCGAACGACATCCTGCGGTATGCAAAGGTGCCATAGGGACACGTGAAGGTTGTCTTGTCTTGGTCATCAGGATGGATAGGAATTTGGTGATATCCTGAATAACCATCTAGAAAGCAGAAGAACGAATGCTTTGCCAGCCGCTCGAGCATTTCATCGATGAAAGGAAGAGGATAATGGTCTTTTCTTGTTGCCTTATTCAACTTCCTGTAGTCGATGCACATCCGCCACCCTGTCACAGTGCGCTGAGGGATCAATTCATTCTTTTCATTCCGCACAACAGTCATCCCTCCTTTCTTCGGCACAACCTGAACTGGACTGACCCATTGACTGTCTTGTACTGGATAAATTATCCCTGCCTTGAGTAGCTTTAAGATCTCTTTTTTCACTACTTCTCTCATGGCATTGTTAAGACGTCGTTGGTGTTCACGAACAGGCTTGTGGTCCGGTTCCATCGGGATTCTGTGGGTGCAGAATTCTGGACTGATCCCCTTGAGGTCTGCCAGTGAGTAACCCATTACTGATCGATATTTCTCCAGTAAGGCTACTAGCTTCTTCTCTTCTTCATGGGATATCTTGTCACTGATGATAACTGGGGTGCTTTGATTCCCAAAGAGGAAGCTGTACTTGAGACCTGGCGGTAATGGCTTTAACTCCACAGGCGTTGGAGCAGTTTCTTCATGCTTGTCTAGTTCAACATATGGAGAAACATCTTCATCTTCAGTAAAGAATTTAGTCTCTTCCTCCATATGGGGTGCTTCCAAGAATTCTCCAACTATTTCTTCAATAGAGGCTAATTCTTCCATAGTTTCAGGGTGCGTCTCAGCTTTGGTGTTGAGAGCACGCCTGATGTCAACGGGGAAGCTTTCTTTCCCAAGACGAACATCCAACTTCTCCTGTAAGTACTTTATTTGGGAGGATGTGTAGATTGGAGTTCCGATCAGTAAGAAGTCTTGCTTGGGTATATCAAAAATGTGAAAGACGAGAACCATGGGCTGTTCATTTATCTCCGTCTCCATTTCCCGCAAAACTCCTACCGCTGGGTAATATTTGTTCTCGAAGACCAACCATTTCTCTGAAGGTGTTAGGTTGCCTTCGGACAGCCATCCACTACTCTCAGCCAGATGCTTTGACATGATATTGACTTTGGCTTTTAAGTCATATATGGCTTTCCTCCTAGCAGTGGATTGAATATTCACCATAACGCAGTCGGGTTTTGGATTTAACTTGATTGTCTCCCTCGTGCATTCGGCTTCTTGAAACCAATCTTCCCCCAGAACAGCAGACAGTTGATGTATTCTCTCTGTCTGTTCTTCTATTTCCTCCCCATCCAGTTCTTCGGCGTCATCATTGTCAGGGTGACAATTTCTCTCTATCGGATATGATCTTGTATCCCCGAATTTGGTGAAATCAAATTCCTCTTCGTAGGGCACGAGAGGAAGAATTGGCTCCACCACCTGAAGGCTTTCAGCTTCGGCAAGAGTCTGACCACCTTGGAACAAATTTGGATTTGTTGGGCAGACATAGAATGGTTCAGGAGCTTCTTCCATGATCGGAGCTTGAGGAACCTCAATTTGAAGCACGGGTTGAGCAACGGGTACTTCTTCTTTTGGTAGCTCGGGTGTAGGTGGCACATAGCTGTCTAGATTGCTCAAAATTTTCCCAAGAAGTTCAAATCCTTCAGTAGGAGTGTTTCTTATGAAGGATCCTCCAGAAGCAGTATCCAGAAAAGTACGGCTTTTCGGAGTGAGCCCCCACATGAAGTGTTGAAGGAGTACCGCTGGGGAGAGTCCTAGATCTGGTCCTTTGACGGTGTATGACATGAAGCGCTCCCATGAGGCTCCCAGTGTTTCATTACTGCCCTGTTTGAAGGTAAGAAGCTCCATACGAAGAGCAATTACCTTTGCAACAGGGAAGTATTTGAAACAGAAGAGATCTCTGAGAGTTGTCCAATTTCCGCTGGCCCCTCCTACTGACATAGCATACCATAGTGTTGCCTTTCCACTGAGTGAGAACGGGAATAACTTCCACTTGAGCGTGTCCTGTGGAAATCCCTGGGTCGAAACAGTGGAACAAAGCAGCTCGAAGTATCTCAGGTGTTCATATGGATTCTCATCTTCATCTCCGCGGAAGATGTTCCCCTGAACCAGTGCTATGAGTTCTGGACGAATCTCATAGCTCTGGGCTGTGATTGGTGCAGATGCTGGAGGAGGCTCCAGCAATTCTCCTTTCGGAGCATTGGCGTAGACGATGGAGGATGTATCCATGGTAAAGAAAAAGAAAGACAAAACAAAACAAAACAAAATAAACCTATTCACGGATGATCCTAGATTCGAGTTAGCACAGCTACCGTTCCCCGGCAACGGCGCCAGAAAGCTTGTTGGCAGTCCTAAGGCCTAACAGAAATAAATCCGCAAGCGCACGGATACCGATGTAGCTTTCACCCCAAGAGTATTCCTAAGGTATCGAATCCACAGGGAACGAACAGTGTACTAAACTCGAGATCTATGTAGAAAATCCGTAAAAAGGGTCACACTAAGCGGAGAATTAATGCAGTAAGGGTGATAGTCCTCTGGCCAGGTAATCTAATGCAAGATATTAAATAACTGAGCAATGCGATAAGGGTCTTTCAATATCATCTACTTCGGGGCACGGCCGCCGCCAAGACACGCAACCCGGAAACTAGGTTCAACGTATCCGGTCAACGGACCGCGTCTAGGCCCTACACACTCAACCCGAACGTGGTGGACTACAGAGACCGGTGTAGCTGTCACCTACACTCGCGGCTACCACACGCCGTGGGGTTGAGGGCAACTCAGGATAAATCAAAGTATAAACACCACGTTTACACCTATCATTAATACCAGCAACTAGCAATTGTTCTAGAGCTAGCACATGTAGTAAATAAGAAATAAATACTACACACCAGAATCCCATAAATGATAAAGAAGAAAACCTTACTTTATTGCTCAATAAATAATACCTTACATGTTACCCGGCCTGGAAGACTAGGACGACTACTCCCAGGCGAAGTACATACCCGAGACGCCGAGGAAGAAGAGCTCCGACATCTCCGGAGCTTCGACCCTTCCTCCGCCTCTCACTCACTCACTACCTCCACTAACAACTCAACAACACTTCTCAAAGTGATTCTCTACTAAGGTGCAAGTTCTACCGTGGGAGTTACCCTCTATTTATAGGCCTAAGTGAGGTAGAGTGGCCGGCACGTTGCTCAGGAAGTCGGTGGCTGGAATTGCGCGAAAGGGCAGGCCGGCCGGCCTCCCACCTAGGCCGGCCGGCCATCCATTGTCTTGGATGGCCGCCGCCTTCGCCGTGGACGTCCGGGATCGCTTCCCAAGGTCGGCTCCGAAGTCGGTTTTCGAGTGGGGGCGGCGGAAGTGCAGAAATCATCAAATTAAGGCCCAAAAGCCCATCTTCCGGATGTCGGTTGTTCACCCATCATGGAGACCACTTGGGCTTGATGTTTTATGATGCGTATAGCCCACTGGAGGAAGATCAGGTCCATTGGGGACAAAGGTAGGCCGGCCGGCCTTGGGGGGTGGCCGGCCGGTCAGGAAATTTCTGCATTTCCTGTAATTTTCGTTGAGGCATAACTTCTGCTCCCGAACTCCAAATTAGGTGAACCAAAAGTCAATCTTGACTATCTTTTCAAGGGCTTTCTCATGGAGAGATCAAATATTTTATTTGGATAATTTATCTCCATGGCAAAACCCCTCTTTGTTTATAGTTTGTGGTGATTTTCCTTCATAATTGTACCTGCAATCAAAATATCACCAAAACTTGTGGAAAGCCATTAGTCCATAAAGAATGTTCATTTTATTCTTGATTGATGGCTTTTATAAGCTGGTGTTGGCGGTAAAAAGTAGTCGTTAAGGACCGCCAACAGGATCCATCCGCTATAATTAAGACCCTGTTGAGTCCAACCCGGACGTGGTGGATTACAGAGACCGGTGCAGCTGTCACATACACTCGCGGCTACCATCCTCCGTGGGGTTGGGTGCCAAACGTGCATAGGCCAAGATCTAAGCGCCACGCTTACAACCCGCCTAGAGGAGCTACTCTTGATCAACGGAGCAGTCCTATCTAAGAATGAACAAGCACAGATTTCACACGACGTCATCTCCGACGACGGCACTCTCTCGTACTCGCTATTCCAACAATCACGAATCCCACAACAAGACTTCTACGAGCACTTACTTAACGAATAAATAAACTAAATAGAAAAGAATTACTAAAAGAAATAAATAAAGATAAAACTAATTATATAATAAATAAAATAATATCTCAAGAGTAAGATACAAAGAACTATACCGAACTCCGAGAATACTCCGGAAGCCCGAGAGAGCTCTCACTCTACTCTACTCTACTCTAACTCCCAAAGCTACTACTCAACTAAACTAATGAACACTTGGATGAAGTGTGATGGTGCGTCTTGATTCGGAGGCCGAGGGGTCCCTTTTATAGCTTGTGAAGGCGGTGGAAGCACCCTGGCCGAAGCTGGAGAGGCGGTGGCGCCAAAGTCGGCCGGCCGGCCTAGGGGGGTGGCCGGCCGGCCGTCCCCTGTGGCGGTTTGCCACCGACTTGCTCCTGGACGCTCCAGATCACTCCCTGAAGGCGGTCTGAAGGTCGGTTTCCTGCTGGGGTCGGCAGAATTGGATTGAGGGCCAAGTAAAGGCCCAAATAACCCACCTTCTAGAACGTCGGTGGAATCCTGCCGAGCTGGGCTTGAATTGCTCGTTAAGGATTATTTTCCAGCCCGCTGGAGAAAGCCTGGGGCCTGTGGCCACCAGCTGAGGCCGGCCGGCCTAAGGTGGGGCCGGCTGGCCAGGGAATTTCCCTGACTGGGCCCACTTTTCTCCATTATTCACTCCTGCATCCAAATATCCACCAAAACTTGTGGAGTAGTATTATTCCTATCTACTATGCATAAAATCTTGGTGTTATGTATTTATTTACCGGTAGGGTGGCGGTCAAAACATGGTTTAACGACCGCCAACAACCTCCCCAAGCTTAAACTTTGCTCGTCCCGAGCAAACTCAACTCAGGGTACCGGCGGATCAGGAGTTACAAAGAAGCGCCCCATGGGTAATAAAGATGCAACAACATACTCCCTAAACAGTGGTAAGTTTACGAGAGCACAAAATATTCATGAGTGTTGCAAAAATCGTGGGGCTTATATGTCACACCTTGTCATGCAGCATTGAAGACTAGAACGGCATTTTCGGACAAGTACACAATTCTAGCAGGTATGCATCCAGAGTTTTTATGTGCTGCAAGGTGCAAAAATTCTCCTTCGTTTTGGGTGGCACTTCTCTTACCACACCGATGTGAGTTCTATTCCTACAAGCTTCACTCATCCTACCTTCTACCAAATGAGGCTTTGTATGTGGAGCTTGGTAAGGAGTGCACAAATGTCATGCATATATTGTAAAGCTAAGGAATGAGTCTCAATCAACATAGCAACTCCATTTATTTTGGTCATAGGAAATGATGTGATGGAGGGGGAGAAAATGAACTCACGCTTATGGAAGGGGGTTTTGAAAAACATTGGTCCTTTATTTTGTTCAAGATGTTTATGATAAGAACCATATAGCCATTGACTTTTGTCATGCGACCATGGAGTTTTTTTTTTTTTTTGACTACTCTATGGTGCAAGGGGCCATAAATTTTGAATGGTTCAATGAAACATTTTGAAATATTCTTGAGCATTTTGGATGGACCAAAAGTTTTGCAAACTCTGAAAAATGTTTGGTTGATTTATCCAAACATTCCCCTTTTTATTTGGTGGAGAGAAATTTTCGAAAACACACGCGAAGGAATTATGACCAAAATTAGGAGTGCTTAGTTTCAAGAGTACATCAAACCTTAACAAAACTCAATGCATAAACAAATGGCTATGAGTGGGGCTGTTTCGAATATTATGATATGGCTCTGGTAGGTAAATAAATCCTCACACTAAGAGAAGTGTGCCAAAACAGAAGGGTTTTAGGTACTTGCAGCAATTCAAGAAAAACATCTCTGGATGAAACCATACTAAGAAATTGCAACAAGTCCTAATCATGCCATATCACAATCCACAATGCTCAGACTTGGTGTAACAAATGCAACCTACGGAAATAAGCAAGACTCATGATGTGATCATGCTCAAGTAAAAATAACACATATGTCAGGAGTAGAGGTTGCATCTATGCGACACATGGGAAGCTAATTTGTAACTCGATCATCATTTCCCTTAAGCGTAGCATAACACCAAGATTCTAGCATTTATTCGAAACAGGGAGTTCATTTATTTATTAAGAAAGTTAGGAATACTTACCTGGGGGTCCTCCCCAAGCTTGAGTCTTTGCAAGACTCGAGCTTGTATTGAACTCCTTACCTGGGGGTGCCCTCCCCAAGCTTGAGTCTTTGTAAGACTTAAGCTTGATTCAGGCTCTTCCTCCTCCTTCTTGATCTGCAAAAAAGAGTGAGGATGATACAAGTAGCTAGCCCCTAATGGGCATCACCGGGAATCCTATTATTTTTGTTGTTTTTAAATTTTTCAAATTTTTATTTTGTTTTTATGATTTATGAAAAGAAAAACAAGTGCTAGGCCTAGCTAGGATAACGATTGGGATGGCCTCCCAATCGGAGGGCTCTCATTTTTACGTCTTTGAGCTGGACGTTCTCCATATCTTTTCAACTTGTTTGGACCTCGCTCGCTGGAGAATCTTGCGAGGTAGAGGTTCCTTCTTTCTTCCGCCACACCTTGGTTGTTTTCTTTGTGTTTGCGGCGGCGACCTTTTCTTCAATAGGCGCCTTTGTTGTACTCTCATCGGTTGATGCCGTAGCTGCCTTCTTCTTTCTTGAGCGCCTCGCTCTCCTCTTCTTGGGCGATTGTGACTCGCCTACTCCTTCTTGTGGAGGAGTAAGGGGGGCTTGAGATGTGTTAGGCGGCTGAGGCATCCTCCTTGGAGTCCTCCAATATTTTGCTAGCCTTCTTGCATTCTCTCTTTCCAGATAGTCTCTCATATATGCAATGAGCTTATCTGGCTGTGGCATGGGTGGAGTAATCTCAATCTTCTCCACTCTCCTTGGGTCCTTTCCATATATGACCCGTACTTGCTTGCATTGCTCAACCTTAGGCTTGAAGCTGAACGTTTCTTCCCTGCCGTTGAAGTCCAAGTGGATCTCTCCTGCCCCCACGTCGATGTTGGCGTTGGTGGTGCTCAAGAACGGCCTCCCAAGGATGAGAGGGGCCTTGTCATCTACTTCCATGTCAAGCACAACAAAGTCGACGGGGACGAAGAAGTTTCTGATCTGTACGGGGACGTCTTCGGCAATACCAGCAGGATGACGAACGGACTGATCTGCGAGCTGCAAGCACATAGCCGTAGGCGATAATGGACAATTTAACCTGTCATATACCGCCTTGGGCATAACGCTCACGCTTGCACCCAAGTCACAAAGCGCTTGAGAGAAATGCTGGCTGCCAATTGAACACGGGATAGTAGGGCATCCTGGATCCTTCTTCTTTTCCGGAAGAGTGTTCAGAATGGCTGCGCTGCACTCTTCTGTAAGCTTCACTACCTCCATTGCTGGAATGGGCGCTTGTTGTTGAGGATGTCCCGAAAATACCTAGTGTAAGTAGGTACCTGCATGGCATCAAGCAGCGGAATATGCACATATATATGTCGGATAGCCTCAACAAATTTATCAAAGCGCTCGTCCACAGTGAGCTTCTTCCTGCGGTCGGGGTAAGGCAAGCCTGTAGTGTCAAAATACTCATGAGGTGCTGCCTTAGGTGGAGCTTGCTCAACGGGAGGATCTGTCGTTGGTTCCTCCTCGGAGCTCTCCTTCTCGGCGTCTTCCTCTTCAGGGACCTTCTTTTCTGGAACTCTTTTACCGGCCTTCTCCTTGGGGGCTGCATTTGGTGTCTTTCTCTCTGCACCCTTGGGGTATGGTGGGTCCACAGTACCTCTTCCTCCCCTGGTGGTGATAGCACTAACACTCTCCTTCGTATGAGGAGCTTGCACAGCTGAAGCTATTTGCGCTATTTGCGTTTCTAGCATCTTGTTATGGCTTAGCTGATTCTGCAGAGCAGTGCTGAACGACTCTAGCTTGGCATCTATGCTCTCTAAAGCCTTGTCCGTAGTAAGAAACTTCTTACTAATACTGTCATTGATCTTGACCTGGCCGAGAACTAGATCCTTGATAGAGGGCTCATAACGGGAAAAATTACCATTGTTACCTCCCTGATTCTTGTTGAAGGAGAGGTCGGGCCTGGAATTCCAGCCGTAGTTGTTCTGGGAGCGGAACCCATTGCCATTGTTGAGGAAATTGCATTCCTCTCTCACATTTGGGCAATTGCTGCCCATATGCCCAACGTTGCCGCATTCCTCACATGTCATGCGGGAATCCGCAACTTGCAGGTCCTGCGGAGACTCCACCTTGCGGAGTAGCTGATCGAGCTTGATGGCGAGCATGTCCATCGTCTCCACTTGGTGCACTCCACGGGTTTTGGTGTTCGCCGCTTGGCGTTCACCATGAGTTTGGTTGGCCGCCACCTTCTCAATCAACTTCTTAGCGTTCTTCACGCTAAGGGAGAAGAAGGAGCCGCCTGCTGCGGCGTCGAGGTGCTCTCGAGCGGACGGCCTCAAACCGTGGTAGAAACTCTGTATGAGGAGCCATTCCTCCATGCCATGATGTGGGCATGAGAGAACGTACTCCTGCATCCTGTCCCAAGCTTCCGCGGTCGACTCATCTGCGAGCTGTTGGAAGCCCGATATCTTGTTCCGCAGGGCAGTCGTCTTGCCCGGCGGGAAGAACTTGGCGAGGAAGGCATTGGAGCATGCCGTCCACGTGTCGAGGGACTCTTGGTTCGCGTAGAACCACTGGAGAGCCTTCCCCAACAGAGAGAAAGGGAATAGCTGTAGTCGGATAGCGTCCTGAGGTGCATCCTTTATGACGAAAGTGTTGCACGTCATCAGGAACCTTTGGAGGTGCGCATTTGCATCCTCCGACGGCTTCCCACAGAAAGGACTGGCCAAGATCATGTTGATCAAGGCTGGCTTGAGCTCGTAGTCCTTGTTGGTGACGCGCGGGTTGGGTCCCACGCGGATGTTCTCCGTAGTTGGCGCGGAGAAGTCATTGATCGTCTTCTCAACAACGGGGTCGGCCATGGTACTGTTCGTTGAGGAGGCCCAGACAACCGGTGGAGGAGACGATTCGAGAGCCAGAGCGTTCTTGCGGATCTGTTTGGTGAGTTTGGCTCGAACTTTCCTCAAGAACTGTTCTGGATCTGAGTGGAAGTTTTCTGGTAGGTCGAAACCAGTCATGCACAGTCCTGTTTCAATTTTTACAAGAAGAAAAACCAGGACAAGGGTAAGCCCGCAAAAGTAAGTGATAATTATTCTTCTCACAAACTTCAATGCATTTATTCAGTTCCTAGCTGCTACTTCCCCGGCAACGGCGCCAGAAATGCTTGTTGGCGGTTCTTATGCGATAAAATTAAATTCATTAATTCCGCAAGCGCACGGATCACCATTGTAGCATTTCACCTTGGAGTATTCCAGGGTTATCGTATTTATATTTCCGCAGGGAAGTAGAGCAAAAGAAAGCTGAATAATAGCTATGCATTGGATAATTTGGAGAAAGAAATAATGTATCAACTATACTTGAGACGGGGGTAAGATAGGCATGATATATATGGGTGGCACACACATCCTCAAATCCAAGATAATAAAATAAATCGTAGTATACATTTGGGAGAGCAACGAGATAGAGTTAAGGCTACCTGTATGTTTATCTATTATTTACTTTTCTAGCAGTTAATTCTACAAAGGTTATTTACTCTAGCTAAGCTCATACACATACAAGTCATGTCGTTTCGGGGCACGGAAGTGCCAGGGCAACCGATGATGCTAGTTCACCCTGGGGATCCATCCGCTATAATTAAGACCCTGCTGAGTCCAACCCGGACGTGGTGGATTACAGAGACCGGTGCAGCTGTCACATACACTCGCGGCTACCATCCTCCGTGGGGTTGGGTGCCAAACGTGCATAGGCCAAGATCTAAGCGCCACGCTTGCAACCCGCCTAGAGGAGCTACTCTTGATCAACGGAGCAGTCCTATCTAAGAATGAACAAGCACAGATTTCACACGACGTCATCTCCGACGACGGCACTCTCTCGTACTCGCTATTCCAACAATCACGAATCCCACAACAAGACTTCTACGAGCACTTACTTAACGAATAAATAAACTAAATAGAAAAGAATTACTAAAAGAAATAAATAAAGATAAAACTAATTATATAATAAATAAAATAATATCTCAAGAGTAAGATACAAAGAACTATACCGAACTCCGAGAATACTCCGGAAGCCCGAGAGAGCTCTCACTCTACTCTACTCTACTCTAACTCCCAAAGCTACTACTCAACTAAACTAATGAACACTTGGATGAAGTGTGATGGTGCGTCTTGATTCGGAGGCCGAGGGGTCCCTTTTATAGCTTGTGAAGGCGGTGGAAGCACCCTGACCGAAGCTGGAGAGGCGGTGGCGCCAAAGTCGGCCGGCCGGCCTAGGGGGGTGGCCGGCCGGCCGTCCCCTGTGGCGGTTTGCCACCGACTTGCTCCTGGACGCTCCAGATCACTCCCTGAAGGCGGTCTGAAGGTCGGTTTCCTGCTGGGGTCGGCAGAATTGGATTGAGGGCCAAGTAAAGGCCCAAATAGCCCACCTTCTAGAACGTCGGTGGAATCCTGCCGAGCTGGGCTTGAATTGCTCGTTAAGGATTATTTTCCAGCCCGCTGGAGAAAGCCTGGGGCCTGTGGCCACCAGCTGAGGCCGGCCGGCCTAAGGTGGGGCCGGCCGGCCAGGGAATTTCCCTGACTGGGCCCATTTTTCTCCATTATTCACTCCTGCATCCAAATATCCACCAAAACTTGTGGAGTAGTATTATTCCTATCTACTATGCACAAAATCTTGGTGTTATGTATTTATTTACCGGTAGGGTGGCGGTCAAAACATGGTTTAACGACCGCCAACATTACCCATGATATCATACACTCTCTGGAAGACATCGTCTTCGGAGAGTTCGACAGCTGTAAAGGAGAGAAAAAGATGACATGCTTATCAAACAGAAATCAGATATCAAGTATATACTGATATGTTGATGAGTGATGAACATCTACCTCCAACTGGTAGCCAATTAGGTTCGCCAGGACCTGTATAATGCATAGCCAGAGGATCACGCTTTTGAAGAGGGAAGATGCGTCTTCGGATGAATTCTTCCACAACATGTTCTCCTCTCATGCCCAATTTGATCAATTCATTGACCCTGGCTATCATCTTATTCAATCGAGGAACATAGGTCGGAAGACCCTTGTCCCACTTCTCATGGTTCGGCATTAAGCCGTCAAGCTTGATTGCATTATTCTTCTTCTCCATGTCCAAGATCAGATATCTGGTGACGTATCCGCTCCAGGAAGACTTATACTGATACGGGATGAACTCAGATTTGTTCCTCAGTACGAAGCCTACTGAAAACACCATCATCTGACCCTTGTAATACCGGGGCTGGTGATAATGGCGCCACAGATTCAAGCAGGGGGCTACGCCCAACCAACATTCACACAAGATGGCAAACATGCTAAGCATCATCACAGCATTGGGTTTGAGTTGAACAATCTCGATGTGGTAAAATCTACAGATTTGCTCAAGAAACTTAGAAGGCGGAAGGTTGAAACCACACATGAGATGAGCCTCAAATACCGGGATTTCCGTGGTGTTGCAATGATGGTACTCCTCTTCGCCGGTGTTCCGACGAGTCAAGAAAGCCGAGATCATCCCCCTTTTCTCCAGTTCATCCAAATACTCCAGGGAAAGAGAGGATTTCTTCCAGTACTCCTGGAGATTCGGGATTTCTCCCTTCTTCATCTTCTGCTGCGCCTGGGTGAAAGAAATGTTGGAGTCGTGGGAGTCGGAGGATCGATTCTCGTTGGGATTGCCGGAGATTGTGGCGGACGAGGATGCGGTGGCCATGTGAAATGTTTAGGGTTTGAGGAAATGGAAAAGAGTGCAGACTAAAGGATGGAGGAAAAAGAATACGGCGTGAAGGGCTTAAGTAAAACCCGGCGTGACGGTTCGCCTCCCCATAAATGCGGGATTTCCCTTCCTTGGGTTACGTGCGGAATATACCGAGGTGATGCTCTTTTCTGTTATTAAAATAATGCGTTTGGATTTGCGCTTGATTTTTGGAAGGATAACTACCTGGTTGTGAGGTAAGAAGTTGGAGTATTTTTGGGGATCAATTGCTCCGAATAATTAACAATGTACGATTAACAATCTGGATCGAAAAGAGCCTTCGGTGCGTGAAAAACGTGTTGAGTACTACTCCCGAAGAGTTCTCGACCAAGTGATCTGTTAATTGCTACGAAGACTCATTTCATCGAGACACATCGGAGAAGCTAAGCTCAGTTATTTCGAAGACTCATACAAGGTCCATTGTCAAGAGAAAAAAGAGAAGCCAACATCACAGATACAATATCATTCAGAAACTATAATCTTGGATTGAAGGCAGCCCTTGATGTGTCTAAGGACGCGTCCCAGGACAACCTCAAGAAGGCCTACCGGGAGGTAGCCAGAAGATATTACAAGCAAGACATGCAGAAAACTATCTAGGTTCTGCTCTCCGACCTGCTTGACAGAAGAATAAAACAGGAGAAGAAGAAAAAACAAGAAAAACCTAGGCTACTGCAGAGAGGATGGCATGATAGCCATCCCCTTATCCCTAGTTCCGCCGATCATCGGCATCCTTAGGGGCTGCAACAGCAGCATCAGCATCAACCTCGTCCTCCTCATATGTGATGAGGGGAGAGGAGGCTTCGGCAGCAGCAGCGGCAGAGCCTGCACCTACGCCGCCCTCACCATAAGTGATGAGCGGGAGGGGCACCTCGGTGGTGGAGAGGGTAGAACCCTCGTTCAATGCCATGACCGGGTTGATGACCCCGGTAGGAAGGAGAGGATTTTCTGCGGCGACGGGAATGGAGCCACCCGCCTGACTGGATCCGGCTTGAGCGCTCGTCCAGGGAGCCCAGCCAGGATTGTACAGGACCATGGCTTTCTTCTTGGCCGGCTCGTCGTCGTCGCTGTTGTCGTCGTTGTCGTCGCCGTCGTCGCTGTCGGAGTCGTCGAGGAGGATGGGTTTGGCGTCCGCCGGAATCCCGCGTGGCCCCTTGTTCAGGGCGTGGAGGCGGCGCGCGAACTCTTCATCTCCTGCCGTGTCCGCCTCTAGGTCTACGACCTGAGATGGATCTGGAGGGGGACTCGGAGGAGGGAGCCCGTAATCTTCCGCGGAGAGCGGAGGAGGAGCAGCAGCAACCGGCGGTGGAGCGCCGGCGGGATGCGCGGAGGAGGATCCCGACCCGCCGGCGAGCTCGTCGTCGAACCACTTCATGAATTGTGGAGTGGTGGGTCTTTTCTTGCCCATGGTGGATGGTGGATGCGAAAGTGATACTTGGGGGCTCCGCCGTCCTAATCATTTATAGCCAAAAGGTGGCCTTTTGGAAACTGAAAGGTCAAGTGCAGATGGGATTTTTTATGTTTCTTCCTAGGAAACCGCGCGGCGACGCGGGGAGTCCAGGAGGAACCTTGGTGGGCCTGACTTGAAGAATAAAGACAAGAAGCTGAAGGGTCACGTCAAGGTCTTTTCATACTCTGAAACAGAATCAATGCCATGGCTGGACCAAGAAAAAGGGATAAGGATGGGAATTGTTTACTATTTTCTCTGAACTCCCTGGATTGACGGCCCTCTTAAAGACCAGGTGTTGGTAAATTTATTTAAAGGAAAGGTTATTCCGATCACTCAATGCGGTTGCTGTGGTTCCGAAGACTCGGTTCTCTCAGTTGCCCCGAAGACTCGGTTCTCTCGGTCGCTCCGAAGACTCGGTTGAGTCAGTTGCCCCGAAGACCTGTGCGTTCAGTTATTCCGAAGACCAGGTTCGGTGAACTGTTCCGATAACTCAAGGTTTGAAGACAAGAATATCTGAAGTATGTGTACTCAGTGAAGAACATATCCCTTGTCAGAAGTTCGCATGAAGACAGGATTTCTTCGTGTCAAAGACGAATCGGTCAAGGGACATGTTCGGGGGCTTATGTCGTAACCCATATTTTCAGATATTCCCGAAGACTTAGTTTGGTATTTTCTGAAGACTTGTCTCGCACGAAAGGAAACTTGTAGATAGACTCCGAATCTGTTACTACAGATCGGAAGTCTTGTAGAACAAAGCAAGGACTCCTAGAGGCGGTAACAAGGATTATAAATATACATGTAACCCTCCGATGAGAGGACATCGCATTGTAGATCATACACACCACCATATTTAACACGATATACACTGGACGTAGGGTTATTATCCTCCGGGAGGCCCGAACCAGTATAAAAACTCTCTGTGTGCCCTAGATCGATACCTCGATTGATCGTTGTTCTTCGAACCAAATATTTGCCGTTCTCTCGATTGTTCGAGCGACGACAAGGTCAACAATGTCAACATACACGATAAACACCTGCACGCACATATACTTCCCTCGTTTGATTGCTTGTCAAGAGAAAAATTGCAAAACCCAGAAGAAAAAATGATCTCTCTTTCAGATCCACCGCGCACCAAACCAGCAGTCGCCAACCAACTAATCCACCAACACCCGGTCTCACCTAAACCCCCCTGCTCCCCGTTGCTATATAACCGCCTCCGCCGCGCTCCGTTTCCCTTCAAGAAGAGCTCCCGAGTCCTCACCACCAGCTCTTCTTCCACCACCACACCATCACATTTCTCATTTCCTCGGCCGATCGAGATGGCGAGCAACACTGCCATCGTGGAGAGCGACCCGCTCAACTGGGGCAAGGCCGCGGCGGAGATGACGGGGAGCCACCTCGACGAGGTGAAGCGCATGGTGGCGCAGTCCCGCGAGCCCGTC
The DNA here is from genome assembly GCA_012490785.1 of Eragrostis nindensis. NCBI lineage: Eukaryota > Viridiplantae > Streptophyta > Magnoliopsida > Poales > Poaceae > Eragrostis > Eragrostis nindensis. The sequence continues at coordinate 242,382 of JAAXCT010000258.1, read as the reverse complement.
GTCAAGATCGAGGGCTCCAGCCTGCGCGTCGGCCAGGTGGCGGCCGTGGCCGCGGCTAAGGACGCGTCCGGCGTCGCCGTCGAGCTCGACGAGGAGGCGCGCCCCCGCGTGAAGGCCAGCAGCGAGTGGATCCTCGATTGCATCGCACACGGCGGCGACATCTACGGCGTCACCACCGGCTTCGGCGGCACCTCACACCGCCGCACCAAGGACGGGCCCGCGCTCCAGGTCGAGCTGCTCAGGTGATTAACTTAACTAATCACTCAGGATTGCATCTTTTTTTTACTGCTGCTAGCATTCTACGGTCCCCGCTGCACTTGTGCAGTGCAAGTACAGTGGACTAGTTGCTACTCCCGACGTTTCATGTGCGTGCTGCGTGATGTCGTCGTACGCGAGCATTGGCAGCGACCGGCCGGTAGTTGCAAGTTGCTGTTAGCGCGAACGCGGATGTCAGCTGACAATGACTGTCCGATCCGATAGTTACAGATTTATTTACCGCGCTGAAACTGAAAGCTCTGTTTTTCTTTCCTCGATGACCCTGCGTGCAGGCATCTCAACGCCGGGATCTTCGGCGATGGCTCCGACGGGCACACGCTGCCGTCGGAGGTGTCGCGCGCGGCCATGCTGGTCCGCATCAACACCCTGCTGCAGGGCTACTCCGGCATCCGGTTCGAGATCCTGGAGGCCATCACCAAGCTCATCAACACGGGCGTGAGCCCGTGCCTGCCGCTCCGGGGCACGATCACCGCGTCGGGCGACCTCGTCCCGCTCTCCTACATCGCCGGCCTCATCACCGGGCGGCCCAACGCGCAGGCGGTCACCGTCGACGGCCGGAAGGTGGACGCCGCCGAGGCGTTCAAGGTGGCCGGCATCGAGGGCGGCTTCTTCAAGCTCAACCCCAAGGAGGGCCTGGCCATCGTGAACGGCACGTCCGTGGGGTCGGCCCTCGCGGCCATGGTGTGCTACGACGCCAACGTGCTCGCCGTGCTGTCCGAGGTGCTCTCCGCCGTGTTCTGCGAGGTGATGAACGGCAAGCCCGAGTACACGGATCACCTGACGCACAAGCTGAAGCACCACCCGGGCTCCATCGAGGCCGCGGCCATCATGGAGCACATCCTGGACGGGAGCTCGTTCATGAAGCAGGCCAAGAAGGTGAACGAGCTGGACCCGCTGCTGAAGCCGAAGCAGGACCGGTACGCGCTCCGCACATCGCCGCAGTGGCTGGGCCCGCAGATCGAGGTCATCCGCGCCGCCACCAAGTCGATCGAGCGCGAGGTCAACTCGGTGAACGACAACCCGGTGATCGACGTGCACCGCGGCAAGGCGCTGCACGGCGGCAACTTCCAGGGCACCCCCATCGGCGTGTCCATGGACAACGCCCGCCTCGCCGTCGCCAACATCGGCAAGCTCATGTTCGCGCAGTTCTCGGAGCTGGTGAACGAATTCTACAACAACGGGCTCACCTCCAACCTGGCCGGCAGCCGGAACCCGAGCCTGGACTACGGGTTCAAGGGCACGGAGATCGCCATGGCGTCCTACTGCTCCGAGCTGCAGTACCTGGCCAACCCCATCACCAACCACGTGCAGAGCGCGGAGCAGCACAACCAGGACGTGAACTCGCTCGGCCTCGTCTCCGCCCGGAAGACCGCCGAGGCCGTGGACATCCTCAAGCTCATGTCCGCCACCTACATCGTGGCGCTGTGCCAGGCCGTGGACCTGCGCCACCTCGAGGAGAACATCAAGGAGTCGGTCAAGAGCTGCGTGACGCAGGTGGCCAAGAAGGCGCTCACCATGAGCCCCGCCGGCAACCTCTCCGCGGCGCGCTTCAGCGAGAAGAGCCTCCTCACCGCCATCGACCGCGAGGCCGTCTTCACCTACGCCGAGGACCCCTGCGGCGCCGGCTTCCCGCTGATGCAGAAGCTGCGCGCCGTGCTCGTGGACCACGCGCTCGCCAGCGGCGCCGCAGAGAGGGAGCCCTCTGTTTTTTCAAAGATCACCAAGTTCGAGGAGGAGCTGCGCGCGGTGCTGCCCCAGGAGGTGGAGGCAGCCCGCGTCGCCGTGGCGGAAGGCGCCGCGCCGGTGCCCAACAGGATCAAGGACAGCAGGTCGTACCCGCTGTACCGCTTCGTCCGCGAGGAGCTCGGGTGCGTGTTCCTCACCGGCGAGAAGCTCAAGTCCCCCGGCGAGGAGTGCAACAAGGTCTTCCTCGGCATCAGCCAGGGCAAGCTCGTCGACCCCATGCTCGAGTGCCTCAAGGAGTGGGACGGCAAGCCCCTGCCCATCAACTAAACGTACGGAGCACGAATGCCGAGAGGATCGGAGGAGGATACCGTACACGTACGGAAATAAAAAAAGGGAGGAATTCAGAATTCTGAAAGACTTTCTTAGAAATGTTTGCGCAGATTATGTTTATGCAATGTCTTTTTCTTTCCATTTTCAGCTTGTCTCTACATGTAATCGTGTGTCTTGTATGTTGCCTTAGATCGCTGTAGTGCGGTGGCCTGCACTGTGCATGATCACCTGCCACGCAGCTTTCTCATCTGTCGCTGTATTTTGAAAGTAAAGCATACCAATACAGTCTTTGATTACTACTAATCATGTGCTCTTATATTGCGAATGTCTTCTGTTGTTACAAACATGACCACCAAACCCCATGAACTTGATTAAATTATTGGGTCTGTAACTTTATTTTTATCACTCCAAAAATAGTGATTACCTGATGGAGACCATCATACTGTGGTAAACCACTGCGGCAACTGCACGAGGTTTTTGTGATGGAGCAGTCCGGACCCTGAGCCACCGAGCTAGAGTGACACAAAGTCCTTTTCTCGTTCGCTCGTGCCGGGCAGCAGGCAAACATAATTGGATATTCAGTGTCCATCCATGCTACGGTGGAGATGCCCACTCCTTACCTACCACTGGACTTCTCCCCATGCACTATCATGCTCAGAGCTCGGTGCTTCATATTCAGTCAAACCGAAATGGATATGCACATGATGACGTGAGTCGCCCCCCATATTTCAAATCATTGTAAATTATTTGTGGTGTTGTGCATCATTGGCAGTCATAAATAAGGTGGATAAAGTTTTCAGATGTTAATCCAAGTCTAGCATATAGAAAACGTAAGGCTTCTCTAACCATGGCAACATTCTTCATTGAGACTGAATGGAGTACAGAGGAAATGTAATCACGATACGATATGTCATCCAGGCTGCTACACCTTTTGGTGCATCTTTGACTACTCATATGGTGAGACTGAATGGACAGAGGAAAATGCAACGAAATGTGTAAAAATCTCGATGTTTCTCCTATAGAAGTTTTGTCAAGGTAAGGAATGAAGTTTTAAAGTGTAAACTTTTTACAGTCAAAAAGACTAAATGCAAACTGATCCATAGACCAATCGCCGAGTTGTGTTTCGGCGTAATACAACTCAGAGGAGCCGAAAGGGTTGAATGCACAAGGTAATCTGAATTAGGCACATTAGGCGACGATCTTGCATAATTGCAGATTACCCAGTACCTTTTTACTTTTTCTTCTGTTCTGTTTCTTTTTCTCCAATAGGATCTTTTTGTGTTTTGACCAATTTCCGTCTGTGACACTTTGCCTTTTTAGTTGGCATTCAGTTGTGTTGAAAAATTCAGGGATTCATTAAGTAATTTTAGAATCTGTAATAAATAAAACGAGCACTTTTGGAGCAGAAAGCCATAAACCACACACCAACCGTGATAGCTACCTGAGTAGTTCGATCACCACGAATACAAGAAAGAACGAACACGAGCACGTAAGAAACTGACACTGGTACCACCTAACTAGAGGAAAATATAGGACAGAGAAGAGTTCCCTTTGGTTATTCTTTCAAGTTTCAACAACATCGAGGTCAAAAAAAAAAAAGTTTCAACAATATCTTCTGTCCTTGGTCAGGGAGGAAGCTCCGATATAACCACATTTCCGAACACAGTTTGCTAGAGAAAACACATTAAACAGTGGGCAACGGAGAAAACACCTAGTACCATAATCTAGAAGAGAGAATGCATAACTATTAATATGAATTTTCCGACGAGTTGAAACTGTAGCTGCTTAAAAAGTAGGTACGTGCCAATCAATAATTCTCCTACGAACAAACGACCACGTCCTAAACCCATAAATAATTTTGCTTTCCTTCGTTCGAACGAAATGGGCAGAGAATAGAATGGTTTGTGGTACGTGCCAATCAAGCTGCTAGAACATTTACGGCAAAAGGTTTGTTTGGCAGAGATATATGGCATCCAATGAGCAAGCAAAAACGTATTTGCCGCCTAACAAGTACCATGTCGTAATATATCGACGAATAATCCAACGCGTATCTTGACAAAACCGACCAATTGGAGAACTCGAGGCGTTGAGGCATCAACTTTGCACGGAGTACTTTGACACCACACAGGATTATAATATGCAAGACGGCGGCAAGATTCTCCGTTTGTCAAATAGGACGTGGGATACTGGAATCTCAGGAATCTAAAGCAAGTTGAGGAACAAACAAAGAGCATTCTGTCGAATTTGCGTGCAGCTCTGAAACTGGAACATTTCTAGGGGCTTATACTATACTGTAAGATGGCGGTGGTTGTTGCTAAGATCGACTACACCTGGAAGGAGTTTAGTTGTCTGCAGCACGATGCATGTGGACCGTTAGTTGTCCTGGCAACTGGCATTAAGAATTTGGGGATGCGACATACTCGCATGCAGCGCATTTCGTGGTCTTGCCGCAAAGCTGGATTGATTCCATTTCTCGGCAGAAATAAAACTAGCAAATAGGCATGCACAGAAGTGACGTTCTACCGTATGAATTAGTGGTGCAAACTGAATTAGTAATGGCAGGCGATGGATCCGCTGGCAACTGTTGTTGCGCGGTGATTCTCAGTTACAACAGACGTGCAAACTACAGCTGGGAAAGAATCGTATAGCATGGATCATGATAAATAAACAGATAAAACAGAGCAGCTGAGATCTGAAAGGTGCTTGCTTCTTCTGAACCATCCTCATTAAGCAAAATAATGAAAAGGGCATGTTGCTGTCATCTACCAAACAAAGCTCTGCCCAAGTGCCTAGTCAGGCTAGTAATTCGCAGGTCTGGTGCGCATCCGTCCTGGAGAGAGGTAGGTGAGGAAAGCACCGGGTTGACCTCGAAAGCTTATTATGGATGGATAGATAAATATTTGCTTAACCTGAGAAAGTTAGTTCCAACCACCACTCTCCACTAGAGATGAGAATGCGAGGTAAGAGTGGTGGTGTGGTTCAACCGAATTCGTGTAAAAATACATTGAAACGAATGATTGCTCAACCAAACTGGTAACCCTTAGTTACCAACAGGCATCAGGTAGAGGTACTGGCCTACTGGGGTTCTGCAGCAGACCGCCCAACCTCTTCTGTCCACAAATCTTATGATGTTTCCACAAACATACTCATTCCATCTCTGGCATTATGTATGAGGACGTCATTCTACTCCACTAGAGAAGTGATGAACACATGGTGTGTTTGGAAAACTGTCGGGAAGAACTCGAGAAGCACCAAAATCTGACATGTCCAGCAAGCAGATACTTTCACGGTATCGATTCTACCTCCTGAGGCGGGCAAATACAGTAGTTGGTACTTCAACATTTGCTCTAGAGAGAGGATTGCGAATCTAACACGTCCACACTCCTAGTTCAATTCCAGGTCCACGCTTGAACACTCTTATACCTCAAAATGTAATTACTCTGGTTGCTGCGTTATGAAGATGACCTGTCAGGGGATCAATTGGCTGAACTGCTGGGCCGGTCTGTGCTTTGCACGCTCCGGTCCGATCCAAGGGACAGGACAGATATAGAGTATTGTTTCACACTGGGCGCTTAGTGAAGTCTCTCCTAGGCCGGCCTCGTAACATTACGTGGCGTCTTGATGATCCTCGCGTCACCTGGACACCAAATTGAATCCAAGCTGTAGTAGTCAGCAACAAATGGCAACCTTTTTAAGGGTTTATCCTTAATAGGATCTAAAACAAACAGAACAATGTCAAACAATGAACTAGAGGACTGTTTTGCGAAGTAAGAAAAAAAAGAGAGGACTGTTTTGCTGTTCGAAGCAAACTAGAGTTATTGTGAAAGTTATTTTTACCATTTTCACCAAACCAAATGAACATTTGAAAAAACAAATCAAGTTATATTCAGACATTGGCCTCACAATAATTAATATGTTTCCATAAAGTATTAAGGAGCTAGGTGACTCTATTTTGCTATCTGAAGGAAAGAATAAATTACCCTTTCCTTTACCAAGCCAAATGACCATTCATAAATATTCAATAAGTTGCCTTCAGACAATGGTCCCACCCTATCTATTTAGAGTTTAAGAATATTGTCAGGTACTCAGGTTCTTAATCCAAATATTATGCTGCACCACAATTTTCAGTGGGAGGAGATACATAAGTTACCGCTAAACAAATACTCCCTCGGTTTTTAATATTTGACTTTTGACAGCATTGCTTAATTTATTAGGAAAACTGTCCTGAAAATGGCAGGATGGCAGGCAAAATATTTGTGTCAAGTTTAGCAGCGTACATAGTATTTATATGTTTTTACATAGCATAGATGAACTAAAGCAAGACACACAAATTGCATTGACAAAATGAAATCAGTAATTAACTCAAAATATAAATCAAATCAAACAGAAAGTAGCATCCAAGCATGACTACTGAGGCCTTGGGCCATATTTGTGTGACACATCAATTTATTTCTCACCTAAAAGGTCTGCCATGCTAAGTCTTTTGTTAGAGCCACCTGAACGTCTGGGCCTTATCCAGCTGATCTTTCTGCTGCATGGTTTCAGTAACTTAAAACTGAAGTTATTATCATATTTATACTCACAAGATTCATATCCTTGTTGGTTTGATACAAGAACAATTTCAATGAACAAAGAACATACACATATCTTAAAAGAACTACCTTCAGCTTTGGGCCTTATCAAAGTGATTTTTCAATTATGCCGCATGGTTTTATCATGTTGAAAACTGAAGCTCCCAACAGAATTGCTATTCTCCAGTCTCATCTTTTGCGATTTCTGTTAATGCAAAGGACGATCATAATGAAACTTAGTTTTGTACTCTACGGTTTATTTGATTAAGATAATTATAATGAACAAAAGAAGACAAATATATAAAAAGTACGCAAAACACCTTTTTTAAAATTGTATTTGTATAGTATGGACAGCCAAGCACAAGAATCAAAGTGATGACATTTTAGAATAAGAAAATAAGTACCTGAAATAGAGCCGTAACAGCTTGCATATAGTTATGAATTTGCTTTGCCTATCAACATAGACACATCTAACATTTGTTGTCTTCTCACATTGTACCTTTAACTCAGGACTGCATTTGCTCACATAAAGCTGCTGTAGGGACACTGGAAGGCCCTTCTCTGGCAGTGATTTTATTCCTGGACAAGCCTTGATTGACAATTTCTTCAGGGATGGAAGGCAATGCAATTCCTTGGGCAGTGACTGGAGGTCAGGACAATAACAGAAATCAAGTACTTGGAGAGATGTAAGGTAATGAAGTGCTCTATCTTGCTCTTCTGTGAAGGCTCTCACGTTCTTTGCCTGCACATGACAGGAGGACAAACCATTATGTATTCAGAACGTAAATTCAACACATGCTATGCTATTTCTGTTAGTTATTACCATGAAAAACACTATATGTTGGAGAAGAGGGAGCTTCTTGCAAATACATGCTTTAAAGAATGAGGTGTTGTCAATCTCAAGCTTCTCAAGAGGCAATTGAAAATCTAGGCCCTTGGTTTTGTCACCTGCTGAAGAAGGCTCCCAATTTATAGACAAACTGGGAGATTCAAAAACACGCAAGTTCTTCAGACTGGCAAGGGACTGTAAACCCTCCAGCATAGACAACCCAGCACACTTCTCAATAATCAACGTTTCTAATGATTTGCATGAATTAAGGTCAACAGATGTCAGATCTGGACTCCTGGATATTGCCATGATGGACAACGAGGTAAGATCGGAAAGCAAGAAGGACAGTAAATTGTTATGCATGTGAGTAACCGTAAGGTCTTGGAGTGATGGTGGTAGTAGCGGACAGCTATAGTTGGATCCCTCTTTTCCAGTCATCATGCTGAGAAGCTGTGGGCATCCTGTTATGTGCAGTGTTCTGAGTGACATAAATCCAATAAAACCTTCTCTACAATAGAGAACCAGATCCAGGAAATCATCTATGCACAAATAGTGAAGACGGCTTGATGTAGCAGATGGAATTTGCAACAAGCCATCTGCTGTCCACTTATGGCTGTCAGATATTGAGGATCCGGGAGTCTCAGTAATCAGATCACTAACTTCCAAGGATGTTATTTTTGGACACTTAGCAATTGTCAAGCAAACCAGAAAATGCACTTGTGATAGTAAGTGAGATAACTGCTTCCCTGTGATACCACATGATCGGATTACAATATTCTTGAGCAATGATGGGAAATAACACTTTCCATCATCTTGGTTATGTGAATGCAAAGGTAAGGAAAGCCTTGGGCAGTCCACAAGTACCAGCGTCTCTAAGGAGATCAATTTGCTAAAAATTTCATATGGTAAGTATGCAAGATCCATGCAGCTCTCAATTGTTAATTTCTCAAGAATATTAAGACAGCACTCAGTCAACACTAATATCTCATCAAAGGTCCTTGGGCCATCACATCCCTTAATATACAATGTTTTCATGAATAATCTGATGTGAGGAAATGTTCCTACTCCCTCAATTGAGATTTTGGATAGAGACTTCACATGACCAAATGGAGGTAAATTCACTAGCTGAGGACAATTGTAGATCGTAGCATTGCGGAGAGAACCAAAGGACCGAAAACATTCATTTGAAGAACATTGCGGCAATGAAAATGCCCTAAGTTCTGGGCAATCCCTAACAACAAGTTCTTCTAGGCATGGAAAGAGAACCTGCTTTTCAGATCCAGCACAGTAATTATAGGGCACTGAAGATAGTTCAGTTGATGCAGGCAACTGAATCAAATGCAGGGTTTTAAGCAGTGATATTGTCCAAGCGGTGGAAGGATTTCCCATTTTGAGCAGTTACCAAGACTGATAGACTCTAAGTTGACGAGAGAAGGATTGGAACTTAACCATGTGGGGGAAGAAATACCTCCATAGCCTGTTATATGAAGACGCTTGAGACAGGAATGTGGATGAAGGCCCTCAAGTACCTCAGCCTCAGTTATAGATGTCACCGCACAACGGTCGTTAGACCATGACAGAAGCAAATCCTGTAGGTATCTTTTATCCCTCAATCCAGCACTGAGACTCTTCCTTACTTCTCACATTCTCTAGATTGTAAATTTCAAGTGAACCCCCCAATTCTCTTAACCCATTCAACTGTCCTATCCCAAAGTCTGTAGTCTTTCCAACTCGGAATACCTTTAACTCCTGCAGAAACTTTAGTCTACCAACTCCAGCAATCAATGCATGCAATTCACCTTGAGCAACAAAATGCCTCAAGTTGACAAGGTTATTCATGCCTTGTGGTAAACTGGAAAGGTTTAACCAACACTCCACATCAAGGACCTGTAGATGATAAAGTTGACTAATAACCTCCGGCAAGGGTTCGCCAGGACCAGTGCATATTAGTTCAAGGTAGCGCAGATGGATTAACTTGTTGAAATTACCAAGGAGGAAGTCCATGCTGTAAGTCAGTGTGGGTAACCTCAAAACACGAAGATGGTGCACATCTTTGAATACCTGGGAAAATGTTTCAGAAAACCCATCATCATACTTTCCAAATAGCATTAATGTGCTTAAATTCCTTGTGTGGACAGCTTCCCTAATGTAAGCTAGCTTCCTCTGGAATTCATCATTGGGATTAAATTTTCGGGCATCCGTGTTCCACTTATAAGCAAATCTCGTATTGATAGATAAATGTCGAATAGTTGGGAAAGATGTTACATTTCTTGAATCAAAACCGTCGATCATATAACATTCATCTGATGACACTATCTGTGCCAGGTCATGCATTAGATCATGTATTGAGTAATGAGCACTTCTTTCAAAAAATCCCCAATCCACCAAATCATTCAAATATTGATGCCCAGTATCCTCCATTCTCCCATTTCTAGAATAAATCAGACCTTGCGATATCCAAATGCGAACTAAGTCCAAGGCATCAAATCTGTGTGTCGAGGTGTGGAAACCACGGCAAATGGGGGCCTAGCACGGCCTCCCTTTGAGATTCAGAGGGGAGCGAACGGTTCTAAGTGTTGGAGTCGCGCACGGGAAAGAGGAAGAACGCTAGCAGTTTTACCCAGGTTCGGGCCACCAGAGGTGCAAAACCCTACGTCCTGCTTGTCTGGTATTGCTCAAGTGTTGTGTGTTGGTTTCATGTACAAGGCACTCCCTTTTATAGTGCAAGGAGAGGCCAGACCCGTTCATGGGCCGTTATGGGGGCGCCGGCTGGCGACCCCTCTCCGCCCGGGATGCCGGGCGTCTTGTCCAGTGTCAGCGGGCTTCGCTCGCCCGCTTTCATCATTCGATTGACCCCCGTCGTCTTGTCCCATCGCTCGTACAGCACGCGCGCGGCGCCCGGAGTGGTGAGGCGCGGAAAGGGGGCGGATGCACCAACAACCCCCCGGTCCAAACGACGCACCGTACGGCGGCGGGCGGCGCTCGTCAGCCCACGCCCTCCTGTCAGCCGAACAGTGCGCTACAGGGCTACGACTGGTCGGGTCACACCCATCAGTCGCGGCCCTGCGTGAGGCGCACGCGCATTGAAGTCCAGCGACCCGCCCGCGCGGCCGCGCGGGCAGTCGCTGGCAAGTGGGACCCCTCCGCGAGGAAGTCCCCGCGCCCCGGATCCGCGCGCACCGTAGCCGCACGAAATCCCGGGGCGTCTCGTCGAGGCGCGGCGCTATTAAGGCGCCACGAACCACCGTCGCCACGTGCCAGGCTCCCACAGGCTCGCGGAGGTCGCAGGGCGTAGCCACGTGGCAACGCCCCACGGCTCGCGGCTGCGGGCCGCTCGGGAGCCAGGCGCTCCGCGCCCTTGCTGGGCCGCTTCGGCCCGCTCGGTGCGTGGCTGTCTTCCTCGGCCCAAGATGGACTCAGGCCGGCCTTTTGACCGGGGAGTGGGGACCCTGGTTCCCAATACACCGACAGGAGCCCCCGCCCCGGTGGACGCCACGCGGGACGCTGGGGTCGATCGGGGCCCATTCGTCAGCTTCGTTGGGTAGGTTTCCATGCGCGCGCCGTTTTTCCCTCGGGAGGCGAAACGCCGCGGCCCGGTCAGTTGCGCGGCGCCCGCTCGCGCAGATAATGGCGGGGCCCACGCAGACTTCTGTCGTCTACGGGGCGTCGTTTCGCCTGCCGCGCCCTGATAAAAGGACTGGCGCAGCGTCCCGACTTCGCCACTTCCACACTCTTCCGCAGCGGTTGCATTCCTCGCGCTCTCCGTTTTCTTGCTCCCTTGCATTCCAGGATTTTTGCGAGTTCTTGCTCTTCCCGCTCTCGTCGCCGATGGCCGGAGATAAGAGGGCTCGCCGCCGTCACCGCTCATCCTCGGCGCACCCGGCTCCTCCGCCTGCGGTTGCAGCGCCAGAGGAGCCGGCTTTGCCGCCGTCGACCATTTCGCAGGAGGGGGATCTGGAGCGGGTGCGGCTGCACCTGCCGGACCCCGAAGGGCCGGATCGCATCACGGCGCGCGCGGCGACCGCCGATGTCAACCCGGACCATGACGGAGGAGAGATCGTCTCCTTCCTCTCCTTCGTCCTGGCCGGGGCGATTCCGCCGTTCTCTCTCTTCTTGATGGAGGTGCTGCTGCAGTACAAGATCAAGCTGGCGCACCTTACACCCAACTCCGTCCTGATCCTGTCCGTCTTCGCGCACCTCTGCGAGTCTTTCGTGGGGGTGCGCCCATGCGTCGAGCTTTTCCGGCGCTACTACCGGCTTCGCTCGATGGGGAGGGACGACCCCGTGGGTAGCGTCCGCTTCAGCCGCCGGACCGAGGGCGAATCCGAGTCGTACATCGACTTCGCGCCCAGGGCGCGGTTCGATCGGTGGCGCAGCGATTGGTTCTACCTCCGCAGCGGCGCGCCCTTCCGCCGCCTCTCCTTTCCTCGGTCCGCGCCGACCGAGACGTCGGAGTACTGGGAGGTTTGCCCCCGCCTTCCTTCATGGCTGCAGCCGGTGACCAACCGCATCGCCATCCTTGCCGCTGCCGGCCTCCACGGGGGAATCGTGATCCACGACTTCCTGCGGAGGAGGATTGCCCCGCTGCGGGACCGCCCCCAGCTGACGTGGAGGTACTCCGACTTCAACTTCGTTGGTCGGACCCGCCGGGGGCCCGGCTCCGATCTGACGCCGTCGGAGGAGAGTGCGGCGTACAGCGCCCTGACGGACGCCAATCCCCCGGATACCTTGAGGTATCCGGATGACGCGCAGCCGCTGCATCTGGACCCCCGGCGCCGTGACATTTTGGCGGCAATGCCTAACATCAACCACGCCGGGCTGATCGAGACTGCGGCGCCGCAGCAAGCCTTCCGGGTTCGTGACAACGCCGGCCCTCCGCAAGGTTCGTCGGCGCGTCCGGAGCCGCAGGGGCCCGCTCCAGCCACCGGCGACAAGGGGAAGACGCCTGCCGCGCCGAGCCCGCCGTCCTCGACCACCACCGGCCCGGTCGCCGCCCGTGGGGACGCCGGCGATACCGGGTGCTCGAAGAGAGACCGGAGCCCGACGCCTCCTGCCGTCGTGCTGCAGGTGCCGGACGTCGGAGTTCGGCCACAGTACAAGCGTCTTCGCCGGTAGGCGTTGCATGCTTGTTCCGGGTTTTTTCCTTTGCCCTAGGTCTGGTGTGCATTGGGCTTGAATTTTTCCTGCTTCTGTGTCAGGGGACCGCGCCCGAACCCCGCGACTGCCGACGGCGTGCCCCGTTCTGAGGGCGACGGCCAGGCGGAGGCCGGCGACGGGTCGGGGGCGGCGACGCCACTGTCTGCGGCCGCGGACGCCCCTCGTGTGGAGCCCACCTCTCGCGCCGAGGTGGATCCTCAGTCCGAGGCGCGCTCCGGTGCCCCCAGGTCGTCGGAGCCGGAGGAACGTCGTGCCGCTTCGCCTGCGGCACGGCGTGAGGAGGAGAGGGTACCATCGCCGCTCCGTCCCGCTTCGCCGCCCGCGTCAAGTTCCGGGCCGGGGGTCCAGGACTCGGAGGCGCAGACGTCTGCCCCGGCGCGTCCGACCCCAACTCCCTTCCGCGGCTCCCGCGGGCTGCCGTCGTCCGGCAGCGTTCCGGGCCCAGCGGCGCCTTCTTCCGAGGCGCGCTCGCCCGACCGAACACCGCCGTCGCCTGCACCTGGTGGTGACCCGCGCCCGTCGCGCGCGGCGTATGGCGCTCGCGGCTCAAGGCCCGCCACGACCTCCGCAACGGCCGTCGTCGAGGAGGTGATTGCTGGTGGGGGCAGACCGGTGGCGCCCATGACCCGCGTTGTGGCCGAGGCGATGCGCATGGCCGAGTCCCTCCGCGACGCCGCCGAGAACGAAAGCAGGAGACTGGCCGAGCGCGAGGCCGCCGTCACCGCCGCCGAGGAGGACCTCCGCCGTGCTGTGCGTGCGGCCCAGTTCCAGCACCGGGAGAGCATGGAGGAGCTGTCCCGTGACCGTGCTGCCGCCGAGGAGCTGCTCCGGGAGAACAGCCGGCGGGCGACCCGCCTCGACAACCGTGAGCAAGTCGTGAAGCTCTGCGAGGACAAGGTTCGGCGCCGCGAGGACCGCGCTCGGGAGCGCGATCAGCAGCTGAATGCCCGATCCGCTGACCTGGACGCGCGTGAGGGGGCGCTGGTCGCGCGCGAGCAAGCCATCGCGCGGCGCGAGCAGGGACTGGACATTGCTGAGGCCGGCCTCGACACCAGGCGAGAAGAGCTGCAGCGCGAGGAGGAGCGGCTGACCGCCCGGGCGCGGGACCTGGGAACCCGCGAGCACGCCCATGCCGCCGCCGTCCGAGCCCACGAGGAGTCGACGAAGGCCAGGGAGGACCGCGCGCAGGCGATGCTGGAGGAAGCCCGCGGGTTGGCCGGCGCACAAGCCGTCAGGATCCGCGCGGAGGTGCGGCAGGAGATGCAGGGCTCGATCGACCAGCGCGACGAGCTCATCCGCCAGTCGGCCGACCGCATCAAGGCCCTGGAGGACCGCGCTGAAGGCTGGGCGGTGCAGGAGAGGAGGCAGCTGGAGCGGATTCGCGAGCTCGAGGCGAGGGCGGGAGCGCTCTACGACGCGCAGATCAAGATCCGCGACCTCACGGTGAAGGTCCAGGACCTGAACCAGAGGTTGCGCGACTCCGGCGCCGCTTCCAGCGAGGCCACTCCGCCCGGGGCCATTGCTGATCCTGAGTGGAACTCGGAGCGCCGGCGGCTCTCGGCGATGGCGCATGACATCTTCCGCCGCATCAATGGCGGCCTGGAGAGGGCCAACATGGCTTGGCTCCGAACCGGGAACCAAGAGCCCTCCCTTGGCCAGATCCTCCTCGCGCTGATGCCGCTCGCGGAGTTCTTCGAGAGGCTTGGTGCTGACGTCCGCGGCCGGCTTGCGCAGCAGGGCGAGGCCGCCATTCGAGCCGTTGCCTCCGATCTTCTGACCGTCGTTCTGGAACGCGTCTCCGACTTTCCGACCGACCTGTTGCTGGCCGGCCCCGAACCTGCCGAGGCGACGCGCCACCAAGACCGTGTGGCACCGGTGGTCGAGGAGCTGGTGAGGGCGTACGTCCCGGACCAGGATGAGGGGCCTGCGAGCCCGGCATAGGGGAGGTGCCCCATGTAATGGTTGATTTCCGTCCGTTCCTGCAACAACAGAACTGGTGCCCCGGCAAGTAGGGGGCGGTGATGACTTAAGTGTTTTAAGTTTAAGTTTCGTGGTTTTCTTCCTTGCTCCCTGTGTTTTTGCCTATCTCGTGATGATCCGTTCTGCCTTAGGCCTTGGTTCGAACATCACCATGCCTTTAATCTGTGTTTTGGTGATAGCCTGGGCCTTTTGCATCCGCGTTTTTGGTCGGGGGTTGCCCTCCCAAGTGTTTGCAGAATTGTTGGCTGAGCCGATCGACCTTGGCACGAGATTTTTGACATGGGTGATGTTCTTGCCTTGTTGCCCGCAAAGCGCAGGTTCATCAGCGAGAAAAGGTTATGAGCAGAGAACAAAAAACGCATAGTAGGAGAAAACAAGACTTTATTGTTAGCCAAAAATCGTAGAAATAACGATACATGGTGGATACAAGTGCGATGCCCCCGGGCTCACTAGCAGAGAGGCATGGTGTCTCTGGTTGTGAGCCGCCGAGTGAGACATGCACGCTGCTAAGGGTAAAATTTGCGCAGGTGCTGGATGTTCCAGGCGCTTTGCTCCGGGCGGCCGTCTTCCGTAGCCAATCGCACCGCGCCACCCCGCGACACCCTAGTCACCAAGAAGGGACCTTCCCACATCGGAGACAGCTTGTTCTTGCCTTTACGGTCGAGCGCGCGGCGTAGAACGAGGTCGCCCAGTTCGAGGGATCGGGGGCGGACACGGGATTGGTGGTATCGACGTAGGCCTTGGAGGTACCGGGCATTCCGGATGTTAGCGCGATGCCTGCATTCTTCCAAGAAGTTGATGTCGTCCATGCGATGCTCATCTTGGGTTGCTTCGTCATATAGGGCAACTCGCGGAGCTGCGAATGCCACTTCGGCCGGTAAGACTGCTTCGGCGCCGTACACCAGGAAGAAAGGTGTTTCGCCGGTGGCGCGGTTCACCGTGGTCCTGAGAGACCATAGCACTCTGGGTAGTTCAGCGGTCCACTTCGATCCACGTTTCTTCAGGGGGTCGAACGCTTTGGTCTTGAGGCCGCGTAAGATTTCGGCGTTAGCGCGCTCAGCTTGACCATTGCTTTGTGGATGTGCCGCAGAGGCGTAGCAGACTTTGACGCCGACCTCCTCACAATACGCCTCGAAGGCATGGCTTGTGAATTGGGAGCCGTTGTCAGTGATCAGTCTGTTCGGTACGCCAAAGCGTGACACGATGCCGCGCATGAACTTGACCGCGGAGTTCTTGTCGATGTGGACGACTGGTTCTGCTTCAACCCACTTGGTGAATTTGTCCACGGCGACGTAGAGGAACTTGTGGCCTCCCACTGCCGCGGGAAACGGTCCCACGATGTCCAAGCCCCAGACCGCGAAAGGCCATGAGAGGGGAATGGTGTGGAGTGCTTGTGAGGGTAGGTGCGTCTGCTTTGCGTGGAACTGGCACGCTTTGCAGCGTTGCACTAACTCGATAGCGTCCGTGAGGGCTGTCGGCCAGTAGTAGCCTAGGCGGAAGGCTTTCCCAGCCAGCGTGCGGGAGGCCATGTGACTCCCGCACTCGCCCTCATGGATGGCGTGGAGGACTTCCTTGCCCTGCTCCGTCGGGATACACTTGAGGAGGATTCCGTTCGCCGCCCGGCGATACAGCTGCCCGTCTACAAGGGCGTAGCGCCTAGCTTGCCGGGCGAGGCGTTCGGCGGGCTCGTCGTCCTCGGGTAGGACTTCACCGCGGAGGTACCCCACAAGCTCTTCCATCCATGGGGTACCCGGGACGTCCGTGGCGAGCACGTGAGGCTCGTCGGTTGGCGGCGGGCCCGCGTCGACCGACGCGGGCGGCTCTGCCGTAGTGGCGCCGTTGTGATCTGCGCCGTCCGCCATGTCCGGGACCAATGCTGAGGGCTGAGCGAGTTGCTCCACGAAGGTCCCGGACGGTGGGTCTTGTCGGGAGGAGGCAATCCGCGACAAGGCGTCGGCTTCGGTGTTGTCGCCTCGCATGACGTGGCGTGTTTCGAAGCCGAAGAAGTTCTTTTCTAGCCGTCGGACCTCCGCTAGGTACGCCGCCATTTGGGGGTCCGAGCATTGGTACTCCTTGGAGACCTGGTTGACGACAAGCTGCGAGTCGCCCTTGGCAAGGAGTTTCTTGACGCCGAGTTCTGCGGCGATCCGCATCCCCGCGATCAACCCTTCGTACTCCGCCATGTTGTTGGTGGCCTTGAAGTGTAGCTGGATGGCGTAGCGCAGCTCCTCTTTGGTGGGAGCCACCAGCAACACTCCTGCGCCGGCGCCTTGTAAGGTGAGGGACCCGTCGAAGTATACGGTCCAAATGTCGTCGCCTTCACAAGGTTCGTCTTTGGCTGGACGCGCGGTGAGCTCTTCTCGCTCAACTACAGGACCGGGCGTCCATTCTGCCACGAATTCCGTGAGGGCCTTGCTCTTAATTGCGCTGGAGGTTGTGAACTCGAGCTCGAATTCGGACATCTCCACCGCCCACTTGACGATTCGCCCAGTGGCCTCGCGGTTGCGTAACACCGTCTCCAGCGGGAAACTGGTGACCACCCGGATTGGATGGTTTTGGAAGTAGTGCCGCAGCTTCCTTGACGCTATGAGGACCGTGTAGAGGAGCTTCTGCACTTGGGGGTAGCGCGTCTTGGCGTCGCGCAGGACCTCGCTAACGAAGTAGACAGGGCGTTGCACCATGCGCTTCTTCATCTCGGCGTCGCTCGTATCGACGCCGGGCGCGAGAGCTGCGCTCTTCATTGACGTCGGAGCCGGAGCCCCCGGGTCGGCCGTGGGCGCAGCCCCCGAGCCGTCGTGCGACGGCGGTGCTGCAGCCCCCGGGCGAGCCGTGCTGCTTGTCGACGTTGGGGCCGGAGCCCCCGGGTCGGCCGTGGGCGCAGCCCCCGAGCCATCATGTGAAGGTGGTGCTGCAGCCCCCGAGCGAGCCATGTCGTTTGTCGACGTCGGAGCCGGAGCCCCCGGGTCGGCCGTGGGCACAGCCCCCGAGCTTTCGTCCGAAAGCGGTGCTGCAGCCCCCGGGCGAGCCATGTCGTGTGGCGATGTCGGAGCCGGAGCATCGAGGACGGGCGTGGGTGCAGCCCCCGAGCTTTCGCCTTGGTTCGGCGCGGCGTCGACGCGCTTTTTCTTCCGCCGGGGTTCGTCGAGCATGAATTGTTCGCGTTCAGCGACGAGCGCGGCGCTGACCACGGCCGGTGTTGCCGCGATGTAGAGTAGGAGCGGCTCCATGTCCCGGGGCGCGACCAAGACGGGAGCCGAGGAGAGGTAGGCCTTGAGTTCTTGAAATGCGGCCTCGGCCTCAGGAGTCCATTGGAAACGGTCCTTTCGCTTCATCAGCTTAAACATGGGCAGAGCGCGCTCGCCGAGTCTTGCGATGAAACGGCCGAGCGCGGCCATACAGCCTGTTAGCTTCTGGACGTCCTTGAGGCGGGTGGGCGGGCGCATGTTCTCGATGGCCTGAATTTTTTCCGGGTTGGCCTCTATCCCCCGATGCGAAACCAGGAAACCGAGGAGCTTTCCCGCAGGGACACCGAACACACACTTCGCCGGGTTGAGCTTGACCCGCTTGTCGCGTAAGTTGCTGAACGTTTGCTTCAGATCGGACAGCAGGGTTTCGCTCTCACGCGACTTGATCACGATGTCGTCGACGTAGGCCTCTACGTTCTTCCCGAGCTGCTCATCAAGTGTCTTGCGCATTGCTCGTTGGAACGTAGGGCCCGCGTTTTTCAAACCAAAAGGCATGGTCACATAACAATAACACCCCGCCGGGGTCATGAATGCGGTTTTTCTTCGTCTCCCCTAGCCATGGGGATCTGGTGATACCCAGAATTCGCATCTAACATACAGAGTAGGTCACAACCTGCGGTTGAGTCAACTACTGTGTCTATGCGTGGCAGCGGGAACGGATCCTTGGGGCATGCCTTGTTGAGGTCGGTGTAGTCGACGCACATGCGGAGCTTGCCGTTGCTCTTGGGGACGACCACCGGGTTCGCTAACCAGGTGGGGTGTAGGACTTCTCGTATGAAGCCGGCCTCGAGGAGCCGGCGGATTTTCTCCCGGATGAACATCTCTCGTTCCGGGGCTTGGCGCCGAGCTTTTTGCTTCACCGGTCGAGCGGCCGGGTTGACCTTTAACTCGTGCTCGATCACCTCCCTTGGTATGCCGGGCATGTCGGACGGCTCCCACGCGAAGACGTCCGCGTTCTCCCGAAGGAAGGCGACGAGCGCGAGTTCCTATTTGGGGTCGAGCTCGGCCCCGATGGTGACGGTCTTGGAGCCGTCCGCGTTGACGGCGACCTGCTTGGTCTTCACCGGCTCGCCGGCCGTCATCTTGGAGCGCTTGGGGGCGGACTTGACCGCCTCCGGGATGCCACCAAGCTCTGGATCCGCATCCGCCGCCTTCTCGGCCGCCAGGATCAGCTCGGTGCACGCGATGGCACTCTTGTAGTCGGCACGGACGGTGATCACGCCCTTGGCCCCGGCATCTTCATGGTGAGGTAGGCGTAGTGGTCACACGCCATGAATTTGCTGAGGGCCGGGCGCCCGATGATGGCGTTGTACGGGAGGTCGATGTCCGCCACATCGAACACCACCTTCTCCGTGCGGAAGTTGTCCTTGGTGCCGAACATGACCGGGAGCGTGACCCGCCCCAGGGGTTGGGCGCGTCCCGGAAGGACCCCGTGGAAGGGCCTTGAGGGCTCCAGGTCAGTTTTGCTGCCCTGGAGCATCTCGTACACCTGCGGGGTGATGAGGTTGATGCTCGCGCCGCCGTCGACCAGCGTGCGAGCGATCCTCTTGTTGCACACCGTCGGCGCGACGATGAGCGGGAGCCGGCCGTCCGAGTTGTCGGGGCCGACCAAGTCGCTTCGGTCGAAGGTGATCGCGACCTCTGACCACTTGACAGGGCGGGCGGGAGCCGCCCCCGTGCTCAGCGCGCACACTTCGCGGCGCAAGAGTTTCACCTGCCGCTTGGAGGTGATGGGCGCGGAGCCGCCGCAGATGACCGCGACGGTGTCCTCGTGGTCCTGGAAGAGGAGAGCCTCCTCGTCCTCCTGGGACCCCTTCTCGTTTCCCGCGCGCTCCTCTCTGCGCTTCTTGCGCTTCTCCGCGTTGGCAAGGATATACTTGCACTCCGTTTGGTCGTGCCACGTGGAATCGTGGAACGCGCAGAACTTCCCTGTGGGGGGAGACCTCTCGCCACCTTTCGCCGCTTTCGGGGCCGTGGGGGGCTTGCCCCCCTTGGCGCCCGTCGGCGCGGTGGCCAGGACTTCGCCCGCCTTCCGCTTCTTGACGAGCTTCTTCTTCTGTTTACGGGACAGAGGACGGTCGTCGTCCTCGTCCTCCTTCTCCGGGTCGGAGTCGTGCCAGGCCCGCGCTTCCTGCCGGCGCGCGCACCGGTCAACCAACCCGAAGAGCTCCACGACGGTTTGGGGCTCGTGGACCCCGAGCTCGCCCAACACGTCCTTGTCACGCACGCCGTGGGCGAACGCCGATATGACCCGCGCCGGGTCAATGTTGGGGATGGTGTTGCGGACGTGGCTGAAACGCTGCACGAACTTGCGCAGCGGCTCGTCCTTCCGCTGAATGACCTTGTCCAGGTCGATCTGCGTGCCAGGGCGTTTGGCGGTGCCCTGAAAGTTGACGACGAAGTCGCGGCACAATCCCTTCCACGACTTGACCGACTCGGGCGGCAGGTTCATGAACCAAGACCGCGCCGAGTCCTTGAGCGCGAGGTGGAAGTAGTTGGCCATCACGTCCTCCGAGCCCCCGGCCGCCCGCACCGCGGTGGAGTAGATCTGTAGGAACTCAGAGGGAGGCGCCGTCCCGTCGTACCGCTCCGGTATGTCGGGGCGGAACTTGTTGGGCCACGTCACGGCGCGCAGCCTCTTGGAGAGGGCCGCGCATCCACCAGAGTACGCGATGCGACGACTTTCGCTCCCCGCGCGCCGTCTCCTGTCCGGAGACGGTGAGGCGGACGAGCCGGACGATGGCGCGCGCGTCGAGCGGGACGACTGCGCGCGATGCCTTTCGTGGCGCCGCTCCCGGGAGCGCTCGATGCTGATGCGAGCGTCTTCCCCGTCGCGGCGGCGTCCCCCCAGCTTCCGCCGGAGGTCGTCCGGGCCACGACGGGGAGTTGTCGCGGAGAAAGAGTAGTCCTCCGTGCCCGTGTGCGTGCGCTCGGTAGGCACGTACGTGGGGCCCTCCGAAGAGGAGTTAGCGCGCGAGCGCGACGGACCCGACTTGGATCTCGCCTGGCGCCGCGCCGTGTCCACCATTTTGGCGACGTCCCGAAGCCAGGGCCCCGCCGGCGAGCCCTCCGCCAGCTCCGGCGGTGGGTTGCGCAGCAGGTCCCTCGCCCGATCTAGTGCTGCTGGTGGGTCCAACCTGTCGAAGGAGAGGCGCCGCGCGGGAGCGCGGCGTTGCTCGTGCTCGGGTGAAGCGGTCCGTCCGCCGGACGGCCGCAGGGAACCCGTCTGCGAGCGAGTGCGGTGCTGGGACCGCGCGCCCTCCGCCCCGCTCAGCCGAGCAGGTCGGGGAGGACGCGGGCCCTTGGCCGCCTTCGCCGTAGGCGGCTGATCCGCCATGATCTCCTCGTCCACCGACTCCGAGACGGAGCGGCGCCGAGGATGCACGTCCTCGCTGCTCGAGGACCTGCGACTGACTCGCCCAGCCATGGCGAGGAAGAACGGACGCGAAGAAGAAACACCGGAACTACGACGCTCCCCTACCTAGCGCGCCAAATGTCGAGGTGTGGAAACCACGGCAAATGGGGGCCTAGCACGGCCTCCCTTTGAGATCGGAGGGGAGCGAACGGTTCTAAGTGTTGGAGTCGCGCACGGGAAAGAGGAAGAACGCTAGCAGTTTTACCCAGGTTCGGGCCACCAGAGGTGCAAAACCCTACGTCCTGCTTGTCTGGTATTGCTCAAGTGTTGTGTGTTGGTTTCATGTACAAGGCACTCCCTTTTATAGTGCAAGGAGAGGCCAGACCCGTTCATGGGCCGTTATGGGGGCGCCGGCTGGCGACCCCTCTCCGCCCGGGATGCCGGGCGTCTTGTCCAGTGTCAGCGGGCTTCGCTCGCCCGCTTTCATCATTCGATTGACCCCCGTCGTCTTGTCCCATCGCTCGTACAGCACGCGCGCGGCGCCCAGAGTGGTGAGGCGCGGAAAGGGGGCGGATGCACCGAACAACCCCCCGGTCCAAACGACGCACCGTACGGCGGCGGGCGGCGCTCGTCAGCCCACGCCCTCCTGTCAGCCGAGCAGTGCGCTACAGGGCTACGACTGGTCGGGTCACACCCATCAGTCGCGGCCCTGCGTGAGGCGCACGCGCATTGAAGTCCAGCGACCCGCCCGCGCGGCCGCGCGGGCAGTCGCTGGCAAGTGGGACCCCTCCGCGAGGAAGTCCCCGCGCCCCGGATCCGCGCGCACCGTAGCCGCACGAAATCCCGGGGCGTCTCGTCGAGGCGCGGCGCTATTAAGGCGCCACGAACCACCGTCGCCACGTGCCAGGCTCCCACAGGCTCGCGGGGCCCCGCCCTTATCCGCGTCCCGCGGCGGGTCGCGGAGGTCGCAGGGCGTAGCCACGTGGCAACGCCCCACGGCTCGCGGCTGCGGGCCGCTCGGGAGCCAGGCGCTCCGCGCCCTTGCTGGGCCGCTTCGGCCCGCTCGGTGCGTGGCTGTCTTCCTCGGCCCAAGATGGACTCAGGCCGGCCTTTTGACCGGGGGAGTGGGGACCCTGGTTCCCAATACACCGACACTGTGCTCCTTAGGAAATAATGCACAATAGGAAAAACACCTTTGGAGATGGAATGGCAAGTGTATATAACTAAGTTTCAGTGCTGGGATGATATCGTCGGGTCCCTGCTGCAGCTTCCATTCATCACTTTGCAGTATTCCTATCCAGTGCCCACTATCAAGGTTTCGTTTCAAAAGCGCACCGACACTTTTTGCTGCTAAGGGGTATCCCTGCAACTTTTTGGCTATGCCCTGCCCTATAATCTGCAAATTCCGGTCTCCTTCATATTTCTCATCACCAAATACACACGATTTGAAAAGAAGCCAAAAGTCATCTTCTTCCAAGCCATCCAAATGGATCGGGTCCATTGTAGCAATCATTTTCACCACAGAGCGATTTCTTGATGTGACCAGGATCACACTGCCCTTCAGTGAACCAAATCTAAGCGGTGCTAAAAGCTTGTCCCAGCAACTCTTATCATTGTTTTCCCACAAGTCATCCAGAACAAGCAGCACACGCTTTGACTTTACATTCTCCTCAAGCATCTCTTGGAGCTTATTCAGGTTGGTAATTTCATCATGCCTGCCCACGCCAATTGACAGACAGTCCAGCATCTCGCGAGTGAGTCTTACTTCATCAAAATTCACAGACACTGAGATCCATAACCGCTTGCTGAAATGATCTTGCACTACCGCATCATTATACACAAGCTGTGCCAAAGTAGTTTTCCCAACACCACCATTTCCCACAATCGGAAGGACTGATAAGTTCACCTCACAAGCCTCCTTGCTCGTCAGCATCCCCACAATGCGCTCCTTCACAGTGTCCCTCCCAAACACCTTTGGCTCAGTGAAGTAAGCTGTCGTCTGCCCGCGGGGATACACAGAAAAATTCTGGCGCCTCGTATCAGCAAAAGCATCCAGCTTTTCCATCTTGATCGCCTCACGAACATCATCCCCAACCTCACACATTCGCTCCAAAATTTCTTGAATTCTAACGGTGGTGTCACCATCTTCGTCAAGGCGTGCCCTTTTGGCACGACGAAACAATGAGACCACTGACCCGACAGCTGAGCCGGAGGAGGAGGAAGCGTTACTAGCCTGGTCCGGATGGAGCTGGCGGTGGATCTGGTAATAGAGCATTTCGTCGAGCAGGTTGTCAGCATCGCTGGCGAGGTTGCGGAGGCGGCGAAGGGAGCTGAGGAGAGCCTCGCCGCGCGTCCTGGTCCTGGGCGCGCCTTCCTGGGCCGCAGAGAGGATGAGGTGGAGGCTCTCGAGGCGGGCGCGGAGGCGCCGAACATCGCTGCAGGGGTCGGAGTTCTCGTCGACGCCTCTCGCGGCGGCCCAGGCGGCGTCAATGCCGTCGCCGACGAGCTTCTCCAGGACCACCTGGACCAGCCAGGACGCCGCGCCTACCGCATCCATAGGCGTCCGGCGGACGGCGGCGACGGACAAGGCTGCGAGGGATCCAAGAAGGCGGCGACTCGTGGAGGTCGTGTAGGTCGTGTGGAGCGTACTATACTTGAGCGTTTGACTTTGAGGTGTTCGATGGTCGTAATGGCTGACTACAGGAAAATTTCGGGGAGCGACGTGTTGGGCTTGTCGGCGCTTGGGCCCGCGGCACAGGCGAACCGGGTTCTCGGCTCTTCTTCCTCTTCCTGCCGCTGCCACGCACGATCTTCTCTGCTCTGCAAGTGTCCCGCGCCGCCGACACGCCCGTCCTTTCCCGATTCCGATCGAATTCGCCCAACCCATCAGCCGCTGATCCCGCGCCCTGCCGCCGGTCGGTCGAAGAGGAGGAAATGGCGAACAGCAGCTTCGACGGCGTCCTACTCGGGATGGGGAACCCCCTCCTCGACATCGCCGCCGTCGTCGACGAGGCCTTCCTCGCCAAGTACTCGGTTCCTCCTCCACCGCTTGTCTCCTTACCACCATCCCTGTTGTATTCGTCTGAAATCTGATGCGCGGTCTTAGAGGGGGTACCTCAAACTCTGAACAATCTTCCGTAGCAAGCAAACTGAAGCCACTACCAACGTGGAGAGCACCTTTTTGAAGCTGCTTAAATAATCAAATCGATCTAT
Organism: Eragrostis nindensis; assembly: GCA_012490785.1. Taxonomy (NCBI): domain Eukaryota; kingdom Viridiplantae; phylum Streptophyta; class Magnoliopsida; order Poales; family Poaceae; genus Eragrostis; species Eragrostis nindensis. The sequence continues at coordinate 217,740 of JAAXCT010000258.1, read as the reverse complement.
CGTAGTATCATTTTCATCGGTCCGCTTGCTGATTCTTCTTCACTTACTGTCTAAGCTTTGTTCCGTAATACCTGCACGGGCGTCAGTTAATCAGCAGTAGTATATGTGTTGGACTTGAACCATGCTTTCTAGATTGCTTGTTCGGAGTACTATTAGGTACCAGCTGAACTCATCACGAGCTTATTGGCACGTTTCTCTCTGCACCTGTGTTCTAGGTATGACGTCAAGCCGGGCAATGCCATTCTCGCTGAGGAAAAGCACTTGCCTATGTAAGTTTCGTTGCCCCTTTAACCTCCCTTGCATTATCAATGTTGTTGGCTTGTTGTAGCCTAGCTTGTTGCCAGTTTGTTGTGAATCGAAAATAGAAAGAAAAGCATTAAACAAATTATATGATCATATACATGCAAAGGTTGAGGTTAGTATCCAAGTCACTCAGTCCTGAATATACAAATAACAGTAAACTGGCTCTATACAAATAAATAAACTAGCACAAATAGTCAAACGATGCGGATGTCATATGTGATGGTTTTGATTTCTGTGTTATGGTAGGTATGATGAATTGGCAAGCAACAACAATGTTGAATATATTGCTGGAGGTAATATCACTAACACATGCTTTATGTTTACCTAAGAAGTCCAAGCATAAAGTGGATTCCTGGTTTGTTTACTCGCCTTTTTTATGTATTGTGTTCAAATCTTTCAGGAGCCACTCAAAACTCTATCAGGGTTGCCCAAGTAAGCTCGGAAAATCTAAAGCTATTGGCCTATAACTAGTTTTATTATAATAATAAGAAACTAAATCATGTCAATCCTGCTTACTTCTCAGTGGATGCTTCAAATTCCTGGTGCAACAAGTTACATAGGTTGCATAGGGAAGGACAAGTTTGGTGAGGAGATGAAGAAAAATGCGCAAGCTGCTGGTGTTAATGTAAGTTATTTGTTCCCTTTTGTTAATTTATTTTCTTCTTCATGCACTGGTGCATTAGTATTCGCACTATCAGTGACTAGAACTGTATAACCTCACCATCTATTCAGCCAGGCCCATTATTACGAGGATGAGAATGCTCCAACAGGCACATGTGCTGTCTGTGTTGTTGGTGGTGAAAGGTATGCTTCCTATAGCGCCTGGCTGCCCTACCTCAAGGAATGTGGCTTGATTTTAAACTGTTTTATTCTACCTGTAACCAGATCCCTTATTGCAAACTTGTCTGCGGCGAACTGCTACAAGTCTGAACATCTGAAGAAACCTGAGAACTGGGCACTTGGTAAGGAAAGTGGTCACTAGACTAGAGCTCTTTTGTGAATTGTCACCTTTCTTGTCTCTCCGTACAGACAACATTCAACATGTAATTTGAAAACAATGGTAGATATATGTTGTGCGCTGCTCTGATTGTCCATTCTGCTCTACATGCTACAGACTTCTTCCTTTGGATATTGAGTAACATCTTAGTAGTATTTTATGGCTTTGTACATAGATAAACTTTTGAGTGAAACCAATATATTGTTATACTTCTGAGTCACACTCACGCTCATGCAAATGTCCCAACTAATATCTGAATTGATTATCTAGAACTGTAAATTGAAAATTAACTTATTGTTACATTATCCGTCCTGTCCTGGTGCACTGGTGGCCTGTGCCGATAGAGCCGCTTATTTTCGCACAAAGTTTCTTATGTAACGTCTTTCCTGCTTATTTCCGCACAAAGTTTTTTGCTTGGTGGACTCTGTCAATAGACCTGCGAGTCACTGCCATCGGTTTCTTACATAACATCTCTTCTACTTAGTTTTGCAAAGTTTGGATTTGGTGGACTGTGTTTCTTGACAATCTTTTGTGGACTGTGTTTCTTGACAATCTTTTGCACTGACTGTAGTTGAGAAGGCAAAATATATTTACATTGCTGGATTTTTTCTCACGGTGTCACCGGATTCTATTCAACTTGTTGCTGAGCATGCTGCTGCAACTAACAAGGTAAAACGATGCTACTAAATGGATATCATTTTGCTAATTCTGTCTGATTTACATTGACTAAAATGTTTGCAGGTGTTTATGATGAACCTTTCTGCTCCCTTCATCTGCGAGGTTTTCCGTGATGCCCAAGAGAAAGCTCTTCCGTAAGTACTGGATGCATAATGATGCTTATTATGCGTATAAGCCTAGGTTGTGGTTTCAAGCTATGCTTCAGCTCTCGTGTAGTTAGTTTTTCCCCCTTTCATACTTTATTTACTAATTTATAATGTTCTTTCTGTTATGACTGAACATAGGTACGTGGACTACGTCTTTGGAAATGAAACTGAGGCAAGGACCTTTGCTCGAGTTCATGGATGGGAGGTAATAACTCATCTGTCACTGTCATTGTCATTTCCGTTTGGTTTTGCAAAGTTTTAATTATTGCTCACAAAAAATTGTAGACCGAGAATGTTGAGGAGATTGCTCTGAAGATCTCACAACTGCCTAAGGCTTCAGGGACTCATAGAAGGATTACTGTGATCACTCAAGGTCGTGATCCAGTAGTTGTTGCTGATGATGGAAAGGTAAGTCTCCTGCTTTTAGTGCTCCTCTTGGTTTCACAGGCAGACTGCATGACATGCAGCACATTATTAGGGCTAGTAGTTTGCTTTGCGCCCTGAGAAAGTTGCCGAGTCAGGCGTCGCCCTCAGGCGTGAAGCTGTGAGCCGTGCCTGAGGGGTGCTGCTCAGGTGAGGGCACCAAGCAAACTAGCCCTCAGCCTTGACAAAGTTGAGGTATATGTCTACTCTGATTACTGGTACTTAAATATTGCTATGCCTGCAGGTGAAAACTTACCCCGTGATCCTTTTGCCCAAGGAAAAGCTTGTCGACACTAATGGTGCAGGTATTCAGTAGTTTCTAGTAGTAATGCTGAATGCACTGCTAATCTTTCAATATAGCCATGCTCTGGTTCACTGAAAACTCCTAAACCTGTGCCACTCCGTTAAAACAATCTAATTGCCAATGACGGTTGTTCTGTTTTACTTCGTATTTGTCCTGATATTTACGCATGGATTGTAGGTGACGCCTTTGTTGGAGGCTTTTTATCTCAACTGGTTCAAGAGAAGAGCATCGATGAGTGCGTCACAGCTGCTTGCTACGCCGCGAACGTTGTCATCCAGCGTTCTGGCTGCACGTACCCTGAAAAGCCTGACTTCAACTAGATGGATTTTAGTATACGGAGAGGAATAACTCTAGGCAACAGAGTTTTATGAAATTCCTATGTATAATTTTTCGTCTTTAAGGTCCGGCCATATCATCGGAGTCAATGTTTACGGCACGTCTGTGGTGTCACTTTCTGCAATTATACAGGTCAAATGCTGCTGAGTGCATCGTGATTGTATTGACAAGCTTGCTTGCGTACCTCGGTTCTTGCAAAAACAGCCACTGGGTGAAAGCTGAAAGCCTGAAACCATGAGAAACGCCTAAAAGATGGCTCTGGGTTTGTGTTACAACTGTTCAAAGCACTTCACGTGGTGCATCCTTGAAGAATCGAATACAGATTATGGAACACCTCGACTAATTGCCAACATGCTAAAATGGCCTACAGCCCTGCGCCCTATACACCTAACAGCATGTCGAAGCACCATTTCTGGAGAGGAAGGAACCTCTCCTCTCGTCCTAAACAGAATGAAGTACAGAACACAGGGAAACCAGAGACAGCGACACCGGCATGCGCGTGCCACCCGGCAGATCGATCGATGCCTTGGTCAGATGCACAATGCCAGCCTGCACTCCCGCTCGGCGTGGACATGGCAGAGCACGCCGAGGAAGATGTCCTCGTCGCACGGTAAGCAGAGCCTGGCGTCGGCGCCGCCGAAGTCGTACTCGTCGCGCGCGCGGTCCAGCAGCTCGCGGAACAGCGGGTGGTCCAGGCACGACACCCTCACCACGTACCGCCGCAGCTGCTCGCCGACGTACACTACCGTGTGGCCCCGGGGCACGTCCCACGGGATGGCCTCGCCGCCGACGCCGTCGAGGGGAGCCCAGCCGCCGCCGGCGGCCGCCTGCTGCGCGGCGGCGAGAGCGCGGAGGAAGGCCCTGAGGAATCTCCTCCTGGATGCTCCTCCTCCCTTCATGCTTGTACTGTGTGTATGTCAGATTGTGTATCTGGCTCTGTTCTTGGCAGTGGCTTTATATACAACGTACTCCTGGGTTTGTTTGTGCCTTGCTGTTTGCGGATTGGTAAATGCTGACCGTTTAGTCTTAAGGTTTGTGCTATATGCACATGTAGAGTGTTAGTAGGGTGAGCTGGAAAAGACGCTTGAGCGATGTTTGAGAGGAGGGTTTTGGATAATACGAGTAGCTCGAATATAGGATGGTCCCCTACTCCCCTGATCTGTTAGGTCTCCTTTGGAACGCAGGAATTTCACAGGAATCGTACAGGAATTTCACAGGAAACAATTCAATTTCACAGGAAAAACGTAGGAAAGGAAAATTTTCCTTCAATCCAAAGGAGGCCTTAATTTCTGGAGGCAAATGACATGCACACGTAGGTCTAAGGTCGCAGCCATGCAACTTGCAAGTTGTTCTCAACAGCCATGTGGACTCTCTTCCTTTCGTTCGTCACGCATCGTTATGTGCGCAGGTTGCTTGCGCGCCATTTGATTTGTCAAAGTCCGATGAGTGGCTGTGCTAGCCGTGGCTGTGCTAGCCATTAATTGATTCTTGAAGGTTGCTTGATATGCATGTTTCCATTAATTTTCACGTAGATATCCGTTTTCTGAAGAAGAGAAGCCGCGTTCAGTGCCAGCTAGAGAGACAATGATCGTGAATGTGGATATGACAAACAGCGAGTGCGCCAAACACTGCACATGCAAGAAAGGCCAAAACAGTCGTATTTCGATGGAGTGGTGCGTATATGCCGCGGAAGCTCAGCCACTGCCGCCATCGGCAACTTGGCACGAATATTAGAACGCATCTGTTGACCACGCAACTCGCAAGGCCACCACCTTCAGAGAACAACAGTACACAAATGGCAACGGCAAGCGCTTACGCACACTTGTTGAGGACATGTAGACGGTACGCGACGGCGCAGTCCTTCTGTCCTTACTCCGCGCCAGTGGCTTTTTAATCTGGTTGGGGAAGAAGTACCGGCAAAGGATTCGTCAGGTACAGACGACGAGACGAGGCTCTCCGCACTGGGGAACGCTACCGGTTCCTTAAGTAAACAGATAGCGGAGATGGTGCTGCACTGGGCTCCGCTACGGCTTCCGCTATCGAAGAGGAAGGCGGGGCTTCCGCTATTCGTAGCGAAGCAGAGGGATCTCGCTATCGCACATGGGGCCCGCTCGCCCGCTGCGCTGCTCGCGACGTTGTTGCTCTTGGCCCCGAAAACTCACGGCCGCACCAGCCGATGCCTCACCGCATCACCACCAGTCCACCATCCCCTTCTCCAGCTCCGTTGAGGCGAAACCGGTCGTCTTCCCCGATTCCGACGACCGCGCCATCCCAGGTTCGATTGAGTCGTAAGTGAGCACCTCCGGCACGAGCTCCACCTCCCCAACCCATCCCCATGGCATCCCCCTCACCCAATCGAGCTCTACCCGAGCAGCCATGGCCGCCACCTCCATCCCCCGTCGCAACCTCCATTCCCTATGACCTCCCCTCAAATTTATGCCTCAAATGGAACCGCCGTGGCCTACTCCTCTGATTCCCCCACTCCCTGGCCGCCCTCCTCCCCTTCCCCATGCCGGATTTGAGCTCAAAGCCTGCCCATGGCGTTCAGAACAGAGGAGGAAGAAGGGTCTGTCACTACAAGATATTCACCAATTCCTGACAGTGTTTAGTGCAGTGGCCGGCAGTTTGTTGATGTTTACTATTTTTTAACTAAGTGGCCGACGGGTATCGTGTGCAATCCCATGAGTGGCCGACAGTATTGTGCAAATCAGCTACAAACTCATCCCCGACAACATTAACACCTACAGTGATCAAAACTACTCAACCAAATATAGTGAAACTGTAGGCCATTTGTAGCAAACTGTCGGGGAACCAATCAAATCTTGTAGTGTGTCCATCCTCTTCTCTAATTTTTTAGTATTTAGAATAACTGTTTTTTTATTTAAGATAACTATTATAAATGATTATGATATGAAGAAATATGTTTGTTAAAATGAGATGGTAGTTGGAGATGGTTGAATAAAATATGTGGTAGTTGGGATAGAGGAAGGATATAGAGGAACTATGGGTGTGGGAGAAATTAGTATAGAGGAAAGAATTTTGATGACTAAGGAAATAGAGGAACATAAGTGCGGAGAGGCTGAGAAGATTCCGGGTCCGGGCCCTCTTCTTCACCAATAATGGGAGGGGAATGGAATAACGAACTCCGCCTCGAAGTTGGCAATGAAGGGAGTTATAGATTCTTGCACACATCGATCGCCTAGCTTGGTTGGCCCTTGGGAGGAGGATAAGGCCGGCCGTTGCGTTGTACGGCTGCAGGACGACGGAGAGGGGTCGACACTCGCGCGGCCACATTGGTCGGGGTGACGGCGGCATTCATTGCGTTGAAAGGAAGATCCGGAACTGCTCCTCACTCTCTGGAGCATCGGGACACCGGAGCAACCGATGGAAGTAGGCTCCACGGCGCCAAGCGGCGGTCGCCGCCGGGAGATTGCAGGCACGGGCCATCGCGAATGGCGTGGTGGCTCGTTAGATGTGGGCTTAGCTGGCCCAGAACCGACCCAACTCGTAGTTCCGGCCTCTCAGTCCATTAAGCCTGTGGGCGAACCGCTATTCCGGCGGCCTGCCGGCGCAGTTGCGGGTTCTTTTTAATCACGTCCGAGCGAACAACAATTGGATTTCTTATTTTGACGAAGGAACAGCAATTAGATTTTCAAATCGCAACCAGATGGGCGTGGGAGGTATTTGGTTCTCCCAAGAACGAGAACACCAACAGAACCGCGCCACTTCACGCCACCGCGTTGTTTGGTAGAGACTGCTTCCAAGTTGCCGCAATATTTTAATTTCTCAGGTGAAGTGAAGCTTAATGGAAAGAAGAAAGAACAGGTGCTAGTTCCCGTCAAAACAAAAAACGGTGAAGTGAAGCGATGCTTTCAAAAAACATGAAACTTCCACCCAGTCTGTGATGGGAACGATTCTACGCACTCAAGGTGCCACAAAGTAGATTTAACTAAGTAATGTGAGGAGGAGAAAAAAAAAGTACCATGCGTTCCCACTAGTTTTGATCAATTGTATAATCTAGAACGGGACTAGTGTGCCATGAGTCAGGCCGGCGATAAAAGGTGTAGAAATTAAGATTTTATCCTCTTGGAAACTATATTCTTTTGAAGAATACTTTGCTGACTGATCTGCCGAGGGTCTCCATCCGACAGTTGGTACTATGAATCAGGTTGAGGAAGTAGTCACCTAAATTTTTGCTCTTGTCTCGGTCACATTTTGATCGTAAAATTCTTTTCATGTAAACGTAAGTACTGTATTAGTTTAATAATCGCAACCTTTGGTAGTAAAAACAAACCCGCAACCTGTAAAAGGTATATATGTTTTCATGAGTCAATCAGTACATGAGTGTTAAAAACAATCAAATTTACAAGTGCACGAATAGGTTTTCACGGTTGAAAAGTGATTTGAAGATAACCAACATTTCAGTAATCTGTGAGTGAGACAAACCCTTTTAAGAATGATCCTCCCGGTGCCTCACTCCTCGTCGTAAAAGAAAAAAAGCCTTATATACGTAAGTGGTTGAACTGTCCTAAAGTTCACAAAAAAATAGGTGCTGAATTGTTCCAATACAAGATGTCCAGTCCAACATTGTTTGCCCCATAAGATTAATTTGAATGTCAACTAATCGTGTCGGTTTATGTTGATTTGTTCCTGCTGAGTTCCTTAGAGAATATTTTGCCGGCATCAGTTTGTTACATATCAGGAGGGTTGCTACAGACTCTGTGGCAAGACTCGGTATACCTTCCTTTTTTTTTGTGTGTGTTGACTCGTTATACCTGTTGACGAGCAGCTGTGCTCTTCGTATATATACAGCCTATATGCTTAAGGTGATTTCTTCTGTTAGAACACAAACAACAGCTTGGTAAGCAATCTCCAATGTTCGATTCCCCGCCGGGCGTCCTGGGGAAAACAACCCCTTGCGGCAAAATAAACCCCCAAAGGTACATATTCTGTTCGACGAAACCTGTTTCAGATTAATCTTACTCGAACTATTCTGCCCGTCTAGTTCATTTATTTGCAATTCTGCGTACTTGAAGGTTAGTCATCTAGACAAATGAGACGCTTGCTCAGATAATGCATTCCCAAGCATTCAGAAGCCTGTATTGTCCTCTGATATAGTATAGCTTGCATTCCTTGCAATAGGTGGCGTGTCTGCAAAACCAGCTTTGAGTTCGCAAGCTTACACTAGTACAAAATGAGCTTAATATGACAGTGCAAAAATTACAGTAGTGGCGGACATCCTTCCATCCGTCACTACAGGCTCGGCGCGAGATACTGTAGCAGCTAGCAGTGGCGAACACGATGACATCAGCAAAACTACATGAAGGACCGAGAAGGCGACCAGAGGGGGGGGTGAATGGGAGCCAATAAAAATTCTTGCAAAGAACTTGGCCTATGTTCCAACTCACCTCAAGAGCAATCACCAAGATCACACACACACATGAAAAGCAATGTGTTGACCCTACGAATGATTGTAGATGAGATATAAGCACTTGCGGAAGCAAATCAAGCAAAGACACACTCAAAGAAATGAACCAAATTGATCCTGAACCGGACTAGTCTGGTCCAAGACGGACTAGTCTGGTCCGAGGCGGACTAGTCCGGCTTCGGGTCGGACTACAGAATAGGTTTTTCGGACTTGTCCGGCTGGGGGGCGGACTAGTCCGGCTTGGGGCGGACTAGTCTGGTCCGAGGCGGACTAGTCCGGCTTCGGGTCGGACCACAGACTTGGTTTTTCGGACTTGTCCGGCTGGGGGCGGACTAGTCCGGCTGTCGGGGCGGACTAGTCCGCAGTCCCAAAAACAGCACGCGCGCAAGATCAAGAAAAATCTCGAAACCCGATCAAACGACCTCCAAAAATCACGAAATTTGAACCCTAGGTGCGTGACAAGATGGGGAACATCATCCAAGTGGATCCATACCAAAAACCCAACAAAATCTCCTCGGATTTTGGATCAAAGTGAAGAACTAGGGTTTAGGTGTTCTTGGACAAAATCCACAAATTCGAAGTGCTCATGGGAAGATCTTATAGAAGATCAATCAAGGCATGTTCCCACACGTCCTAGCACCGAATCCATCCAAGAAATCCACCCGGAATCGCACCCAAAAAGGAGATCGAGAATTCGCACGAAAATAGCTCCGAAAATGGCGAAAAAGATAAATTCGGGAATTAGATGGGGAGGAAGAACAAGAGCACGAAATTGATTCAAACAAACTTCATTCCATTGATTCAACCACAAAATCCATAGGTACAAGGCTAGGGCGCCGCCCACTTCCTCCCTCTCTTGTTGAAAGTTGAAGATACAAGCTCTCACCTTGTTTCCCCTCCTCTCCTCTCTCTCTAGCTCATCCCTAGCTAGTCCTATCTCCTAGATGCAAATGACTTGGTCCCTAGAGGCTTAAGGTGGCCAGCCAACTCCACCTCCCTATATGGGCACTTTATCTTTCCCAACATACCCCTAAGGTATTACATACTCCTACCTACCACTAGGGGCAAAATCGTCCAAATCATTTTCCTTCGCCCGAATGCCATCGGGCCCTTCACGACTTCGCTTCGCCTCGACGCAACCTTCGCAATGGTGCCACGTACACCACCATGCGCCGCCGCCGGTTTTGAGGCCCAAACCGGGAAACCGTCCGCCCGCCGGTTTTGAGGCATAAACCGGGAAACCACCTCGATGTCGACGCGTGTCACCTCGTCCCGCGAACCTTGCCGTCAAGTCTTCTCGTCCCAGCCCGTCGGGACCCTTCACTTGACTCGGCCTCTCGTTCGCCTCTTGACTTGGTCAACCCGCCGTCTTCATCACCTCCACGGTTTTGAGGCCAAACCGCGAAACCCTCCGTGCTTCTTGTCCGCCACGTGTACGGTGTGGATCACCCTTGACCTCACCCGGCCTCTCGATCGCCCGGACCCAAGCCTCCCGCTTGTTCCTCCCGATCCTCTCGCCGTTGACCATCAAGTTGACTCCATTGACCTACACATCATTAGACAAGCAAACACATTTCTCCATCTCCTCCATACTTCTCATCTCCTTCACCAACTCCGGTTAGCCATAAACATAATCAATATACATGCTCATGCAAACCTCAAATCCCGCAATTCAAACCCGAACCTCAAGTTCAACTCAAACTCGTTCGTTGTCAATTACTCATCACATTATGAACCATGGCACATCTCAACATGGTTCCTCACTACAGTACGTGGAGCACTTATCAGTGACGGGCATTGTGACGTCAGCGTCGTTCGCCACTAAAAATGCATAGTAGTGGCGGTCGCAATGACATCATATTCGGCATCAGTGGCAGACAGCCCATTGCTCGGCCCGCTTCAGCCCGAACTATCGACGATATATAACGAAGCCTCCGCGCGCAGTAACCCTATCCACTCCGCGCCGCACCTCTCCACTCTCCCTCCCGACTCATCTCCCACCGCCCAGCTATCCTGCCCTCTCCTTTCCTCTCCCCACCGAACGGCAGCCATGGAAGCACCTCTCGCCAGCGCGCGCGCGACGTGGTGTCGCGCGGCTCCGTCGAGGGGCAGCTCCGTGGTGCCATAGGGCGTGGAGGCCGCGTCCGTGCGAGCTCCAAGGCGGCGGCGACGACTTTGGAGGACGGCGCGGCGACGGATCCCTGACTGCGACGACTTCGGAGGGCGGCGCGACGACAGATCCGCGACGACGACTTCTTCGAAGGGCGGCGCGGCGACGGATCCGCGACGGCGACTTCTTCGGAGGGCGGCGCGGCGACGGATCCGTGACGGCGACGACTTCGGAGGGCGGCGCGTATTCGATCTGCGACGGCGACGGCTACCTCTTCTTCCCCTTCGCCGGATCTGCGGTGGAGCGCGGCGGCGGCTAGGGTTGAGGCGGTCCACGGTGAGCTCGACCTCTAGGCGCTGCCCCTCTCCCTCCCGCGTGGTGGCGCCCTTCTCCCTTGCTTACCCGCGCTCAGCGACGTCGAATCGACCTCGGTGACGGCGTCCAGATCTGGTGGCGGCGGCGGCGCTGCTTGGATCTAGAGGCGGCTAGGGTTGGGTTGTGGCGGGCCGGACGGGCCTGCCATGGCCCGGCCGCCTTTTTTTTATTTTTATTTCCACCTTGCAGTGGCGGACAGGACGTCCGTCACTGCTCTTTCCCAATGAGCAATGGCGCATGCTCAGTGGCGGACGCTTTGCCCGCCATTGCAGGTGCAAAACGTCCGCCACTGAAGGCCATTTTTGTACTAGTGTTACTCATTTGCTTGAGCAGGTTCCTAATCCATCAAGAACCTGGCCAAAAAAGAAAAAGAAAAAGAAGAGAAGCCAATCCACCAGAAATGCCATTGCACTTTGATGGAATCGGCTTGTATTTTCCTGATGTTCCCATAAGCGTCAAATATTATTACGTCCTCCAATGCGACCATTAAATTGAACATTGCAGTAATGCTTTATACTTTCTAGTTATTATCCAGGTGAGGAGTATGGAAGTGCGTATTTTGCGGCTTGGCCTCGGTCTTCTACCTCTGCTCGCGTCGCAGCACGCCCCTGCTACTGCCATTCCGGGCCCTGAATGTCAAAAGAAGTGTGGCAATGTGGAGATACAGTACCCGTTCGGCATCGGCTTGAACTGCTCGCTGTCAGGAGGCTTCAACGTGAAATGCCAAGTCCAAGATGGTACCCCCAAACCGTTCATCGGTGACTTCGAGCTGCTCAACATTTCCCTTTCCGACAGCACGATCCGGGTGCTGGGCGACATCGGGACATACTGCTACAACACCTCCAGCCGGCGCATGGACATCGGTGGGTCTCCAGGGTTCAACGCAACCGGCTCTCCCTACCGTTTCTCGGACGTCCTCAACAAGTTCACCGTCATGGGGTGCAACACCCTCGGCTACATCCTCAGCAGCAACGGCCCGGGCTACCAGAGCGGGTGCGTCTCGACATGCCGCAATCTATCGGACTTGGCGGAGGGCTCCTGCTCCGGCATCGGCTGCTGTCAGACATCGATACCCAGGGGGATGGACTACTACCAAGTCGGCTTCGACGTTGGCTTGAACACGAGCCAGATCTGGAGCTTCAGCCGGTGCAGCTACGCCATGCTCATGGAGGCGGCGTCCTTCAACTTCAGCGCCGCCTACATCAGCACGACCAAGTTTAACGACACGAACACTGGGCGGGCGCCCGTGGTGATTGACTGGGCGATAAGGAACGGGACGGCGTCGTGCGAGGTCGCCAGACGGAATGAGACGGGGACTTACGCGTGCCTCAGCGGCAACAGCGCGTGCGTAGACTCCACCAACGGGCCGGGGTACGTTTGCAATTGCTCCCAAGGGTACCAAGGCAACCCCTATCTTCCAGATGGATGCAGAGGTTTGAATTCTTCCAGCTACATACGCCGACATGGATGTACATTTCTGCTACTATAATAATTAATTGGCATCTGCACATTGACTTTGCCGTGCTTAATTAGGTTTGCTCATGTCACTGCAGATGTCAACGAATGCATCAGCAACCCATGCCCTTCAGGTGGCGTTTGCCACAATACAATCGGAGGGTACCGGTGTTCTTGTCGAGCAGGAAGAAAGTTCTCCAAGGAGAGCAACTCATGCAACCCTGACACCAGCTTAATAATAGGTAACGCCCTGAAATCAGTTACTGAACTATTAAATTATGTCAATCTAGGCTAACTAACACTGGTTTGTATTCTCTATAAGAAGAAAAGTTTTTTCTGACAACTCATGTTGTTATACAGGAGTGACAATCGGTTTCCTTGTTCTTATGATTTGCTCCTTGTCCGGATACATGGTCCTTCAAAAGAGGAAACTAAACAAAGTTAAGCAGGACTATTTTAGCCAACATGGAGGCCTACTTTTGTTTGAAAGGATGAAGTCAGAAAGAGGTATTTCTTTCAAAGTATTTTCTGAAGTTGAACTCATAAAAGCCACAGACAACTACGACAAGAGCAGAGTCATCGGAAAAGGAGGCCATGGGACGGTCTACAAAGGGATGGTCAAGGACAACACGCCTGTTGCGATCAAGCGATGTTCGTTGATCGGCGAAAGGCAAAAGAAGGAATTTGGCCAGGAAATGCTCATACTCTCTCAAATAAATCACAAGAACATCGTCAAGCTGGTGGGCTGCTGTCTTGAAGTGGAGGTTCCATGCTGGTGTATGAGTTCATTCCAAATGGCACATTGTATGAGCTTATCCATGGCAAGAACAGGGCGCTGCAGATCTCTTTCAACACCCTGCTGCGGATTGCTCACGAAGCAGCCGAAGGACTCAACTTCCTGCACTCGTATGCATCTCCCCCAATCATCCATGGCGACGTGAAGACTGCCAACATCCTTCTCGACGACAACTACATGGCCAAAGTGTCGGACTTTGGAGCCTCCATACTAGCCCCATATGATGAAGAGCAATATGTAACAATGGTTCAAGGTACTTGTGGCTACTTGGACCCTGAATACATGCAAACATGCCAATTGACGGACAAGAGTGATGTATACAGCTTTGGTGTCATCCTCCTGGAGGTGCTCACCGGCCAGGTGCCGCTGAAGCTTGACGGGCTGGAGGCGCAGAGAAGCCTGTCGTCGAATTTCTTGTATGCTATGAAGGAGAACAATCTTGATGCACTCTTGGCCAGCCAGATAAAGGGGCAGGAGAGCAATGAACTAATCAGGGGACTTGCAGAGCTTGCCAAGCAATGCTTGGACATGTGTGGCGCCAACAGGCCCACCATGAAGGAGGTGGCCGACGAGCTCGGCAGATTGAGGAAGCTTTTGTTGCATCCATGGGTGCAGGTTACAGGGACGGAGTCTGAAAGCCTTCTTGACAGTGCATCCACTACTGCTAGCTTTGCAATAGATGTTGCTACTATTGGGTATCCTATGCAAGAAGGTGAGATCATGCCCATAAATCCAAGAAGCTCTTATTATGCAAGGTGACTTCAACAAATGATGTACTCCATTCAAACTTCTACATGCTAGGCCATTTGTTGCCTGGGCTCCTATATCAAATCTTTATATCTAGATACGAGTAATATATAAATCTGGTTCAGCGTTTATATATATTATGTACCATTCTGTAAAAATAAATAACCGCAATGCATAATCATATCGCATTGGTTACTTTTTGCTTGCTTACAGTAAATCATATGCAGCACTTTCGACTTGGGAACAACATGCATAGAGCCAATATCTCCGTACAGGCCCATGTGGCCATGTTCCACTTTGGTCGCAGGCCAGTTCTATTTCGGCCCAATCAACTAAACCTACCAGTGAGTTGCCTATACACAAGTAGCGTGTTAAACGGTGACGGCTGCGCGGGGGGGTGGGTGGGTGCGTTTGAGTTCGTTACAAAGGAGGCATAGCAAGAAGGATAGGGCAAGCAAAGCGTGGGATCCACGGCTTGCCATGCGTCTTCTTCAGCCTCGAGCTCCAGCATCCATTGCGTCCAGTCACGCTGCCGTCCTCGCGCCTCTGGCGTCGTTCTCTCTTCTCTGGCATCATCACGGCTCTTCCCCCTTCACCTCCACCTCTGATGATTGGTAGTGCCGTGCCGCCCGCACCCCCTACTAACCACTCCAGCTTTGCTCCTGCTGTCTACCCGCCCACCCTCCACGCCCACCCCCACCTCGACAGCATGGAAGCCTTAACCCCCTGCCCACCTTCACTGTACCTTCAACGACACCCTCGTTTGCTTTATAGTAAGTTTAGATAAAAGTTTGACAACAAGTTATGATATAATTAACTTGTATCATAAGTTAATGTATAAGTTTGATTTATAGTAAAATTATGCAAAAGCTCTCCCATATGACTCCCTGCGTGGACCATATACATGGGATGAGGGAAAAATATATATGGATCCCACCATAGTAGCTGGCTGACTGTGACTCCGTGCTTACCACGTGCATTCACGACTTTGCCAGACGCGAACGACGCGCCCAAGATGAGGAACATGGCGGGAGCAATTTGGATGGCGGGTGGCTAATTAGATATAGAGGAGCATCTCAGTCGAGAGGCTAATCTGGGTCGTTCATCCAAAACATGCACAATTCAGATTTGATACGTACTATGCATATTATGGATGAACAAATCTGCATCATGCATATCTTGAATGAACTGTCCAGATAACCCCTCATCTTAAAACGGTGGTGAGAAAATCAGCTCTCGATGGCGGGTCCAGGTTTTTTATTTTTCTGTCGAAAATCGTGTGTGCGGACGGCCGCTCTCGCGCGTTCATTAGATGCATCCATCCCCTGCATACCAGCGCATTTTTTTTTAGAAATGGGAATATATTGCTATTCCAGCCTCTGCATTAAAACAATGCATATAGCTATAACGATTACATGAAAAAGGACGCTTCATCCTGATGCACATGGCCTAAGAAAAAAGAAGCAGACAAAAGATATAAAACTCTATCTTGCAACTGAGCAACAACCAAATAGACCACTACTTCTTCCGCCAACATTGCACCAAAAGATGTTAGAGGTTCTAAATCCGAAACGACGACTCCAAGGAGAAATGCGACATCAATGACGCCGTCGTTTGATCCAGCCGTAACTGGATCATTGGTTTTCACCTCAGAAAATAGAACCTCATAAGAGTTGATGCAGCTTCCCTAAGCGACGCCTTCAAGAAGGATAATGACGCCCTCGTACGCCATCGCCACTTACTCAACGGGGCAAAGGATTTCTCCCATCACTGGCATCTTTCCACATCTGAGATACTAGTCAGCTGCCACCTCTCACCACCGTCTTTCCATCGACAATAAAACCTTCATGAAAACGACTCACTACGTTGGCACCATTTCGCCGTCCTTAACCGGGAGAGTCACGGCAGGGGCTCTTGCCCACCAATGCCACCTCACCCAAGGTCTCAGTCGCCGCAGCACCATAAAATCTGATGTCGTTGCTCATATATGTCCACCAAACCCTCCGCTTATCTCCTCATCCCGCTCAAGTCGCCGCTGCCATGCCATCTGCCGTAGGATCACTGGGCACCACCCAATTTAGCTGGCACCTCAACCCCGTCACCCGGCACAAAACCATGGACAGAACAATGAAACCTCTACAAACTTCATCAAATCGATGTAGGGCGATCTCCACATATTGAGTTAGGGACAGTGAATTCGGCCACAAGTGCACCAGACGAGATGCAGTGGTAGGCCGGGCAGCTATCTCTCCTTGATGGCCATATAGGAGCAGCACTGATGCTAAAGATCCACGGACGCGCCATCCGGCAAGCCGCCAGATTGCACCTTCGCCAAGCTTCCAGGCCATGAACGGATGCGCCACCGGCAGGCCTCCTCTAGGACAAACCAAACCCACAGATGTGCCACCGTCAGGCACCTGCTCCTTACAGGACACGGACCACCATCGAGCAAACCAATGACATCAAGCAAAAAATAGCAGAGGAGTACTCGCATGTCTGCTTGTCGAAGCCACCAGACGAGCGCCCCATCGATCTGGGAGAAAGGCATGCCGTGGCCTGCGCTCAGCCCCTCCCTGCTGGCCCGCCTCTGCTGCCTAAACGCGGGATGCTCGAGCGTCATCTGCACCCGCCGCCCATCACGCCGTCCAGAACGGCCGGATTTCAGCGGCATCGCGCGCGTGCGGATTCCGCACCCGCCATCCATGTTGTGCGTCGACCGCGCTCGCCGCCATCCGCAAGCCTTCAGAAGCGGCCAGATCTCGGCGGCGTAACTGGATCTTGCCAACGTCGCCATCTTTCTGCGGCCGGAGCACTGGACCGTGTCCGCCGGCTGGCGAGTGAGCACGAAAGCCATGGGGGATCGCGGCGATCGATCTAGATCTAAATTAAGGAAAGGAAAAGAAAACTGCCCCGCCGCCGCCATCCTTGTTGCTGCATGCGTTGGCCGGCAGCGGACTCAGGCAGCGGCAGAGAGGGAGGACGGGGTGGGAAGGCCGGCGGCGGTGTGGACTGGGTCGCCGCCCGTGCCGCCTTATAGGGTCGGCAGCGCGGGGGTAACAACGTTTGAGGTCGAAGAAAGGCCCAGAGAACTCCCATACCAGCGTCATGCACGGATGCACCACACAGTTGGATTCATATCGCAACCAGACGGGGTGCGCGGTTTTGGTTCTCCGAAGAACGAGAACAACAACACGCGCTACTTCACGTGCTCGTGTTGTTGGGTGGAGACTGCTTCTAAGTTCCAGAACACGTGCTTTGGTGAAGTGAAGAGGAGCTTAAAAAATGGCAGAACACGTGCCAGTTTCCATCAAAAATAAAAGGTGAAGTGCAGAGAAGCTTTCAAAACTTGAACTTCCGCTCAGTTTGTGATGGAAATGATTCTACTCAACGTGCTACAAAGTAGATAATATTTGACTACGAAATATGAGGAGAAGGAGAAACGTGCTTAGGGTTTCCACTTGTTTTGATCAATGGTATAATTTAGAACGGGACTAGTATGAACGTGTGCGCACCATGAGTCAGGCCGGGGGAAAAGGTATATAAAGATTTTATCCTCTTGGAAATCAGATTTTTTGAAGAATACTTGCTGATTGATCTGCCGACGGACGACGGTGTCCACCCGACAGTTAATGCATCAGGTTGAGGAAGTAGTCATCTAATTATTTGTTTTTTTTTTGTCTCCGTATATATACACCCTATATGCATGGGGTGATTTCTTCGTCAGAACACAAACAACGGCTTGATAAGCAAATCTCCAAGGTTCGATTCCCCCGCTGGGCGTTCTGGGGAAGACAACCCCTCGCGGCAAAATAAACCCCCAAAGGTACACATTCTGTACGACGAAAACTGAAATTTCCTTATATTTCAGATCAATTTTACTCAATTCATTCTGCCGTTTAGTTCATTTATCTGCGATTCTGCATACTTGAAGGTTAGTCGTCTAGACAAACAAGATGCCTCCCGAGACTGTTTTGTCCTCTGGATTTAGTAGCTTGCGTACCATTAATTCCCGAGACTATTTTGTCCTCTGGATAGTAGCTTGCGTCCTTTGCAACAGGTGGCGTGTCTACAAAACCAGCTTTGGATTGTTCGGAAAGCCAAGCTTACTCATTCGCTTGAGCAAGTTCCTAATCCGCCGAGAACCTGCTCTCTCTCTCTCTCTCTCTCTCTCTCTCTCTCTCTCTCTCTCTCTCTCTCTCTGAGAAATCCATCAAAAATATCGTTACACTTTGATGGAACTGGCTTGCATTTCGAAATATTGACACGCCTTTCAATGCTCCACAGTCCTTGCAGTAATGCTTTTACTTTCTAATTATCCAGCTGGTGAGGAGCATGGACGTGCGTATTCTGCAGCTTGGCCTTGGTCTTCTACTTCTTCTCGTGGTGCAGCATGGACCTGCCATTGCCATTCCTAGCCCTGAATGTCAAAACAAGTGTGGCGATGTTGAGATACCGTACCCGTTCGGCATCGGCGTGAACTGCTCATTGACAGAAGACTTCAACATCAGCTGCCGAGTCCGAGACGGCATCTCCAAGCCGTTCATCGGCACTGTGGAGCTGCTCAACATTTCATTGACTGGTGGCACGGTCCGGGTGCTCCATTCCATCGCGAGTTACTGCTACAACACCTCCACCGGGGCCATGGACCTCGGAGGGGGCTCAGGGTTGAACGCTCGAAACTCCGCGTACCGATTCTCCAACACCCACAACAAGTTCACCGTCATTGGCTGCAGCACCCTCGGCTACATCGTCGACACAAACGGCACGGGCTACCAGAGCGGGTGCATCGCGACGTGCACTAGTCAGTCGGACCTCACGGACGGCACCTGCTCCGGCATCGGCTGCTGCCAGACGATGATACCCAGGGGCATGGACTACTACAACGTCGGCTTCCAAAGTGACTCGAACACGAGCCAGATCTGGAGGTTCAACCGGTGCAGCTACGCGGTGCTGATGGAGGCGGCGGCGTTCAACTTCAGCACCGCGTACGTCACCGCGTCCAAGTTCAACGACACAAACGCCGGACGAGCACCCGTGGTGATTGACTGGGCGATAAGGAACGGGACCGTGGGGGTGACGTGCGAGGTCGCCAGACGGAACAAGACGGCAACGTATGCGTGCCTCAGCGGTAACAGCGTGTGCGTGGACTCCGCCAACGGGCCGGGGTACGTTTGCAATTGCTCCCAAGGGTACCAAGGCAACCCCTATCTCCCAGATGGATGCAAAGGTATGAATTCTTCCTAGCTAGCTAGCCTACATATATAATTAGCCTCTGGACATTGTGTTTGCGTTCCGTGCTTAATTAGTTTTTCTCACTCATCTCACCGCAGATGTCAACGAATGCATCAGCAACCCATGCCCTTCAGGTGGCGTTTGCCACAACACAATCGGAGGGTACCGGTGTTCTTGTCAAGCAGGAAGAAAGTTTTCCAAGCAGAGCAACTCATGCAACCCTGATACAGGCTTAATAATAGGTTAAGCCCTGACATCAGTTACTGAACTATTAAATTAAGAAGCAACTACATTTAGTTGTGGCAATATCCGTAGTACTGGCCTGTACTTACCTAACAAGATAAGGATTTCTGACAACTGACATTGTTATGCAGGAGTGACAATCGGTTTACTTGTTCTTATGATTTTCTCCTTCTCCGGATATATGGTCCTTCAAAAGAGGAAACTGAACAAAGTTAAGCAGGACTATTTTGGCCAACATGGAGGATTACTTCTGTTTGAGAAGATGAAGTCAGAAAGAGGCATCTCTTTCATGGTGTTTACTGAAGCTGATCTCATAAAAGCCACAGACAGCTACGATAAGAGCAGAGTCATTGGGAAAGGAGGCAATGGGACAGTCTACAAAGGGATGGTCAAGGATAATGTGTCTGTTGCTATTAAGCGATGTTCGCTCATCAGCGAAAGGCAAAAGAAGGAATTTGGTCAAGAAATGCTCATACTATCTCAAATCAATCACAAGAACATTGTCAAGCTCGTGGGCTGCTGCTTGGAAGTGGAGGTTCCAATGTTGGTCTATGAGTTCATCCCGAACGGCACATTGTACGAGCTTATCCACGGCAAGAACCGAGCACTGCAGATCTCTTTCAGCACCCTCCTAAGGATTGCTCATGAAGCAGCCGAAGGACTCCATTTCCTTCATTCGTACGCATGTCCACCAATCATCCATGGCGACGTGAAGACTGCCAACATCCTTCTCGATGACAACTACATGGCCAAGGTGTCAGACTTCGGAGCCTCCATGCTAGCTCCATCTGACGAAGAGCAGTATGTGACAATGGTTCAAGGTACCTGCGGCTACCTCGACCCTGAATACATGCAGACATGCCAATTAACAGACAAAAGCGACGTTCATAGTTTCGGTGTCATCCTTCTTGAGGTCCTCACCGGCCAGGTGCCGCTGAAGCTAGACGGGCCTGAGGCACAGAGAAGTTTGTCAGCAAATTTCTTGTCTGCTATGAAGGTGAACGATCTCGATGCACTGCTGTGGAGCAATATAAAAGGGCAAGAGAGCAGTGAACTGATTAAGGGACTTGCAGAGCTAGCCAAGCAATGTCTGGACATGTGCGGAGCCAATAGGCCCACCATGAAGGAGGTCGCCGAGGAGCTTGGCAGGCTAAGAAAGCTTGCGCTGCATCCATGGGTACAAGTTACAGATACGGAATCTGAAAGCTTTCTCGACGGTGCATCAACAACTGGTTTTGAAATAGACGTCAGTACTACTGGTACGGAGGAAGGTGAGATCATACCTATGAATCTGGGAAGTTCATATTGTGCGAGGTGACTTGAAACATATGATGTGCTGCTTGCACGTGCTGGGGGCATTTGCTATCTGGGCTGCTATCAAGTGTGCTACATTCAGACAAAGGTTCTGCCTATCTGAATCTGGCTCTGCCTTTACTCGCTATATATCTGCAATGTATCACGTGAGGTGATTTAAAACATATCATGTACTCTTTTAGAACTTGTACATGCACGGGCATTTGCTCTCTGGCATACTATTAAATGTGTCTAATAATATACAGGGACAAGATATATCTATCTATCTGAATCGAGTTCTTCCTTTACGATATGTAGTCTGTACTTCATCGCAAAAAAAAAAAAAAGAGTAGTCTGTACTGTTTGTTCTGCTCAACATGCCTGTAACTAGCTACAAAATCATCATATATTCCAATCGTAATTCGTCAGTTTTTACGCACTCAAGATAAGGGGATGCTGCCCTCGCCACTTCGCCAGAGTTCGGAACAACATAGCCGTAGCTCCTGCAACAACATTGTGGCAGCGTGGTGTGTAGACACGAGCGAAAACTTCTCAGTTCGTCTCTCGAGTTTTGGCCCAATAAACTTAGCTAGTAGTGGACCTCATGGGTTCAGTCCAACTCGCGTAGCAACTATAGATGGCCAAATGGGCGGCCCAGCCCAGCACGGCACGGGCCTGCCATGGCACGGCCCAAAATTAAATGGGCCAGCACGGCCCGGTAGTTACATGGGCCGTGCCGTGCTAGCCCACGGGCGAGGGGGGGGGGTGGTCAGCCCATGGCACGGCCCTAAGGTTGTTACAGGGGCCGTGCTGGCCCATCAGGCACGAAAGCCCGAGGAGACCCACGAAGCACGAAAGCCCGAGGAGACCCACAAAGCACGAAAGCCCGAAAAAGGCCCATGAGCCCACGATCTGGCCGGAGAGGGAGGAGGCCGGTGGCGCCGCACTCAGGGGAGGAGGAGAGGAAGGAGCTAGGCGGCGTCGCGACGCAGGGGAGGAGGAGAGGGAGGAGGCCGGCGACGAGAGGGAGGAGGCGGGCTGCGCCGCGGCGCGGGGGAGGAGGAGAGGGAGGAGGCCGACGGCGGCGCTGCTGGAGGGAGGAGGCGTGCGGCGGTGCGGCGCGTGGGAGGAGGAGAGGGAGGAGGCCGGCGGCGGCACGACGCGGGGGAGCTGGCGGCGCCGCGGCACGGGGGAGGCGGAGAAGGAGGAGCCCGGCGGCGCGGAGGAGCCGGGAGGGGAGGAGCGGAGGGGACGGGGGGCGGGGAGGAGCCGAGGGGCGGCAGGGAGAGGAGTGAAAGGGAGGGGAGGAGGTGAGTTGTGGGCTTATATATGGGGAGAAGAGGAATAGCTGTTAGGGTTTGGGGGAATAGGTGGGCCGTGCTTTGGTGGGCCTTTAGCGGGCCATGCTATTCATGGTTGATAGCGGGCTTCAGTGGGCTACCTCTTTATCGGGCCGTGCCGTGCCGCCTGGTGGGCTCAGCCTCAGGCCCAAGCACGGCCCTTAGGGTCGTGCCATGCCAGCCCAGCCCATGTAATTTCGGGCCGTGCCGTGCCCATGTAATTTCGGGCATTCATACTCCTCCCCACCGACGGGGGGCGGGGAGGAGGAGAGGAAGAATAGCTCAACGTACCTGCGGGATTTTTAAACAAGCAAACATACAGATTTGCATTAGACCGTCGGTGGGTTTTCACTTGTTTTTTCTATGGTCTAAGATCAACAACGTACCTGCGGGATTTTTAAACAAGCAAACATACAGATTTGCATTAGACCGTCGGTGGATTTTCACTTGTTTTTTCTATGGTCTAAGATCAACAACCGGAGGAGTATGAATGCGTGGGCACCATGAGGCGAGGAAAAAAAACCCGTAGAAAGATGAAACCGGAGGGCCTTGTACTCACCGACGGTCTAATGCAAATCTGTATGTTTGCTTGTTTAAAAATTCCGCAGGTACGTTGAGCTATTCTTCCTCACCTACTAAAAGAAAAAAAGAAGTTGAGCTTAGCATAAAAGTTCATCGGAATTAAAAAGAGATGCTAAAACTGTTCCATTATTGCTATCGAGCCCGACGCTTTGTGTTACAACTTACAATATAAGATCAAATTGTTTTCTTTTGCGTTAACATCAGATCAATTTGAAAGTCAACATGTCGTTTTCTGTTGATTTGTTCCTGATGAATACTTCAGAGAATATGTGCCAGCACTGTAATTAAAACATGAGATCTGCTTCTATGCTCTCTCAAAAAAAAAAACCGCATCTCAAGACCCTTCTGTTAAACAACTCTGTTAAACTAACGGGAACTGAACCGTCCACAGTACCTCCCCGGATCGATCGATTCCCTTCACGCCGCAAGCTCCTGTTCGGTTGCAGGTGGCGACATGCCAGGAGCGGAGAGGGGAATAGAGGTCGCAGCTGCTCGTGATGCTGGAGTCCAGCCGACGAGGTGGTAGTGCATGCCGAGGGGATCTATATACACAGGCGGTAAAGTCCGGGGGTAAGGTCTGCCAACGAAGTCCGGGAAGGCAAACTGATTAGTTAACGGAAAGCTTCAGGGCTTAACAGATTAACTAGAGCACTTAACTAAGTAGTTAACAGGAGTGTTTTGAGATAAGTGTCTCTCTCTCTCTCTTTTTTTTCTTCTGGAAAGCATATAGAAGCACCTCCCACTCCAGAGTAGTTGCTATAGACTTTCTGTCAAGACTCAATCTTTCCTGTCTATTGACCCATTATACATGTTGACGACGAGATGGCTTCTTCATATCTATGTACAATACATACATAAGGTATTCTTTTGTTAGAATAAACAAATAACTTAGTCAATTTAAGGTTGCAGTTCTCTCGGCGTCCGAAGGGAAGGAAACCTTCCAGGACGAAACCCTTCTGGGACCATAAGAAGTGTTTAGTCATAACAAGTACAGCAAAACCAATTGTATGTAGGGTATAAACAAAAATTCAAGTGTTTCAGAGGTGTTAAAGCACATCAAGTTTCCTTTTTACACTTCGTATCTCTTGACACCAAGTACGAGTCATTAAAATTTAGGTGTTTGGAGTCCTTTAGAACAATCATCAGGTGTGATTTGGCTTTTTCATTTAAGGCATGTTGTATCATTTATCTTACTATTCTCTTGTTTTGATATTTTTATGTTAGGACAACTTTTCTTGCCCAAAACTGAACAAAGCGAATTAACATTATCCTTGAAATGATGAGGTCTATTTTAGACCTCCGACCCTGACATGAGCGCCTAGCTTGTGCAGGCATCGGCACTTGCAAAGCAGGTTCAATGTAGTGACATGTCACTAGATTTTATTTTTTATTTTTGGAAGAAATGTCACTAGATTCATCTGAGCGAATTCAACGTAGTGACATGTCACTAGTTGTCATGGGTAATGGACCATTTATTTTAGTGGTTGCGTGACATCAAGTGAGATGAGTTTTGTTGATGTGGAGGGATTTTTTTTCCGGCCCAACCATGAGATGAGTTGTTGACGTGGGGAGGTTTTCTTTTTCTTTTGGCCTCTTGAATCTTGATCTGTGTTTTGAAACGTTCAAGACATCATTTTGGGAATATCCTATCGATCTTCGAAGTGATTTGTAACATATGAACGGACACTTTGATCAGATATATAAGGTAATTTGTAATATATAAGGTGCACATCCAACGCCTGGGAGCTCCTCTTTATTTGAAGTTTCAGAAAGAAAATATTGGTGACAGACGAATCCTTAATCAATGTGAGCTCAGTCATTACGCTGACAACAGAGAAATTTGTCCGTGAGACACTGCTAAATGCTGGTTTTGTTTTTTAGACACCGCATCTTTTCTTTTGGTTTCATAAACACTAAGAAATAGTGGCTCTTGTCTATACGACACTAAGCAGGAGAAGTAACTATTTTTAATTTTTTATCTCAAAACACAAAATACATTGCAACTTGAAATTTGACACCAGCATACATTACTATATTCCCTAAACATGCAGTTTTTTTTTCATATTTATTGTTGATTGTTTGCATAACCTTTTTAACTAAGAAAATATTTATTTTAAAATCAAACTATGCAAATAAATCAAGAAAAGATAACATGGACAGAAAATGCAACAATGTACATTTGTGCCAATTTCAAGTTGCAATGTATTATGTGTATAGAGACAAATGTTGCGTTTTCTCAATGTCCACGAGACTAAAAGAAGAAATGCAGTGTCCATGAGACAAAACCAGCATTTAGCAGTGTCCCACGGACAAATTTCTCCAACATTAAACTGCAGTACATTATGCAATGCTTGGCGTGTGGCGAATGTTTCCAAGTTATAGCATCATCACTTAGCGGTGAAAGGTTCAAACTAACAAATTCATTGTACTCTCCTCATCGGTCTACCACGGCAAAATGCAATTTGCAGCTATAAATGTATGAAAAGAAGTTTGACAATCCTAATGCTCACTTGTTTTATTTAAGTAGTATGGGTTGGTTTATTGTTAGTGGCAGAAGTGACAACAAGGGTCCACCAATACGTACTGCCAAGAGTCAATACTACTCTCCCCAAGTTTTGTCTTATATCCACTGAACTACAGAACCATTCATTTTCAAAACATATCACTTTACACCTTTGTGTTCTAAAACAAAACCAGGTTTGATGATGATGTAGATAGACATGTTGCCTGCCACATCACCTTGTAGCAAAGTTTGAAGCGGTCAACAACCAAGGCAATGCCCATAGACAACGGTCATTGTGGCTCCTACCAGCGAGGAGCCAAGGTTTGGTGGCTATAGACAGGGACCACCAACATCTCAATGTCCTCAAGGTTTTTTTTTTTTTTTTTTAAAGACGAATGTCCTCAAGGTTTGGTGGCTATACCTAGTAATATAGACTTATGAGGTTGACGGAATAGCAGCGCCAGTAGGACTGTTTCATTCCTTGCTAAGAATGTTTTCCTTAACATTAGTATCGCAATAGGAGACAAAATTCTTGATGGTTTTCTATATCTAGTCCAACTTTTTCCCCCATGTTATGGATTACTAATACCAAAGTCAACTATGTCGTTGTTGTTGGCTCATTCTGATTGCGCTAAGTATCCTAAAGAACATTTACATTTTTTTGTATTGAAACTGGATCACTAATGGTAAGACTTGGTGTTCTGATGTATACTTTTGTCTTGATTGGTCCCCGTTGACAACGAGATGTATCCTTTATACACACACACACACAGAGACCTTGTTTGCTTTGCTTAGAACAACATCTGTCGATTCAAAAGAAAACCCAAACGTTTAGTGCTCTAGGCGCCCTGGGGAACGGACCTCTCAAGAAGGCTACAAATACTAACTTAGGTACGTACGTAGTATTACTAAATTTGTTCTCTACAGATTACTTGTTTCAGCTTTGGGTTCATTGATCTGCATACTTAGCTTGAAGGTATTAAGGTAATGCTCTAGGTACTGGCATGGAAAAATGAAACGAACACCCAAAGTATGTCCAAGATTGGCACAATTTATTCAATTGGTATTTCAAAGTTTCAGCTATTCCAGCAGATTAATTTGGCAACACACATTGAACTAGAATACAGATATCCATTCTTTTTAATGAGCTCTTCCTTCTGTTGAATAAACCACGTTATGGGCCTGTCCATCGCGTGTGCGTCGTAGTTTTGTGTAAGCTGCATGCACCGCGTCGTGTCGTGGCGTGCGCAGATGTGCTGCAGGCTAGCTGCGGCAAGGTGGAGTCGAACGCGAAGCATCGCGTTCATGGTCGAGCCCGAGTCAGGTTAGCTGCGCCGGGCGAGTTAGAGTTTGTTAGGCAGGTGTGCTGCGTCGAAGTGCAGGAGAGCTGTGCGAGGCTGAGTCGGGGGTTGTTAGGATTCTGACGTGATCTGCGGTCGTGCGCAGTGAGGAGATAGCTCGGTCACGATGTGCGCTCAGGTCGTGCGGATCAAGAATCCTAGGCGTGAAGATCGCAGTGTGGAGAACGTGCTCCAGTGCGTGTGTTCCCCAGGGCTGTAAGAGCCCTTGTACTCCCGTATTGCCAGGTGAGTCGAGCAATATAGAAGAAAAGCAACGGCGTTGTGTCGCCGTGGGTCGCCATTGCTGTGTGTTCAAGCTCGTGTCCATCTCGCGTGTGAGTTCCTGGGATTTCCAACAATTGGTATACAGAGCTAGGTGTGCGTGAGTGAGAAGATGTCGAGTCCACCCATGTCCCCGAGCAAGTCGGGGAAGAAGGTCGGCGCCGGCGGCGACGGCGCATCGCGTCCAGTCGCGGTGGTGGAGCGCGTCGTCACCAACTCCAGCCCCGCCGTTGAGCTCCCGATGCTGACGAGGTCCAACTACTACGAGTGGTCGGCTGTGATGCAGGTCAGCATGGAGGCGATGGGGCTGTGGGACATCATGGAGGAGGACGAGGCGGAGCGCCGCGAGGATCGGCTGGCATTGGCCGCCATCTTGCGCGCGGTGCCCACGGAGATGAAGGCCGGGCTCGCCAAGAAGAAGACGGCGAAAGAGGCGTGGGCGAGTGTGAAGACGATGCGGATGGGGGACAAACGCGTGAAGGAGGCGAACGCGCAGCGGTTCTTGAAGGAGTTTGAGAACGTCGCGTTCCGCGACGGCGAGTCCATCGACGACTTCACGCAGCGCGTCAGCGGCGTCGTCGGCAACCTGCGCGAGCTGGGCGAGGAGGTGGAGGACAGTCGCGTCGTGAAGAAAGTTCTGCGCGTGCTCCCGAAGAGGTACTATCAAATCGCGTGCTCCATCGAGATGCTCATGGACTTGAACGACATGTCTATTGAGGAGCTCGTTGGGCGGCTGCGCGTGGCGGAGGAGAAGTATGGCGCTGCCGAGGAGGTCACGGACAGTGCCGGGCGCTTGCTGCTCACGGAGGAGCAGTGGGACGCGCGTCGGCGGCAGCGCGGCGGCAAGGAACGCGGGCGCGGCGGTGATGCGCGGCACGGCGGCGAGAAAGGAGGTGGCCGGAGTGTTGGCCACGATGACAAGTACGACGACGACGTGAGCAGCACTAGCTCGGGCGGAAGCAAGCGCCATCGAGGACGGTGCTTCAACTGCAGAGAGCGCGGCCACATCATGAGGAACTGCCCCAAGCCGAGGAAGGAGAAGGCGCTGCTCGCCGTGGCCGACAGCGACGACGACGAGCCATATCTCCTGTAACTCAGGTTTAGGGGGTGCCGTGGTTTAGGGGGTGAATGTTGAATAAACCACGTCATGGGCCTTTCCATGGCGTGTGCGTCGTAGTTTTGTGTAAGCTGCATGCACCGCGTCGTGTCGTGGCGTGCGCAGATGTGCTGCAGGCTAGCTGCGGCAAGGTAGGAGTCGAACGCGAAGCATCGCGTTCATGGTCGAGTCCGAGTCAGGTTAGCTGCGCCGGGCGAGTTAGAGTTTGTTAGGCAGGTGTGCTGCGTCGAAGTGCAGGAGAGCTTTGCGAGGCTGAGTCGGGGGTTGTTAGGATTCTGACGTGATCTGCGGTCGTGCGCAGTGAGGAGATAGCTCGGTCATGATGTGCGCTCGGGTCGTGCGGATCAAGAATCCTAGGCGTGAAGATCGCAGTGTGGAGAACGTGCTCCAGTGCGTGTGTTCCCCAGGGCTATAAGAGCCCTTGTACTCCCGTATTGCCAGGTGAGTCGAGCAATATAGAAGAAAAGCAACGGCGTTGTGTCGCCGTGGGCGTTGTGTCGCCATTGCTGTGTGTTCAAGCTCGTGTCCATCTCGCGTGTGAGTTCCTGGGATTTCCAACACCTTCAAGTGGTAAAAACACAAATTCTAACTTGAGTGGTACCGAAATAAGATATCCCATGTATTAAAATTCGGTACAATCAAAGTTATTTAATTAGTAGCATCAAGGTATCAAGGTGGTTCGGAATATGTTGACTAAGAAATGGGTTGTCATTAGAAAGGAGTCGAAGGACAAGCAGTTGATTGTCTTGGCCTCTGGTTTCTGAAGGCTTTGAGATGGCCTCCCTAGTTGTGGTTCGCTTGCTGCAGATTTTTTGATCCAAACCAGCCATGTCATGGCCCGTTGTTTGCTTTTGTTGCATTGTCTTTAGATTTCACTTGATGTTCCAGTCTAGCAAATGTCTTTTAATTTGTTTCGGTTAGGTTTTTCTCGAGTGTGGTGATGACCATGGCTTGGGCCTAGCACTCATGCTGGGTTAGATTATGTAATCTTAGGATGTAATTCTTCCTCTGACTTATTTCAAAAAAAAAGGTAGCATCCAGGCCGCAAAAGAGATGTTTTAATCAACACATGCATGAGAGTAATCTTTTCTTTAAGAGCACCACAACACAAAAGTACCACCTACGCGACGCAGCATCACCAATTAAGCCAATATCATTGTTTCCGGTGAAGTTTTAGAAATTGGAAACGGTTTCCGGCCTGTGTTAATAATCGTTCCGTTTCCAGGTGATGCAGCGCAGGAGTATGGAAGTGCGCACTTTGCAGCTTGGCTTTGGTTTTCTACTTCTGCTTGCGGCACTGCGTGCCTCCGCTGTTCGGGTACCTAGCCCTCAGTGCCAAAGGAAGTGTGGCGACGTTGAGATACTGTTTCCGTTCGGCATCGGTCTGGGCTGCTCATTGACAGAAGACTTTAACATCAACTGCCAAGTCCAAGATGGCGGCGTATTGAAGCCTTTCATCTACAATGTCGAGGTGCTCAATATTTCCCTGGCTGACAGCACGGTCCGGGTTCTCAACTACATCTCATGGTACTGCTACAACAGCGCCATCAGGGTCATGGACTCCGGAGTGTTTTCTTTCAACGTTAGCGGCTCTCCGTTCCTAACCTCCTACACCCACAACAAGTTCACCGTCATTGGGTGCAACACCCTCGCCTACATCTCCGACAGCAACGGCACAGGCTACCAGAGCGGCTCCAGCGTGAGGTGCAGCGAGACGTCGGACCTAACGGACGTCACCGCCAGCTGCTCCGGAATGGCCTGCTGCCAGACGCCGATACCCTGGGGGATGGACTCCTTCGACGTCAACTTCTACGTGGAATTCAACAGGAGCAAGATCTGGCGGTTCAGCCCGTGTAGCTACGCCGTGCTGATGGAGGCGGCGGCGTTCAAGTTCAGCACCGCGTACGTCACTTCGTCTAAGTTTAACGACACAAACGAGGGACAAGCACCCATGGTGATGGACTGGGCCTTACGCAACGGGACGCCGTCGTGTGAGGCTGCCACACGGAACGAGACGGGAACTTACGCGTGCCTCAGCACCAACAGCATGTGCGTGAACTCTACCAATGGACCAGATGGATGCAATGGTACCGTTTCTTATTCGTAGCTCCCATGCGTATCTCAACGCGGATGCCATATACCTTCATTTTTATTTTTGTGATGAGGATGCATATTTATACCTCTAATTGTCTTGGTCGTCTCTATTGCAGACATCAATGAGTGCAATCAGAACCCATGCCCTTCAGATGGCGTCTGCCACAACACGGAAGGAGGATACCGGTGTTCTTGTAGAGCAGGAAGAAAGTATTCCGAGCAAAGCAATACATGCAATCCTGATACCGGCCTAATAGGTAACTACCTGACACCAGCTAGCTGACCCGAGAACCATGCTAATAGGAGGGTTATACTATTAGCCAGTAAAAATGAGAAAGTAGCATGTTGACCCGTGCATCTAGTATCAGTTGAATAATGACCAATTTTCTAAACCACAATGTTAATTACTGTATATTCTTCTATAACAAGCAACAATTTATGAAATTATTGTACTTCCTCCATCCACAAATTAGTGTATTTTAGTTTTATCCTGAGACATCAATCACGAAAAACTATAAGTATTAACAAAACAAAAACAATGTTACTAGATTCATCGTGAAATAGTCTATCATAATATGTAAAATTCTTTTAGTTTGAAACAATATATATTTATAAGGTATCGTTGGCAGCGGCAGTGCTCCGGCTCGTTCCAGGGAGGGTGCAGTAAATAGGAGACAAATTAAGATTAATTTGTCACCTAACCTGTATTATAAACAATTAGCTTGTTATCTAAGTTAATCGAGATGTCAAAACTGCGGGGTGGGGGGGCATGATCCAGGTTGGTCAAACTTTAAAAGATTTCAATTAGAACAAACCTATGTAACATCACTCTCATGGACAAGTGTATCAGTGTTCACTTAAAGAATTTTTTTAAAAATAATATTTTTTATATCGGGAATTACAGAAATAATACCGAAAATTGGAAAATTACAAAAATAATACCCTGTCGTGCGTCCAACGCACGAAAACAGGGTAGTCGTGCATTGAACGCACGAAAATAGGGTAGTCGTGCGTTCAACGCACGAAATACGTGTTGTCGTGCGCTGGTCGCACGAAAATAGGAATAGTCGTGCGTTGGTTGCACGACTACTAGATTTCGAGTCACGGGCGCGCGAAGAAGCGTCTGGAACTGTTGGGGCCAGAGTAGTCGTGCGCTGGTCGCACGAAAATAGGGTAGTCGTGCGACCAACGCACGACTACTCGCCTTCTCTTATTCGCGTCTCGCTCTCTCGCTCTCTCTCTCTCCGCTATCTCTCTCTCCGCTCTCTCTCGCGTGTGTGTGTGGCGGGCCCTGGCGGCGGCGAGCTGGTGGCGGGGCAGGGCGGCGGCGGCGCGGCTGGGCGACTGAGGCGCCGCGCGGCTGGGCGGCTGAGGCGAGGCGCGGCGCGGCTGGGCGGCGGCGGCGAGGCGCGGCTTGGCGGCGGGCGGCGGGCGGCGCGGCGGCGGGCGGCGCGGCGGCGGTGAGGCGCGGCGCGGCGGCGGGCTTCGCGGCGGCGGCGAGTGGACGGCGGGGGTGGAGTCCGGCGCGGCGGGGAGAGCAGCTCCGGCCATCGGGCCGGGCTGGAGGTAGAAGACTATTCTTTTTTTTTTTTTGAATTAAGCTGCATTGCAATGTGAATGATAGTAGTATATCGATTTAATAGAACATGGATTGAACAAAAAAAGGAAGTTGCATGTAATCGATTGCGTAGAATATATTCTATTAAACGTAATTGAGTAGAATAAAATTATTAGTAATATATATGTAAATTTGGTAGAATACATATAAGTAACTTTAGTCGAGTAGAATAAATGTAAATTAGTATAATAGATATATATTTAGTTTTAAATGAAAATTAGTTAGTATTGATATCTAATTAAAATTTTGAAATTGTGTCGGGACATGCAAATTATATGTTTATGGCGTAGAACGAAAAATAATGAGATTATAGGAATTTGCTTTCTGATTTTTTAGGTGCGGTCACGTCGAAGATGGCAAATCTTAGAATTTACTACGGCAATGGGGAAATTCGACAGGGTCCATATGGTGTTGATTTGAGTAATTTTCCTTTTGTGGATGTTGAGCATCCTAACCCTGACGGCACAAGGATGATAGAGATGAGAACTTGGTTGACCCGATTTATGCAACTAGACCCGATGATTTATTCTGTTAAGGTGCAATGCTTGTGGAGTCGTAGTACAAATCCAATTTTTTGGGAGCTGAAGGAAGTTCGTCGGACGGAGAAGTGGTTGAGCTGGCTGAATTGGTGTCGGAAACGACAGGCTTCTTTCATTATGCTAGTGCAAGCGTGCCCGAGAGAATTGTATGATGACGCTTGTGCAGTTTCACAGACCAGTGCGACATTAGAGATTGGACAAGATAATCGTCATCATGAAATTGCAAGGGCGACGGAGGAAGTTAGGCATGAGGTGGTTGAGCGTGGGCACATGGGTCAGGCTGAGGTTGCTGAGGGCCAGGCCGACGCGGGTGAGGATAATGAAGCAATACTTGAAGATAGTGAGAACGTGGATCGTAATGCAATGCATGAGGAGCATATGTTAGCTAATTCTCTCAATGACGATGATGATCAAGAAGACGATGATGATGATGAAAATTGGTCCAATAATCCCATCCCAGATGAATGGAACAGGGAGGATAAAGCGAGGATGGAAGTTATGGACAACCGTGGTTCCCGTTGGGAGTATGGGTCAAGCATGATTCAACTGAATCAGGTCTTCCCTAATCGTTCTGAACTGAAAGACGCTGTGGCGCGTTGGGCAGTGACATCGCTTAGAGAGGTGTATGTTGTGAACTCTAGCCCCGTGAAGTACAGTGTAAAGTGCAGAAATGATGGATGCAATTTTTATGTTCATGCATTCAAGCCGAAGCACGAGACACACTGGGTGGCCTCTAGAGTTGTCGAACACAGTTGCACATTGGAAAATGTTGGTCGAAAACACCGCAACCTCACTGCTAATTTGGTAGCAAATGAATTATTCTACGAGATCATCGAGAAGAGGGACACAGAATGTTCGTACATACAGCGTTCCATCGCTCGTCAATTCAAGTATGAGATTAGTTACCAAAAGGCTTGGAGGGCAAAGCAGAAGGCCTTAGAGAAACGTTGGGTCACTTATGAGGCTTCATACTGCAATCTATCTCGTGTGCTTGAGATTCTGAAGGCAAGAAACCCTGGGACATACATCGCATTCAAGGAGACTGCGTTCGCTGATGATCAACCAAGGATATTTCGGCGTGCCTTTTTTTCTTTGGGGCAGTGTATTCAGTCGTTTCAGCATTGTCGTCCTGTACTTTGCGTGGATGGCACATTCCTGACTGGCAAGTATAAAGGTCAAATATTGACTGCAATAGGAGTTGATGGGAACAACCAGATACTTCCTTTGGCATTTGCGTTTGTTGAGGGAGAGAGCAAGGCAAGCTGGCTTTGGTTTTTCAGGCACCTGAAAGCAGGAGTTGTTCATGATCGACCGAATGTTTGCATCATACATGACCGTCATGCTGGGATCTTATCTGCCATAAAGACATTGCAAGAGGGGACGGATCAGCCGTATCCATGGCCTGACTTGCAGAGCAGGTGGTGCATGCGTCATATGGGTGCTAATTTCTATAAGCAATTTAAGAGCAAGGCATTAATGGATATGTTCAAGAGGTTGTGCAGCCAGAATCAAAAGCGGAAGTTTGACGCTCTTTGGGAGGAACTTGATACGAGCACAAGGTCTCACGTCAAAGAGCGAAATAAGAAACCAGCAGCACCTGATGAGCCTTTACCAGAGCCATTACCACGACATGCATGGGCAGCCAGGGCAGGGCCACAATTATTGCATCAATGCATCACTGCGTCACTGCATCAATGCATCCAATGCCCGACATGCATGGGCAGCCAGGGCAGGGCCACAATTATTGCATCAATGCATGGGCATCCGAAAGCGTGTATGAAAACAACAATTATTGCAGCCAGGGCAGGGCCACAATCACTGCGTCACTGCATCAATGACTTTGCAGCCAGGGCCACAATCACTGCATCAATGCATCACTGCATCAAAGCAACATGCAGAGCATCCGAGGAGCATCAAGTCCAAAAGCAAACGTGACATAGATAGACCACGCAGAGCATCGAATTGTCAAATCGTGTCACCTATTGGATTCCCAGGCTTTGAAAATCAATGTAGCTTGCATGTGTCCCGACACCTGTGACAACACCAGTGACCGGTCATTTCAATTCCGGTCATCTGTCCCGACAACAATTATTGCACCCAGGGCAGGGCCACAATCACTGCGTCACTGCATCAATGACTCTGCATGCATGTCCATTATTGCTCTCATACTCTACCCTACCTCTGTTACATCGACATCACTGGCCAAAGCAAAGCACAGCTGACCTCACGTCGATATCATCGCTGTCACATGCAAAGCATCCAATGCCTAGCTTCGCATATAAATCTAATGGGTTGCACATAGAAAACAAGGTGCCTACTCCACCAAACCATCCACATGGCTGAGTCAAGCAACAGAAGCCTTCCATTGCCTCCCTGGAGCGACCGGCCGCTATGCAAGTGCGGTCATCGAGCCATGATTAGAACGTCGACAAAGCGTGCCACATGTGGCATGAGGTTCTTTGGGTGTCCTGACTTGGACCCTGATTTCATGGTAACTAAACATTTCTCTAACACTTGTAATATTTTCCAGTCTGTAACGCTACAACATTTTCCCCTACCTTCAGGGTTGTGACTTCAAGCAATGGATTGATTCGGTTCGGCCCACAAATGCTACTCGTGCAGCCATCGAAGCCGAAACCACAAGTGAATACCTCATGAGGATGGCTGACCATGAAAGGCTCCAACAGGCACGTCCAACTAGAGGGCAAAGGGAACAAAACATTCCGCACGCCCAACCTACAAGGGAGGAACTAATGGAGCAAAGGATCAAGGCAGCAATGGATGAACGTCGCCGCCGTGAAGAGCAAATACGCCAGCGTGCAATGGCACGAAGCCAACAGCGTGAGGAAGAAGCTCATCAACGCCATGCTCAACAAGTAGCTGCATGGCGCGAGGAAGCTCGACGGGCACAAAGGGAGCCTAAGTAGCAGCATTACTTACATTCATGTCGCTTCAATTTCAAGTATCCTAAAGCAATTGTCCTTCCCTTATCGTAGTAGTTTTATGTGGGACATAATTGCATTTGTATCGGTGACGTCTTATATCTAGCCAATGTGTATTATCCTCGTTCAATGTTGCATTTCCAATTTCCTAAGGCATGTCAGGATTAGTGCGGTGCACAATTAGGTTAGTGGTTGTGTGTACCGAACATGCCAGTGTAATTTGTTTACCTATGTATTTATATTTTAATGCATTATTCTATTTCCTCACCAATGCTATATACTTTCCTTTCTTCTCTCAACACTCGTGGATCGCTTCCAAACACTTTTCTAGTCGGGTTATCTTCCAATTCACTTTTCTAGTCCTACTCACGTCAAACAAACTTTGAAAACCACACAATTTTGACTTTTAATCCTAAACATATGAGAAACCAAAATTGCATGGCATAAAAAAATTATTTTACTAGTTTTAGCATGTTGAATACACGAAAATAGAGTAGTCGCGCGTTGAACGCACGAAAACTGAGTAGTCGTGCGACCAACGCACGACTACCTATTTTCGTGCGTTCAACGCACGAAAACCCTCTATACTTCGCTTCCCAGGCTATACATGGTATTTTCGTACGTTCAACGCACGAAAATAGGGTAGTCGTGCGTTGGTCGCACGACTACTCAGTTTTCGTGCGTTCAACGCACGACTACCCTATTTTCGTGCGTTGGACGCACGACTGAGTATTATTTTTGTAATTTTCCAATTTTCGGTATTTTTTCTGTAATTCCCAGCAAAGAAAATATTATTTTTTTAAAAAAATCTTCACTTAAACGATCTGAATAGGCTGCGTGAAAAGAAAAATATCCAAACACCAGATCGCCAATCATATTAGTTCATACCATTAACGGGCAACACAATATCGACATTTGTTCTATAGCCTAACACCTTTTTAGCTTTTAACGCCGCTAAAATAGGCTGCGTGAAAGCATTTAGCGCAGCTATTCTCCATAGTCAACCTTTTTAGCTTTAACGGTAAAATATGCAATATCGTAGCGGCAACCTCTTCAAAGAAGCTATAGCCATGGTGTCCATCCAATGCAGGCGTTACTATTGGACTTAGCAGCGGAGGAGGCATTCTGTTCTTGCCGCGGTTTTTACTATTCTCGTACGGAAATGGAAGAAAACTGCTCAGAAGCAACTCAGAAAGAGGTATTTCCGCAAGAACAAAGGCATTCTCCTAGAACAACTGATGTCTTGCGATCAAAACGCTAGCGACAGCACAAGAATATTCTCCCTCGACGAGCTAGAGAAGGCGACCAACAACTTCGACCAGGCCCGCGTGATCGGCCGCGGTGGCCACGGCACGGTCTACAAGGGCATCCTGACCGACCAGCGCGTGGTGGCCATCAAGAGATCGTCAAAGCTGGAGGCGAGCTCCGAGATCGAGGAGTTCATCAACGAGGTGTCCATCCTCTCGCAGATCAACCACCGGAACGTGGTGAAGCTCCACGGGTGCTGCCTGGAGGCCGAGGTCCCCCTGCTCGTCTACGAGTTCGTCTCCAACGGCACGCTCTACGATCTCCTACACGGCGAGCAGGTCGACGGCGATCTGTTCCCGCTGCCCTGGGAGGAGAGACTCGGGATCGCCGGCGAGGTCGCCGGCGCGCTCACGTACCTGCACTCGGCGGCGTCGGTGTCAATCCTGCACCGAGACGTCAAGTGCATGAACGTGCTTCTGAACGACAGCTACACGGCGAAGGTGTCGGACTTCGGCGCGTCGAGGTCGATCCCGATCGACCAGACGCATCTGGTGACCGCCGTGCAGGGCACGTTCGGGTACCTGGACCCGGAGTACTACCACACGGGCCAGCTCAACGAGAAGAGCGACGTGTACAGCTTCGGCGTGATCCTTCTCGAGCTGCTGACGAGGAAGAAGCCCATCTTTGAGAACGAGAACGGCGAGAAGCAGAACCTGTTCAACTATTTCCTGTCGGCTATGAGCGAGAGGCCCTTGGAGGAGGTGGTGGACGAGCAGATTCTTGGGGAGGCGAGCGAGGAGGCCATTGCGGGCATGGCTCGGCTCGCGGAGGAATGCCTCAGTCTGACGCGGAGGGAGAGGCCTACCATGAAAGACGTGGAGATGAGGCTGCAGATGCTGAGGGCCCGGCACGCCGTGGCGCCGGGGCCGGTGGCGAGAAGGGGAGACGAAGCGACGACTCGTCCGCGTGGTCAAGGTGTCCCGGTGCCTGCTGGTCCTCACCACGGTTCGCGCCAGTACAGCCTAGAGCTGGAGTTTGTGTCGTCGTCGCGTGTGCCCCGGTAGATTGTTTTTGGCACGCGTTGTTTTGATTGATTTATACGGTGCTCCTGTAATTTCTCATAAGGACGGACAAACATGTTTGCCTAAACACGTTCGCCAAAAAAAAAAAAAAGAAGATGTTTGCCTAAACACGCTCTTGTCAAGCAGTGAAGGAGCGAGTGTTTTTTAAACTTTGCCAAGTGGCAAAGCACCCGTTTCCATAGTGACATAAAAAAGGTGAAGATTAATTCGGGAAAACTGAGAACATTAATTGTGACACTGGATATTGATGTCACAATGTACTCTCTCCTTTCCAAAGTGACGTTTTAGGAGTTGGACATGAAAAGTACAAAGCACACAGGAAACGAGAGGTGGAGGAGGATGAGAGAGAGAGAGAGAGAGAGAGAGCTGAATAATTTTGATTTCTATATTATCACCTATCACGACGGATGGAGTACTTTGATAGACAGACGGACAGACAGACGGATAGATAAAAAGAAAATTAAAAGAATGGAAATATAGAAGTGATACGAATAGGAGAATGAGAAAACTAGAATATAAACTAATTCACCCAAATTAGCCTGCTGTTCACGAAGAAGCCGCTCAGCGTAGGACCAACAGCCAGCGGGTTTAGCTGGATTCAAGCGGGCGACTGATCAAGAGCCCATTTCATTCTCTCTTCTATTTTCTCCTCAAATAGGATATCAGCATGCTTGTAAACTTGTTGTACCTGCTCTTATGGTGTCGGTTGACATGTGTCAAATAGGCCTTCGCATTCACAGTTTTAGAAAATGAGAGTGGCAGAGATAACTTCGAGCATATTGTGACACTGATCAATGTTATTTGTTAACTTGCCATAAGTAAACTCATGACACTAAATTTTTTTTTTTCGAGGGGACACTAAAAGCTTTTGGATACATTTCTATCTTTTTGTTTCAATTTGTTTCATTTTGTTTTTAGAACAGTTTCAATTTTTTTCATGGGTTTGAATTTTGAATACCATAATATATTGAGCCTATGGGCTGACTTGGCATGGCCCGCCACCATATCCGTGCAGTGTCGGGCCTGATTTTCACAAGCTGGGGGCACGAGCGGGCTTGGACCGTGCTGGCCCGTTGGCCTTCTATAGTTGGGTCACCGTAGATATGGTCCAGGGAGCAGTTGATTCCATGGATCCGTTGGATGGATCCGCCTCACATGCTATGCCATATGTGTTCCTCAAAATTAAAAAAAAAAAAAGCCATGCCGTGCACAGCCACCACGGCCACGAGGCTCCGGAGCGCGGGCGCCCCGGCGAGGGGGAGATGAGGCCAGGGGCCGGAGAGGTGTGGTTGCTGCGGAGGTTGAGATGACGCAGAGCGAGTCGCGTGGGGAACGCGGGCAGCGTGCGGCGACGACGAGGCGCTTCCCTGGGAGCGACAGCGTGTCGACGCCTTTCCAGGCGCAAGGGTCCGGGCTAGGGCTGGAAAAAAAGCTCGATGCTCGCGAGCCAGCTTGGCTCGATCTTAATTTTAGCTCGGTTCGACTCGGTTCGGTGTTCTTAATGAACCAAGCTGAGCTTCTACCATAGCTCGTTTGCTAACGAGTCTTCTCGTGAGCTGCTCGCGAACAGTTCGATTAGCTCGATAGGCTCGATTATATAAAAATGTCAAATTTAATTCTGTAATAAGATGGTAGTTTTATGTTAGGTGAAGCTCAAATTATCATCCAAAAAATAAACCAAATTCACTATAGATAAAAATCTTGTTAAATGTTGGACCATCTTTTTATTTTCATTTATTTTTCATCTTTGTTGACTTAGATTGATATTTTTTTCT
The DNA here is from genome assembly GCA_012490785.1 of Eragrostis nindensis. Lineage (NCBI taxonomy): Eukaryota > Viridiplantae > Streptophyta > Magnoliopsida > Poales > Poaceae > Eragrostis > Eragrostis nindensis. The sequence goes on along the minus strand of JAAXCT010000258.1, from coordinate 178,412 downwards.
GCAATATTATGTTATATTTTGATTTTTGTATTGTTAGCACATGCTAATATTTAAAAACTACTTAAAATCACCTAAATTTTGTCATAAAAGTTTTAAAATACTTAGCTCGTGAGCCTAACGAGCCAGCTCGACCTTTTTAATTGAACCGAGCCGAGCTTCCATTTTAACTCGTTATCATAATGAGTTGAGCCGAGCCAACTCGTTATCAAAAACGAGTTTTAACGAGCTGAGCCTTAATGAGTTGAGCTGGCTCGTTATCCAGCCCTAGTCCGGGCAACGTAAATCTAAATTTGAGGGGAAAAGTACTACTACTACGTATTACACATGCATGAGCGTAATGTATATTCTTTAAGAGCACAACAACACAAAGTACAACCTACGCGTAGAGCAACGCAGCATCATCGATTAAGCCGAATGTTACAATACCATTTGTTTCCAGTGATCTGTTAGAAAATGGAAAACGTTTCCGGCATCCGTTTTAATCGTTTCGTTTCTAGTAATGCAGCCGAGGAGTATGGAAGTGTGTATTCTGCAGCTTGGCCTTGGTCTTCTACTTCTGCTTGCGGCGCAGCATGCTCCTGCTACTGCCGTTCCTAGTCCTGAATGTCAAAAGAAGTGTGGTAGGGTTGATATACACTACCCGTTTGGCATCGGCTTGATTGAACTGCTCGCTATCAAGACGCTTCAACGTCCGCTGCAAAGTCCAAGATGGTACCTCCAAACCGTTCATCGGTGACTTCGAGCTGCTCAACATTTCCCTTACCGACAGCACGATCCGGGTGCTGGGCAGCATCGCGACATACTGCTACAACACCTCCAGTCGGCTCATGGATGTCGGTGGGTTTTCGAGGTTCAACGCGAGCGGCTCTCCCTACCGGTTCTCGGACGCCCGCAACAAGTTCACCGTCATTGGCTGCAACACCCTCGCCTACATCTCCGACAGCAACGACACGGGCTACCAGAGCGGCTGCGTCTCGACGTGCCGCAGCCTGGTAGACTTGGCGGAGGGCTCCTGCTCCGGCATCGGCTGCTGCCAGATGACGATACACAGGGGTACAACGTCGGCTTCGCCAGGAGTTTGAACACGAGCCAGATCTGGAAGTTCAGCCGGTGCAGCTACGCCATGCTCATGGAGGCGGCTTCCTTCAACTTGAGCGCCGCCTACATCGGTACGACCAAGTTTAACGACACGAACGCCGGGCGGGCGCCCGTGATCGTGGACTAGGCGATAAGGAACGGGACGGTGGCGTCGTGCGAGGTCGCCACATGGAACGAGACGGGAACTTATGCGTGCATTATCAGAAACAGCGCGTGCCAGGACTCAGCCAACGGGCCGAGGTACGTCTGCAACTGCTCCAAAGGGTTCTAAATAAGTCTTATGTGAACGGTGCAGATTAGCCTGAAAATCGCCTTTGATAGGGGTTCAGGTCTGTCATTTTTCTGTCGGAACTCGGAACTGGTGCGCGCGGACCCGCTCTCGCGCGTTGAGTAGAAGCGTCCGTACCCGCGTACCGGCGTCATGCACCTCACAGTTGGGTTTTCATATCGCAACCAGACGGGGGGCGCGGTTTTGGTTCTCCGATGAACGAGAACAACAGCACACGCTACTTCACGTGCTCGCGTTGTTGGGTGGAGACTGCTTCTAATAAGTTCCGGCGCTTAGATGAAGTGAACAGGAGCTTAACAAAAAAAAAAAAAGCAGAACACGTGCCAGTTTCCATCAAAGAAAAAAAAAGGTGAAGTGAAGAGAAGCTTTCAAAAACTTGGAACTTCCGATCAATTTGTGATGGAACCGATTCTACTCAACGTGCCGCGCGCAAAGTAGATAACACTAGAAAGATGGCGCTGCATTGCAGCGCCTATTTGCTCGGCTTGTTGGGCTCAGCGTTCTTGTAATTACCCCTCTGAAAAAGCACTTCAGGTTTAGCTCATACACAAAAAAAAATGTTTGAAAGAGATGAAGCAGGTTAACTTGTCTGTCAAATGCATGCTTAAACAAGTATATGCAGTAGTTATTCTGATTGAATCAATCATATACTCATAGTTCAAGGAGCACCAAACTAAGAGCTCATTACGCTGAAAACATGGCTCATGTCCTTCCTAGTGTCTTACCTCCTTGTTCAGTAACATTTTTATAGAAAACTTTTATATATAAGGAAAATATTGATCAGTACAGCTGGGGTCAAGAAATATTTCTATAACCTCTTTTCGATAGTGCAATGACCTATTGTGCTATCATCCTATTCAGTTTCTATGACTCTTTTTTTCTGAAAGATACAAAAAAAAGCGGAAAATTGCATACTTACAGTGTGGACATTAGCTATCTATTCAAGCGAGGGTTCTCGAATTATAGTGAATGAATATATGCTGTTAAAATAAACATTGTTTACTGGACACTTGGATAAAGAGTTTGTTGTAGATATATCTTTCTGTGAAAAACTCTGTTGTAGATATCCAATTGAACACTACCTGGCATCACTCAAAGAAACATGAATTTTTACATTTACTTTGTATAATTTTCCATCGAAATAACACTTGGACTTAGTCCGATCAAACTTTCTAAACAATAATATAAAACATATGTGAAAATCCTCAGAATTTGCCATTGCCATCTATTCCAAATTGATTTCACCATATTCTTCCCCATTTCCTTGCAAACACATCAGTTCCTCTACCAAGAAAGGAATAACAGTTGGTCTGCAATGTGAAATGTACTTAAAATAACCAAAATTGAGTAGGACTGTATAGAAGAACTGTGTAATGTGAAGTACCATGTATAAACGCATCACATCACCAGCCGCGACAGTGTCGGACTGATGAAGTAACCAGGAATCAGTTAACACCAATTTCCTAAACATCCAATTATTAAGACTGATATATGTTCACGAATCAATCAAGAGTCAATGTTTAGGAGCAAGAGAGGGAGTAATCTGTTAATTGGAGAGGATGGCCACAGGCCACATGGATCCTAAGCAAGAAGCACTCCAAAGCTGTACGAAAATGTCCATGACCAACAAAGGCAGCACTTCAGGAACCTCACTGAAGCAAGAACCCCTTTGCTCATATCAAGCATCTCATGCCGCTGTCCAGGATTTCTGTTATTGTCTTTTAGAATATCATGCCACAAATGACAATAGAGTTGACAAAGCTGCATTTGCGTTAATGAAATGGATTTTGCGTCCAAATCTTGCCAAATGGGCATTTTGTCGAACATGTTGCAATCTGCTGCCATAGCATTACCTCTGGCCCACATCAAGAGGGACTTCGTGGAGGCTAGTGGGGACTGGGGAGTAGGTTCTCTGCCTCTGTTTGGCTAAAGGCCAAAGCTGCAGACCGTGAAGTTCTGGTAGATGAATCAGTGACCTCGCTCCTTGAGCTCAGGTGCACAGAAGATGCACGAGGTTGCGTTGCCTCGTCGGCGAGCACGCTTGTTGCTTTCCTCTTCGTCTTTACATCAACCAAGACAGTGGGCTGCTTACGTCCGGCTCTTCTTCGCCACCATCGTCTCGATGCCGTGGATTGCTGGGGCAGCGCATCGCTCCAAATCTTCCTTGCGCTCAGGAAATCGGCATCGCCTGTGGAGTCTCGCCACCCTTTGCTCCCGTGCCGGTATGGAGATGACAGGAGGCGAAGGGAGGAAGGAGTGGAGGTGGCGAATTTTGTAGAAGACGCCGCGGCGGCCGGCCTCTTGGGAATGAAGGCGCACGGCGCCCGAGCTGCACGGCGAAGGGGAAGGAGCGAGGGTGTTGGGTCGAGACTCGAGAGAGTTCGCTAGCTATTGGGTGCGGCTAAGCTTCACAAAGGACGAACCCGATCTGCATCCGACGGTTCATGTCACCAAAGTAACGTATCCGACGGCTCACGTTAACGGGTTGACGTGGACCCGTTCACAACCCGCGAATGCGACCGCATTGGGATAGGTAGAGATTTGACTAACAAATATGAGTTGGAGAAGAAACGTGCTTATAGGGTTTCCCCTAGTTTTAATCAATGGTATAATTTAGAACGGGACTAGTATGAACGTGTGCGCACCATGAGTTAGGCCGGGGAAAAAAGGTATAGAAAGATTTTATCCTCTTGGAAAACATAATTTTTTTAAGAATACTTGCTGATTGATCTGCCGACGGTGTCCACCCGACAGTTATCGGGTTGAGGAAGTAGTCATCTATTTTTCTCTTGTCTCCGTATATTCACCCTATATGCATGCGGTGATTTCTTCGTTAGAACAGAAACCAATAGCCTGATAAGCAATCTCCAAGGTTCGATTCCCCCACTGGGCGGTGGGGAAGACGACGCCTCGCGGCGAAATAAACCCCCAAAGGTACACATTCTGTTCCACGAAGACTGAAATTCCCTGTATTTCAGATCAATTTCACTCAAATTATTCTGCCGTTTAGTTCATTTATGTGCGATTCTGCATACTGAACGAGACGCTTGCTCCGCTCATGTTTCCCAACCATTCCCGAGACTGTTTTTTTTTTTTTTGCAAGGATTCCCGAGACTGTTTTGTCCTGTGGATATAGTAGCTTAGTACTCGGGAATGGTTGGGAAAACCAACTTTGATGGAACTAGCTTGCATTTCGAAATATTATCACGTTCTTCAATGCTCCACAGTCCTTGCAGTACCATGATGCACCGAAGCAATCTGTAGGCAATAAAATCAGAAATCTTGCCCACGGTTTAAGACCTTATCAACCTGTCTAAGATGCCGACGATGTTGCCGACGACCAACTGCTCACGCTGGACTCGTCACTGTGCAACCCATCTTGTGTGCCTCTTTTTTCTGGAAAGCATCATAGAATACTCCAGAGTAGTTGCTATAGACTTTCTATCAAGACTCAATCTTTCATGTCTATTGACCCATTATACATGTTGACGACGTCGAGATGTGCTGTTCATATTTATTTACAGCACATACATACGGTGCCTTCTTTGGTTAGAACAAACAATAACTTTTGTCAATCTAAGGTTGCAGTGCTATCGGCGTCCCAGGGGAGGACAACCTTACAGGACGAAACCCTTCCGGGACCATACCTTTCGAGACGTGACTCTTCCGTAGGCCCCATAACAAGTGTTTAGTCATAACGACTACAACAAAACCAATTATATCTAGGGTATAAACAAAAATTCAAGTGTTTCAGAGGTCTTAAAGCACATTAATTTTTCTCTTTACACTTCGTATAACAAGTGTTTCAGAGGTCTTGACACAAGTATGAGTCATTAACATTTAGGTGTTTGGATTCCTTTAAAACAATCATGTTTGATTTTGCTTTTTCATTTAAGATATGTTGTATCATATATCTTACTATTCTCTTGTTTTGATATTTTTATGTTAGGACAACTGTTTTTAGCTCAAAATTGAACAAAGCTAATTTAATTATATTTAAAGTGATGAGGTCATGTAAGCACGATGCTAGACGCAGAGCTCAACCCTAAAGCCTCGCCTTTCCTTGCAAAAAAATAAAATAAAATGATGAGGTCTATTTTAGACCCCCCACCCTGATGAGCGCCTAGCGTGTGCGGGCGTCGGCTCTTGCAGAGCAGGTTCAATTAAGGGAAATTTGCCTGGAGCACACTATGAAAGTGTGGTTTCGTCCAGAACACACCGCAGATTTCGTTTTCGGCTGAGACACCCTACGATTTCGTGGAAATTGTCTGAGACACACCGCTTCCATTATAATATTGTTTCCCGCCTGAACTGGGGAGAGAGGCTATGCCAAATGACACCCGGTGCCCCTGGGACCTGAGCTGGTCGAGTCGGACCCGTTCAAGTGAACCGCATCGCAGCCCTAACCGAACCCTAACCTCTCTCCCTCCCTCCCTCACTCACTCACTCACTCCGTCGCCCGCCTCTCTCACTCACTCCCCGCCGGCGCCGCATCTCCCATCCCCGCTCGCCGGCGACGCCTCTCTCTCCCTATCCTCGCCGTTATTCGCGGATGACGGCGTGAAGCTGGTCCAATGCCTGCGACAGGGAACAAGGACATCAAGCGGCTGGCGAGCTTGGGGTCCCCGAGCAAGAAGGTGAACCTGTCATGGGTTCCAGATGGGTAAGAATGGAACTGTCTTTGATGATTGGCTTGTCTGATTGGTTGGCCTTTGTATTGCGCGGTTGATTTAACTCATATTTGATTTCGCGTGTTTTTGCTGGTTTCGTTTGATTAGAATGGACCGTAGCAGTGCTTGCCGAATCTCGATTCGTGTTGGTGGTTACTGGGAGAATGCTAGGTACGAGTACCATGTTAGCAGGGATGTGCTTTGGATTCGGGACAGGGACAGATTAGTTGGATGGATTTATATTCTGATTTGTGTGATGAGGTTAAGTTAGAGAATGAGCAGAAGCTGACCGTCACTTTCTGGGACAAGAACGAGCGTAGGTACAAGGAAATCGACTCTGATTCTGTATTGCTTGATGCTTTTTCCATGTACTGGGACATTAGGAAACTGCCATTGAATGTTTGTGTGACTGATGAGGCATGCATTGGGACACAGAGTGCAGTAGTTGCGCCTACCATTCCAACACAACAATCTGTTGTAGTTGACACTGCTGCTTTAGCTGAAATGGAAACCCAGCCATCGATTCATGATGAACAGCTACCTACTGAGCCTGAGAACACAATTGAAGGTCCTCCTCCTGCTGCTGATAATGAGGGAAACACACAGGAAGCCCCTCCTCCTGCTGCTCCACCTACTGATCATGATGAAGTGGACTGTGTTGGTTATGATGATGAGCAGAATGATCCCTGGGGTGAGCATGATGAAGTGGAGTATGTTGGTGCTGATGATGAGCTGAATGCCTACAAGGACTTGGTGTCTGATGTCGAGAGCGAGTCTGATTACATCCCTGACTCTGATGAGGAGGATGAGGACGATTGTGCGGTAGACGATGAAGCCGGAGGCCATGTCCTTGTGTGTGCTACTGACTTAGAAAATCCTAGGATTGATGTTGGTGTAAAGTTTGAGGATGGTGACACTTTCAAAAAGGCTATTAGGCATTTTGCTATTCTCAATGAGTTTGAAATTGCTGCTCACTACAATGAATCAACTCGTTACAGAGGCTACTGCAAGGCAAAGAAGTGCAAGTGGAAGGTGCATGCATCTCAGTTGCCTGATGGTAGAACTTGGCAGGTAATATCAGTTTGGGATCCCTATCAGTTTTCAATGAATTTGATTTCAGATTCTATTTCTGGTTTTTTCCTTTTGTTAATGACTGACAACACTTGTTTTTGTTTGACCTGCAGATCAAGAGGTTGTCAAAGAAGCATTTCTGCAGGAGCACAGCCAAGCTTGATAAGAATTGCATGGCAAGTCAGTACTGGGTCAGGGACGTTGTGGTGCCAATGCTTGCTGAGGACCCAACACTTGGTGCTGGTGCTCTTATGAAGAAGATACAAGAGAAATACTTGATCCAGGTTTCATACACAGTTGCCTGGAAAGGGAGAAGGCTAGCACTTGAAGAGTTGATAGGAAGATGGGATGACAGTTTTGAGCATCTATATGCATTCAAGGCTGAAGTAGAAAGGAGATCTCCTGGCAGCATTGTGGAGATAGAAACAGAGAAGAAAGGATCCAAGATCAGATTTTCTAAGATGTTCATTGCATTCAAGGCATGCATTGATGGCTTCTTGAATGGCTGCAGACCATACTTAGGAATTGACTCAACTGTTCTGACAGGAACATGGAAGGGTCAGCTAGCTTCTGCAGTGGCTATAGATGGCCATAACTGGATGTTTCCAGTGGCTTATGGAATGTTTGAGTCTGAAAGCAAGGATAGCTGGAAATGGTTCATGGAGAAGCTGCAGATGGCCATTGGATCACCTCCTGGATTAGTCATATCCACTGATGCTGGAAAAGGCATTGACACTGCATTGACCAAGGTATTCTCTAATGGGGTTGAGCACAGAGAATGTATGAGACATCTGTTCAAGAATTTTCAGAAGAGATTCCAAGGTGAGGTCTTTGAGATGAACCTGTGGCCAGCTTCAAGGGCATATAGGAGGTCAGTTCATGACAGGCACTACAATGCAATGAAGTCAGCAGTACCTGAAGCCACCGAGTGGATAGAGCTTAATCACAAGCACCTGTGGGCTAGAGCTTTCTTTGCTACAACCAGCAAATGTGATTATGTAACAAACAATATTGCAGAAACATTCAACAACTGGATCAAGGATGAGAAGTCTTTACCACCAATGGAGGTATTAGATGCAATCAGGCAGAAGTTGTTGGAAAAGTTTTATGTTAGAAGGAGGCTTGCAGAACAATTAACTGGTAAAGTGCTTCCATCTGTAATGAAGCAACTGCATGCTGCTGGTAGGGGTTTAGTTGGGTATGTAGTACACAAGGGGCCTGACTTGACAGCAGAAGTAAGTGGGGTTCACAAGAATTTGATTCCATGGAGACACACTGTTGACCTGAAAGATATGGTGTGCAGCTGCAGGAGATGGCAGCTCACAGGTTTGCCTTGTTTTCATGCACTCTCCACTATAGGATGCTATAGGAATCTGGACTTGGCTGATTTTGTAGACCCCTACTACTCTGTGTCCAAGTTCAAGGCAGCTTATGCAGGAACTATCCCTACCCTCACTGATAAGAGTCAATGGGAGCCAGTGGACCTAGGATACAAGATATGGCCTCCTTTTCTGAAGAGAGCAGCTGGCAGGCCGAGGACAAGAAGGATTGTTGGAGTCGAGGAAGGAGGGGCAGGGAAGAAGAGATATAGATGCAAGCGGTGTCATCAGTTTGGTCACCAGCAGAAGACATGTAATGAACCGGTTTATGACTCAGATGCACCACCCCCTGCTCCACCTAAGCCTAAAAGATTAGGACCAACAAGAAGAAGGCAGTAATCATACATGAACCATCAACCCCCGCAGATACAAGTATGAGCAGTCCTCGGCCAGTCACTAGAAGGTATTCAAATTTCAGTTACTTTTTTTCCATGTTGTTATTCAAATTTCTCTAATACTATATTTATTGTTCACAGCCGCACAAAGGCACTTGTGGAGATGGGAAGCCCTGGTTCGTACATCTCAACTGGAAGCCCAGAAGCAGCTATCAAGAGGGCTAAGAAGGCTAAGAAGACAAAGTAGAACAGAACATGGGATGCCTTTAGTTATCGACTAAGTGATGTAACTTTAAGACTGCTTTTGTACTGCACTATGTGATGTCCTGTTAAGTGTCTCAAACTATGTGATGTCCTGTGAAGTCTCCATGTCTCAAACTATGTGACGTCCTGTTAAGTGTCCATGTAACAAACTATGTGCTGTAATGCTATCAACTTTATCAATTTGGTTGTCGAACTAAGACATGTTCTGTAATGCCATTTCGGTTTGATCTTCTGAACTTCAATCATGGTGTCAATGTGGTACATATGACTCCAAATATCACATGCCATTTCATTCATTCAAGTCAAGTTTTACAATCTGGTACATATCACATTGCATGGCACTACTGATTACATAGCATCTCACTTGCCTCCCAACACCAGTCCCACTAGCACAGCACTAACTATGACAACTACATTCAGTACAATGAGCAATGTCATTTTGTCAACACCGACCATCACATCTCGTTCCTGCCTACCACGGCGCAATCCTTGAATCTCGTTCTGCAACTGATGGACCTTCATCTGCATCTCCACAATGGCTAGCACCATGTCACGAATTGCAGGCGGGTCAAATTGGTACTCATCAATGTAGCCATTGTCAATCAGATAGCCCAGGTACTTATCTTCCCATATGAAGAAATTGCAGGCCTCTGCCATCTGAAACTCAAATAAATGTGCCATTACCAACGGATTCAATCGAAAACAAGTGCCACAAAGCCACAACATCAAGCACAAACAGCCACCAAACATACCCAGGCATTATGCATGCAGCGATAAAACTTGCGGCCTCGATTCCGCTCCGTCGTTGCCGTCAACAGGCGCAGCTTCTCACCTGGATGGTGCGGGCAATCGATCACTGGCAGTGCGCGGAGGAGATGACCGGGAGTACCAGATCTGATTTGCGTCGACGAGGACGATGCCCATGATGGCGGCCCGGCCATCTCCCCTATCCTTCCCTCTCGACCCGCTTCACGCCTTCATTCCGCGGAGATGGGAGAGGGAGGTCGGCGTTGCCGGCGAGCGGAGATGGGAGAGGGAGAGAGGCGTCGGCGGCGAGCGGAGATGGGAGAGGGAGAGAGGCGTCGGCGGCGAGCGGAGATGGGAGAGAGGCGGCGGCGACCGGTTTGGTTAGGGCTGCGATGCGGTTCACTTGAACGGGTCCGACTCGACCAGCTCAGGTCCCAGGGGCACCGGGTGTCATTTACGAATGTTTCTCTCTCCACTTCGGCCAGAAAAGGTATTATAATGGAAGCGGTGTGTCTCAGACAATTTCCACGAAATCGTAGGGTGTCTCAGCCGAAAACGAAATCTGCGGTGTGTTCTGGACGAAACCACACTTTCATAGTGTGCTCCAGGCAAATTTCCCTTCAATTAATTTAGGGACATGTGACTAGATTCAGCCGAGCAGATTCAATGTAGTGACATGTGACTAGTTGTCATTGGTCATGGACCATTTATTTTAGGGGCTGCGTGACATCAAGCTCAGATGAGTTGTTGATGAGGATTTTTTATGTGGATTTTTTTTTTGTTTTCTTTTGACCGCTTGACACACACACACACACACACGATAGTGCTATTCTGCACCTAGGGTGCAGAATAGTTATTCTACACTAAACTAATAATCACTAAATAAATCGTCAGTAATTATTAAAATTACTGAGCAAAATGTCATGATTTTTACTGAACGTGATCACGGAATGTGAATTACTGACACATATTAGCATCGTCGTGCACTCAGTTCAATAATTTATGATCATTTTGTTTAATAAAAAATTACTGGGTGTAGAATAACTATTCTACACCTAGGGTGTTGAATAGCATTTGTGTATATTCTACAAATGCTATTCAATTATGCTAATATGTGAACTTATTCTGCACCTAACTAATAATTAATGAACAAATTGTCAGTAATTATTAAAATTGCTGAGCATATATAATATACACATATTGGTGTTATTCTACATCAATTATGCTAATAGTTATTCTACACCTAACATATATATATATATAATATTAGTTAAAATTAATAGATTTGATAGGACATGTAGCACCTAACATATATAATGTACTGCTGTTACAAATATTGAAGTTTCAGAAAGAAAATATTGGTGTCGGACGAATTCTCCATCAACGTGACCTACTATTAGGTTTTTCTCCCATTGGATAAATCTTCACAATGGTAACAGCAGTACATTATGCTATGCTTTGGCGTGTGGCGAATGTTTCCAAGTTCTAGTGTCGTCATTTAGTGTTGAAAGGTTCAAACTAAGAAATTCATTGTATGAAAATGCAATTTGCACCTAAATGTATGAAAAGAAGTTTGACGTCAATCTTGATGCCGACTTGTTTTATTTAAGTAGTATGGTCTAGTTTATTATTAGTGGAGAAATGACAACAAGTACTATAGAACACTTACACCAATACTGGCAAGAGTCAACACTACTCTCCCCAAGTTTTGTCTAATACCCACTAATGAACGAACTATAGAACCATTCACCTCAATTAATCCCTTCCATTTTCGAAAGATCACTTTACACATTTTTGTTCTAAAACAAAACTGGGTTTGATGATGTGGATAGATCTGTGGCTCCTACCAGCGATGAGCAAAAGTTCGGTGGCTATAGCAGGGGATCACAAATATATCAATGTCCGCAAGGCAAACCTCTAGGTGGTATCCTGCTCATAGACACTAAATTTGTAGGTTAGAGATTGGAGATGACGGCGGTTGCAGGGAAGAAAGATGGACAACCTGTTCGCCATGGGAAAGAAGATGGACAATCTTCCAAAACAAGAATGCCAGAAGCTGTTATTGCTTGAGGTGGGTGAGAGGGTGGTATCATTGATGAGCGGAGATATAATTTTAGGCAGAAGAAGACTAACATGGTGAATTGGGTTTTATTTTAGAGGCAAAGGTGTAAAGTAACCTGGTTTTGGAAGATGATGGCGTTAAATAAATTGCTTTATATTTTATGGAGTTACTCAGACCAGGGTTAAGTAATATGGACTTATGAGGTTGAGGGTGTAGCAGCCAGTAGGACTGTTTCGTTCCTCGCTAAAAATAATTTTCCGTGTAAATCATTGTGTGAGTGCATGTTTGTTTTTTGTTTGATACACTTCGTTGAGCAATCCTTAACATTAGTATCGCAAAAGGAGACAATAGTCACAAAATTCTTGACTTTATTCTATCAGCCCAAAAAAGATTCCCATGTAATGGATTAATTCGAAAGTCAACTATGTCGTTGTTGTTGACTCATTCCGATTCCGCTGAGTATCCCAAAGGACATTTGCATTTATTTATTTTATTGAAACTGGATCATTAATGGCAGGACTTGGTCTGATGTATACTTGTGTCTTGATTGGTACCCGATCCGTTGACGACGAGATGTATCCTTGGTCAACGAGATGTATCCTTTATATATACACACGCTATATGTATGCTTTCTTAGAACAACACTCAAGCAAACCCAAACGTCTAGCTAGTGCTCTAGGCGCCCTGGGAAACGGACCTCTCAAGAAGGCTACCCCCCACTCCACCCCCCCCTCCCCCCCCCCCCCCCCCCCCCCCCCCCCCCCCCCCCTCCCCCCTGCCCAGTACATATGCTATTCGACTGAAGCTGAACTTCCCTTAAACTTTGGTAAGTACTATTACTAAATTTGTTCTCTATAGATTATACTTGTTTCAGCTCTTTGAGTTCATTGATCTGCATACTTACCTTGAAGGTTTAATTATGTTAATGCTCTAGGTACTAGGAAAAATAAGATGAACACCCAAAGTATGTCCAAGACTGGCACAATTTATTCAATCAATATCATTCGCAAAAAAAATATTTAATCAGTATTTCAAAGTTTCAACTATCCCAACAGATTAATTTGGCAACACACATTGAACCAGAATATAGGTACCCATTTTGTTAATGAGTTCTGCCTTCAAGTGGCAAAAACACAAACTCTAACTTGAGTGGTTACAAAAATATGATATCCCCTGCATTAAAATTTGGTACAATCTAAGTTATTTAGTAGCATCCAAAGCCGTAAAAAGCGTTGTTTTTTTTAATCAACGCGCAGCATCATCATCTATTAAGCCAATATCGATCATTGTTTCCGGTGATCTTTTAGAAAATGGAAAACGATTCCGGCCTCTGTGTTAATAACCGTTTCGTTTCCAGTGATGCAGCGCAGGAGTATGGAAGTGCGCAATTTGGAGTTTGGCTTTGGTTTTCTGCTTCTGCTTGCGGCACTGCGTGCCTCCGCTGTTCGGGTACCTAGCCCTCAGTGCCAAAGGAAGTGTGGCGACGTTGAGATACCGTACCCGTTCGGCATCGGCGTGGCGGACTGCTCGCTGTCTGAAGACTTCAACGTCAGCTGCCAAGTCCAAGATGGCTTCGCCAAGCCGTTCCTCGGTGATTTGGAGGTGCTCAATATTTCCCTGGGTTACAGCAGGATCCGGGTTCTCAACTACGGCCCCGTTTGGATCACTTTAGATGGTGCTGTAGCAGTCACATCAAAGATGTCGGCACGATTTATGTGTACTAAACAAAGTTAAATTACAAAACTAAGTCCAGGACCCCCCATCTATTTCGCAAGACGAACGTAATGAGAGTAATTAAGCGGCGATTAGACGATGGTTACTGTAGCATCACTGTGTCAAAACATTGATTAATTAGGCTCGTTAGATTCGTCTCGAAAAATAACGCCCGTCTGCAGAAAGGTTTTGTAATTAAATTTTATTTAGTACCCTTAAATAGTAAGATTCTTTTTACTTTAGAGGGGTATAAACTTTAGAGGGTAGTTTAGAGGGGGAACCGAACGCACCCTACATCTCATGGCACTGCTACAACAGCTCCACCAGGGTCATGGACTCCAAAGTGTTCTACTTAAACGTGAGAGGCACTTCGTACCTGTTCTCAGACGACCAGAATATGTTCACCGTCATTGGGTGCCGCACCCGCGCCGCCATGTCCGACAGTGACACCACGGGCTACCTGAGCGGGTGCGGCTCGAGGTGCAACGAGACGTCGGGCCTAACAGACGGCGCCGCCTGCTCCGGCATGGGCTGCTGCCAGACCCCGATACCCAAGGGGATGGCTTACTACGACGTCACCTTCGACAGTGGCTTTAACACGAGCCAGATCTGGAGGTTCAGCCGGTGCAGCTATGCGGTGCTGATGGAGAAGGCGGCGTTCAACTTCAGCACCGCGTACGTCACCACGACCAAGTTCAACGACACAAGCGCCGGGCGGGCACCCATGGTGATGGACTGGGCGATCAGATCAAACAGTACGACGTTGTGTGACGCGTGCCTAAGCAGCAACAGCGATTGTGTGAACTCCACCGTTAACGGGCCAGGGTACATGTGCTTCTGCTCCGGAGGGTACGAGGGCAACCCTTATCTTCCAGATGGATGCAAAGGTACCGGTTCTTATATTCGTAGCTCCCATGCGTATGTCAACGCGGATGCATGCCATATACCTCTAACTTACTGTCTTGCTCTTTACTGTAGATATCAATGAATGCAATGACAACCAGTGCCCTTCAGGTGGCGCCTGCCACAACACGGAAGGAGGATACCGGTGTTCATGTGGAGTAGGAAGAAAGTTTTCCGAGCAAAGCAATACATGCAACCTTGACCGTACCGGCCTAATAATAGGTAAATTAACTTGACACCAGGTAGCTGACCACCGAAATGCGGCAAAGTATATAGCAAGCTGACCCGTGTTAATAGGATTACTATAGTAGTAGCCAATAAAATTGAGAAACTATCATGCTGACCCGCACTATAAGCATCTCCAAGAGATTATAAAAAATTAGCCCCATAAACTTGTTTTTGGGAGCAACCAAAAAATTATACGGGGTAATTTTTCTTCCCTCCTCCAACAGTTCCTGCCTAAAAGTAGACCAAAACACTTTTGATTAGGCCATGTCAGCATTTGAGGCCACAAAAACATTAATTCTAGTGAAAAAAGAAGGAATGGGGCTCCCAATTCTCCCCCTGTTAGTAGCTAAATGATGAGAGTTTAGGGGGTGGAAAAAAGTTGGGAGTAGTTTTGGGATGCTGTTGGAGATGGGTTTTTTTAATTAAATCCCATTATTTTGATTTAAGGAGAGTTTTTGGACTCTTTTGGAGATGCTCATAGTGCAGCTAGCTAGTTTCAGTTAGCATATTTTAGGATTAAACAATGATCAGTTTAATAAACCAGAGTGTTACTGTATATTATTCTCATACAAGCAACACTTTATCAAATTATTGTAAGAGAGAAATAAATTTTAATCAATGCAATATCTTCAGTCAAAGTTGTGTTGTTCATCCTTCTCTATAATACATTTATAGTCGTCTTTCAATATAATTTGTGCCACTAATATGTTCTCCTCGTCTCATTTTTCATGCTTATTTCTAGCATTAATTTTCCATTCATTATTTATTCAGAATATCTATGTTGAAAGACTATAATTCGGAACTAATCATTCTTCTTTAGTTATTTAGGAACTGGAACTCCTAGGAAAATTAGCCTCTGCACTTTACTAATTATGACAATATTTTATGATATCCCCCCCTACAACCTAAAACTTCTATAGATTAGGGTACGTTTGTACGTTGATCCAATACTAAAATCTATCTCTTTGGAGACCTTGTTTATAGTTAGTCATTTTTTTTATACCTATGTACTCTACAAATTCTAGCAACTTTTACTAGTTCCAGTGGAAACTCGATTTCTTATGTTGTTTACATTTTACTCTCATATTGTTTCAATTAGTTTATATTCTGGTTAAGTATTTCAGTTGGCAATGCATAAGTATCCAACCTTTTGTATATCAAATCAGAAAGGCATATATTTTTTGTTATTTTGATCTCGTATTATGTGGACTGTTATTAGTATTTTAATCCAAGTTTTAGTTTTTTTTTTTTTTGCGAGTGAAAGGGGATTATATTGATAGGAAAACAGTACATCTCAGGACATTTACGAAAAACACCCCAGACAAACTGAAAATTACAACCAACCCCTTGCACTGAAAGGAGACTCTTCCCCACCGACCGCCGGCACCGGTCGCCGGAACCCGCCGGACTTCAACAACAAACTTCGATGCGAACACCAAACATTGGTCATGCCTCAGAAACCAGCGCTCCAACCTCCTCCAGAGCACCCGTGCCATAGCTGAACGAACAACGGCCATCGACAATCGAAGAAGTGAAGAAGCTTTACCCGGCGTGAAGTTCGTCGCCGACGAAGACAGCCACCAACGGCCAGAAAGAAGAGCCATCCCGAGACTCCTGTACAGGGTCGCCGCAACGGGAAACCCAACTCCACAAACCCACCGCCGACACCGGAGTAGCGCGCCGACGAGGCGAGGATGGGCCTGAGAGAACAACTTCCATACCGTCGACGACACACTCGCCTCATCGCCGATGGCCGGAAACAACATCCACCCCAAAGCTTCACCGGAGAAGTCGCCGCCGTCGCCGACGTCTTCACCTCCCGATCCACCAAAGGAGGAACAAAAACCGGCCGTCCCCAACATGGCGGACGCCGGAACCCTAACCCTACCTACCCTACTCCTACCCTAATCCTAACCTACAGCTAAGACTAGCCCGCCCGCAACTAGATCCTGCTTCCCCGTCCTCTCCAGCGCCGACGAGGCCGCCGGAGAGGAGGGGGAAGCGAGAGATCCGCGCGCGGGCGAGGGTCGCCTGAGAATCGCCCGGTCGCTACTGTAGCTGGGGATAAGGGAGGTCGGGGAAAAGTAATCCAAGTTTTAGTTACTCGGGGGGGGGGGGGGGGGGGGGGGTTGTTATGTGTATTGATATTGCCTTAGAATCGGTAACAAAATAAATTATATATATAATTTTATTCCGTATTTCCCTGCATTTGAAGTTGATTGAAATATGTACTCTTTATTTTTAGTGTTTTAGTCCAATACACTTTTTTAAAATCAAGTTCAACGAGGTATTTTAAAAACAGTGTTGATTTTGTTTTTTCCTTCCTCCTATTAGCATGGGAATTTGTTGGCCTTAAAGGCGAATGTGAGGACTCGTAACTATGTATTACCTCGATAAGATAATATATAGATTCACATTGGTTTACATAAGAGGAAAAGAAGTTTCTAATTTGAACAATGAAAAGAAGTTTTCTGACAGTGCCCTTATTAAATGCTCTCATGCAGGTTTCACAGTCAGCTTTCTTGTTCTCATGATTTTCGTCTTCTCCGGAAACATGATCCTTCAAAAGAGAAAGCTGAACAGAATTAAGGAGGAGCATTTTCGACAACATGGCGGCATGATTGTGCTCGAGAGGATGAAGTCAGAAAGAGGTCTTGCTTTCACAGTATTTAGTGAATCTGAACTCATAGAAGCCACTGACAACTACGATAAGAGCAGAATCATTGGAAAAGGTGGTCATGGTACAGTTTACAAAGGGATAGTCAAGGATAATATGGCAGTTGCAATTAAAAAATGCTCACTTATCAACGAAAGGCAAAAGAAGGAATTTGGTCAAGAAATGCTCATACTCTCTCAAATCAATCACAAGAACATTGTCAAGCTTGTGGGCTGTTGTCTTGAAGTGGAGGTTCCGATGTTGGTGTATGAGTTCGTCCCAAATGGCACTTTGTTCGAGCTTATCCATGGCAAGAACCAAGCGTTGCAAGTATCTTTTAGCACCCTGCTAAGGATTGCTCATGAAGCTGCTGAAGGACTATATTTCGGATCTCCCCCGATTCTCATACGCATCTCCCCCGATTCTCCATGGCGACGTGAAAAGTTCTAACATACTTCTCGACCACAACTACATGGCCAAAGTGTCGGATTTCGGAGCCTCCATATTAGCCCCATCAGACGAAGAGCAATTCGTAACAATGGTTCAAGGTACTTGCGGCTACCTCGACCCTGAATACATGCAGACATGCCAACTGACAGACAAAAGCGACGTCTACAGCTTTGGTGTCATCCTCCTAGAGATCCTCACCGGCCAGTTACCGCTGAAGTTGGATGGCCCGGAGACCCAGAGAAGCCTGTCATCAAATTTCATGTCCGCTATGAAGGTGAACAACCTCGATGCACTGTTGCGGAGCAATATAAAGGGGCAAGAGAGCAATGAACTGATTAGGGGACTCGCAGAGCTAGCCAAGCAATGCCTAGACATGTGCGGCGCCAACAGGCCCACCATGAAGGAGGTTGCCGAGGAGCTTGGCAGGCTCAGAAAGCTTTCGCTGCATCCTTGGGTACTGGTTACAGAGACGGAGTCTGAGAGCCTTCTTGACGGTGCATCGACCACTGGTTTTGAAATAGATGTTGCTACTAGTGGGTATCCCATGCAGGAAAGTGAGAACGTGCCAATGAATCCAAAAAGCTCATATTATGTGAGGTGAACATATGACGTGCTGCATTAGAATTTGTATATGCTGGGAGCATCTGGGCTGCTATCAAGTGTGTATGATATATATTCTGCCACAAGTTCTGTCTATCTCAATCTGGTTTTGCCTTTACGGTTTGTAACGTTTGTTCTGCTCAGCACATTTGCAACTAGCTATATATCTGCAATGTATCGAGCAATGTAACCTAAAACATATCATGTACTCCATTAGAACTTGTACTGTGCATTTGCTATCCGGCCTACTATTAAATGTGTATAATAACATATGGAGACATCATATGTCTATCTGAATCTGGTTCTTCCTTTACAGTCTGTAGTATGTACTTTTTTTTTTCTGCTCAGCATGCCTGCAACTAGCTACAAAATTAAATCATTATTGGTCTTTTTACGCACTCACAATAAAGAGATGCTGCCCTTGCGAGAGTTGGAAACAACATAGCAGCGTGGTGTAGCCACGAGCAAAAAATCTCTGTTCGTCTCTCGAGTTTGGAGGGCTTTGATTTGCGCCCACTAAACTTAATTAGCTAGTAGTCAACCTAGCTCGTGGTTCAGTGTCCAAGTCGTGTGTGTGTGTGTGTGTGTGTTGTTAGATCAATTCTTAATAGGATCATCTAGTCAGAAGTAGATCACACCTAGAACTTAACAGATCAGATGAAACTTAACCTACCTGAGCTTAGATTCGCCATAGATGAGTTCTTGGCGATGCAGATCAATTAGATGATCAGCAACTTGATGTAGATGTAGAAGAATGGCTGCAGGTCGATGTAGATCAAGGGCACCGCGCTTCCACGACTTCCAGCACCTTACGGATCGGTAGATTAGGGTTAGGGTTAACCCTTAGGCTTAATTTCGTGGTTAATCACGGATTAGGGTTGACCAGGGGTCTCCCCATATATTTATAGTGCTGTAGGCGCGGGGCCGGGCCCTTAGATGGGCTGAGTTTTGCCTCCCGATCAAGGCAACTAATAGGGGCCTTAGTTGGATTCGGATTGGGCCTTTTGGGCCACATGACCGAGGTCAATTATTCCAACATTCTCCCCCTTGACCGAAAGTCAATAGCTAATTCTTTACAATATTCATATTATCAATCACGTGCAGGTGGATATACACAGATCAATAATCTCCTTCTTAATCGAACAATCTTAATATTAATCTTTAAACTTATGTTCGCATCATGTTCACACTCAATACCACAGCAAAACCCAGTGAATGCGTCATCAGCAGCGTAACAGCATACTGAGGCAGCATTAACCAAAGTCCACTATAGTACCTTGATAGAACACTTATTAACTTATTTTGGGAGTTTATTTATTCGGCCTCATCCAGAATCATATTTCAGGTTAATCACCAAATCCATACTAATTTCGCGAAAAATAGGATAGGAGATGAAACCCTCAATTAGTCATATTGCTAGCCATTTACTTAAAGCATTATAAATGACTTGATCCTGGACCCTTCTTTCGTAACACAATAGTAGTTGTCAATGGGCTTGACACCCTCAACTATGTGTCATTACTTGAAGGAATACTGTAATCAAATACAGCGACATTGATTATAATCAATGTAAACTTAATAATAATGCCGGAATATATCTTATATATACCTGTCTGAATTAAAACATGCCATACAAAATCAGCTTTAATAATGCTAATCTTGTTTTAGAGCTTTCTGCAGAATCGCTCATATCTGTAAGAATGAAGGACATAAAACTTAATTGTGCACATTTACGTCCATACACCCTCACAGAACCTTATCTGAATAGTACTTAATTAAATAAGCATGTTATATGGTGCCTTTAACTTTAAGCACCTTTTCCAGTGGACCTCCTCTGGACTAAGACTAATAAAATTTTGTCAAACATTCCGGCTTGTCATGCTAAGTCAATGTCTTATAGATCTCAGCATATAGCTTCCATCTGAAGATTTAGGAACGTCTTCCTATTTATCTTATTCTTAATTTTATACTTATGATAATATTTGCTATATCACGCAAAACGATACAGGCATAATTATATTTGCATTCACATGATGTCACTTCAGAGCCTCTCTCAACTTTTGTGCTCGAATGACAATCCCAATACTCACTTTGGTCCCATCAAAATGTCATACTCCCCCAGAACTTAGGAAAGCGTCACCAGATGTATCTTATGATATCTTGTGATATGATGAAATCATTTCTCCTAACTTGGAATGCATGCTCATTTCTTTCAACTTACGGAGAAAATGATCACCTTAGAGTATCAGGATCTTAATTAATCCACCTAAACCTTATAAATAAATCACGGTTGCCCATGATCCGTACAAACTCATAGTGAGTTATAAACTTAACATCTTAGTTTCCTTTTGGAATCACTCCTTCAATATCTGCAGACTCATTACAGTCTACTGCTTTGACTCCATCAGAAAATTGCTATGAAATAAGTTATGATTATGTTCAAAATTCATAGACTCTTTTATGACCTCTTTTACATAATCTTAGGAATAACTGAGGCTTTTACTTTTGTGCCCAAAAACACTTAAGTTATCATTAAATATTACATGTCTCTGTTATTGTAGTACGACTAATGCACATTCTAAACAGAGATTGGAAAGGAATGGGTAAAATACTTATGGCACAGTGTATATGACAGAATCATATATGTATATATACATATCTTATCTTAAATCATCAATACAGGGAAACTTATCCTATATCTCAATAAGATTTTATTCTCCCCCATTTCCTTCCTTCCTTATGAGCTTCCATTGAATCTCTGAATAAAAGTGTCGGCCCATAAACTTATTTAAAATAATTCACAATGGTAGCTCTTCAGCTTATCTTGGCACGACATTTACTATACCACTGATCAGCTTCCTTTGCCAAAAATAGAACACATCAGCGGTGGCCAGAAAATGAACTAGAGTAGCAAAGTTATGATTAAATGTCCACAAAACAGCGGTGGCCAGTATCATGAACACAATCATACTTCAATCATCTCTGATTCCATTGCACCAACCCACAACAGCGGAGGCCAGAAAATGGGTGACACAACACAATCTGCGACAAATATCCCGTACCCAGCGGAGGCCAGAATATAGAATAAAAATCACACTTATTGAGACAATTGGTCTTTATGGAGTATATACTCCCTTTACAATGGTAATCATATCTCGCATTATAAGGCTGCCCTTGAACTTATTCTTAATGGAGCAGTAAAATATAGCGAGTAAATTTTATCCTTAAAACTTATGGACAAAATATCATGGAGAGAATTATTACTTAATTTTCTGACAAGAGCAGATCTTAACTAATTATTAACTGGAGCGTCTCCTCTTAACTGATGAGACATTCCATTCTCCCCTTCGAATTAGTGGTCTAAACGTGAGTGTGCCACATATTCGACAAGGTCTCATCTGTTAGCTTATAACATCTAATTCTCACATATCTATACTTATTATAATAATAGATACTTAAAAGACTTGATGACATAAAAGATATTTCACAACTCAGAGATAACACACTTATACTTATATATATAGAAACAAAAGTTTCGCTAAAATACATTGAAATCATCAAGCTAAAATGTTGAGTTCACTAACTTAATCTAAAGGAAACATATGATAACTCAACTCATTTCCATCAATTAATTCTAAGAGCCACTCCCCTGATCTCAGGGATCTCATAAGGAGGCATTAACAAAATGGTCCACACATGAGTCTGAAATTTGCAATCCAAAAGCCTTAAGCTCATGGGCGATGGCCCACATGCGACTGATATGTAATAGTAGTCCACCTTGCCCACCTTGCCCGTCATAACGTGTGGTAGTTAGCCTTTTAATGAGGTAACCTATGCAGACTTGCTTATGACTTATCTCAATGAAATATGAGAATTCATCAGCAGTCTTGTCCTCATTTGCAGCAAATGCTCCCCTTATGCCTCGTGAGATGGAGCGCATTATGATCCTTTTGGCAAGCTTATTATCCCTCTCCCATATTTCTAACTTGAAGTGATACTCAATCATCTTCTCATCAAAGTCCTCAATGCCAGGAGAAGGAGGAAATGGCTTGACATTATGAAGCACATAATCAAGCTCCAGAAACTTGAGAATGTATTGTACCTTCAGTTTCCATAGAGGAAAATCAATGCCATTGAAGGGCTTAATGGTCTTCATGTAGCTTTGAAGACCATTGTTTGAAAATGACAAAAGCGAAAAAGCTTAGTCAACTTAATCAATGCAACTTATGCATTTCTTATTAATCTTAAGGCTTAAATGATGGTGATGGAAATATAAATAAATAAATAATAAATTAATAAACTTAAGTCTGGAATATTAATAGTACAATAAGATGCACTTAATAGCATAAAAGATAACCCTACGGTGGTCTGGTTACAATCATGCAATAAGAAACAACTTGCATCACCGGTGGGGAAAACAAGCGTAACTTATTCTAAAACTCATAATTAAAACAACGGTGGTCAGAATTAATTACAAGTTTACTCTAGATGAACTTCCCGGTGGTTCCATTCAAATAGAGGCATCGTAGCACTTGAATGAATAAATGAATATTCAACTTAACTTATATAGTAATAGAAAACTTAATTATGGCAAAACTTAGCTTAAATTTAAACTTAAATGTTTAGAAAACATTTAATGGCAAGGCAAATTGCACCATAAAATTAAAAAAAATGTTCATAAGAACTTAAAACTTAAAACTTTATTATAAGCGCGTGCTTATTTATCTGAGGGACGGAGTAAGCATAAAACTCCATTTAAATAAAGTGGTGCAATGGTAAAAAGAACTTAATTTGCACTAAAATAATGAGCTGCTTAAAACTTTATAACTGAAACTAATTGCTTAAATAATCTTAAACTTATTCCTTAAAATTATTATGCTCAATATACTTAATAAAACTCAATATATATACTTAATAAAACTTAATATAGTGGGTGAGCATATATTCTCAAGATGACAGCGGAAGCTTAAAATAGCAAACTGAAAATTGCTACTAAAAGTTCTTGAGAATTTAGCTTAAACTATTTCCCAAAACAATGTTCGGAAAAAATGTTCTAAAAATAAACTTAGAAAAAAAAA
The DNA here is from genome assembly GCA_012490785.1 of Eragrostis nindensis. Lineage (NCBI taxonomy): Eukaryota > Viridiplantae > Streptophyta > Magnoliopsida > Poales > Poaceae > Eragrostis > Eragrostis nindensis. Next base: position 154,869 of record JAAXCT010000258.1, on the reverse strand, counting down.
TGAGAAATTTTACTACAATAAAACTTAAATATTACTTACAAAAAATTTGCAGCAAAACTGATCTCACAAAACTTAAGACTTAATTAAATTTTATTTCTTAATTATTTAGCTTAAAGCATATCTTAAATCTGAGCTTAAAACAATTGAAAAACTTAAATAACAGAATTTGGCCCGCGAGCTCGCAATAGCCCATAGCGCGCAGATGCGCAGGCGGCCCATGACGCGAGATGTGGCCCAGCTCAATCGCGCGCAGCCCAGCAACTCAGCCCAGCTCAGCGGCCCACCGTTGCTTAGCCCAGTGCGCACGACTTTTGGCGCGGCCCAGCGCGCGATGCAGCGCGATGCGGGCTTACTAAAAGGCCAACGGGCTTAAAGCCCGAAAACCGCTCGCCAGGCCGCCGAAACGGCCCGACCGCGGACGCGCGCGCGCAGCGCAAGTGGCCCAGCCCACTGAGAGCTGGAGCAGGCACCGTCCGATGGAGATAGTGGGAGATCGGACGGCAAGGGTCTGAGGAGCGCGGCATAAAACTGCCGGCTAAACCCTAGCGCCCGCCACTCCCTCACTCTCTCTTATCTCTCCCGCCTCACTCACGCACGCTCTGCTCCGCCGGCGGCGGGACGGCGACGGCCGAGCCGCGATGGGAAGCCGCGCGGCGAGGCTTAGCTGAGGGCGCGCGGCGCAAGAGCTCGCGCGCACGACGACGTGCGCGGTCGCCGTCAGCGAGGCCCGCGACTGAAGACGGCGCTGCCCGCGAGGTCCTTCGCCGGTGCGCGCGCCCCCGAGAGGGAGCGCGCCGCCGTCGAGGGTCCTCTCGAGCGGTGCCCTGACTGCGGAGGCGCGGCCCAGCGCACGGTGGCGCGTCTGACGGCAAGGAGCTGAGGCGGCACGCCGGCGCGAAGCAGAAGGCGGCACGGCGTCAAGCCCGTGTGCGTGCTGGCATGGCGCGCGGGGATACTTAATGCCGCGCGGTGCCTCGTCGCTTGCGCTCCCGTGGGCGAGCTGATGCCGCACGGTCTGACCCTGTGCCAGCGGAGTCACGCGCGCGCAGATCTGATGCGCACGGACGGCGACCCGGCGGCGGCACGACGACGACGGCGAAACGCCGAGCGCGTGCAGGGCTCCCGCGAGGCGGAGCTGACACCGCGCGGGCCGGTCCTTATGCCGGCGAGGTGCGCGCGCACGGCCGTGCCGTGGGGACCTCGTCGGCGACCGAGGAGAGGAGGGCGCCGCCGTGCACGTGCGGGATCTGAGGGCACGGCGCGGAACGGCGGCAACTGAGAGGTGAGTCCTCTTGATCTTAGGGTTCACTTAGGGTTAGCCCTTCTTCCTCCTCTGAGTGAGAGAGAGAGGGGTGTGGTGGCGTCGGCACCGTGGCCGGTGCCACCCTTAACTGAACTGAACCCCTAACCCTAGATCTAGGGTTAGGGTTAGGATGTCGCTGCAATGGCGGCCAGCGACGCTTATGGCATGCTTAGATGCAAACCCTAACAGGGCAGAATTAACAGATTGAAAACTGTAGCCCTAACTTATTAATCTTACAACTAAAACATGAACTAATCTTACTGCGCATTCATTAAACTAACTAAAAACTTAATCATGAATTAAAACTTAGTGCGCAGGAGTAGAACACATGACTAAAACAGAGCTAAAAAGAGGAACTAAAACTTGACTAATCTTAACTGATATCACCTCTGTCTAGGGCTAGATCAAGTAATTAACTTAACACATGAACAGATCTAGCGTTTAACTGAAACATTAACTTAAACTAGGGGATCTAATCGACTAGATTAGGCCAACTGATACCAATTGTTAGATCAATTCTTAATAGGATCATCTAGTCAGAAGTAGATCACACCTAGAACTTAACAGATCAGATGAAACTTAACCTACCTGAGCTTAGATTCGCCATAGATGAGTTCTTGGCGATGCAGATCAATTAGATGATCAGCAACTTGATGTAGATGTAGAAGAATGGCTGCAGGTCGATGTAGATCAAGGGCACCGCGCTTCCACGACTTCCAGCACCTTACGGATCGGTAGATTAGGGTTAGGGTTAACCCTTAGGCTTAATTTCGTGGTTATTCACTGATTAGGGTTGACCAGGGGTCTCCCCATATATTTATAGTGCTGTAGGCGCGGGGCCGGGCCCTTAGATGGGCTGAGTTTTGCCTCCCGATCAAGGCAACTAATAGGGGCCTTAGTTGGATTCGGATTGGGCCTTTTGGGCCACATGACCGAGGTCAATTATTCCAACATTGTGTGTGTTCCATGGGCCGCGCCGCGGAGCACGGCCGTGCGTATAACCAGGCCCCAACCCTGAACTCTGTGTTCCGCGGCCAAAACAGGAGGCAGGCGCATCGCTCGACCTCACGACGCTGATGCCGGTTGCCGCCGCGTACGACGCCGACGCCCCAAAACAAAAGTGTCTCGCGCCCGTAAGCCACCGAGGTTGTCTCCCCTTCGTACCTAGCGTGCCGTGCTGCTGCCGGTGCCGGGCGTTGTCTTTCATAATTTTCATCGTACGGCTGCGGGAGGAAGGACGGAGGAGATGGGTCGCGGCTCCTACGCTGCAACGCCGCTGACGACTCCGACCGAGAGCGCAAGGCCGCACACATATGGCCAGCGCTGGGGCTCAGCCGCAGAAACGGGACAACATTGAGGTAGCGCCCGCGCGTGTGGGCGATCGGCGTGCTACCTGTAGCTAGTTACCTCCTGACGGCTGACAACGCCACAGGGCGTGCTTGCATCCGCGACGGCAAGAACAACGATGCGAAAGTGCCACAGCCAGGTCTACATCAAAGCTGTTGCTGGTCCAGCTAGATTTAGAATTGTAACCCAGGTGGGGTTGGTGCACGTGGACGTTTCGCTCTCGCCCACATCACAACACTGTCTGCACTAACGTCACGCTACCGCGTTCGGTGACTGGAGATTGTTTCCAAGCTCCAGCGTTATGCTTTTGTCCTGAGGGGAATGATTCAAAAGTTACAATTTCCATGGACTGCAAAGAGCGGTGAAAGTTCGGGATCTGGAATTTCACTTGTTTGGCTGTTTGCTTGTTTCAAAATCCTGCACGTACGTAATTGGTCGAGCTATTCTTCCTCGCGTACTAAAAGAGAAAAAAGAAGTTGACCTATCATAAAGTTCATCGAAACTGAAATGAGATGCTAAAACTGTTCTATTATTGCTATTGAGCCCGACACTAGTTGAGCTATTCTTCCTCGCCTAATAAGAGAGAGAGAAGTCGAGCTATCTTAAAGTTCATCGAAATTAAAATAAGATGCTAAAACTGTTCAATTATTGCCACTTGTGTTACAACTGCGATTGCCGGTCCCAAGCCCGGATGAGAAAAATAGAGGGGGTTATGTTAGGCTTGGACTAGCCAACAACTATTTTTTAGACAATCTTATGGAGATGAAACAAAAATTTTAGCCTACCCTAACTTGCTTTGGATAAAAAAAGCTTAGTTGTTGTTGTTGTTGTTAACATGAGATAAATTTTGCTCGCAAAAAAAAAAGATCAATTTCAAAGTCAACATGCCGTTTTCTGTTGATTTGTTCCTGATGAATACTTCAGAGAATATGTGCCGGCGCTGTAATAAAAACAGAGTTGCTATAGACTTTCTGTTAAGACTGAATCTTTCCTCTGTATTGACCCGTTACTCATGACGACGACGAGCCGCGCTCTTCATATATATTTACAACACAACATACGGTGCTTTGTTTTGTTAGAACAAGCAGCAAGCAATCAAAGGTTGCAGTGATCTCGGCGTCCCGGGGGAAGACAACCTCTCGGCAGAACTAATGCCCCCAAAGGTACATATATCCTCCCTCTATTTCTGGTCAATTTTACTAAATTGATTACCGACCGTTTAGCTCCATCTGGTAGTCCCTTGTTATCTGCATATTTGAAGGTCGATGCAACATTTTCTACATGCAGGACGTCACGGATTAGTCATATGTAAATTCCAGCACAGTTTATTTCATGCTTTTCCATGAAGGAGAGGTAATTTGGTGTAAAGAAGAACAAACAAATATGATATAGGACTAAGATGTCATAATTTCAATTTCCAGAGATTAGTATGGGAACACTGCTAGCCCAATTTATCCATTTCCTTCTTACAACGAATGTATGAACTTCAGCATATATGTTTGAATTTTTTTTCCAACGTGTACAATTCTACCAATTGATCTGAACCATGGTTTCTTCTTCTAGTAATGCAGCCGAGGAGTATGGAAGTTCGTATTCTGCAGCTTGGCCTTGGTCTCCTACTTCTGCTTGCGGCACAGCATGCCCCTGCTACTGCCATTCCTAGCCCTGAATGTCAAAAGAAGTGCGGCAATGTTGATATACCGTACCCATTCGGGATCGGCATGAAGTGCTCATTGGCAGAAGACTTTAACATCAGCTGCCAAATCCAAGATGGAATCTGGAAGCCTTTCCTCTACAATTTCCAGGTGCTGGATATTTCCCTGACCGACAGCACCATCCGGGTGATGAATTACATCGCGACGTACTGCTACAACTCCTCCGGGCTCATGGAGAAAGGCGGCTTCGATTCCTTCAACTTGAACGGCAGTCCCTACCGGTTTTCGGACGCCCGCAACAAGTTCACCGTCATCGGGTGCTACACTCTCGGATACATCTACGACAGCGACCACACGGGCTACCAGAGCGGGTGCGTCTCAACGTGCCGCAACCTGTCGGACTTGGCGGACGGCTCCTGCTCCGGCATCGGCTGCTGCCAGACGGCGATACCCAAGGGGATGGACTACTACGAGGTCACCTTCGCCAGAGGCTTCGACAGGGAATACAACAGGAGCCAGATTTGGAGGTTCAGCCGGTGCAGCTACGCCATGCTCATGGAAGCAGCGGCGTTCAACTTCAGCACCGCCTACATCAGCACGACCAAGCTCAACGACACGAACGCCGGCCGCGTGCCGGCGGTGTTCGACTGGGCCGTAAGAAACGGCACTATGTCGTGTGAGGTTGCGAGACGGAACGAGTCCGGCAATTACGCGTGCGTCAGCAGAAACAGCAAGTGTGTGGACTCCGGCAACGGGCCAGGGTACATTTGCAACTGCTCCCAAGGGTTCGAGGGCAACCCTTATCTTCCAGATGGATGCACAGGTACCAACCAATTTGTCTTAGCTTTTGAATCTCAATGTGGAGATGCAGATATGTTTGCCATGCTTAGTTTTTGTATTTCTTTCCTATAGATGTCAATGAATGCAACAAGAGCCCATGCCCTTCAGGTGGCATTTGCCACAATACAATAGGAGGATTCCGGTGTTCCTGTCGAGCAGGAAGAAAGTTTTCCATGCAGAGCAACACATGCAACCCTGACACCGCCTTAATAATAGGTACGCCCTGAGCTCAGAGACTAAACACTGGTCTGCACTCTCTAAGAAGAAAAGGATTTCTGACAGTGCTTTCCTGACACTGTTATGCAGGAGTGATAGTTGGCTTTTTTGCTCTCATTGTTTTCTCCTTCTCCGGATATATGGTTCTTCAAAAGAGGAAACTGAACAAAGTTAAGCAGGACTATTTTAGCCAACACGGAGGCCTGCTTCTTTTTGAGAAGATGAAGTCAGAAAGAGGCATTTCTTTCACGGTGTTTACTGAAGCTGAACTCGTAAAAGCTACAGACAACTATGATAAGAGCAAAGTCATCGGGAAAGGAGGCCATGGGACGGTATACAAAGGGACGGTCAAGGATAGCGTGCCTGTTGCGATTAAGCGATGCTCGCTGATTGGTGAAAGACAGAAGAAAGAATTTGGCCAGGAAATGCTCATACTCTCTCAAATCAATCACAAGAACATTGTGAAACTAGTGGGCTGCTGTTGATGAGGACATCACTACTACCGTTACGCCCACACCTCCACCAACACCGACAACGCCTACGCCGGCTGGTCCTCTCACTCGCGCTCGCGCTCGCCAACTTAACTATCAAGTGAGTTCATTCCTAAACTCATGTCCATCTTATTTAGATCATGGAGACACGTGCACTCTTGTTTTGCTTAGGAATGATGGAGATGATAAGAAGGGGAGTGGATTCGCGCGCGCTAGATTCGGACTGCAGGACAGGGTCAACTTGTGACGGCCACCATGACTTCATACGGACTCCGATTGGGCTGATCTTGGACTTCATGGAAAGCTTATCAAATTATCTTTCCAACGGATCCGGCCTCATATCCATATCTATTCGGAGTCGCCTGAAATCGTCGAAATACTAGAGACACCTTTTTCTGTCCAGTTTTGGTCCGATGGGCCGTGTATCCAGTTGAGCCCAATTAGGGGCGCGTCCTAGGGTTGGAGCACGACCCCAGCACCCCTGTGGTCGTCCTCCCATGTCCTTATATCCCTTAGCCGCCGCCAAGAACAGTTTGGGTTTTGATTGATTGTAAGTTTAGCCATTGCCACTTCCTTGTAGACGCGCGAGTCGACTAGACCGCCCGGACTACTTGATTCGGAACCCCACCTTTGTGTTTTCAGATCCTTGTTTATCTTGTTCTTGCTTGTTCTTCGATTGCTTGCAGGAATTACCCTCGTGGTTTGGTTGATCGTGCTCCACAAGATCGCGAACAACCGTTGAAGTTGGTGTATCGGTCGCTAAGGCGCATCCTTTCGGGTTGTAGTCGGGCCGTGAACGTCTCTCCAATCGAAATTGAAGTTATCCCCCATCTCTCATCGAAAGATCAGCGCCTAACCACATCCCGCGTCCTCATCATTTTGTATTCAGAACCCCACCTTAGTTGATTTCAGTGTTTTAGCTCTTCAATTACATCTCGCATTCAGTGCTTGTTTACTTGTTCTTGCTAGTTCTCGATTGCTTACAGGACGAGTGCCCTCGTGGCCGGAGGTCGCGCTTCCACAAGATCGCGGCGTCCATTGGAGGTGGTGTATCGGTTGCTAAGGCGCAGCATCCTTGGGTTGCTGAAGTCGAGCCGTGAACGTCGTCTCCTTCCACCAAATCGAGTTATCCCCCTTCTCACCAAAAGATCGGCGCATAAACCCTCGCGGGTTCACATCAGCTGTCTTGAAGTGGAGGTTCCGATGTTGGTCTACGAGTTCATTCCAAATGGAACATTGTATGAGCTTCTTCATGGAAAGAATCGAGCATTGCAGATATCTTTCAACACCCTTCTTAGGATTGCTCACGAGGCGGCCGAAGGACTCAACTTCTTGCACTCGTACGCGTCGCCACCAATCATCCATGGCGACGTGAAGACTGCCAACATCCTTCTAGACAACAGCTACATGGCCAAAGTGTCCGACTTCGGAGCCTCCATATTGGCCCCATCTGACGAAGTTCAGTATGTAACAATGGTTCGAGGCACATGCGGCTACCTCGACCCTGAATACATGCAGACATGTCAATTGACGGACAAGAGTGACGTGTACAGTTTTGGTGTCGTCCTCTTAGAGGTGCTCACCGGCCAGGTGCCATTGAAGCTAGACGGCCCTGAGTCGCAGAGAAGTCTGTCGTCGAATTTCCTATCCGCTATGAAGGAGAACAATATCGATGCGATGTTGGCAAGCCAGATAAAGGGGCAAGAGAGCAATGAATTGATCAGGGGACTTGCAGTGCTAGCCAAGCAATGTCTGGACATGTGTGGCGCCAACTGGCCCACTATGAAGGAGGTCGCTGATGAGCTCGGCAGGTTGAGGAAGCTTTCGTTGCATCCATGGCTGCAAATTACAAATGCAGAGTCTGAGAGCCTTCTTGACGGTGCATCTACTACTACTATCGGCTTTGAAATAGATGTCACTACCACTGGGTATCCTATGCAAGAAGGTGAGAGCATGCCCATGAATCCAGGAAGCTCGTATTATGCTAGGTGACTTGAAATTTGTGATGTACTCCATTAGAAATTTAGCATGGCGGGGCATTGCTGCCTTTTAAAAAAAAAACAGTTTCACACAGCCTGTTCTTGTTACAAATTTTCAGCTAGATAGCTGTCAGGGAATAACAAAGATTATGAAGAGCAAAGTCTATTATTATGTTTTCATCCAAGCGAAGCTGACAACTCCAAAGCAATGATTACTTACTTGCCGAATGGAATCCCTCCTTTGTCTTTTCGTCAAATCCCTCCTTCGCCTTCAAAATATAGCTTGCATAAAAGATGAATATTTAGCATTTTCAAAAATTATATCATTTTGGCATCGCCGTATTGCTCAACAAAGAGCAGTTGTCTCGTTAGAACTCCTTTTAAATCTAGAGTGAAGTGCATAGTCGGTCCTTAAACTTGTGCAGTCGTGTCACCTAGGTCTCTATTCTCTCAAAATGCAGTTTTGGCTCATGAAACTTAGCTTCGGGTGTCATAGCTTTCAAAATATAGTGTCATCCCAATTAAATTGATTAAATCTAGCGAGTGGATCTGACCACCTAATGCATGATATTCTTTGATGGAAGTGAGAAGTGAATATGTACTGTTTATGACTAGAGTTTTGATTTTTTGAGCATTTGACGCAACAATGCTTAACAAAATCCATTGTTTCATTCTCTTTTTCTTTTTTTTTCCTGCTCACTTGAATGATTAGAACATCAAGGCATTTATTAATATTTTATATGCATATTTGAGTCAAATAATCACGTTTATTTAACTATAATTAAGGTACTCTAAAAAATAAAAATTAATAAATTTAACTGGGATGATAGCAATATATTGAAAGTATAGCGATCTAAATTGCATCAGAGGCTAAGTTTAAGGACCCGAAACTGCAATTTGAGATTAGAGGACTGGCCGGCAACGCCACAGGGCGTGCTTGCATCCGCGGCGGCAGGCCCATGTCCACGTCAAAGCTGTTGCTAGTCCATCTGGATTTAGAATTGTAACCAGGTGGGGTTGTTGACTTAATGTACGTGGACGTTTCTCTCGCCCACATCAGAACTGTCTGCACTAACATCACGCTACCGCGTTTGGTGACTGGAGGTTGTTTCCAAGCTCCAGCGTTTTGGTTGTGTTGAAGGGAATGATTCAAAATTTACAATTTCCATGGACTGCAAAGAGCGGTAAAAGTTCGGGATCTGAATTTTCACTTGTTTTTATCTATAGTCGAAGATTCACAACGGGAGCAATGTGAATGCATGCGTACCATGAGGCGAGAGAACAACATAGAACGTTTGAAAATAGATACAAGGTTAGCTCCAATAACAAGATAACCGAAGGACCTTGTACTCACTGATTGACCCACCGATGGTGTCTAATGCAAATCAGTATGTTTGGCTGTTTGCTTGTTTCAAAATCCTGCACGTACGTAATTGGTCGAGCTATTCTGCCTCGCGTACTAAAACAGAAAAAGGAAGTTGAGCTATCATAAAGTTCATCGAAACTAAAATGAGATGCTAAAACCTGTTTCATTATTGCTTTCGAGCCTGACACTAGTGTCACAACATAAGATCAATATGAAAGTCAACATGTCGTTTTCTGTTGATTTGTTCCTGAGAACATGTCGTAAAGTTCAGACAGCATGCGCCGGCGCTGTTTTATAGAAATTAAAACAGAGTTGCTATAGACTTTTTGTCAAGACTCAGTCTTTCATCTGTATTGACCCGTTATACCTGATGAAAAGGAGCCGTGCTCTTCATGTATATTTACAAGACATACATTCGGTGCTTTCTTTTGTTAGAGCAAACAACACCACCAGTGCTCTCGGCGTCCCAGGGGAAGACAAACTCTCGGCAGAACAAATGCCCCCAAAGGTACACATATTCCCCCTCTATTTCTGGTCAATTTTACCAAATTGATTATCTACCGTTTAGTCCCATCTGGTAGACCCTTGTTATCTGCATACTTGAAGATCCATGCAACATTTTCTACATGCCGGACACGGATTAGGATTTGTCATATATGTCAGCACAGTTTATTTCACGCTTCTCTACAGACGAAAGTTAATTTGATGTTAAAAAGAACAAATAAACATGATGTAAAACTGACATGTCATATTTGTAACTTCGAGAGATTAGTATGGGAACACACCGCTAGCCCAAATTATGCATTTCCTTCTTACAACGAATCTATGAACTTCAGCATATATGTCTGAATTTTCCAAGGTGTACAAGCATATATACACAATTATGCTTAGAAATACAGTGTCTACCATGGTTTTTTTCTTCTTCTAGTAATAATACAACCGAGGAGTATGGAAGGGCGTGTTCTGCAGCTTGGCCTTGGTCTTCTACTTCTGCTAGTGGCACGGCATGCCCCTGCTACGGCCATTTCTAGCCCTGAATGTCAAAACAAGTGTGGCAATGTTGATATACCATACCCATTCGGGATCGGCGTGAACTGCTCACTGACAGAAGCCTTTAACATCAGCTGCCAAGTCCAAGATGGCATCTGGAAGCCTTTCATCGGTGATTTCGAGCTGCTGGATATTTCCCTAACTAACAGCACCGTCCGGGTGGTGAATTCCATCGCGACGTACTGCTACAACTCCTCCGGGATCATGGAGCTCGGCGGCTTCCTTTACTTCAACTTGAGCGGCACACCCTACCTGTTCTCGGACGCCCGCAACAAGTTCACCGTCATCGGAAGCTACACCCTCGGTTACATCTACGACAGCGACCGGACGGGTTACCAGAGCGGGTGCGTCTCGACGTGCCGCAACATCTCGGACTTGGCGGAGGGCTCCTGCTCCGGCATCGGCTGCTGCCAGACGGCGATACCCAAGGGGATGGACTACTACGAGGTCACCTTCGACAGCGACTTCGACAAGGAATATAATACGAGCCAGATCTGGAGGTTCAGCCGGTGCAGCTACGCCATGCTCATAGAGGCGGCGGCGTTCAACTTCAGCACCTCGTACATCAGCACGACCAAGCTCAATGACACGAACTTCGGCGGCGTGCCGGCGGTGTTCGACTGGGCCATAAGAAACGACACGGTGTCGTGTGAGGTTGCGAGACGAAACAAGTCCGGCAATTACGCGTGCGTCAGCAGAAACAGTAAGTGCGTAGACTCCGGCAACGGGCCGGGGTACGTCTGCAACTGCTCCCAAGGGTACGAAGGCAACCCTTATCTTCCTGATGGATGCCAAGGTATCAACCAGTTTGTCTTAGCTTCCGTTTACTAATGTGGATGTGCAGATATGTTTGTTGTGCTTAGTTTTAATTTGATCATCTTTTCTGCAGATGTCGATGAATGCAACCAGAGCCCATGCCCTTCAGGTGGTATTTGCCACAATACAATAGGAGGATACCAGTGTTCCTGTCAAGCAGGAAGAAAGTTCTCTAAGCAGAGCAACACATGCAACCCTGACACGGGCTTAATAATAGGTAATGCCCTGACGAGATCACTGAATCATGGCAATCCGGGCTGACAACACTTGATTCTACTCTCTAAGAAGAAAAGGATTTCTGACCGTTCTTTCCTCACACTGTTATGTAGGAGTGACAGTCGGCTTTCTTGCTCTCGTTATTTTCTCCTTCTCCGGATATCTGGTTCTTCAAAAGAGGAAACTGAACAAAGTTAAGCAGGACTATTTTAGCCAACACGGAGGCATGCTTCTGTTTGAGAAGATGAAGTCCGAAAGAGGCCTTTCTTTCACGGTATTTACTGAAGCTGAGCTCGTAAAAGCCACAGACAACTACGACAAGAGCAGAGTCATTGGGAAAGGAGGCCACGGAACGGTATACAAAGGGATGGTCAAGGACAATGTGTCTGTTGCGATTAAGCGATGCTCGCTGATCGGTGAAAGGCAAAAGAAAGAATTTGGTCAGGAAATGCTCATACTCTCTCAAATCAATCACAAGAACATTATGAAACTAGTGGGCTGCTGTCTTGAAGTGGAGGTTCCGATGTTGGTCTACGAGTTCATTCCAAACGGGACATTGTACGAGCTTATTCATGGAAAGAACCGAGCGTTGCAGATCTCTTTCAGCACCCTCCTAAGAATTGCTCATGAAGCAGCTGAAGGACTCAACTTCCTGCACTCGTACGCATCTCCGCCAATCATCCACGGTGATGTGAAGAGTGCCAACATCCTCATCGACGACAGCTACATGGCCAAAGTGTCGGACTTCGGAGCCTCCATACTTGCCCCATCTGACGAAGATCAGTATGTAACAATGGTTCAAGGTACATGCGGCTACCTCGACCCTGAGTACATGCAGACATGCCAATTGACAGACAAGAGCGACGTGTACAGTTTCGGTGTCGTCCTCTTGGAGGTGCTCACCGGCCAGGTGCCGTTGAAGCTAGACGGGCCTGAGTCGCAGAGAAGCCTGTCGTCGAATTTTCTATCAGCTATGAAGGAGAACAATCTCGATGCGCTGTTGGCAAGCCAGATAAAGGGGCAAGAGAGCAATGAACTGATCAGGGGACTTGCAGAGCTAGCCAAACAATGCCTGGACATGTGCGGCACCAACAGGCCCACTATGAAGGAGGTCGCTGACGAGCTCAGCAGGTTGAGGAAGCTTTCGTTGCATCCATGGGTACAAATTGCAGATGCAGAGTCCGAGAGCCTTATTGACGGTGCATCTACTACAACTACTAACGTCTTTGAAATAGATGTCACTACTACTGTGTATCCTATGCAGGAAGGTGAGAGCCTGCCCATGAATCCAAGAAGCTCGTATTATGCTAGGTGATTTGAAATATGTGATGTACTCCATTAGTAATTTGGCATGGCGGGACATTTGCTGCCTTTTTTTTAGAAAATAAAATAATTTTTGGCCTCTGCATAGTACACACGACATGTTCTTATTTCAAATTTTCAGCTACATAGCTGGCAGGGAATAACAAAGGTTACGAAGAGCAAAGTCTATTAGTATTATGTTTTCGTCCATACCAAGCTAACAATTCCAAAGCAACGATGCTTGCTTGTCGAATGGAATCTCTTCTTTTGTCTTTTCAGGCTAAATCACAACCAATACGTTACCCCTCAAAATATATAACCTATGCAGGAAGGTGAGAGCATGCCCATGAATCCAGGAAGGTCGTATTATGCTAGGTGACTTTGAATATATGATGTACTCCATTAGAAATTTGACATGCCGGGCATTCGCTGCCTTTTTTTTTAACAGCTTCCTGTGGATTACTAAGATACAAAAGTGAGGTGGTGAAAGTTCGGGATATGGATTTTCACTTGTTTTTACATATGGTCCAAGATTCACAAGGGAGGAGTATGAATGGGTGCGCACCATGAGGCGAGAAAAAACCATAGAAAGATCTAACCCTTTTGAATATAAGTAGAAAAATTAGCTCCAAGCAATAACAAGATAACCGAAGGGCCTTTGACTCACTGATTGACCCACCGACGGTCTTATGTTTGTTTTTTCTATATAAATACGGAAATCAGTATGCAGATAACTAGGGGTGGGCATAAAAACCGAGACCGAAAAACTGAAACCGAAAAAACCGAGACCGAGACCGAAAAGACCGATATTTCGGGTATCGGGTAGTATATTGGGTACTTGTAACAGCCCGGGTCCCGAAATACGGCTTAGTCCCACTCGCACGTCGGGTGAGACACACCTACTTAATAACTCGCTTACGCTTTCGTCCTCGCTTCGCGTAAAAGGATTAATCCGGAGTTACTAAGCATCGGAAACCCGGCTATTTAAATCGACTCAACTCAACCACAACCACCGATGTGGTACTAAACTCACGAAGCTACAGTAGCCGCGACGCTACAGTAATGGCTACAAACTGGGCCGGGTTCTCACAGTACTAGTATGAGATGACCGAATTATTTCAATCAAATTCGGGTATTAGTGTCGGTAACCGAAAGACCCAAAAGACCGAAAATATTGACGGCACCCATTACAGCCCGTGAAGACAATCAACTCAACTACGAATTGATTTATTATTCCTCTGCCCTTGGCCCGCGCACATGCTTTCATAGGACTGGGATTCAATACCCTGGCCTCGTCTTGGAATCCATAGCACGACACAAAGCAGCATGAAGTCCCGCGTCCTGCGGCCACTGTGGCTATGCACCTTGCACAGCTGTGCTGCGCTCTGGTTTGTTAGAATAAAATGTTACAAGTTATATATGCTGCTGAAACTTATGTGACAATGCTATAGAATTGGGTAGTTTGGGTATAACCGAAGACCGAACCGAAAATTGCATACCCGAAATTATCGGGTACCCTAATTTCTAATGTTATTTCGGGTAGCAATTATATAAGACCGAAATTTAAAAAGACCGAAAAAACCGGACCGAAAGTTCGGGTAAAACCGAACGCCCACCCCTACAGATAAAAAGGGGCTTAATTGGTTGAGCTATTGTTCCTCACCTAATGTGAGAGAGAGAGAGAGAGAGAGAGAGAGAGAGAAGTTGAGCTATCGTAAAGTTTCATTGAAATTAAAATGAGATGCTAAAACTGTTCCATTATTGCTATCGAGCTCGACACCTGTATTACAACTTACAACATAAGAGCAACCTCAACAGATGCTCTATAAGTGGTGCTGTAAAACCAATTATAGAGCACCACTTTTGCCCGGTTTTAAAGATCCTGAGTCCTGCGCTCCAACAGATGCTGTAAAACTGGTGCTTTATATTAGTCTTTCTCTTTGGATCATTTCATCGAGCACGTTGAAGTCGCTCACCGAAGAGGAGTCTGCATCTATGGCGCAGCCTTGACGCTGGTGCGCGGCGCGTCGACCTGCAAGCCAAGGCGAGGCTGGTGCGTGGCCGCGGCGAGGCGGAGCACGGTGCACGGGGATGGTGGGCACGGGGTGAGGCGGAGCACGGTCGCGTGTGGTCACGGCGTACCCGACATCCGCCATGGCTGCAACGCGAGGAGGAGCTGGAGAGCGAGCAAGAGACGTGGAGGGGGGGGGGGGGGGGGGGGGGGGGGGGGGGGGGGGGGGGGGTGCTGCGCTGCACCGGCGCGGCGCGGTGGCGCGTCGGCCCGGCGAGCTGGGGCAGGAAAGGCACGGCGCTGAGAGCTCGATGCCGCCCTCAAGCCAAGCACGGCGCACGGCGTGGTACGGAGCTCGACATGGAGAGCGTCGAGCTCTCGGTGGCATCCGGGGCATTGTTCGGCGCGTTCAGCTATGCGCTCCTCCTCCGCCTCCCTCCTCAGCACCGCGAGCTCCTCCTCGCGCTTCGCCTCCCCCGCGCGCGGCGTAGCAACGGGAAAAATCCGCAGGGGACTCCATCGGCCGCGCTTTCTTCTCCGTCGGCGGCGGCTTGGGCAGGCACGCGCGGTCGACTCCGGCCGCCTCGCAAGGGCGGGGAGGTGCGCGAACTTGGAGACATTGAAGACCTCGCCGACAGCCGGGGTGACGAGGGCGGCGGTGAATCGTGCCCGGGCGGGGATGGCGTCGTCGAGTCGAGTTGAGGCAGAACGGGGCGAGCGAGCTGGAGACGACGGGGAAACAGGCGACGGGGGCTGGGGCCACGCGCTAGAGGTCGGGGATGTCTTCTCCGGCGAGGGATGGCCGGCAGAAGAGCGGGCCGGCGAGGGGCGGGCTGCCGGAAGCGTGGTCGTTGGCTCCCGCCACGCGACTTCGCGTTTACAGCACGGGATACAGCACCAGCTTCGGTGCTCCAAATATACAGCATGAGGAGGAAGTTTTAGAGCATGCTGTAAAAATTTTAGAGCACCACCTCGTTTTACAGCATCTGTTGTAGAGGGTTGGTGCCCTATATGTCCAGATTATAGAGCACCACCACATTATAGAGCATCTGTTGGGGTTGCTCTAAGATCATTTTTTTTATTTTTGCGGGTTAACACATGATCGATTTCCTCACAAAAAAAACATAAGATCAATTTGAAAGTCAACACGTCGCTTTCTGTTGATTTGTTCCTGATGAATACCGCAGACAATATGTGCCGGCGCTGTAATTAAACATAGTTGCTATAGACTTTCTGTCAAGACTCGATCTTCCCTCGGTATTGACAGGTTATACATGATGACGACGAGCTGTGCTCTTACATATATATTTACAACATATACATACGGTGCTTTCTTTTGTTAGAACAAACAACAACTTAAGCAATCAAAGGTTGCAGTGCTCTCGGGGTCCCGGGGGAAGACAACCTCTCGGCAGAACTAATGCCCCCAAAGGTACATATATCCTCCCTCTAATTCTTGTCAATTTTACCAAATTGATTAACGACCGTTAGTCCCATCTGGTAGTCCCTTGTTATCTGCATACTTGAAGGTCGATGCAACATTTTCTACATGCAGGACGCGGATTAGTCATATGTAAATGCCAGCACAGTTTATTGCATCCTTTTCTATAGAGGGAAGTTAATTTGATGTTAAGAAGAACGAATAAACATGATATAGAACTGAGATGTCATGTTTTTAACTTTCAGAGATTGGTATGGGAACACTGCTAGCTAGCCCAAAATATCCATTTCCTTCTTACAACGAATGTATGAACTTCAGCATATCTGTTTGAATTTTCCAAGGTGTACAATTCTACCGATTGATCTGATCCATGGTTCTTCTTCTAGTAATGCAGCCGAGGAGTATGGAAGTGCGTGTTCTGCAGCTTGGCTTTGGTCTTCTGCTTCTGCTAGTGGCACAGCATGCCCCTGCTACGGCGGCCGTTCCTAGCCCTGAATGTCAAAACAAGTGTGGCGATGTTGATATACCTTACCCATTCGGGATCGGCGTGAACTGCTCACTGACAGAAGAATTTAACATCAGCTGCCAAGTCCAAGATGGCATCTGGAAGCCTTTCATCGGCGATTTCGAGGTGCTGGATATTTCCCTGACCGACAGCACCGTCCAGGTGCTGAATTTCATCGCAACGTACTGCTACAACACCTCCTCCCGGCTCATGGACTTCGGCGGTTACGGGTCGTCCAACTTGAGTGGCACCCCCTACCTGTTCTCGGATGCCCTTAATAAGTTCACAGTAATCGGGTGCTACACCCTCGCTTACATCTCATCCAGCGACCGCACGGGCTACCAGAGCGGCTGCGTCTCGACGTGCCGGAATCTGTCAGACTTGGCGGAGGGCTCCTGCTCCGGCATCGGCTGCTGCCAGACCGCGATACCCAAGCGGATGGACTACTACGAAGTCGGCTTCGACATAGGCTTCAACACGACCGATATCTGGAGGTTCAGCCGGTGCAGCTATGCGGTGCTCATGGAGGCGACGGCGTTCAACTTCACCACCGCGTACATCAGCACGACCAAGCTCAACGACACGAGCGCCGGCCGCGTGCCGGCGGTGTTCGACTGGGCCGTAAGAAACGGCACGGCGTCGTGTGAGGTCGCCAGACGAAACGAGTCCGGCAATTACGCGTGCGTCAGCAGAAACAGCAAGTGCGTGGACTCGGCCAACGGGCCGGGGTATGTCTGCAACTGCTCCCAAGGGTACGAAGGCAACCCTTATCTTCCTGATGGATGCCAAGGTACCAACCAGTTTGTCTTGGCTCCTGAATCCCAATGTCGATGTGCAGATATATTTGCCATGCTTATTTTTAATTTGATCGTTTTCCCTACAGATGTCAATGAATGCAACCAGAGTCCATGCCCTTCAAGTAGTATTTGCCACAATACAATCGGCGAATACCGCTGTTCTTGTCAAGCAGGAAGAAAGTTCTCCAAGCAGAGCAACTCATGCAACCCTGACACTGGCTTAATAATAGGTAATGCCCTGAGACCAGAGACTAAACACTGGTCTGCACTCTCTAAGAAGAAAAGGTTTTCTGACAGAGCTTTCCATGACACTGTTATGCAGGAGTGACAGTCGGCTTTGTTCCTCTCATTATTTTCTCCTTCTTCGGATACATGGTTCTTCAAAAGAGGAAACTGAACAAAGTTAAGCAGGACTATTTTAGCCAACACGGAGGCCTGCTTCTCTTTGAGAAGATGAAGTCAGAACGAGGCCTTTCTTTCACGGTATTTACGGAAGCTGAACTCATAAAAGCCACAGACAACTACGACAAGAGCAGAGTCATTGGGACAGGAGGCCACGGGACGGTCTACAAAGGGATGGTCAAGGACAAGGTGCATGTCGCCATTAAGCGGTGCTCGCTGATTGGTGAAAGGCAAAAGAAAGAATTTGGCCAGGAAATGCTCATACTCTCTCAAATCAATCACAAGAACATTGTGAAACTAGTGGGCTGCTGTCTTGAAGTGGAGGTTCCGATGTTGGTCTACGAGTTCATTCCAAACGGGACATTGTACGAGCTTATTCATGGAAAGAACCGAGCGCTGCAAATCTCTTTCAGCACGCTCCTAAGGATTGCTCATGAAGCAGCCGAAGGACTCAACTTCCTGCACTCGTACGCATCTCCGCCAATCATCCATGGCGATGTGAAGAGTGCCAACATCCTCCTCGACGACAGCTACATGGCCAAAGTGTCGGACTTCGGAGCCTCCATACTTGCCCCCTCCGACGAAGATCAATATGTAACAATGGTTCAAGGTACATGCGGCTACCTTGACCCCGAATACATGCAGACATGCCAATTGACGGACAAGAGCGACGTATACAGTTTCGGTGTCGTTCTCTTGGAGGTGCTCACGGGCCAGGTGCCGTTGAAGCTAGACGGGCCTGAGTCGCAGAGAAGCCTGTCGTCGAATTTCCTATCCGCTATGAAGGAGAACAATCTCGATGCGTTGTTGGCAAGCCAGATAAAGGGGCAAGAGAGCAATGAATTGATTAGAGGACTTGCAGAGCTAGCCAAGCAATGCCTGGATATGTGCGGCACCAACAGGCCCACAATGAAGGAGGTTGCTGACGAGCTCGGCAGGTTGAGGAAGCTTTCATTGCGGCATCCATGGGTACATATTGCAGATCCAGAGTCCGAGAGCCTTCTTGACGGTGCATCTACTACTACTACTACTACGGTCTTTGAAATAGATGTCACTACTACTGCATATCCTATGCAGGAAGGTGAGAGCCTGCCCATGAATCCAAGAAGCTCGTATTACGCTAGGTGACTTGAAATATGTGATGTACTCCATTAGAAATTTGGCATGGCGGGACATTTGCTGCCTTTTTTTTTTCAGAAAAATAAAATAATTTTCGGCCACTGCAGTACACACGACATGTTCTTATTCCAAATTTTCAGCTACATAGCTGGCAAGGAATAACAAAGGTTTGGAAGAGCAAAGTCTATTATTATGTTTTCGTCCATACCGCTAACAATTCCAAAAGCAAGGACGACTTGCTTGCCGAATGGGATCTCTTCGTTTGTCTCTTGATGATCGCAACCAATACGTTAGCCTCAAAATATAGCATGCATAAAAGATGAATATTTTTTTTCGAAAAAGGAAAAGATGAATATTTAGCAGACACAAGTTTTGGCTATCTGAAGCTGGTTCTGCCTTTACAGTCTTTTTTTTTTTTTTTTGAGGGCAAATCACAAAAGCTTCATTAACTTACGACAGAATTACAGTCCTTGGATATGATCCAAAAACTCGACCTGCCAGGGGAAGACCGCCCCCGACGGCATTTGCTAAGGAGAAGAGCCTCTCACGCAGGCCGAGAAAACCCCCGAACCCCCTCCCTGATCCTACACGGGGACTCAGCTGGCCGTTGTGAGCTCCGGCGCGAGTCTTTACCATGTGCTTTGACCAGGGAGAACGAGGGGATTTTTTTCTGCACTGTGCAGTACCAAGCCGCAGCAACAGTGCCGTGCACTGTGCGCGCTACAGTACCGCGCTGCAGCAGCAGTGCCGCGTGCGGGATCGGGGGATCGAACCCCCGACCGGTCGGCTGCCACTCAGGCGCCTGACCACTGGGCTAGATGCCCATCCGCCTTGGATATGATCCCCATTAGCCAGTCCGGGGTATACCCTACACACGACCACATCCTATTATCAGCGCTAGGCTTCTTCGCACAGCAGTGAGCTGCAAAATTAGCTTCACGCCTTACAAACTGAATACAAAAAGAAGTAAAGGATCTGCCGAGCTCTTGGATCTCATGCCATAACCCGCTAATCACTGAACGGTCTTCCACATTGGAGCGGAGAGAGTTCGCCAAAGTGAGATTGTCGATCTCCAGAATGACTTGATTGTAGCCCATCGCCGCAGCTAACAATAAGCCGTTTCTCGCCGCCACCGCCTCAACTGTCAAAGGGTCAGCCATATGCTGCATCCATCGACCTTCAGCAGCCAGTACCGAACCGTGCTCGTCTCTCAGGACTGCACCTGAAGCTCCCGAAGCTGTTGCCATATCAAAAGCTCCATCTGTGTTCACCTTAACCCATCCTCGATCAGGCGGTTTCCATCTCTCTTGGGTTCTTACTTTCTCCGGTTCTTTGTAAGTCTCCATGCACACCAGATCCTCAAGCATTTTAGCTATATGTTTTACTGCCGCAGTCGCGTTCCAGCGATTAGTTCCATGATTCCTCGCATTCCTTCCTGACCACAGCGACCATGCGCCAGAAGACCATGCGATTAGTTCCATGGTTCTGCCTTTACAGTCTGTGCTGTTCATGGTAAGCATATGGGGGAACTCCGAGAGCTCTCATGATAACGACAACATAGTCGTAGCCCAATCTGCCCGTAAACTGGTGTGGCATTCGGTTGCAGGCCAGTTCCATTTTGGCCCAATAATCAAAGTTAGTAATGTCCAAGACACCAAGCTCCGCGATTAATAAAGGGTGCAGTTGATCTAAAAAAAAAAACACCAAGCTCCGCGGGATTTTCAACAGACCCTCGCTGCCGGCGACGCGCGTTTCTTCCACGCGCCCCGGCCGCGGAGCACGGCCGCGCGTGGAGTCGCAGATCTCTACAGGTCCACGGCGCCCGAAACAGGCGCGTTGCTCGACCTCGGCCTCACAAAGCCACAAGGCCACACGGACGCGGGAGAAGCCGGACGCTGATTGCCACGTACGGAGCCAGCGCTCGCTGCCGAGGTTGTCTCCGCTTCATTCCGAGACAGCGTGCCGTGCTGCTGCCGGAGCCGGGCGTAGTCGCTGTCGCGTGCACGGTCATCCGAACTGACAGACGCGGTCGAAACCGCTCGTCAGACGCCGGCCCGTCGAGCCGAGGAGGCTGATCGGTGATCGCCTGGCGTCCGCTCGTCCAGTTCGTCCCAACTGGAGGACCGATCCAGGGAAGGACGCCGCAACCCGCAACGCGCGACACGTCGTCTTTACCTGTCGTGATCATCAGTGATCACAGCTCGGAGTTTTCAGCAGAAAAAATGGCAGAAAGCAGAACAGTGCAAGCGAAAACGAGTGGAGTAAACAGGACCCGGCCTGTCTGTCGTGCCTGCGCGCGGACGTGGGCCGATGGCTGCTGGAGCTGGACCGACAAATCTTGGGACGTACTTCTTGTCCTAACCAAGTGCTCGTCATCAAGAATTGACGCGCCACTGATCTTTCTCTCTTATCCTCCAAGAAAAGTCAAGACTAGACGCCCATCACATCTTCTGCTCGTAAAAGCCACCAACAAGGCATACATCACACTACATTTCCCTGACTCTTGATCGATCGTGGCTGCTTAGAGATAATAATCACAAATATATTATGGGACCTAAAAGGTGCCCGCGGGTCGCCGTCAGCCAGGAGATGCATGTAACCTGAACCGTTTAGTTGTTTTGGATAACCATCATCCAGCTTATAATATAAACACAAACTTTTAACAATCTAGCTCTAGCTTTAGTTGTTGTGTGAGATTACCGAACTCCTTTTAACATTTTTTTTTTCTTCCAGAAAAGCGCTGCCTTCGTTCGAATGGGAGGGTGGCGCGTTTGCCGTTGCCAAAAGACGATATTCGGTCTCCATTTTTTATATAATATAACTCCTTTGTGCTGTTATCAATCAGCTGATGCTCGGCACTCGGCAGCTAGCGCTTTATCTCGTGATCGGCCGCGACGGAGGAGGCACCCCCATGTGACGGCCGGTCCCGATATAGAGAAGAAGGACCAACAAGCGATTCATCAGTGCGATCGAGCTCGTCAGTGGGTAGGTGGGTAAAACGTCTCGATCTGCCTATTTTGTTCGGACGTTGTTGTAGGAGGGACTCAGCTGCGGTGCGAGGACGTCAGGTCATGCATGGCCACAGCATAGCGCTCGTTCACGATCAGCCGAGGTGATGATCTCCTGTTGTCAGCGACAAGCAGTAGTAAAGCTTTTTCCACCTTTTCTTCTTTTGAAAGAAAATAATTAGCAAAGCCCTTCTTCATCCACCGTTGTCTTGTCTCCTTGTCTCGCCGGACTCGGCAGCCAGCGACCGCCTGTACGGTGCAAGTACTCCTAAGGTACTGGGCGCGGACGTCGGAGTGGCCGAGGCGGCCACAAGCGACAAGAGCGCGCCAACGCCACGCCAAGGAGTGGAATCATGCGTGAAACGACCCTTGGACCGAAGGAGAACATGGAGGAATCGGGAACGTTAATTAACCTCCCACAACTTCTGCCAACTTCTTGCGCGGATATCCCAATTGATCGCTTGCAAACCAAGCTAGCACAAGCAACAATGGATCGCTTGCAAACCAATGGTCCGGCACCACGGGGAGGGGATAAACCGTAGGATATGCCGCGCGATTCTAGCGTGGTGCACGGAAAGGCGCGGAACAGGATTCCTCTTCTACTACTATTATAGGCGAAGAAAGAGCAACAACGGGACGGGAGGGAATATTATCGCCCACCTTGATAAGGCACGCCAAGCGCGAGGGTGTGGGAGACGGCCTCCTTATCGTTTCGTTTTCGTCATTTGCTTATCGAGAAAGAGACCGAATCAAATGCGAGTGGAGTGCATTTGGACCGCCATCGCGATGCTAAGATTGGTTCCACGAGAGAAATTGAGAGAATCAGACCACGCGAAGCACGGTAGAGAGAGGGAGGGAGCCGGCGCTGGCCGAACATTATATCGTCAGTGTTAAACGTCTGAAATTATGTTGCAACATTGCAACATGCAGCTTGTTCGGCAAGCCTACTTCTTTTCAGTAGCTACAGTGTTCGCAATTATTTCTTCAGCATCCGCTACAGTGTTCGCAGTTATTTTTTCAGCATCCGCTACAGTATTTCTAGGCAGCCGAACAGGGTTATAGATAGATGGCGGGACGCATAGCGCCAAAGCATAGCAAATAGATAAGTAGGCAACAACGGCTCCGTTCGGCAGGCTGAAATTCAGCCGGATGGAGCTGCTGCTGCTGCTACAGCACACTAGGTTGCTACAGTGCCATATTCCTCCGCTACAGTGTTCTCTCTCACTATTCAAACTGCAACTGCAACTGCATCCTCCAACCGAACACCCCGAACAGATAAGCTAGGCCGGGTGCTCAACACTATTCGGTGACCGTATCATCAGAAACCTATCAATGTTTGCCATTTCCAAACTGCCAGTGAACCTCACTCAACCGATGTCTTGCAAATGCAGAGAAAACTCAAAGCTTCAGTACACCAAATCTTTTATTCATTTGTACATGCAGGGTTAGACAAGACACCGCAGATCATTACAATAAACTAGTACCACTACGAAACGCTTGCTCTCTCAAACTAAGGCGGCCGAAAAAAGGCCCACAAAGATAAGAGAAACGGCCACACACACCAGAGGGCCTCCAGGTCATCACTCCCGGCTGCGGCGGCGCACCTCGCCGCCGGCGGTCGGCTACACGATGTACAAAAGCATATGGACAAAACTCGTAGGGGACTGTAAAACTGCTTCTACGATAACACGCGACTCGGGTCTTGTCTGGATCGGCGCGGACTTCAGGTTGGCTGCACCACCTCTCGGGCTCCCCCTACGCTCTGGATCCATGGGTGCACTGCATTTTTTTTAAGATAAAAAATTCAAAATTAGGCAAGCTGTTGGAGACAGAGAAGACACGAGGATTATTACACTTGAATAATCCAGGAACGGAATCGCGACTCATATCTGTTCCGAAGCAAAGAAATATTCCAAACGCAGCACTGATATGATTATAATAAGATAAGAAAATATCCAAATCGTGCGACGGAATCTATAACGTGATTGCTACGTAGTGGTGGTGCAGCGCCGCTTACTGAGGACTTGCTCGGCGGAGAACCTTCTAGAAACGTCGCGGCACATCATCCGCCTCATCAGGTCCTTGGCCGCCGGCGACACCCCGGCGAACAGCCTGGGCGGGAACCGCAGGCTCCCGCGCAGCACGGCCGCGAACACCTCGGCGGCCGTCTCGCCGCCGAACGGGAGCGCGCCGCCGGAGAGCAGCAGGTACAGGACCACCCCGGCGCTCCACACGTCCGCCTTCTCCCCGTACTCGCCGCCCGCCACCACCTCGGGTGCCACGTAGTGCGGCGTGCCCACCAGCCCCTCGGCGCGCCGCCCGCCGCCGACCCACGCGGCGGACCCGAAGTCCGCGAGCCGCACGCGCGGCTGCGGCGTCGCCGCGGCGCCGCCCTCGTCGAGGTCGAGGAGGATATTGTCCGGCTTGACGTCGCGGTGCGCGACGCCGCGGCGGTGGCAGTGCGCGAGCGCCTCGGCGAGCTGCGCGACGATGGCGGCGGCCTCGGGCTCCGGGACGGGCGCGCCGCCGCGGAGGCCGATCCAGTCGAGCAGGTCGGGCCCCGCGCACAGGTCCATGACGGTGTGCGTCCAGGCGTCGTCCTCGTACACGTCGCGCACCTGGACGACCCCTGGGTTCCCCGCGGCGGCCAGCCGCGCCAGCTTCGGCTCCAGCTCGGCCAGCGCGCGGTCCAGGTCGTCGGCGAGGCGGGAGCGGTCGACGGACTTGACGGCGAAGGGCTCGCCCGTGGCGCGGGAGACGCAGCGGTGGACGACGCCGAAGCGGCCGCGGCCGATCTCCTCGCCGATCTCGTAGTCGCGCTTGAGTTGGTCAGTCATAGGCGGGATCTGTTGGCTTCCCTCCCACCAGTTTGCCTTCGAGATAGTTCGATCCCGGCAGGTTGGGAGTCTCGCCTATTTAACACTGCTAGTCGAGCCGACGGAATATGCGGATCTCGCTGGACCGTGCCTGCCACTGTAGTGAGTGATGTCCCCGTTTAATCCAACTCGCGCCTAACCCGTTCCGTTTCAGAAAAAAATTGGCTACGAGCGAAAATGAACGGGACACCACCCCCTGAACAATTGTATAACCACTTTACTATTTGTATTTGGATAATACTTTATATTAATACGGATATGAATTGTATCTTGCCTCGAGCACTTTATTTGGATCAGACATGAACTTGTACTGTTTTCAAAAATAGTAAATGAAAATAATATACGGTTGCAATGGTATATTTGAAGTTCATTGAACCGTTTTGCATTTGACGGAGGGCCGGGGTACTTCATCAATTTCACAGTACATGTGATTCTAGCTCTAGACATATGAAACAAGGAGAAGTGAAAAGTAAATACGTAGTGGATAGAAAACAAGACGGAGAGAGATGAAGATGCATTGGGAAAGAAGAATTTGCATTGAAAAATAAGAATCACAAGTATTGTAACAAAAAATATAAAAACTATAATTATAAATATTGTGAAACAAAGATGGTGCAGCGAGATAAAACCACGACCACCTCACAGACAACTTTCATGTTGAACAAGCGTCACTGCTTGATCACACCGCAATTCACCAGAATTGTTAATTAAATCCTTGCCAGTGAAGACAGACGGCCACTTGTCAAGTTGTGAGCAGCCCAGCCTCGACAAAGACGAACGAAAAAGTATTGGCGAGCGTCCGTTTCCTAACGAACGCCGCACAGCGGCGGCGGCGGCGCCCCTTCCGTTTCTCCGGAGCTCATATCTCCGGACGGACAACCGTACGGGGCTGGGGCCCGGCCGGCGGCCAATCCGCGGCGAAGCACGTCCACGTCCCGGCGGCCTCCGCCCACTCGCGGGGCCACGCATGTGCGTGCCACGGCGACAAATGACCGGCCTGTCCACGCTGCCCCCGTCGGGTCCGGCCAGCCAGCCAGCCGTACGACGTACGTGACGGTAACGGAGGATAAGGGCGCGGTCCCGGCTGATAAGATGCTCCGGTTATATAAGCCATTCTCTCAAAGACGCACCCTTTATTCAAGAGAAATACGCTGTCGCTCGGATTTGGCAGCCACTTGTTCTGCCTTCCAGCACTAGCTGAGAATCGAATGCCTCGCTAGTGGCAGACCTCCTTTTCTAATGCAAAGTTGGCACTCGCTTTTGTCTTGGTATAAACTAAGGACCTCTTTAGAACCAAGGAATTTGCAGTGGTTTTGTGCGATTGGAGTAACTATCTTTGAACCATGGGCTAGTATCGCTAGGCCGTTCTGTATTGCTAAAGCTAATGGTACTAGCGAGTACAGTATTTTTATAAACTGCTTGAAAAGAGGAATGTTCTGTGCTGGGACTGAGCAGAGCTAGATTCCAATTTGGTAGCATCTCACCTTGTACTCGTAGGTATGATAAGAAAAATGCCATATGACAAAAATTGTAACCGATATGCACAATAAAATTCCGAGAGAACATGAAACCCATATCTGAAGTCATCAGTCTTTGTTTACCTTCCTGCAGGAAACTGAACCCACAGTATAATATCAGAGTAATGAACAAAATATAACAAACAAATGGCACTGAGTGCTTCAGACAAGAATATTACATTGCAGGTCTGCGAGCGCCAGGCACACTGAGCAGCCAAAAAATGTTGGGACTATTTACCACTGATTGACAACATGACCCAATGTAACAAAGACGAACCATGGTGGCTACTACGTGTTAAAACGGAACTGTCATCCTTTTCTGTGTACAACCCTACAATACAACATGGATCTATGAACCATTAACTGCGTCACTGGTGAGGGTGCAGAGAGCAGCTAACATAGAAAACAAAAGCTTCTGGTTCTTGACGCATTTCTGTCCTTTAGGCCCTTGTTGAAGGCTGAGATTGCAAGATGCTCTGAGGCGTATGTCATAAAAGATGCTAGCACAACACCACCAGCGACCATTAATCCTAGCCTGCCAAAGGAAAGAACATACATGAACTGGCAAGCAAACCCAAAAATGATATCTGTGGGCAAAAGATCCTTTAGACCAATTGTTAGATGCATTTACACTACATTGCTCAAAATCATTATTAACAAAAATTGATAACTTTGTCCGTATTTATTATATATTATGTAAGCATAGGTTAAAAATACAATTTCGCAATGCAATACAAAAAGGCACCCTATTCGAAAGGAGGCGCTCTCGCCGTATGATAGTTAACTAGCAATCCATTTGTAATGTTTCTGCCAAAGTAATTATATCACAGGCACACAGCCCTAATCCACACCAGCAGGCTAAAACTCCCATGCTAAAACCCTTAATGCTTAATATCACATCACTGTAGTCCTACGGGAATGCTGAACATGTGGCCCTTGTTATTTCCTCCCAACTTATATTTGAGGGATAAAGAAAAAAAGGAGTCAAAAATCTGTGCCTTACTTTGTGAATAATGCAGTTATGCCCAAAATAGTTGGTGATAGTACAGCAAAAGTAGCTATAACTGCCATCCCAATCCAGTAAAATGTTGCATCCGTGTCACAGTTGGATGTATTTCGTTGCTGGCCTGCAAAAGACCAAAGTTATTTGTCACATACGAGGAGGAAGCTCTGGAAGAGGTTATATAGTTCAGGCTGTTCAGCATACCTGTAGCCAGATGATTCTCAGATAAATCAGAGTTGCTAAACCCCGCATGATTTGCACAAACACTTCCCCATCGATAGACGAAACGGAGATAACTCCCAAAAATTAGGAAGAATGACACAAAGGTCCATTCAAACATCAGTAGCAAACCTGTCCATGGCATAATCTGCCTCGGAATGATAACGAAAGCAAATGCAAGAGAGAAACCAGCAGACACGAAGCAGGCTATCACAGAGATTGCTCCAAGATAAGAAGGTAGCTTAGAATATGCCCCATTCGGTAACTGCAGAGATTTCAAGAAACTATTAAGCCAAAATCATATAATGAATATGTTTCCATAAGCAGAGTACACAAAGATGTAAACAACAAGTGATAAGATTCAAATGCAACAATATGTCCTCTTAGCTCAACTTTGTACTTTTCTGCAGGATGGACACTTGAACAATGGTCAAAATATTATAATTTATATGGCCTCGAAGGCTTAAACTCATGAACCAATATATGTTCAGATTTCATAACTGTTCCCCAAGGTGAGAAATTGAACCAATAAGCAATATCCAATAGCATGCAAATTGCAAGTGGTTGAAGATTTGTTGTTCAAGAGTAGAGGACTAACCCTTTGGTTAGAAATACCAAATGCAGATGGTGAAACGCCAACCGCTGAATAAGCTGGAAGTGACTCTTCAGACTTGTATTTGTAGTGAGCTCTTCTAGCAAATGCACATAGATATCTTATACATAACAACTCTTTGTTTGTCTGTCAGAAATATTACGTAGACAAAATGAGAAGGTGCCTAAAATGTTGAAGGAAAAAGATAAACTAGAAGGAACAGAGTGTAACCTTTAAACAAGATTGGTAATAACCAAGTAGCAGTAAGCAAAATGGGAGAATGAACAAAATTTTGACCACCAGCTGGTCATGAGGGTTCCTTCCCCCACCAGTTCCCGGGAGAGATTCTTCAATTTTTTGCCTAATATCCTGCAAAGGTGGAGAGCACAACTTTGTTGTCAATATGCCAGAAAATCAGGTTTATACTTAGAAATTGCAAGAGAAATTGAGTAAAAGATAAATGAAATGCAGTCATGCCTGCCATATTTCGACAGGTTTTACAAGCCATGCTGTCCACCAGTCCCAGGGTTTAAGAGGACCCAGCGTGTAGTGAATGACTCTTAGCTCTTTTTCATCAACCATCCACTGCAGCAGAAGATATAAAGTAAGGTCCAGAACCAATATCAGTCCTCAAATAGAGATAGCAGAACAAGTTTTATATAATTAATATAAGCAATGGTTTTGTTATAATTAAACACCATGGATTAATGGCATGTCACTTCTCATTTGTGCGGTGCCAATGTTATAAGTGTGCTGGGTTTTAGTGTGTGAGAGAGTTCGGTAGGTTTACAGTGTTCCATTCTTCTTTTTAAATGAAATGAAACGCAGCTCTCTTGTGCTTTCAGGAAAAGAAAGAGATTTCTGGCATTAAAAAGCTAAGAAAATGGTGATTACCCTTGATAATGAATCAAGCATCACTGCATGACGTGATAGACAAGCGTGGTTATAGTGAATCAATAGACCATGCTGTTGGGTACAGTATTGTAATGTTTTAGCTTACAAATTGCTACCTCCATATACTTTTATGTCATTAGGAAATCATGATTAGTTCAAATTTGCACTAAGAATGATGCCCTAACAACATCAAAACAAATATGGAAGGTAATACTTTTGAATCACTGATGAATAGCCAAGTTATTGGGCCTATCAATATACAATTACACACAAGAAGTATTACCTTGTTGGCTAGCATGTAAAGACCAACATCAGCATTATACAAGGTAGAAAGGCGTTGTGTCTCAGGTTCGGGAGTTAAAGGTGAGTCCGGCTCATAAACACGGGAGTTGGGAAAATCTGAATAATATGAATTAAGAAAGCCTTGGTCCCCTGTATGAATATTCAGCATTCCATTAGATTCGATATATGGAATCACCAACAAACTGAAGGCATTATAAGAAGACAGAACAATTACTTTTTAATCACATAAGTATTAGCTGAAGCATGTTCGAGGGGAAAAAAAGTAGTAGCTGAAACCTAGCTATATTAAGTGACAATGTCAAACCCTAGCAAAATGATCCACCGTATTAAATAGTTATCTAAAGAATGCAGGATTGTCTTAGCAAATATCAAGTGAAAATATAAGTTGATATTATTTTCCATAATCATGATGCCACATCGTCCTCCTTTGAACCAGAAAAGAAACATACTGATCGTGAAAAAATCATAGGCTACCATAATAGGATTTGGGCATCATTGGGAATAAGTGGTTTATCAGTAGCAAGTCTATAGCATGTTTTGTGCATCGCTAGCAACATACAAAGCATCTAAAATTGTTTATGCGAGGCCATAGACTGCCCAAGATGTTTCTCCACCAGGAATCGCACAACTAAGGGCTGCAGAGGTATTGCCATGGAAAACTTGCGACATCATGGAGACAAGTGGCATTCCAGTGAGGCAATGAAAGCTTCTGGGACATGGACTTCCAGAGTAACGAGAAGGTTGTCTAGTACAAGTAACTTCAAGAATACTTTCACTCTACAATGTCCTTAGGCTAGTTTTGTAAGCATGCCGGAAGGCGAAGTTACACACATTGCATGCTTTCCCATAAGCAAATAAACCTTTTTATAACAGTTAATCTCAAGCAATGTGTTGCCAACGTTAAGAGAGGACGGGATAGACCAAACTTGACATGGGAGGAGTCTGTAAAGAGGGACTCGAAAGAGTGGGATATCACCAAAGAACTAGCCATGGGCAGGGGAGCGTGGAAGTTGGCTACCAACGTGCCAGAATCATGACTAGTCCAACTTGCTTGGGACTAAACGGCTTTGTTGCAGTTAATCTCAAGCAATCAAATTTCCATTGTTATATTTTGATATTTATAAAGAGCAATATATGATCAGTTAATTTCTATTTTCAGTACAGTCGTCACATAAATAATAGGATAACTAACTAGTATGGTCTTCTCAGATATATTACTCATTAAAGAAAGAGGAAAGTGCACTGACCTCCAGTGTAAGAGGGCAAATGACCCACTTTGTTCATCATGTCATTGAAAAGAGTTTCAGAGGGCTCGACAACCATCACGCCAGAATTCATTCTTTCAGAATGCTTCAAATTTCCACAGAACTTCCCACACTTGAAAAGGTCATCGATACTTTTAACAACTATAGTATCTGCATCAAGATAAACGACTGGCAAAGAAGCAATCTATTAGACCGATAAACACAGACTCAAGAAAATGAGATAATGAAGAAACCACACTGAAATGCTACCTTTCTTGTAGCTTGTCATGTTGAATATCTTTAGCTTGGTGTAGACGCCCCAAAACCTCTTTGGCCTAACTTGGTTAGGATTTGCAAGTAATGTTATATGGTTCACGATCCAACCATCTGCCTGAAATTTACGTGACGTCAACTTCAGTACAAGATCAAGTATCCATAAACCGAAGGCATGTGCATGAACACTGAAAGCCTGAAGCTACTTTGCATATGTGTTGCCATTTGTGGATCAAATCAGTAACCATGGACCATGCATGGTGTCTTTTGAGGCTATAAATGGGTTGTAAGAATGATTTTCTCCTATCCCATTCCACGCCGCTCATCGATAAAGTTGGGCAGGAAACCTTGCTAACTCGTATCCAATTTTGACAGTGAAGGTCACAGTGACCACCCCTCAATTGAGCAACAACAGCCACAGCAGAAGCGTTTCACGCAGCTACTAAGATCGGAGTAGCCCACGAACCTGGAGGAGCTTCCGCGAGTACTCGGAGACGCCGTCGGAGACGAGCACGACCATGTCGCGGTGCGTGCCAGTGTCGCGGAGAGACTTGCCGAGGACCCGCACGCCGAGGACGAACTCGTCGCCGTACAGCAGCGTGACGTAGGCCTCCTCCGTCGTCGCCGCCACCGCCCCGGCGAGCAGCGCCGCCGCAAGGAGGGCGGCGGCCAGGAGCTGCGCCGGAGGCCGCATCGGGCCGCCCGGATGGGATCGCGCGAGGGCGCGTTGCTGGCGGTGGGGTGGGGCTGAGGCGCACGTGCGGCGCAGTGGGGGAAGCAGGCGGGGTGCTCGGAATCGGATCGGAGCTTTTGGGGAGGGGGAGTTGGCTGCCTCGGGTCCGCGCCTCGCTGGTGCTGGAGCGCTGCTACGAATTTTCCGGTTCGTCGTGGGGATTAGTATCCCGGTCAAACGGGTTCGTCCAGCTTGGAATTCGCAGGGCGGCGGCTCGCTCGTCTAGACGACAGCGATGCGATCATGGGAGGCGGCGGCCGGCAGACGAGACTCGCGAAAGCGTGTGATTTCACCGGGGAGACGAGGAAGGAAGTGCTTGCGCCTGCGGGGACGGCCTGCCAAAGGCGCGACTGGGCTGAATAGCAAGCCCGCAACGGCCTACTGCCAATCCGGCCTTCTCGCAACAGCTTTATCCATCTGCAGTAGTGAGTGACGGGCCACCAGCGAGCCACGTAAACCCCGCCGGCTGCCGTCACCAGCGGCTTCTGCTAGCCCCATCCCTTCCGCGGAGAGAGCGCGCCATCGGCCGCAGAAGGGGAGCGGCGAAGGAGGAGGGCAGGAGCTGCGGCGAGTTCTCGCGCGCCGGTCGAGATGAACATACTCGTAAGCACCAGCGCCTTAACCCTTCCAAACCCCCCGCGAGCTGTTTGCCGCGGCACTCGCTTCCTGGTGGTCAAACCGTCCTCCTTTTGCAGGACCGGATACGTGGGGTCGGCGGCAAGGCGGCCGGGGCGGAGAGGCCCCCGCAGCCGGAGTACTGGGTGGAGATTTCGGAGTCCGTCTCGCGGCTCTGCAGCTTCGACGCCGCCGGCGGTGGCGGCCGCAGCATCTCTGTAATCCTTCTTCTCCTATTCCCTCAAGCTCTTATTCTAAACTCCCATATTTTTAGCATCGTGGACTGTTCTGTTTGTCATTCCTGTAGGCCACAGAAACCAGCCCATGGGATAATTTAGACAGTGCTTGTTAGAATGGTTCAATTTTGATAAGCATCAGATTGAACATCCTCCACAAAAGGGATTGAAATAGGGGATTAACCAGAGTTACCTAGGCCCTAGCATTTTCCTGATTGTGGTCTGTGTCTTGTGCTAAAAGCTTTCATGAATCATGATTGGATAATGTGTCACCTTTCAGTTTTAGTACAATAATAGATTGCACTTACTGTTGTGATGGAGAAACCAACATCCCGCCAATTAAACTTTAGATTGCACTTATACTGTTGTAATTGTAATGGAGAGATCACCATCTCAGCAATTGAATGGAATGTAAAATTTTTGCCTGCATGCAGTGGCGGACCCAGGATTTTCACATAGGGTGCGCACCTAAAATTTTTAAACCACTATTTGGTACAAGAAAATAAAATTTACACTAACTTAATAAGTAGTACCTAAAAGTTTCAATTGTTGATCAGTGAAAGGCAAAGGGGACTTAAAGAATTGGCTATGTGCTTATGAGGAATTTAGGTGAACCTATTTCATGATTTCTCTTTTTTTTCTTAAATATTTAATTTCTAATGCGCAGGATAACTCAAATGCCCAAACCTAACACGATCTGATAAGGGATAATAAAAATAAACAACGCAACCTTAGATATACTGAAATGAAACACGCACATTTGATGCCTGACCTAGAGACAAGGTAGAGTAACCTAGCATGCCCTAGCTATGGTGGGCGATGGAGGATTCGTGGAGGTATCCCTTCTGCTAGCGCGTTCTCGCTGGCTGCCGCGCCACCAATTTCGATGGAAGAAGCAGGCAGCCAAGGTGAGTTGCAGGGTAGGGAGATCAAAATGCGAGCAGCCACTGCCAAGGAAGAAAGCACGAATACAAATGATTCATTCCTGGCATGCATGGAACCTCCATGCACGCGTATGTGCCTCTTGGGCGGGCCAGCAATGCAGCTGAGCTTAGGTTTATAAATTCTACTAATGGGGAAAATCGAATTTATAAAAATATTTTGAGCGAAAACCCATACCTGCATCCACCCCTGCCTGCGCACACGCAGTTGCTGGAACTTACATCGTTAACAAACCCATGTCTTTTTTTGGTTCCTTATAACCTTTAAACGGTTTTTTTCCTGAGGCAGTATGAAGTATCTCCAGTTACACAACAGATCTTGGACATAGCTCACTACTACTCACGATATCTGAGCTGCTAGGTTGTTTATTTTAATGGTGGTAATAGTAATTAGTTGCCTCCTGTAATAAATTGTTTTCTCTTGTTATACCTTTAGAAATGTACGAGTTGTTACAACAAAAATGACCACTAAATGTTTGCTTTGCGTATGAAAATTATACCATCCTAATTTTGCAAACATAAATCCGCTGTGAAATTAGCTCACTTATATTTCTAGGGATTCCAAAGAGTTTAGCTTAAAATCTCATTCAGTCTAGAACTCTTGTTTTCCTGTAGGTAAAAGTTCTGCAGGATTCGAGACCTATACATGACAAAGTTGTTGACTCTTTCTTGAACAAATTTTTTCCATCAGGCTATCCATACAGGTATGATGTTCCTAGGCTCGTTGCTATTCTGGATGGTTATGCTTTGAAACATTCGACTATGTTAAGTGTCTGCTATTATTTGTGCAGTGTGAATGAGGGTTACTTAACTTACACCAGGTTCCGAGCACTCCAGCATTTTACAAGTGCTATGCTGCATGTACTGTCAACGCAGGTCAGTAACTCTCCCTGTTTTTTCCGGTGAAGTATAAGTCGTTGAGTCAACATCATATATGTGTTGATTCCGTGAATCTAGATGTTCTAACAGAATGTTAGGCTTCTTGGGACTGTTAAATTCTACCCCACTTTGTTCGGTTCTCAACTGACTGCCCAAGTGGGCTGTGGCTCAGTCCTTGTTATTTGCCGCAGGTTTGCGACCTACCCCTGCGCAAGCAACTGCTGTAAGTTGGGTAAGCATATGATGGCAGAGATGTTAAAAGTTCAAACACGGGTATTGCTTTCAAACATATTGGCTGATTTTCCGTGCCTATTTCAGATTCTGAAAGATGGAATGCAGCATGCAGGGAAGCTCATTTGTAGTAGCATGGGCGCGAGAATGGATTCAGAGCCAAAGAGTTGGAGGATTTTTGGTGAGTAATTATGATCTAAATTCTTGCACCCCTTGATTTCTATTCTCTTGCATTATATTGATTTCCTTGTGTGTTGCTATTTTTTAAACATATTAGTTACACCTCTTTGTTGTTTGCCAGCTGATGTTCTCTATGATCTTGGTACTGCCTTGGATGTCATTTCACCATTGTGCCCACAACTTTTCCTTGAAGTGGCAGGCTTGGGAAATTTTGCAAAGGTGCAGACTCTTATTTGCCTCCACACAAGATAACTCACATTTACATCTCAGTTTTGGATTTACAGTATGGATATCATCTCTTGGCTTATGTTCTTATTAGTAAAACTTGCTCACATTGTTGAAAAAATAAAATTGACCCAGCTGACAGCGCATCAGTGGTAATTATTAGAAATTATAAAGGACATGACCATAAAAATGAAATTATATTGGCCCATGTTTGTCATCGTAAAACTTGAGTGGCGGTTTTAATAAGTTATTGCTTGTCATTGCAGGGAATTGCTGTTGTTGCAGCCAGAGCGACAAGGCTTCCAATTTATTCTTCTTTTGCCAAAGAAGGTAACCTGAGCGACTTATTTGCTAAAGGAGAAGCCATCTCAACACTTTTCAATGTCATGGGGATAGGAGCTGGAATTGGATTAGCATCTACTGTCTGTTCAACAACTCAGGGGAAGGTACATATTCACAGGAAGCTGGGACTATAAACGTTCAGTTACTCTATATTACCAATCATCTTATGTGCCAAATACAAAAATTGAGAATATCCTGGCGTAAAGCTTGGCAATCGTAGAGTTATATGAACTTCCAGTTCTTTTATCTAGGAGATTCTCACCTAGCAGGCTAGCATCATCCGGTACCAGGATGGATCTTGTAGAACTGTCAGCGTCCCCTTATATTCTAAGGTCTGCTTATCAGTCCTCTAAATAGCTTCTGTACGTCATTTATGTCTAATGCATGCAACAAGCCCTGAGCATCAAAATTATTCGGTTGCACAATGAACGTGTTTTGTTGGATAGAGTCCATGCACTTGCTGTTAGCATAAGTGCAAGGTAGCACTGAGAAATGCCTCAATAAATAGCGTTTTTGTGTGTGGATTTTCCTTAACTGAGGAAACAGGAAAATATACATTCTGTTACTCATTTAATGGGTGAGGATACGAGACATGCCAATTGCTATTTCAACACAAGCCAAATCTGGAGGTTCAGCCTGTGCAGAATACAGTACTTGTGGTACTCAATGTGTATAGATTTTGAATCTGGAGGAAGCCTTGCAGAATACAGTCAGTTGAGAATAGATCTTGAATACAGTACTTGTGGTGCCCAATGCGTATGTCCAATGGGACCAGACATAGCACACATTGTTATGTGTTGTAATGTCTGTTTCTCTTTTGTCGCTCACACGCTGCATTCAACGTTTCATCTGCTGCATAGCATGTTATCTTGTTTAAGGACATTTTTCTATTGGATAGGAGCTCCTAATTACCTTGC
Source organism: Eragrostis nindensis (assembly GCA_012490785.1). Lineage (NCBI taxonomy): Eukaryota > Viridiplantae > Streptophyta > Magnoliopsida > Poales > Poaceae > Eragrostis > Eragrostis nindensis. The sequence continues at coordinate 118,785 of JAAXCT010000258.1, read as the reverse complement.
CATTTGTCTCAGTTAATTGCAGGTCCATTGCTTTCTGCTGTACATATATATGGTGTTGTACAAGAGATGAGAGCAACTCCTGTAAATACGCTCAACCCACAGAGAACAGCAATGATTGTGGCTGATTTTATTAAGGTTTAGTATATGTCATCTGTTAATACCTTTTTGTTTATTTTTATTGTTGCAGTACTGATTCTTGTCTGCACTACAGTGTGGAAAGGTTTCTAGCCCAGCTGAGCTGAGATACAGAGAAGATCTTCTGTTCCCTAATCGGTTAATAGAAGAAGCTGGAAGTGTGAAAATTGGGCAACCACTTCGCAGAGTTTTGAGCCCACAGCTTGTCGAACAGTCAAGAACAACTTTTCCAAATGAGAAATTTTTACTTAGCCCAAAAAGCAATAAGACCTACATGGTTCTGGAGCAAAGTGCGAGTGGAGAGGATGCATTGAGAGGGTGGTTGGTTGCTGCATTTGCTTCGGATATGGAGAGGTCAGGCATCGGTTCACGCGATACAGTCCTGAATGAAGCCTATGAGAAGATGGAGAAGGTTTTCCCCACGTTTGTATCAGAAGTTAGGGGTAGAGGCTGGTACACAGATCAGTTTTTAGACGGGAATGGCAGTCGAATTGCATTTGAAAAGTTTCAGTAGTTGCTGAGGTTTCATATGTTGTAGGAAGAAGCTAGACCATGATGAGCCGTGCACTCGCCTTTCAGAGTGACAGGTTGATAGATTTTTTTTCTTCTTGTTTGTAGAACATTTGTAATTTGAGAAACAAGCTCAACGTGGCTAGCAGCAGTGATCAGCGTATGTAGTTTAATAGATGAATACTTTGTTTGGATACAAAGTATTTTTGTAGTTTTAGATGAATACCATGGTTTCTCAAAAATACCATAGTATTAAAAACTTGGAGGTGTTTGGGTGCAACAAACGTTACAGTTTTGTAAACCGAAGTATAGCAAATACCATGGTATTTTTGCAGTTTTCAAAAATCCACTCCACACCTCTTTTTTCCAAAACCGAGCCAACTGACTGCTGCATGCGCATGGACACCATGCCATGCCGCTCAAGTTTCAACCAGCCGGCACATTTTGTGCATTATTTATGATAACAAACTTTGATGCATGCTGTTTGATCCGAATTCCGCAACCACTAATTAACCTTATTTTGAGATCAGAAAATTACTACTTATAGATCGCATGTACCTAGATAGAATTCCTAGAAAAACAATATATACTTGGTAATTCGTTTATAAGTTTTGAAATGTTAATTTAAACATAATCAAGTTGGACATGTTGGTTATCTCCTCAAAGAGATACTGCACTAAATACTAGAACATCCAAACACACCTCGGTTTTTGTTAAAACTACAAAAAACTGTGGTATTGCAAAACTGTAGTATATTTTGGATGCGATAGAGGAAACTATGGTTTTCGGATACTGTGGTTTGCAAATGCCATAGCATCCAAATAGGCCTATAGGTGTTTTGCGGCTTCTCGCAGGCCGCAGACAAATAGATGTTATGATGGTTGGGATGGAAAACAAAGGGGCTTCTCCTCTGGAAGGAGGCTACGTCTATTTTTAAGGTCATGGATCATACAGGTTCGACCGCAAATTTACTCAAGGATCTATCTAAATGACGTGAGCTATCGACCTACAGCATGCCACCATCTGTATTTCTTCAGCTTTGCAAGATCTTTATTGCTATCAGGGTGACATAATCATGGTGATCTTAAAAGAATCCTTGAAAGCTGGGTTGATTTCCAAGTTTGAGTGAATCACGCCGTCGACTCGTCTTGCATCATGCTGCGCGTTTAAGGTTGAAATACTTGATCAGCATATTCCCCTTTTTTTTCTGAAAAGAGAAAAAAGTCGAGCCGACGGCTTTCACTGCTGCAGGTTCCTCGGTCACCTTATTCTCGCGAATCGTTCACCGGGCACTGCTCTTCCAGGTGCAGTTAAAGAAAGACTCGGCGGAGTTACCGTGGCTTCAACGGTACGCTGCGGCGCACGGCCACACATTGGGTTTCTCTTCAGGCACGAGCGGCAATTCGTTTCGTGAAAACAGCAAACGAAGCTCCTGTGAAGAAAAAAAAAAATCAAACGAAGCTGCGGAGCAGAAATTACCGCGAGAGTAATAAGTCCGCGACGTTGATTTTGCGGGTTTTCACCGGCACTTTCCATCCCCCGTAGCTAAAGCTAGCTTCCAATCGCCGGTAAATGAGACGGGTAGACGCAATTCCATTCGACGTGACGTTTCTATGTACTTAGCCATCTGTAGCTTAGCTTCCACTTTGCCAGTCCTCGCACACGATGCGTGAATGAACCGGGACTGGCCGGATGCACAAACTAGCTTGAAGCCAGTTCCTGCGATGTGATACTAGCTGGCGATCGCGACTGGCACGCCGTCGTCCATCGCCTAACCGACGGTCCGGGAACCAGAACGTCGACGTTTCCCAAGTTTCAGTCGGAGACACGTGTGCTCCACGAAATCAGGCGGACTGATCGATCGAAGTACTACTACTCACCGACGGCTACATGAGTTGCGCACGTGCGTTCACCACCAACGAACAGAAAAGGCAAGCCGCCACGCGATCGCGATCGAGCCCCATGCGTGCGTGCGTGCTGGAGGACAAAAAATACTCGGGGAAAATCCGGGCACGGATCGCGCTGGTTTATCCTCCGGTTATTTTACTGGATCGGTTCTTCGCCCGTGGACACACACGACGACGTCGACGACGATGATGGGGTGAACCGCCGCCGACGCCCAAGGTGCTGGCCGCGGCGACACCCACATTTGCATCGCCCCGGATGGGGAAAGGAAACGCCATCACATCACATCGCTCTCGCGGCCATTTCTTTACTCCTATACTACACTAGCTTAGTAGCTTTTTTGCGTAGTCCTCGCGTCGCGGCAGTTCATGGCTTCATGCGTCCACGGGCGCCACCAAAATCGATCCGTTTCCAAAATGCCGGAAAGGCGCGGCAGATTCGTGGCCCGCTCGCTTTTCAAATTTGGAACGGTGACGAGGAAACGGAAGCGAGCACCGGGTGCCCCGTAGTTAGGCCTGCTAATGGTCTGAGACCCGCCCCGTACCCGCCCCAACCCAAAGCGTATCAGCATTTTAAACGAACCCAACCCTACCCACAGAATCGATTAATCTACCCCAGACCAACCCGCCCCGTCGGTGCTTGCTTACCCGAACCACCCCGCCCCGCCAGTTCATCCATGGGTTTTCCATGGGTTCAACCCGTGGGGGTTACGGCCTTGCGGGACTTCGCTCATCTGTGGTAGCTATCGCATGTTAACTTTCATCTTGCTAGACATGGAGAGAGAGAGAGAGAGAGAGGAGGGGGAGGACGACTCGTCGGCGAGGCGAACAGACAGGACACGAACACCTGGAGATACATCAGAGACACAGCCGCCAGCGGCTGCTTCGCCATGGATACAGCATATATCGAACGGGAGCTGGATGAAGAAGAAAGGCCAACAGGTATTTCGGCCGTTAGTCTTGTGCTTTTGTTTGTTGGTCCGTAAGCATGGCCCATGTAGAAGTGGCCTGTGTTCAGTCACGCAAAGGCCTGTAGCCTTCAGCATACAGTGACATATGTAAGTTAGACATAGGATTAAGCAGAGCTGTAATCAATTAGATTCGGTCCAAGTGACAAATATATCAACACATTTCAGTAAAGTTTGAAGAACCATGATAGAGAAGTACTGCTGAGACACAACATGCTAGTAGTAGTCTTGCTTTCACTGAGCTGATAACACAAGTTCAATCTTACTACTGAACTTGAGATGATCTGAAGCAATATAAGATTGTTCACTTCAGATGTCCTAAACTGACACAAGGAATTCATTTTTGGAGCTTAATCAAAAGCACAGCAATTTCCAGTTCTACCTGCGCTAACAGAACCAATATCTTATCACACTTTGCGATGCTTGAATCAGTAAAAGTTCAGACACTTATGTGGTGCATATAGCAGAGTACTAACAGTTAACCACATGGAGCAGAGCTGAACAGAGAAAAAAAAACAGAGAAAGAGAGCAGGGAAGAGAATTTTCTGTGGTGGAGCGTGAGGTTTTGCGGTGCCTGCTGCTTGCCGGGGCCAGTGGAGGAGCCGTCCAGCAGCACAGAGGCGTCGCAGCCGTGGAAGTGGAGCCGGAGGAGGCCCACGGCGAGGCCCACATCCCTGCACGACTTCCTCCACGAAGCCCGCACGATGGACGCTGTCGGGGCAGGACGAGCTCGAGGATCTTTGCACTGCGGCAGAGGAACGGGAGGCGCCGATCTACCAGGAGGCCGCGGGCAGCACGGATCGGCAACTGCGGTGGCCGGAGAATGGGAGAGAGATGAAGCTCTCGGATCTTCCCTCGTCCGCAAGGTTGCGCCACTCCAGTACTCCACCCCGTCGATGCTGCTGGTGGGTTGATGCGTGGACTGGAACGGGCGACGACCCACGGACTCAGCCCATGGAAACACAAACAGACAGAACCCGTTCCAACCCGTTCCAACCCGCTGATGCTGAGAACCCAACCCTACCCAACCCGCTTGCCTTGCAAACCCCATTCCCACCCTTCCATAGTCAACCCGATTTGGAACCCAACCCGTAAAACCCATTTCAACCCAACCCATTAGCAGGCCTACCCGTAGTGGCAAGTGACGCACGGATGGCGATGAGGCGACGCAACGGGGGCCGCGCGTCGCGTCGGTCGCCCGGGCGCCGGACGGGATCATCCCTACCTACGCGGACGTACGGCGGTGTCCCGCGGGAGGGTGACCGCGCGCCGCGCCGTGCGCGCGTACGTACGGCCGTCGTCGCTGGACCTAATAAAGGGAGGGGGAAACTAAAACGAGGCGCATACCGGCCGGATCAAGTCGCCTGCTTTACTCGTCTGAATATGTATGTGTGGGTCGCGCTTAATTCGTTTAAACAAGTTAATGGTGGATTGGGTTGGTACGTACTGGCGCGTTCCGTAGGGCCTAGCAATGATATCCTGCTTTTACTTTTGAAGATCGTGAACATATAATACAAGTATACATATTAGAGCCATGTTTACTAGTAGTTATAAGTTTGATTGACTTGCTTGGGTGGGATTAACCAACATTGACTATAAGAGCTAGGCTCCGATCACGTACTCCTACTCGGCGTACTGTGGAGCCCTGTCCAAACGACACGCAGCAGCCGGCCGGTCAGCCTCCCGTCGTCTGAACCCGCGTTTTTGGCTTCGTCGCACACCGAGCACTCGATCTGAGAGTGGGTTATTAAGTGGAACCGTGAATCAGTTTTTAACTAATGACCGTATGCGCCGAGGGCGACCAGGTCCGTCTCGCCACGGTGCGTGGAAATTCCTCGTCGCGCAGTGTGCCTCCCGATGGCGACTGCATATATGCTTGCTTAATTTGCTGATCGGCCGGGACAGCCGCGTCGTCGCTCGATCAGTGAGTTTATTCCAATTAGCATCATCGACCGATCGGTGTGATATTGATAATTGATGGGGGTACAAGTACGACACGCAGATATATACGTATGCGGAACGTGCTAGAAGACTGCTGTGGCATCGTATTGTGGTAGTACTCGATTAATTAGTGGGATCATTAACTCAATCAATTGTCGTGATCTCATCATCCGATCCTGCGAAGTCTAGCTAGTGCGCGTCGAAGACGACGAGTTCATTTAATTATGAACCAGCTGAGAGAGAGAGAGGAGGAGGGGGTGACGACTGACGACGACGACGACAGCGATCGATCGATGGCGATGTCTGAACGCGACGCGAGGGGTGTGTGATTTTCTCGTGCATGCACTTGCGACCTGTTCCTCGTCCGATATATGTACACTTGCGTGTTGATCATGGATCGGGATGTGTATGTATAATTAACTTTACGCAAGTGTTTATTATATGTCACGAAGGAAATGCACGCGAGTTTCAGAGGCTTCTTGTTTACAGGCCCGACTGAAAGCCATGTTTGGTTTTCAGGTTCAGCTTCTTCAGTCTGCATGATGATAGCAATGGTTTCGGTTAGCACTCTCCTCTTTTCCATTTCACCGTGGCCCGCATGCTGCTACGCCACGTGCCAACAAAACCGTTTGCAGGAGGGGAGCAACGAAGGCGCACGCGCATCTCTTCTTTTGCCCAACCAACGTTTTTTTTTTTTCTTTCTTTGATCTGAAGGCGTCATTTCCGCAGACTAGTAGTAGTAGTATGCTTGCTTGGGATGTCAAAACTTTGGCGTCATGGTCAGTCACACACGATTCAACGGAACACTGCTTAGCTACTTGCTCGGCGACCAATACGAAGGTAGGTAGCCTCAGCCAGGTACGTACAGGATGCCTCGCCAGGGCCCACCGCTGCTCGGCTTAGCCTTCGTATTGGCCAACAATAACGGCGACGGCGCGCCGGCGGGCCCACCGGCGAATGATCGTTGACCGTTTGACCCAGCGTACTGCTAGTACTGTAGCCAAATGAAGCTGCCAGGTCCATGCACCGGCCTGGCACTCCGACGGCAGTCCTCCCAACTCCGGCTCTGGTCAAACAAAGAACGCACACGCTGCTGCAATGACATTCTTGACTTCAGATTTGAGTACTCTCTCTCATTTATATTTTTTGGTAATGTCTGTCGTGCAGTTGATTTTTGAGCAGGGACGATTGAATTTTCACCGTTGTCGGTTCTCACGACGTACGCCTGCAGCCGTGGATGCAAAGTAAGGTGCCGGTGTGGCACGGCGACAGGCCTATTGAACCGGTTCGATACTGCCCGGTGCGGTGGAAATTAGGGTGCAGATTGATGATTTTTAGAGTACTTTTCGATTCTCTTTAGTTCAACGACTCTTTTTAGTTCAATCAAATAATCTAGTTTTATAAATTAATTAATTAAAATAAAAAGGTCGGAATTTATTTTAAAGAGCACCTTTTTACAGCCTTAGTGGAAATGCAGGGTCGTACTTGTAATCGCGTTCGGACGCGCAAGCGAGAGCTCACGTGTGCAAGTGTGTACGGGCCGACACGTGTGGTGCGGTGCGGACCAGCGCGTGCGTCATTGTATCAGCAAAAACGTACCGGCGCGTCCGCGCTTATCATGGCAGTACAGAAAGAAAGAAGACGGGCGTCTCGCAAGTTGCAGATCGATAGATAGATAGAGCTAAGTTTTGATCGCCGCGAAGACATTTGCGCGCACCAGAGAGAGACTCGACCGACATGGAAGTACCGGCGACCTAAAGCTGCTTTATACTACATCATCCTCCAAAGGAAAAATGAAAGTGCTATAAACGTTAAAAATTTCTAAAGGCGGTGTCCACGGCAGTTTGTCACATGGACCACAAGCATAAATCCGACCTTAATTTATCTATATATCGACCTCAGGCTCAGGCCGAAAAAGAGATGGATGTTGAAACGAAACGTGCCGTGCGTGCCGTGCCGCGGCGGCGTACGCACGGCGGCGAGCGGCCGGGCGTGGGGCGAGGAGCTCGGATTCGATACGGCTGCGACGAAATCCCAGCGCGGCCGTGTCCTCCTTACGTTCGTTAACTTTTGCTTCTGTCACCACTGTATAGCGGGCGTTTTTCCACCCCTCGCCATTTCTAATTCGTTGCTCAAACTTTCTTTCCGTTCTTTGCTAATTTTCTACTAACGCAACGCGATCGTGTCGTGGAGTCGCAGCCGCTGAACATTAGTAGTACTGGTTATTAAACGAGCGGCTGCGGTGCAAAATCAGGACACCGCCTCCGCATTTTATCTTATCTTGTACTTACTAATTTGACTTCCACGTTAATCGCAAGAAAATGCTAAAAATTTTCATAAAAAAAGAAAAAAAATTTGCCATACAAATTAAAGTAAGATAAACAATAGTCTTCATATCTAACGTGATATAAATTACTCACCTATATCATTACAAAAAACTTAGTTAAAAAGACCCCTAATACCTATTTACAAATTACCCACCATGTCATTATCAGTAAAATTATTAATTCAGAATTATAAAAAAATAGCCAAAAAATTCCCCTAATTTCTGTTTTTAAATTACTCACCATGCCATTATGAGTAAAAAAATAATTTTAAAAATAGAAACAATAGCTAAAAATACCTCTAATTCGTATTTCTAAATTATCCACCATGCCATTTTGAGTCAAAAAATAGTTAAATTCTGAAATATTTTCTATTTCTAAAGTACCCACCATGACATTGTGAGTAAAAAATAGTTAAATTGGGAATTATAAACAATAACAAAAAATACCTATAATTCCTATTTCTACATTACCCATCACCATTATTAATAAGAAAACATAAATTCGAATTAAAATTAATAAATCATGTGAATTTCGAAATAAACCCCAAATAAAAATAAAATATAATTTCTTTCGATTGTTAGGGACACACACCTTAAAAAAATCCCATAAATAATAAGTAACTAAAACCCATATGAAATAACTAGAAAAGATAGGTATATGAATATAAAATAGAAATACTTTAGTTGGAAATATGATTTGTAGTGTGAGACGGAGCATGAAGTGAATAAAATGATATTTATATTTTTCTAGCCAGTGTGATGCACGGATTGAAAGGCTAGTGCCATCTAATAAGGCGCCAATGCTTTTTAGAACGTGCATTGCACGTAGGATTTCATTAAGAAGAAGAAAAGTTTACAACATTACATGCGATCAACGCGTCAAAGTGATACATGCACCAAATGACGACACACTCCAAGACCTAAAGTGACTACTCGCGGCATGAATGACAACCGCCGACCAACGACACAAGAAGAGGAAAACAAAACACAACCCACAACGATCGACAAGAGAGATAAAATAAGGCGCCAATGCACATGGGACAAGATAGGAACGGATTTTGCACTGTGATCGGATCAAAAAAAAAAACTCGACCTGCCGGGGGTAAGACCGCCCCCGACGGCATTTGCTAAGGAGGAGAGCCTCTCACACAGGCCGAAAAAACCCCCGAACCCCCTCCCCGATCCTACACAGAGACCTAGCTGGCCGTTGTGAGCTCCGGCGCGAGTCTTTACCATGTGCTTTGACCCGAGGAGGACGAGGGGATTTTTTTACACTGCAATGAACAGTACTATTTTACCTGGCACTGTTCACCGCAGCGCCTCTGGTGCCGCGGCTCAGGATCGAACCCGGGCCAACAGGAGCTTTGCTCCCGGAGCCCACCGGCTCTGGCCACTCGGGCGCTCCGAGCATTGGCGTGATCGGATCAGATAGCATGCATGCAGCATATGTTTTAATTTTGAAATATTAGATCCAGCAATAATGTATATCATAGACGGTCCTTCTAAAAGAAATTATACTCTACGACACCAACGTCTGCCACTGCTAGGGTAGGGCAATAATGTTAGCGCATGTAATTCACGGAACTCAAACTCTAGAAAAAGATATGAGCACTGAACGAACAGGGGTGGTGACAACGACGGAGCTGAAATGTCTTCATTCCCTGAGATTATAAGAGCGAGTGGGGTTGGCTTAAGACAGTAGCAGGAAACTAAGATATTTTTTCTAAGAAATTATAGGATAACAATGAATTAATGAGAATCTGGCTTGAAAAGTTGACGAGACGAATAGTTGCCTCAAGGCAGTTAGCGAAGTTCTCAAGCATTTACGGTACATGGCACGGGGCTGCAATTAGCGCGAATCGTTGCATTCGCTATCGTCAATCTTTTGCAATCGGGACAGTTCGTTTTTTCGTCATGAATTAACCTCGCATCCTCTCGTCAAAAAAATTAACCTCGCATCCAGTATGCTATGGTTCAAGTTAGCGCAACTTTGACTCATGAGTATCTCCTTCACTCACTGATGCTACCCCGATACTGGTGAGATGGTCATGGGTTATTTTGCTGAAACAAACAAGGCAAGAGTGCCCCGTCGAATGAGTTGGCATAGTCGACGAGATCAGATACAACTGATGGATAGATAGTGGGACAGAAGATGCGGCGAGACAGAGGGGTGAATAGGAGTAAATTGGGCCTCGTGCTGGTAATCATGCTGGACCACGACAAAGAGGGAGAGATGCAATTTCGGTCGTTGGATCTTCATCTCAAGCTCAAGAAAGTGGATAGAAAAATATATCACGAACCATAAAATAGTCATCACCCTTGAAGACCAGGCAGCTTTCCGCGAAGCTGCGTGGAGCGGCACATTAGCGCACGTTTCCGAAAGCGCCCCGGCTCACAGGATAAATACCCCGGACTCCCTTGCTCCTCGCGACTCCACGCTTACTCTGCAGCACGAGACTCGCTTCCTTCCCCAAAGACAGCAACGAGAACGCTGCAAAACACACACAGCTCGATCGATCAGGCCAAGCCAAGCGCAAGCAGAGCTTGAGACGGAGGAGTGAATTAGGAGGAGAGAAGCAAGCAAAAAATGGGGCGGGCTCCGTGCTGCGAGAAGATGGGTCTGAAGAAGGGCCCGTGGACGCCGGAGGAGGACAAGATCCTGGTCGCCCACATCCAGCGCTTCGGCCACGGCAACTGGCGCGCGCTGCCCAAGCAAGCCGGGCTGCTGCGCTGCGGCAAGAGCTGCCGCCTCCGGTGGATCAACTACCTGCGCCCGGACATCAAGCGCGGCAACTTCAGCAAGGAGGAGGAGGACACCATCATCCAGCTCCACGAGCTGCTCGGCAACCGGTACTGCTCCTGCTCCAGCTCCTTCCCAATTCAGCATCCTCCTTTTCTTCCCCGCTCTTGAATCCCTGCCTTTTAGTCAGTTTCTGCTAAATTTGGAGCGAGCAATAATTGTTGCTTCAAACGCAAAGAAGACGGGCGGAGTTTCCCCTCTTTTTTTTTCCCTCCCTGTGGGGACGATGTAACATTATCGTCATGGGTCCCTCCTCTTGGTGTCAAAAAAAAAAAAAAGGGTCCCTCCTCTTCCTCGAGGACGATAAAACAAAGTCAAGTGTTAGCCACTTGGTTACTAGTTAATTGCGTCACTGATGATGCCCGAGATCTGCCGGAGATTCCATCTCGTTTGGCCGTTCTCGCTGACGGCCGAGCACTGCCCCCCTTGATTTCAGTGCAGTTAAAAGAGAAACATGCACTAAACCGCCGCATGTGAAGTGAGAATCAAATCATGAACAGATTGCATAGAACATGATCGCATATTTTTTTTGGTTATTACGAATCTGTGCGCTGATTTGTGTTATGAATTGTTTGATCACAGGTGGTCCGCCATTGCCGCCAGGCTGCCCGGGAGGACGGACAACGAGATCAAGAACGTCTGGCACACGCACCTCAAGAAGCGGCTCGAGCCGTCCAAGCTGCAGGGGCAGCACGACGCCGCGGGCGCCGCCAACAACAAAAAGCAGAAGAAGCCCGCGGCGGCGAAGCGCGGCGGCGCGAGGAAGGTGCCCGAGGCCCCTGTCTCCGCCGCCGCCTCGCCGGTGTCGCCCGAGCGGTCGGCCTCGTCGTCGGTGACCGAGTCGTCGACGACGACGTCGACCGAGCAGGGCAACACGGGGAGCTCCGGGTTCGCCAAGGAGGAGAGCTTCACCTCCTCGGAGGAGGAGTTCCAGATCGACGACAGCTTCTGGTCGGAGACGCTGTCGATGCCGCTCGACAGCTTCGACGTCCCCATGGAGCCCGCCGACGCGTTCGGCGCCGCGCCCACCGCGTCGTCGACGGCCGGCGCCGACGACATGGACTACTGGCTCAGAGTGTTCATGGAGAACGACGCCGTGCAAGAATTGCCGCAGATTTAGAGAGAGTTTTCAGTTTATTTGGCTAATTCATTGGTTGTTCTTTTCCTCTCTCTCTGTCGTCCTTGCATCGGAGGGAACATAGCTAACAGAGAAGAGTGTCCGTGTGGGCATTAGGCAGAAACGAACGCGATGTGTTATTCAACTTTGATGATCAATCATGTTTACCTTCTTGTATATAAAGAGAAGAAATCAATGCTCAAACTCCAGTTCTGAAAATTCATTTGCACGATATATACGCAGATGAGACCATCCGACAGGGACTCAGTTCGATTCATCTTGCTAGTATGTCACTCGCGTTGGGTTATGAAGTCACGTCATGTGAATGACAAAATATTGTACATATTTTGTCTTGTCATCTGTTCTTCTCCCGTGCACGCTTGTCGCAGTCGACGTGAAATGCCAACCACCAGTAGTGAAAAGTCTGAAAAACATGTGTTACGAGACTGGGACAAACTGAAGAAAGATATGTTTTGTGTGGTTTACAGTTAAATAAGCCAAGAACAGATCTGGATGTCTCCTGATTGATTCCGTATCATCTTTATTTGATCTGGAAAAGTAAACTAAGAATATGTGCGATGCTGATTCACACATATATATTGTGCCATCATTTTTATAATTCAACTACTGCTGCTTTTTAAGCTTAAGCTATGTCAACAGTCTCCAAATATACAAGCAGGTCTGTTGCCTTTGTTCAAGCAAGGGCTCATATAATCTATTGTTTCTTCGAGCATGCCTTTTGAGCTGGTCTAGATGAGTGGAATACACTGCTAATTATCGCCGACAATTTCATGAGCATCACAATTGTGGGATGGGCCCCTTAGTCATATGCCCTGTGTAGAATATACATCCTCTTCTTTGAATGACTAAATACTACATATTTTCATTAAACGACGCTCATTCTTCTAAACAATGTGTGAACACTGCCGCATTATTGTCAGGTCAAAGAAGTTGCCTGAGTGGAAAAGTAGAGTGTAGGTCATGGAATTTATCCTTTGGATTGAAGGTTTCCCATACGAGTCCTGAAACATTGCCAATATACAAATCACTAGCTACGTCAAACGAGGAAATTGTGCGCATAAAAGCATATCTGCTAGCGAAGGTATAAACATGACGTAATGCTGATGCGAAAATTACTGCTCCCTAGGATGGCCATGAATATTGATTACTTAGTCATTTTATTTTCTTACGTAAAGTTTATAGCAATATCGTATTTTTGTCCCACTGATGAAATCGACTCCTCATAAGGGTGCTTCCAACTTGCATTTCTAGTAGCTTTTCTTAAGAACTAGAATATTTTTTGCAGCCTCGTAAACAAATTGTTAGCTTTGGCTCCATAAACTTAGTGCAACGTAGATCAACAAGCAGAATATAATTGTTGAAATGGCATGCTCCAATGGTTATAATGATGCTGTTTATTAGCCTCGTGACCATTTTATTAATCAAGATTTTTTATATCTTCCATAAGAATTATGTAGGTGCATGCTTTGCCTATTTCCTTACCCTTCTGAGTATGTTTGGATAGAATCTAAAAGGTAATGTAGGCAGCGCCACTGGTCCTTGCTAGAAAGCTGGCCTTGTGCACCATCTCTAATTATTGGTATAAGCTACACATGAGATTCAAATTTGGCTACGTACTGAATATAGGTAGATCAGGTTAACTCTACCATATAGCACCAGTCACCTCTGATTAAACAAGCTATTGCCATAGGTTCAGGTTAAATTCCACTTTCTAATGCTAGTGGAGGTGGCTGCTACTAGATCAATGATATGCCTCAAAAGGTTTGTCCTTTCATGCGTTAGTTCAAATTAGATTCTTCTACCTTGCAGTATCAGTTCAAAAGGGCTAAAGGCCTTACTCTTCAGCCATGTGAAGAAGGGATCGTACGCTCGCTTCCGCATTACCAAAATAGCAGACATGTGTACACTAGCTAACAAGTCATTCAGAAAAAAAAGATACCTGTGATGATTTAACTATTGCATATCGAAGTCAAAAGTAACATACGAATGTCTAACTTGGTTAGACCAACTCCACCAACAAAATCTTGGAGGAATATCTGTCATTTGGTACGCTGAACATATATAAATTTCTTTTCTTTTGGGGGGGGGGTGGGGGGGGGGGGGGGGGGGGGGTTGGGGGGGGGGGGGGGGGGGGGGGGGGGTGAGTCATTTTGAAGCCGAAACGATGCATAAGAAAGGTTTGCCATCTCCTGAGGGTATAATGTGGTTACACGACATATTTATATTCATAATTGGAGATGGCGCCCATATGGTGAAATGATTGTGCCACGCACTAAGTGTACCAACAAAAACATGTGATCCCAACGCAAGCAGCCATTACTTTTCAGGTTACAAAAAGAGTATACCCTTTTATTTATCTGATTTAAAGAAAAGATCCTTATGCCTCGACATATTAATTCTACATGTGCATTGTTCATTTGTCGGTTTGTACGCTTTTGATCAATTGAAGTGCTTCAATGTTACTTGAGGACCTTTGCAGAAATCATAATGAAGGACACTAAACATGCTGGAAAGTCTACTTCTTAGCAGTGAGACCTGAATAAATAATCGAGTATGATTGTACTAGTAATCCTGTAGTTGATGTTAATTGGGGAACAGCGCAAAGGTTTGTGCAAATTTGTTTGGTTCATTTCTGGTAATTTATTGGAAGCAGGTGTAACGCGAGGCCCAGACAACATGAAGTTGTTAGAAAAATCTTTAGAAAACAGTTGGGAACATGACTGACAGATGGGCATGAGGCATGGCACTGATAGTTTCAGGAACAGGATCCAGTAGCAGTCATCTCCAATGAACTATTTCTTAACTAGAGCAGGAAAGTATTTTCCTGCAGTTTTACCGAATATTCCAAAGTACATCAATAATTCTTTGTAAGATCAACTCATATTTGCTCCATCCTCTTTGTCGGTCAAATAAACACGCCACAACTCGACAGCATGAAGGCATGGACGAATGGCAATAGCGCTGCAAAGCAGCTTGCTGAATACATCGACTTCAACTTTTTGTAACCTGTAAAATTACATGTCAACAAGTCATCTTAGTCTTTGGGTTATAATCTAGGCTGTCATGTTGGATGGCGATCGCCATATTGACTAAAGGAATTTAAGGTCACAGATGCTGAGCTTTCAGTACAAGATATCGTCAAATCAGACAGGGAAATTCAAAGTATCTGACGAAATGCCGCCACTTTTACCTCAGGAAACTATTGTACATCTGACAAGCAAAATCGGATTGTCTAATGACATTGATCAGAAGTTTACGGTGCTGTAAAATATCTGCCCTTGTTCTTTGTCCAGGTAAAAACCTGTATCAATTCAGACCTGCATAAGCGTCCAGGTGCTCCTCATTTGTGCCTGAGAACAGAAAGACTTTGACTTGAAATCACAGGCTGTATATGTTATTTAGGAAAGCTAAGCACAGGTTGGCAGAGACATACTAGTACAACTTTGATACTCCTACACAGACAGCCCAGCCCTTCGTTTAGACATGTCGGCGAGGTCAGAGTTCCAAAGAGCAGAAGACTAATGAGGATATACCATTCACAGATGTTATAGGAGCATTGCATCTACATAAGAAAAAATGGCCGATCCGCTCACACCTGCACCAGTGAAAGCCTAAAGTTTTCGGAAGTTGAAACTTCTCTGTCCTAATGTTCAGTCATGGACTCTCTAGAATCAAAGCTTATAAATGTTCAATCCTCTTTGAGTTATAAATGTTCTTCCTACTAGCACGTTTATCTGCTCGGTACCGGTGATACAGTACACTGGTACATGTATTATTTGCACAGTTTCTCCTTGACATCACAGGCTGACAGCTAATCAGAAAAAAGAGGGTGACAGAATAACGCTATCAACTTCTTTTTTTTTTCAAAATGATTTTTTTTTCATCTTTTCCCCCCAGAACCTGAAACTGACCTGAAAAAGGCAGCGCTGCGTCGTATAGCTTTCACGATTCTTATTATTATTGATTCCGTTAGCACAACTACTCACCGACAGATAGCGGGAGAACATGACGGACAGGATCGCTCACAAGGGCGAGGTCATGTCAAGCTTCAGAAAACATCATGTCAAACGAGAGAAGAACACAGGTTTAGTACAACCTTTTTATCTTCACGTGCTCTCGTGGGCTGATTGCAGTCTAAGAAACGTCATGGGGGCGAAATGCGCCGATGATGGCTACTACATGGAATGGAGATTGATGTATGATGTTTGTGGGCATGTGGATTAGCTGGAGGTGGACGATGATAGGTGCTGCTGAATCCAACTTGCATTCCTCAATGAAGGGGAATCTGTCAGGAGGTGTCTGCAGCCGTTTAGCCTAAACAAGATCCATTGTCGTAACCATTTTTTAGAAGAAAAAAATCATACTCGGATAGTCTACGCCCATAAGCTAATCATTTAATTATACACAGTTTTTTTTTTTGAGATTACACAGTACAACTCAGACACTCACAACGCACGCACACTCACCCCTATGAACACACGTACGCAAACCCTACTCCTATGAGTATCTTCGAAGACTGAGCCGGCAAATCCAGAGATACGAAGTCACCACTGGCGCCAATTGAGTCTAGTGTTTATTTCTTTGTCAGTTTCAACCAAAAAAGAAAGATACGACGACGAAAATGCCCACTTCGGCAGGCCCGCTTCCCGCTGCCCACGGCCCTTCAACGCAAAATCTGAAATGCGCCGGCCCAAATGACCGGCAGCAGCAGCAGTTCAGGATGCGGACATCCTGGCACGCGGCCATCATCGTTCAGACTGGTGCTTTGCCCTGGGCATCTCATTCCCGTGCCGTTGGCTGCGCCCACGCCGACGACGTGCCACAATTCCCGTGCCGTTGGCTGCGTCCACGCCGACGACGTGCCACGGTAATTGGCAACTGCTAGTCACGACCAAGCTGAAGCGGCGTTAACTGCATCACAAGATCCGACAACTGAAAACAGATTCGACAGTTCCGTGACACACCGAGGAAGTGCCCAATTGCATCATCAGAGGAATTCAGGAACAAGATAACACAGTGGCAAGACAGTAAGGAGCGTGTCCATTAACGTTAACATACGAAAGGTACAGGTACAACGCACAACACTGAACACAACAGGAAGCACTATGCTTCAGAGACCCAAAACAAACCAAAGTCACAGAAATGGTGACCTACTTAGTACTGTACTACACTACAGCGTGCTTGATACAGCTTTCATTCTTCCAAAGCAGGAGCAGCGTCTACTACTTTCACCTAGTTTCACCATCACCAATCCATCAAATGCAGGACTCGTTCGCCTGCTCAAACCGCTCGGCCTGCACGGCGGCGGCCTCCTCGGACACGAGCGCCTCCAGCAGCAGCGCCTTCACCTCCCAGGAATCGAAAGGGAAGCCTCTCCTCGTGTACGCGTTCAGGAGAGCGGCGCTACCTTGCTTCACCAGCTTGACGAAGGCGCCGCCGCCGACGTCGTCGGTCCTCATGGTGGCCTCCAGCAGGGTGAGGCGTGGACCGTACCTCTCCACGGACCTTGAGCCGAACACCTTCGCCACCGCTGCTTCCTGAGGGGCGATGTTGGGCCATGCCTCAGCTCCGCTGCTCCAGAACCTGCAGTGTGTTTGCACAACGTGAAATGGCTGATTTTGAGAAATTGTGGCATTGCTACTTGGGGTAATTTGTTACTAGCTATGAACCAGCGTCAAATCATTCCATGCAAAACATCACCTTATCCTTCTACAATAACTATGCAGCACAGGATAATACTCATCTGAACATTTTCATAAAAGAATAGTAGTTGCACGTTGCAGAGAGTAGTGACCTTTGACGTGGCAAATCTACCATGAAACGAGATTCCCATTAGCACTGTTTCATAAAAGATGTATTGCTTGACAAACTTCACACAATATCAGCTGCTCAAAGAGCTCGCTTGCATATAGTCAGGTTTGATTTAAAAGAAACACCACAACAATTTCTACAATGGGAGTCCTATGGTTGAGTACGTAGCGCAGGCATTAACCATTACTATGATCATTTTCATCTAAATTCTTAAGAAGAGATTTTTATTTTTTTACCATGCCGCACCTGCTTGTAATGTTTAGGAACAAAAAGGCACTGATTTTACCATGAAAAAAGTACGTCACATATTCTGACTCGCAAAATTGAACCATGCAAACGATCTCATTGATGTGCATCTGTTGCAGAGAACGCCCCACAAAGGCACAACACTTCATAACAGAGCGCCCCACAGCCCCATAACTTCAACAAGCAAAACTTGAGATGAACGAAATGTCCATAGATACATGTAGTAATGACCAATGTGACCTGCCCTGAAGCCACGGGACTAAGCAAGGAGTTGTTATGATGGTTGTTATCATATACAATAGTATCCAACATAAACGAAGTTAGCACTTATTCAGATACTGCTATACGGAGTGACATGATTTATGACAGGAACATGGTATAGTACTGAAATATTATTCTCCTATTGATTATGTTCTCCACTATTTTCTGGACTGTGTGTTGCGATGTTGTCTACCCGACCAGAGCACGGTGCACATCCTAATCTCTTGCTCGAAAGTCAAAATGTACCCCAGGATATAAATGGGCAAGTGCTGTACAGCGTATCCGAAACGTAAGCTGGAGAATTCAGCCAGGCATGGAGTGTACGACAAGGGATTTCATGAAAGCACATTTAAGGTTGTGGGCTCGCGGGTCACAAAGGACTGTCTTGCAATCTTGTGCGCTTTTTTGGTTGGAATTTTCAGGCTAAAGCGACAACATTTTTAGATCTACCCACCATGGAAGCAGCCAATTTGTAGACTGTGTAAGCCAAGATGTTATTACTAAAACTTTTGGACTCATCTTTTGCAGCTAATCCTAACGGTTATTTTATTTTATTTACGCCTTTTCTCGTTTCCTGAATCCTCATATCAGATTTCAGTCGGGTAAGCTACAAATCCTGCTAGTCTCTACATTTTCTGTCTTTTACCCAGATTTACACACACGGGACATCCCAAGATTTAGCATAAAACTTAACACTGACATAGGAGTAGTGAGTTGACCATGGACTGACTGAACATCCATCGCTGCTAAAAGACGAACTGAAAAACACATTTTTCTTAACTTCCGCATGGGAAAGAAATGGCATCGATCCAAGAATGGAGATGAAGTATGCTGAGTTGCTTACTGGGGTGTGCAGCGCCCAACAGCTCGGGTGTAGAGGTACCCAGGCCACGCGTGCGCGGCGCCGCGGCTCCCGTCGGTGTGCAGCTGCAGCCTCCTGCTCTCCGTCGCCGCCGCCGCGCCAACCCTACCGTACACCCCATTTGCTGCCCCCAAGGATGCGCAGAGGAGGAAGACGAAGCAGGCTAGAGAACCCATCTCGCACACGCTCGCTCTCTCTCCTCTCTCTCTCTCTCTCTCTCTCTGCAGCCTGCACCGTGTCCAACAGGCGACAGACTTTATGGAGCCCAGTTTGAAATGAGACCACTGTTCTCTGATCGGCTCCTTGGAGGCTCGGATGGAGCGTGCACGCGGGCCCCAACGACACTGGCCTGTCTTTACTTGTCATGCCACTGGTGTGAGATTTTCTTCTCCATCCTTCGACTCCGCACATATTTTACTTGTCCACGTATAGTAGTAGTTCGCACAGCGCCATGGAGAAAGCAAAATACAGGAGTATGGAAGTGCGTTTTCCGGTAAAGTGCGCTTTATCGATTTTCGTAGCACCTCAAAAGAGCTGCTATCCATAGATTTGTGCGTAGGTTTTCATTTTTCAGGAATTTAAGCAGTGGATTTTGTTCTCTGAATCTTTCGAGCGGAGCTTTTTTTAAAAAAAAAATGGATCAGGAGGAGCAAACTTTTACTGGTTAATTTTGAGTAAATAAAATGTAGCACTCAGTTATATAAATACGAGGCCAAAAAAAACAAAAGAACGAAAAACTGATTATTTCAGCTTGCTAAACGTTTGCTGGAGAATATTTTCTCTTCGCTCTATAAAGATGCAAAGCAAACGCTTGGGTAAAACATGCAACTATAAAGATGCAAAGCAAACGCTTGGGTAAAACATGTGTTGCATGATTATTTCATATATTCCGAGTCATGACTACGATTATTTCCATGAATAGTGGGGTTTTCGATTTAGTTTGAAATTACTATATTGCTTTATAAAAGTTCAGAACAACTTGTCTCATCAAACTGCTAAACCTGAACACAACTTTATTTGTCGCACAAGTACAACATGCCTTTTTAGTTGTGTCAGGCAATTTTCATGAATCAATGCCATAGTTTTGGACCGCAATAGAAAGAAAAAAGTGAATATATATCGTATATATGAATGCTGTCACTCGTATGGCCGGAAAAATAAAGGTTACAAAGGTCATTGCTTTTTGGAGATTGAAAATGTAAGGGGTGACACATGATATAGCGCCTGTCTTGACCCAAAAAAAAATCATTATATAGTTTGTGTCGTTACGGACTCCAAGATAACTTGCACTGGATTTGAAATGTATAAGGGACGATTACTTTTCTCACAAATACTGCTTCTCTATCGCTGTAATTTCACTGACACTTGGAAAATGTAAGGTTTATACTATTATCTCTACAGCATGGAAAAGAAAATTCCAGTTATGAGGAGAAAACAAGTTCATATGCATGTAGTGTGTGTACATCCAAGAGATGATCTTTCTAAATCAAATTCTAAATAATAAATCGCCCCGTAGAACAATAAACAACTAATGAAATAATTCAATAAAAAATGACACGCACAGGATAGGCGCAACTTCTGATTGGCACCACAGTCCCCCGTTAGCTTTGATCATCGCCTCGTGGACAGTCGAAGTCGTCCATCTCTACGACGTCCCAGTCGTCCATGCTGCTGCTGCCGCTGCTGCTGTCGTCTGGCACTTCATCTCGCGGCTCCTCGACCTGCTCCTCTGCAGCATCGCCATGCGCCTCTGCATCATCCACAATCGTGTTGGAATGCTCCGCCCTGACCTCGTCAGCCTCCTTCTCAGCTCCTCCGGCAATGTTGTTCCCGGCGAAACCAGCACCCTCCTCCCCATCCTTTTTGTCTTCGCCCGAGGCTTCCAAGTCTGACAGGTTTTCCTCCCTGATCAGCAAGAGGACGGTCGTGACGCCCAACGACACCAAGCTGAGCGCGGCCAGCTTCGAGCTGAGCAGGACGTGGATCGCGAAGACCTTTGCGACGGACGCCGCGAGCACCGCCGTCACAATGCGACGCCACTTTCCGGCGCCTCCGTTCACGCCGCCTCCCGCCGAGCCCTCGCCGTCGCCGTCCCGCGCGCGCTGCACTTTCTTGCCGACGTTGATGACCTTGACGTTGCAGAGGGCGAGGAACGCGACAGCCACGGGCCGCGCGCCGAGCGCGAGGCGGAGGAGGTAGACGTCGACGATGTGCGCGGTGATCATCAGAAACCACAGGTACCTCCACGACTCCGGCACTTTGTTGACCTCCGCGGTTCGTGCCGGCTCGCCAGTTTCGTCGGAATCGTCCTCCAGCAGGCAGCAAACCCATTCTGCTACGATCAGGGCCGTGAAGCAGGTTACCACGAAGCACGGGACCCAGAAGCGAAACGAGAGCCCGAGGACGGCGTGGAGGTGGACGGCCATGTCCGCGCAGACCACGACGTAGGCCGCCGTTTTGATCAGGCACGACATGTCCCTGTAGCTGACGCCGGAGGCCGACGACGGCGCAACCGCGTCGGCGGATTTCTTGTTCCTGGTGATGATCTCCTTGACGACGCCTCTGAGGCAGCTCAGCACCGCGGGCGCCTGGACCATGGCGTCGTCGTAAACCATCTCGATGAGCCCGGCCCCGAACCAGTAGATCCCACGGGGGACCAGGCTGAGCAAGAACCAGACCGCCCGCGCCGCGAACCTGTGGTCTCTCCACACGGCCTCCGCCCGCCTCCTCAGGGCCCCGGCACCGTCCGCGACGGCCGCGGCTGCTGCGCGCGCGCGCTCCTCGGCTCGGTCGTAGAAGGGCGCGACCGCGGCGTTGCCTCGCGCCGCGCCCCTCAGGCGGCGCAGGTCGGCCGCCAGGTCGGCGCGGGACGAGGCGGTGGCCGCGCGCGCCCACCGCCGCAGGCGGGCGTCGAGGCGGCCGAGGTCGGCGTCCACTTCCTCCGGCCACGCCGCGCGCATCACGGGGACGAGGGACGCGGCGAACGCGGCGAAGTAGGCCAGCGTCGTGGACAGGCGCGCGGACGCGGCGATGAGCGCGGCGGCCGCGGCGACGAGGGTGGCGGGGACGGGCGTGGCTGCCGGGGCCCTGGACACGGCGACGGGGGTGGCGCCGCGCGCGCGGTGGGGTGCCGCGACGACGTCCGCCATCGCGAGTTCTTCTTTCTTGCGTGCGACAACAGAGAGCTACGTCTGCGAAGTTACGGAGAAGCGGCGGGCTTGCATCGACGATATATGTCGGCGGCCCTAGATTTCCGGCGAGTACAACTCTCTACAACAACGATGGATATAGATCGGGAGACATAACGAGCTGACAAATAGGAGTATCCGGGGCTGATTCTGTTGCAGCCTTGGAGGAGAAGAGATGGATTCCAGGATGGACTTGTTGCTGCTTCCTCGGTTCGGTTTGTGCCGTGACGCGGTTCGTGATGGGCGAAAATAAAAGGCAAATGAAAAAATAGAACGAGGGACCTGATTTCTCCCGGAACCAAAACGATCACGGTGGGACTCGAACCCACAATCTCCCGCTCCGGAGGCGAGCGCCTTATCCATTAGGCCACGCGACCGGCATGTCCCCATCTGATGTCTCTGTGTCCAACTGAGTGTTTCAATGTCTTTTGCTTATCTTGTAAATCTCATCTTGGCATGTCTTCCCGTAGTCTACACCTCCAAAACCGTAACATTGGCATACCTCTTCAATGAGGAGTGATAAGATTTCATAATCATATCCCAAGATTAACCCAGAACGTCTGAAATGATTTGAAGATTATGTGCAGAAATGTATAGTTGAGTGATTAGAACGATAGAGTAAGCTACACACCGAGCAAATGAATCTTCGTGAGATCCCTATAGTTAGCCATGAAAACAAGCCAAACGTTGCTGTTAGTTACGAATATGATGGTCGTATCTTTTCGAGTTAATTTCATAGCAGCATAAATATTTGGCCAAATATGTCCTGGAACCATTTTCAACCAATTTCAATGAAGCACAACAACCCCCCCCCCCCCCCCCCCCCCCCCCCCCCCCCCCCCATGTCACAGATCACAGCTTTTTCACGAGTCGAACGAGATTTGGTTTCGGTCCTACATGTTAGCCCAAACTTAAAGAACATGTTGACCTGATCTTGTCGACCTGGTGAGTAAGTAATTAGTTATGTTACCAAGGACGCAAATACTTGTGGTCCTTTGAAGCTGATAGAAGATACATATGAGTTTAGAGAAGAAGCAAGAGGTGACAACCGTGAAGATGGACACATATTTTCGCTACCTATAATCAACGGCAGGCATAAAACTCAAACTACATTCTTATTTTTCGTTTTCAATCTTGTTATCGATGAATTAAAGTTTTAATTTTAATTATACCCTCAAAATTCATATATTCTAGGACAATGGCCGTATTATTTCTTTTTTTTTTAATCTCTGTTGGTTGGTTCACATGAATGCACCAACGGCAATAAAAAACAAACGCAGGGAGTATAAAAGTAAGTGTTTGGTGGCTAAAGGTCAGTGAGCGAATTTGTACCGTTGGAACTACAAGCGGCAGCTGAACATGACAAATCCTGCTGAGTCAAAAGTGCATGCGCCCGTGCACCGTGCGCTATCCATCCTCAGCACGCTCTCGGCTGGGCCGGCAGAGGCGGCACGGCATGGTAGGTCCATAGCTCTCTCTATCCGCCAGCAATGACGCTAGTCAGCACTGGGCACCAACGATGACGCAGCAGCACGCATCGTGATCAAGTTAAGTGCTGGAGGCTTACGCAGAAGCAGACGCACCGATTGGCATGCCGATGTGGTTTCCACGCTTGGAAACAAATGATTTGGTGGGTTTGGACGTTAGTGATGACTTAAGAAGGCGTCAAAACTAAAGTTGCCCTGTTCTCTCGTCCACCACTGGGGAGGTGATCTCCGGAAGCCTGAAATTTCGATCAAGTGGTTCTGTTCAGATAAGCTGCACGGCTGCTAACTGTAGTTGTTAAAAATTTTGAGATTGATCCTGCCACATTGTTTTTTGGTGTATGAACCCATGGGATAGGCAAGCTGCAGCAGCACTCTTGAACATGGATGTTTCGTATTACGTTCCTTTTGATGAATATTCCTCAACTTTTGGAACCTTTGGATGTGAACTAAAAGTTGGGTCTTGCGTCACGTGTAGCCCCACTCCTTCGGTCACCTGTAGTCGTACAGATGGCGATATCGGCTGATGCTCGGCTTGCATCGGTGGGCAGCACCTTGCCTTCTCCCCCCTTGTTCCGAACATTTGGCGAAACAATTGGTCTTGCGTCACGTGTGGTACAATTCATCTAGACGTGACTGAATTACATTACATTGATTCATATGGTAAATTGAATTACATTACATTCATCCAAAACAAACTGCAAACGCCAACAATTCAGCTCTGTGGGGCTGGGGCGCCGGACGTGACGATGGAAAAATGCATGCGACGCAATATCTGAGCTGAGTCTGGGATCTCGAGGAGGAGCGGCTGGTGCCCGGTGATTCTAAGCACGCACAACACACGGGCTATATCAAAACTTTTCTTTTTTTAAAGCGAGCTAAATATATTCTCTTTGACATCTCCGGCCACCGGTGATGCAACCGTATATGCTCTCCGGCCACATTAAACTCTTAAAGATTCAGCTAGGCCAATTTGTCCATGTAAAATGCGTGGTATGTTCGATTAAACAGAGGCTGATCGTACCCTCTGCTGACATGCATGTGGACAGAATGAGAATATGCTTCATCATCTACATATATTTTTTAATACTCCATGGCTTCTGGAACTTTGCGACATCAGTGGCATAATAATGACTAACTGATGATTGATAGAAAATTAAGCAATAAACAGTTTGGCCGTAGCTTTGAGGTCAATGTCGGGATGATCTTTTCTATTATCTAAAAAAAAAGCAATAAACAGTGGCCTTTGATACTTGAACTGTTTTATTACGCTGCATTTTACTTGTGGTCGCTGTGAAATGTTAGATGGTGCTGCGCCCTCCAGCCCAGCACATGGTTGATGCTCCCTCGGAACAAAAGCATATAAGTTATATAAGATTTAAATCTTATAGAAATTTTTCTATATGATTTATTGGAACAAATTATTTAACCATATATTTTTTCATGTATATTTGGATGCAAAATTCCATGAAGTTTAGAGGAAGTCTAACATGAGGTTGAATCTAACGGAAATTTTCCATTGCACGTATCTGTCTATCTTTTAATTCCTATGCCCTTTCTGTGTTGCATGCATCCTAACACTTTATTGAACAATTTTGTGTGCTCAAGTTCCTATAGAATTTGATTGATATACACAACTGTAATCCTGCATTGTTCAGATCCAAGCATTTTGAGAAATCTAATTTATTTTCCCAAATGCCTCAAGCTGGTCTAGCCCATGAGAATAACATGCTATGAAAATTAATGAGCTAGGTGGTTGCTGCATCCAAAACTCTTTTCATGTTCATTTATCGTCAGGTTTGCTGTTGTGCTTCTACTATTGGTTTCATCAGCGGTTGTTGTCTTTAAGTGTTATCATATTTTCCATTACCTTACGGGCCTTCTTTATTTGAAACGAAGGAATTTCACAAAAAATCACCCATGATTCTCGTAGAGACCGTTCATTTTTTTTAAGAGAAAAACACATGGTTCGAAAAGGTCTCCTCGTCCAAAGGATGCCTAAAACGTGTAATATTGTACTCTCTCTCTCTCTCTCTCTCTCTCTTTCAAATTAATTTTCATCCCCTAGGCACAACAAAATAAATAGATATGAGTGAAAAATGTGAGGCGCACATGAAACGACGAGGGATTACTTAGAAGAGAGATAGAGATCGAGATTTATTAAGAAAGTGTTGCGAGAAAATTTTTGAATACTAGAACGATAAATATTGTGGAAGGGAGTATACACTCCCTCCAGTGTCAAAAAAGATGTCGTTTGGACATCGACACGGTCTTGAAAACATAACTTTAACTAATACTTTTTACTATAAAAAATTAATAAAATATAGTTAAAGTGTACTTTTATAAAATAATATTTCAATATGAATCTACTCATGTCATTCTCACATTTCAAAACTTAACATATAAAAATTATTTACAGTTAAAGTTTTAAAAATTTGACTTAATACAACATCAAAACAACAACTATTTTAAAACTGGAGGGAGTATATTTTAAAATTATCGTCACATCTTTAGAGGTCTGCGACGATTGTACACGTGGCTGATTGTACACCTCGGCTGATGACACTTACAGCCAAACTTACAGCTGGTTGTACACGTGGCTGATGACACTTACAGCTGAAACTTACAGCTCGGCAGTCGGCACCGCAGCCGCAGGTCGATGGACCTAGGCTCGTTTACGTCGCTGTGTAGTGTCTCCAGTTCCTATCCTCCAGGGCGGCGCCTGCACCGCTCGTCCTCTATAAAACACAGCCAGCACCAGTCAGTCTAACCACGCATCTCCTCATCCCCGCTCGTCGCGGCTAGCCGGGGGACGCCGCTCAATTCTCAACCCCGCCGTATCTGATCCCGGTGCGCGACCCTGCAACTCCCATCTCTTTTTACTGGCTCTCTTTGTGCAATGGTATTGGCGACGCGCCGACGCCGGTTTGGATCGGTTGTCTCGTCTCTTTCTCTTCTCCTCGTTTGCAAACCGTGACCCCCGCCTTTCTCGTGAGTAGTAGAGTGATTTTCTGTGGCAGAAACGAATTACTACTAGTTTTCCATTTCGAGAAAAGAAAGGAAACGAGTTAACTATATCTCGAACGGTTTGATGCTAAGGTAACTTGTACTAGTTCGTACCAAAAGAAGAAGAAGATATTTTTTGTGTTTTTACCGTGCGCCCTTCTCATCGTCGTCCTTTTTTGTTCCGGCACCCACCGTGTTTGGAGCGGTGGAGCCGTATATCGTTTGATTGACTCCTGGCGAAATGCGTGGTTCCGTGGTTGCTGGGCGGATAGAGTTGCACGCACGTACGTGTACCTCAACCTCGTCGTCTTCACTCAATCAACTCTGCAGCCAGCTGCGTAGCACAGACCTGCACGGATACGGCGTGTTCGTGAGCGAGGCGCATGCGACGAAGGCTCGAGTCCCGGTCGTCAATTTCGTTCCGGACACTTCTTTTGTTTGGGCCTGTGGACGGTTAAGTAATGGCGATGTTACCTTGCTGGGTTCTTTGTTTCTCACCGCTGGCGCCGTGTGGGAGTTGAGTTGCCGCGCAGCTGGTGTGTCCTGCTTTCATGGGGCAGTGACAACAAAACGTGTGCTTGTAGCAGCTAGTGTAGTCGTCACGATACATGCAAATTGGCAGCGCGCAAGCTGTGGAGCACAGCGCTGCTAGTGCTTCTTAAAAGCGCCAAAGATACGTCACGTTTCGAAGAGAATAGACGCCTTTCACTTTAGGCCACGCAAAATATTCGTTAGCACGATGATGGCATGCAACGGCACTAATTACGCATTAATGATGTGGTAAAATATCCACGCACCCAGTACAGTACACTCCCTCCGTCCCAGAAAAAATGGCATTCTGGTTTTGTCCTAAGTCAAACAATCTTAACTTTGACCAAATTAATAGGGAATAGTATCAATAATCGTGACACCAAATAGGAATAATATGAAATTATATTCAAAGATGAATCCAATGATACAAATTTTAAACTATAAATATTAGTATTTTTTTATTAAAGTTTGATCAAACTTTAAATAATTTGACTTAGGACAAAACTAGAATGTTTTTTTTGGGACAGAGGGAGTACACCAGTTCACTTTAGGCTGGCCACTCGTGAGCTATAGCAATTCTTAGGCTCGTTCTGAAAACCTTGTCTCTGCTGCAGCGGATCGAGACAGACAGCTCGATCGATCGAGTCCGATCCGAGAGAGCGCGCGGCGCGGCAGGATGGTGGCCAGGGTGGTGGACCTGCGGTCGGACACGGTGACCAAGCCCTCCGACGCCATGCGGGCGGCCATGGCCGCGGCCGACGTCGACGACGACGTCCTGGGCGCGGACCCGACGGCGCAGCGCTTCGAGGCGGAGATGGCGGCCACCATGGGCAAGGAGGCCGCGCTGTTCGTGCCGTCGGGCACCATGTCCAACCTCATCGCCGTCCTCGTGCACTGCGACGTCCGCGGCAGCGAGGTCATCCTCGGGGACAACTCCCACATCCACGTCTACGAGAACGGCGGCATCTCCACCATCGGCGGCGTGCACCCCAAGACCGTCAGGAATGTTGGGGATCGGTGTTTACGATAATAACGACACCCCCTTTCTGCCTTTGGTTTTTTGGCTGCAGGTAGCCTAGCTGCCGACATTAAGGGATTCGCCGACGAAGTGGCGGCAACCCTGGGTGCCGCCGTTACGGGTCGCCGACATTGTTCAACAAGACCCGACCGCTGGCGATGAATTGGCGGCGACTAGGAATGGCGTCCTCAAATGGCGGCAGTCCATGAAGGAGATGAAGTTCGGCACGACAACGTCCAAGGATCGGGCCGGCGAATGACGTCACCTAGCTAGGGTTTCCGTCATTGAAACGGAAATGCCGTTTGTACCCTTGTGACCATGTTGTACAGAATATTCCACGAATATAGTGGGTGGCCAAGGGTAATCTGGTCATGCCGAAATAGCCCTTGGCCTCCCCTATAAATACCCGCCCCCGGGCTCCGTGGGACGGGACGGAAGAGGAGAGATGACACCCCTGTAATGAAATGCTGTCCCGTTGTCTCTTGAATGTCTTTTGATTGTCTGTGTCGGGATTCTTTGTTGTCGCGATGAAGAATTCCCAACATTGGCGCCCACCGTTTGTGTTGCTCGAAAATACCACCCGTGATGCCACAAAGGAAGAAAAAAGCACCTAGTCCAAAAACCACCATCAGCTCCCACCCGCCGGATTTAGAGGAAGAAATTCTCCCTCCCAACCCGGCATTCTCGGAAGAAGAAATTCGTTGGGCATTCATTCAAGCAAGGCAAATGGCCGACGAGGCCAACCGAATTTCCGGCGCGGCGCAAGCAAGCTTGGCCACCGGAATTCGGCCATCTGATGAGGTTATCGCCGCTAAAAGCACCATCGACTTCACTCTCGATGAAGAAGCAGAGAAGTCGAAGCAGGTAAAAGCCGGCAAGCAATGGGCGGAACCACCGTCGACAGTCAACGCTGAAGAAAGTGATCCAGAGGAAGATGAAGTTGACAAGCAATTGCGTCAGCTCTCCAACTTGCAACAACTTGGAAAAAGACTTAAGTTAACAAAGGAGAAGATAATCTCCGAAGAGAGGGCCAGAGAGAAGGAAAGGCTCCGGCTGCAAATTGAACAAGCAAAGGCGGCAGTCGCCGAACTCCAAAAAGAGCTCGATGAAATGACAAGCGCCACGGGGCAAAATAGCGAAGCAAAGAGAGAGCAATACTGGGTGACTCCCGACTTTGAAGCAAACAACAATGGCGAAGACCATCATAGGCCTCGGAATGAATACCGCAAATTTGCACCTTTTGTCAGTAAATTCGACAAGAACTCTCCCTTGTCAGAAGGCCTCCAGTTGACCCCATGGCCAGCAAAATACAAGCCTATCTCTTTATCAAAGTACAATGGCTCAACCGACCCAAGGCAATTTTTGATGTCATTTGAAGCTGCTGTAGCGTCTGCTGGAGGAGATGATACTGTATTGGCCAAGACCTTTGTCACCGCAATTGAGCATCAAGCTCTCGAGTGGTACTCAAGGCTGAAGCCCGGATCAATATATTCATGGGAGAACCTAAGGGACAAATTGACGACAAATTTTCAAGGGTTTCATAGAACATCCATATCTGCAGATGAACTCAGAGCATGTGTTCAGCAAGAAAAAGAGCCCCTGCAAGACTATTTCCAGAGATTTGTCAAGCTAAAAGCCCGAACTGATGATATGCCAGACCAAATTGTCATTGATGCCGCAATTGGGGGGTTGCGAGCCGGCCCTTGTGCCACTCATTTTTCCATGCACCGCCCTTCAACACTCGAAGAGTTCTTCTCAACGGTCGACCAGTTCTGTAGAGCCGACAATGACCATAGAAGAAGATTAGAGCAGCAGAGCGCGCTGCGCCAGGCGAAGAAAAACCAATCGAGCCAGAGGCAGCAGGATTGGAATTCGTCTAGGAGAGGTGGCAACAACAATCAAAGCCAGAACTCCAACCTAATCAATCATATTGACAACCAAGAAGAAAAAGCCGACACAAGCAGCTCTGCCGGCAATTTTCAGCACAGAGGAGGAAGAAACAATCGCTCTCGAGGAAGGGGTCGCGGCAATTCGCACAACTCGCGAAACCAAGAGCCAAAAAAGCCATACTGTCTGTTTCACGGACTTGACAAGGGTCACACCTCCAAGGAGTGCCCAGAAACAAAGGATGCCATGGAAAGAATGAAAGCCAAAGAGCAAAGAAGCGAAACACAGAGAAGCGTCAATCACACGTCTGCCGCCAATTCTTGGAACAACTCACCTTTCGGTGCTTCTTACCCATTCCAATACTTCCAGAATTCTTACAACCCCCATCACCACTTCCAAAGCCCATACCAACTACATCCACCACACTCGCCGCAAATACAGCATCTGGCGACTTCCCAAACAAGTTCACACATGCCCCAGCCGCAAATTCCTAGAATCACTGCCTCGGAGGAGCCGCCTTTACCTCCACCGCCGCCATTTCCAAAACAGTCAAACCAAAACAATTCCTCTCAGAGCCTTCCCACTTATGGAGTCATCCTACCAATATCGGGGGGATCTTCATCTGAGTTTGAAAGTAAGAAGCAAAAGAAAAATTACTTCCGAGCCGTCAATGCGGTGTGTAACGGTCCCGTGGTGAAATCGCGGTGGTCGCATGTCCCAATCATGTTCACTGAAGCCGATCTAAACCTCCGCTGCTACCCTCATACAGATGCCATGGTCATCCAGGCAAACACTTATGGTTGGTCAATCACCAAAATACTTGTTGACAATGGAAGTTCGGCAGACATCCTCTTCAAGAGAACATTTGACCAGCTAAACCTTGATTCATCTTTACTTCAGCCTTCTGAGTATCCCTTGTATGGTTTTGGCGGCAGAGAAGTCCGTGCCCTCGGCAAAATAAGCCTACCAGTATCCTTTGGTACTCTTGACAATGCAAGAACTGAGCACATCACTTTTGACGTGGTCGATATGCCCTATCCATACAATGCAATCTTCGGACGAGGAGTCCTCAATGCATTTGAAGCAGTTTTGCACAGTTCTTATCTCTGTATGAAAATACCGGCACACAAGGAGGTCATCTCAGTTTTTGGTGATCAGCAAGAAGCCAGAAATATTGAAAGGGCGGCAGCCCCCGGCCAGAAGAATGTTCACTTTTTGTATGCTCACCCGAATGTGCACGTCTTGTACCCGGCAGGAAAAAAGCCAGGGAAAGAAGTCCTCCAGTTGGAAAAAGAAATGGACAAGGAAGAACCAGCAATTGCGGCTAACGAGGAAACAAAGAGAGTTCCATTGGACAAGCAGGTCTTAGGACAGGAAGTGATAATTGCGGCAGGTATGCCGAAGGACATGGAGAAAGCTTTCGTCCAGTTCCTTCGCAAAAACAAGGATGTTTTTGCCTGGTCTGCAAGTGACCTAAAAGGCGTCAGCCGAGACATCATAGAGCACAAGTTGCGAATCGATAAAAACATCAGACCAAAGAAGCAGAAACTCCGAAAAATGTCTGACGACCGGGTCGAAGCAGTCAAGGCTGAGGTACAGAGGTTGCTTGATGCAAATGTTATCAGGGAGGTGAAATATCCAACCTGGTTGGCTAACACTGTACCAGTAAAGAAAAAGAACGGAAAGTGGCGGATGTGCATTGATTTCACTGATCTCAACAAAGCCTGCCCCAAAGATGATTTTCCATTGCCCAGAATTGACAAAATTGTCGACGCAGCGGCGTGCTCAGAACTTCTATCACTGCTGGATTGTTTTTCCGGGTATCACCAAATCTTCATGTACAAAGATGATGAAGAGAAAACAAGTTTTATCACTCCTTTCGGAACTTATTGTTTTGTCAGAATGCCGGAAGGTCTAAAAAATGCGGGACCGACTTTCTGCAGAATGACATCTATCGCCTTTGAGAATCAGTTAGGCAAGAATCTGTCAGCCTATGTCGACGACATAGTAGTAAAAAGCGGCAAGAAAGAAGACCATACTTCTGACTTGGCCGAAACATTTGCAAACCTCAGGAAGGCAAACCTTAAGCTCAACCCCGAAAAATGTGTCTTTGGAATTCGCAAGGGAAAGGTTTTGGGATGCCTTGTGTCAATCAAAGGCATTGAAGCCAATCCTGACAAGATAAGTGCACTTATCAATATGCGAGAGCCACAATGCCTCAAAGATGTGCAGAAGCTCACCGGTAGAATTGCGGCACTTAACAGGTTTATTTCCAGATCAGCCGAAAGAAGCCTTCCTTTCTTCAAAGTTCTCAGAAACGCAAGCAACTTTCAATGGGGCCAAGAGCAGAAGAAAGCATTCGCAGAATTGAAAGAGTATCTCAAGGAAATGACCGCATTTGCGAGTCCCAAACAAAATGAAACTCTGCTAATGTATGTATCAGCATCGCACTCAGCAGTTTGTGCCGCACTTGTGCAAGAACAGCAAATTGAGAAGAAGGGCAAAGTGATGAAAGTTCAAGTGCCGGTATATTATGTATCTGAAGCTCTCTCAGGATCAAAAAGATTCTATTCCGAGCTAGAAAAGATAGCCTATGCAGTCTTAATGGCATCAAGAAAATTACGACATTACTTTGAAGCTCACACCATTCGAGTGCTGACAAATCAACCACTGAATGACATGTTCAGAAATAGAGAAGCATCTGGAAGAATCACCAAATGGGCTTCGGAATTATCAGAACACGTTGTTGACTTCGAGTCAAGAAGTGCCGCAAATTCTCAGGTGTTGGTGGATTTTATCGCAGATTGGACTGAGCCTTCATCGTACACCGAGGGTCCAGTCTTCGAAGTCCCATGGGAGATCCATTGCGATGGCGCGTGGTGCCATCTCGGTGCTGGAGCTGCCGCAATTTTAACCTCACCATCTGGTATCAAATTGCGGTACGCAATTAGATTGCAGTTCAATCATGACACTGACAAGTGCACAAACAATGTGGCAGAGTATGAGGGCCTTTTGCTAGCCATAAGAAAGCTAAGAGCATTAGGTGTGAAAAACTTCGTCATCAAGACAGACTCTCAGGTCATTGCCGGGCATGTTGATAAAACCTATAAAGCCAGAGATGAACTATTGGCCAGATATCTGGAACATGTACGGGGAGTGGAAAAATACTTCAAGGGTTTCACTTGTCAATATATTGACAGAAACCAGAATAGCGAAGCAGATCAGCTAGCAAAAGCGGCAGCTAGAAAAGATCCTTTACCACCTGACGTCTTTTTTGAAACACTGAGCTCGCCCTCCATAAAAGCGGCAGAGAAAGAACCCAAGATGATACATGCCATCTCAAGCGAAGATTGGCGCGCCCCCATCATGGCGTATCTCCGAGATTTTTATGAGCCAGAGTCAGAATTAGAAGCCAAGCGCATGAAACAAAGAGCAAGAAATTACGCCTTTGTCGATGAGTTCCTTTACAAATTCGGCACATCCACTCCATTCTTGAGATGCATTGATCAAGAAGAAGGGAAAAAGCTCCTCAGCGAGATCCACGAGGGAATCTGCGGCTCTCACATATCCAGCAGAGCTTTAGTCGGCAAAGCCTTTCGGCAAGGTTTTTATTGGCCCTCCGCACTTCAGGACGCCCAGCACCTTGTAAAAACATGCGAAGCATGTCAGAAATTCTCAAGGAAAATCAACAACCCAGCTCAGCTCACTCAGCTCATCCAGCCAGTGTGGCCACTTCAGCGATGGGGAATTGACATAGTCGGCCCCCTGCCTACGGCTGCCGGAAATTATACGCATGCCGTTGTCGCTCTCGATTATTTCACCAAATGGATAGAGGCTAAGCCATTGATCAATATCACTGGCCCAGCAATCAAGAAATTTTTCTGGCAAAACATAGTATGTAGATTCGGTGTACCTGCCGAAATTACGGTGGACAATGGAAAACAGTTTGACAACCAAGAGTTCCGCGAGTTCTGTCACTCCATAGGCACAAAAGTGAATTTTGCATCTGTTTATCATCCAGAGTCAAATGGCGCCGTCGAGAACGCCAACAAGCAAATCTTCGAAGGCATCAAGAAATGCCTAGAAGGCCAGAAAAAAGGAAAATGGATGGATGAGCTGCACAAAGTGATCTGGTCGCATAACACTACAGTTTCAAGAACCACCAAGTTCACGCCTTTCAGGCTCTTGTACGGCGAAGAAGCAATGTCTCCCGAAGAGATAAAACACCGCAGCATGAGGGCAACTCTCGGGCGAAATTGCCACGAGTTCGACGCCGTTTCAAAGGACATGTCGGAATTAGACAAAGACCAAGCCATCCTTAACTTGGAGAGGTATCAGGAAGAAACAAGAAAATGGCGGGACGCCAGAGTAGCGCCAAGAGCATTTAAAGCCGGCGACCTTGTCCTCCTGCGGAGCCCAAAAACAGAAAACACTGGAAAACTCAACGCCAAGTGGCAGGGCCCTTTTATTGTCGTCAGGAGCAATCGCTCTGGATCATATCACTTAGCAGACAATGAAGGCAACGAGCTCCCGCATGCCTGGAATGTGGACAACCTCAAGAGGTACTTCACCTAAAATGTAAGGACTAATGGCGACGCGCAGTTATAAGCGGAGCCTTAAGTCGGCACCTAAGTTGTAATTTTTCTTTCTTAGCCTTCAAGGCCCATACTCTTTTCCTCACAGGGGAACCCCATATCGGGGGTGAGGTTTTTAACGAGGTGGGACCTTTGTAACCCTTGCAGTTCAATATAATGCTATCTTCCCCAAAAACATTCTCCATTCGTTAAAATAGTCGATGCTATATTTGCAAAAATATCGCCACATCGACGCAGGAGGATTTGACTCCTGGGACAAAGCCACTCGAAAGGAAGCAAAAAATTTCGGTTCCTTTCTCCCAGGCTTCCTTCTCTATAAAGCACTTTGAGAAAAAAATGCCCCAAGGGGCTACACCGTCAATCTTTCTCACGAAATTGAGAAATGACGGCATCAGAGAAAAAAGTGCCCCAAGAGGCCATCTCTTCAATTTTTCTCCTAAATTGAGAAAAAGAACTACACCGTCGATCTTTCTCACGAATTGAGAAACGACGGCGTCAGAGAAAAAAGCGCCTCAAGGGGCCATCTCTTCAATCTTTCTCATAAAATTGAGAAAGTGCGGAACGTTAACGGCCCAAGGGCTCAGTTATCCATTTCCTTAAAGGAAATTGACTTCAACCCCCAAGGGGCTTCGGACTAAATCCGACACATCAAAAATAGATCATTAAGATCGAAGTCTTAAGGGACTCAATACTAACACCCATCCAAGGACGGGACTCAAAACCATGGAGGTAGCATAATTGCAAAAGCAAAGCCTAACGGCCAAAAGGCAACGTATTCTCAAGTGCCGCTCTTTCTGCAAGAATAGCGACAAATGTTCAATATCCGACAAATTTCGGAGAGAACCTAACAATTGCGGCAGCATCACGCACCATTCGCAAATTCAACGCGCTCCTCATCCCTCGATTGCTAGGGGGAGGGGGGTGACGTTCGTTTCGCTCAAACAATCGAGTCACGACGAGCGCCGCAAAATAAACAAAAAGCGAAGATGCTTTTAACGGCAACCAAGGACCCATAACGTCAAACGACGTCTTCTAAGCCAAATTAACGGCAACCACGAAACATCTGACGGGCGCAAGAGCCAACAAACAACAGAGGCACCTGATGCGCGCTCCGCAATTTGTCAAAAAAAAAAAAAAAAAACGCGACACGATCTGTGGCCTTCCGCAATTTGCGTAAATTCACGTCGTATGAACCGTGCGTCGCAGTTTCGGCACGGCCTCCGTCCCTCGATCGCCAGGGGGGGGTGACGTTCGTTTAATTCCGATGACCGAGTAACGGCAAGCGCTTTCCACCAAACAAAAAAGTGGAAGAGGATTCAACTTGTAAAAATTGACAAGGACTTATCGCTGAAACATCTTTCGCGAATCAAAAAACACGCCGTATTACTCGGGCGTACTTCGTCAAAAAGTCGACACCCCAGCTACAAATCAAAGTCAACTTCTACTACAAATCCGGGACCGTTTTCAGGGCCTGCTCTATCGTAAACACACCTAAAACGATCCAAGTAAGGATCAAAACTAATGTCTTCAACGCTTTCGGTTTTCACGACCGCTACGGAAGAAGAATGCCGGCGGTGAAAACATCGAGTTAAGCACTCCCGCCCTTGAAAGTACTGAGCCATCATTTCCCTCCAGAAACGCCCGAAATCATCACGCGGATATCGCGAAACATAACACAAGTGCGCTTCGCCAGAAACGCGTAAGCCGTCACGCTCATACTTCAAAGGCGCAATGTTCAGCGCGCCGCGAAAACAATCCTGCGCACAAAGCGTACCAGAACGTATATTATTACAGACCAAGTTTTAAACACTCTCTCACGCCTAAGAGTCTAAACCTCTTCAATTGTCGGAGCAGCAGCAGAAGCTGTGGCAGTGGCAGCACCAGGAACGGCGGCACCCGTCGTGCTTTCCGGTTCGGCCGCCGCAGAAGACGCAGCAGCCGCGGTAGCCGTGGCGAGTGCAGGAGCTTCAATCGCGACAGGTTCACTAGATTTAGCGGCAGCCTTTTCAGCTCCCGCAACAACTTCGACGCGGGCAACCTTCGTCGGCGGCGTCTCACTTGCAGGAGTAGCCGCTCGCTTCTTTGAGCTCTCCGCCGCAGTTTCGGCGCCAGCCGCCGCCTTCATCTAAAGCAAACAAAAGTTTAGCAAATCATTTTTCACAAGACAAAGCCCCGATGAAACAAAAGTATGCTTTACCTCCTCGAGCTTGCTCTTCGCATATCGGCGGCAAGCTTCCATTCCGTGCGCCCCCCAATACCTTTTTGCGAAGCGTTTCACAACCAAACGAACGCTTTTGCTTTCGCTTGCCGCGTTGGCTTCATCAAAATTAGAATCTGGGTAGGTAGTGCGCGCCAAAGCACTGAAGTGCTTGCACTCCAGCTTCTCAAGTAGGTCCAGAAGCGCAGAGCACGCCGTGCGAGCCGCAAATTGACCAAACCGCTCAAAGGCCTCAGGAAGGTCGCCAAACTCCCCTTTCAGGAAATTGAAATACACTTCCGGTGTTAGCGAACCTGACGTGGCAGGAAGAGGATTAGGCTCACCGCCAATTGTAGCTAGGGCAGCTCCGAAAGAAGCGTGTGCACTGCTAGCGCCGCTGGAAAAACTGCGAGCAAATTTGCGAGCGGTTTCCTTGGCACTCTTGGCAGTCGCCTCCGCCGCAGTAAGCTTCCCACCCGCATTTTTCAGTTCTTGCTTCAAGCGGGCAATCTCATCATCGTTGCTCTGAATAACATCCTGGAGCACTGCCAACGCCTCGTCTTTCTTTTTAATCTGATCAGTGAGATCAGCCTTAACAGCGTCGAAAGACGCGCGTTCGTCCCTCAGCGCACGCTGCAGTTCAAGTACGTCGCCTGATGAAGAAGCGGCTTCGGACCCATAAAAGCGACGACTCAGAGCGCGCGCCGCCGCAAGAGTCTGCTCAAGAGCAGCAAATTCACGCGTCAGCATCACACCTATAGAAAGTCACAGTAAAAAGCGACAGGTGTAAAAGCAGAAATTACCATCGTCGCATTTTTATCCAGCACCTCGGCGACCGAAGCATTATCGGCCCTGGTCAAGAAGTCGTAAAGCTCTGCAAATTAAACAAAGTCAGATCGACTGTCAAGTGTCAAATAAACGAAAAACAGCGGCGAGGTCAAAAAACCTTGAGGATCCACCGCCTTCGTCATCTCGACAAAAGCGGCCAACGGCGGAATGTCGGCATCTCCCTCTTGCTTTCCCGCACCAGGAGATTTTTCACCTGCGTCAGAGGAGCTAGTCTCAGAAGAACTGCTAGACGCACTCCCGTTAACCGATGAACAAGAAATATTATCATCGATTCTAGTCAAGGGAGAGGAAGCTGCCGCAGATTTTGTCCTCCTTAGGGAATAGTCGGCACCTTCATCGGAGCCACTCATCCCAGCAAATGCAGCATCAAGCTCATGGCCAAGTTCGGCACGCGAATCCGCGGGGTCGTCCAGCAACTCAAGTTCTTCATCATCTGATAAAGCCGGCAAGAGCGGTTTCCGCCTCATCGGCGTTGCAGTCTCAACGGGGCTCCGTGGCAAGTTAAATCCACCAGTGGGAGCAGCAGTACTTTCAACTTCAGCTTCGTGTAGTGGCGAAGGTTGCTTCCGTGCATTCCCCGAGTCATGTTCAGGCTCGTCGTCTAGAAATTCATCGTCAGAATCGCCAGATGCTGAAGCTAGTAATTTCCGGCGTCGTTTGCACTCCTCCCGAACCGAAACCTCTTCAGCAAAATCAGCGGCACCAGCCGCGCTGGAACCAGTTTCCATCTGCTCAGCAGCAATGACCGGCTCTATGTCTACCCGTCGCTGTTTTATAGCGGCACTGGAATGCTGCACAACAGCAGCTCGAGAGGCAGGCATCTTCCGCAGAGTTTGGCGTTTAGCTTTCTCAGCAGCCCTCGAAGTCCCAGCAGATGCCTTTATTTTCCCGGCAGCCTTGCCGGACGCCGCAGATTTCTTAGCGGCACCCTTAGATGAGGAACCAGCTGCCGTTTTTGGGGCTGCCGCAGATCCCTTGGCAGTAGCCACGGCTGAAGGGACGGCCGCAGCTGTTGGGGCTGGCGCATCAGGTATATAATAATGGGCGTTAGCCGCTTCCCAGCCGCGTTTATCAACGAATGTCGCACCATAAACAAGCTCGCCCTTCTTTCGCCGCCCTTTCTTGACGGACATCACAGCTCGACGACCATATTTCACTTGCATCTCATCAAAAATGCGATTCACTCGCTGGGGGAAAATCAGCATGGTCTCGCACTCTTGTTTTTCCAGCACAGTATAAGGCCCGCAAATAACTGCGGCAGTCAGCTCAACGTAGCGAACAAAGTCTTTATCTGACAACTCTTCAGGTTTCTTCACTCCGAAAGACGGCACCTGGTAGTTAAGGTTTAATTTGGAAATCCGCTTATTCTTCATCTTCAGCGGACTCCAACCTTTCCGAATGGGCCAAATGCGGCAGGCTATGAACTCCTCCACCAAATCTCTAGCGCTGCTCATCTTGACCGCGGTCTCAAAGGCGTCGCAGCACTTGGTAAAACCTTCCGATTCCACGAATTCCGGCGACAGCACCGGCCGTAGGGCACAAGAGCGACTGAATAGAGGAAAGTGCGAGCTGCCGTCGTCTTTCTTTTCCTCGGGAACCTCTGCATAAAACCAATGGCTCCGCCAATCCCCAGGCCATTTATTCCGGCGACCACCAACAAGTTCAACATTTTCATACTTAGATTTCTTCACGAAAGTGCGGGGCTGAAAGCTGCAACATCCATACTGGGGATAATAATCCACCCCATCGAAACTCACGGGTTTCACATCATGCTTCAGATCATAATAGCGGCAGAAGGCGTCAGAATGAAGAGCCGAGCCATAACTGCGAACAGCCCATATAAACTTCGACAACGTCGCAACGGCGTTGGGAGTTAAGTGGTGCAGATCCAGTCCGTACCTGTCCAGTACACGGACTAAAAATCCAAAACACGGCAGCCTAAGGCCAGCTTCATAGAAGTCGCGATAAACTATAGCTTCATTGTTCTCGGGCCGAGGAATCTGCTCTCCGCCAGGAGCACGAGCTTTTCCGGATTCAAAGTAACCCAGGGCAACAAACTTCTCGATATCTGCGGGAGTGACTTTGGAAGGCCCAAATCGAAAAGTCGGCTCAATGCCGCTTTTCTCCCAAGAGTCTTCCCCTACCAGCTCACTAGGAGAAGCCGGCACACCAGAAAGATCCTCGCCTTCGTCGTCGGTGTTAGCAAAGGTTTCCATTTCGCTAGAGCCAGTATCTACTGCGCCTCTCACTCTTTTAGCTGCACACCCAGCAAGAGTATACTCACGATATGCAAGAAAATAACACGACCCCCTCAAACCCTTACCTAAAATAGCGGCAGATTTAGTACCTCCGCGGGCGCCCGAAGCTCCAGCTGCTTTAGAGGCAGCTGCCGCCAAAACCTCCAGATCTGCGGCAGGGTTGGCCACCTCCTGGGATCCCTTGGGAGTCGCAGCAGCATCGGAGTCAACCTCAACCGGCTTGCTCGCCCCGCCAAGGTCGGCGTCTCCCTCAACGTTAGCAGCAGGCGAGTCGGCAAGAAACTCCTCGTCAGATTCAACAAGATGAGCGGTTTCCTTAACGCGAGCCATCTAGAATGCAAACCATGATGTTACAATCAATAGCGAACAGAGATTCGTAGCTGAAGGCACATAGACGAACTTACCTTTCAGCAGAAAAAATGCGACGAGCCGGATCAGCGACAACAAAAAACTCGCTGCTGCTCGACACAAGTCCGGAAGGCAACAACTGCGGCGCAAAATTCTCAAAGGAAAGTGCGGCAGCAAATCGACTAGATCAACGAAAGCACGGGGCTGTCCGGCCCCCCCTCCCCCCGTATTTATAGGCCTCGCCGCCGCATTTACGGCGTCGCCTCGAATCTCGTAAAAAACAATAAAAGTGTCGCCTCGATTTTCGGGAAACCTCGGAAGGGGGGTGACGTGGGGGTGACGTTCGTAAAATTCCTATCCTGTGTCGCGGTTTCTGCCCGCCGAAGTTGGACCTCAACCGCGAGGGGCTACTGTTGGGGATCGGTGTTTACGATAATAACGACACCCCCTTTCTGCCTTTGGTTTTTTGGCTGCAGGTAGCCTAGCTGCCGACATTAAGGGATTCGCCGACGAAGTGGCGGCAACCCTGGGTGCCGCCGTTACGGGTCGCCGACATTGTTCAACAAGACCCGACCGCTGGCGATGAATTGGCGGCGACTAGGAATGGCGTCCTCAAATGGCGGCAGTCCATGAAGGAGATGAAGTTCGGCACGACAACGTCCAAGGATCGGGCCGGCGAATGACGTCACCTAGCTAGGGTTTCCGTCATTGAAACGGAAATGCCGTTTGTACCCTTGTGACCATGTTGTACAGAATATTCCACGAATATAGTGGGTGGCCAAGGGTAATCTGGTCATGCCGAAATAGCCCTTGGCCTCCCCTATAAATACCCGCCCCCGGGCTCCGTGGGACGGGACGGAAGAGGAGAGATGACACCCCTGTAATGAAATGCTGTCCCGTTGTCTCTTGAATGTCTTTTGATTGTCTGTGTCGGGATTCTTTGTTGTCGCGATGAAGAATTCCCAACAAGGAACAACCCTGACGGCACCATGGATGTTGACAAGATCGTGGCCGCCATCCGGAGCAAGAACGGGGCGCTGTATTACCCGACCACAAGGTTGATCTGCCTGGAGAACACACATGCAAAGTAAGTTGGTTCGTTGCGATCGAGATACCATGTTGTTTTCCTGCTGGTGTGAAAGGTTGATATAAGTTTTGTTTACTGAATTGATATCCTTTCCTGCAGCTGTGGTGGGAAATGTCTGTCTGTGGAATACACTGACAAGGTTGGCGAAATTGCAAAGAGTCATGGCCTGATGCTTCATATTGATGGAGCGCGCATTTTTAACGCCTCTGTGGTAAGTAGCATGTGACAGATGTGAGCTGTAATTCTACATTCCCCATTCTGAAATCATCTGCAGCATAATTCAGTAAAACAATTAAACGATATGAATCGTACCTAGAGAAACTGTTCTATCTTCAGAGAGATAGGGATTACAGGATCCGCATCTAAGTACTAAACATATATGGTTTTTTGAGTTGCAAATTTTATACATGTGTGCCGTCCCAGCCTCTGACTTCATTGTGTTAACTGTGCCAGGCACTTGGAGTCCCTGTAGATAGACTTGTGAAAGCTGCTGATTCAGTTTCGGTATGTTCAAGTTCCCGAGTACTGTGCACAATTATGCAACTTACATATGAATGCACTACATGCATGTAACATCTGATTGTGACTATCTGAAACATAAACTGCAGGTGTGCCTATCTAAAGGGCTGGGCGCCCCTGTTGGATCAATTCTTGTTGGTTCAAAGGCCTTCATAGACAAGGTCTGATCAATTGTGTTTTCAAGTTTAAAACTGCTGAAGTCATGTAAAATTAATAATCTGAACTTCTTGGTACTTTTATTTGAAAACTTCAGGCTAAAATTCTTAGGAAGACCCTGGGTGGTGGAATGAGACAGATTGGGGTTCTCTGTGCTGCGGCTTATGTCGCCGTTCGCGACACCGTGGGAAAGCTTGCGGATGACCACAGAAGGGCTAAAGTTTTGGCAGGTTTCATATATTTTCCTCTAGAGTCTTACTTCTTCCCTTCATTCCTATATTCACAATCACAAGTCCTGAAAACTACTACTCTTGTTTTTGTCACAAAAAGTAATCCCTTTTGCTTGTTCACTGACTTAGAGGGACTGAAGAAGATAAAACAATTTACAGTGGATTCAAGTTCAGTCGAGACCAATATGGTTTGTCTGCTAGATCATTTGTTGGATCTTCATTTATTTTTCTTACTATATATGTAACTGTAAAAACGCCCACATGTATCATATCTATTCTCTGTCCTGTAAGGTATTCTTCGATATCGTGGACTCGCGCATCACCCCTGACAAACTGTGCCAAGTCCTGGAGAAGCGCAATGTGCTTACAATGCCAGCGGGTTCAAAAAGGTGAGGTTCCGTTGTGTTATTGAGTTCATTGTCTGACTGTTAAACTCAACTGCTTAGTATATGAATATTAAATCAGCTGAACTCTGGACTTATTATTCCTAAAGAAGTTATGCACCGACTGAAACCCTGACACCATCACCCTTTTCTGTAACAGTGACAGTTCATCTGTAGTTATATAGAGGAATACACAGCTTATTTATTCTCACTGATCTCTCATCTTACGTTATGCAGTGTTAGGTTTGTCCTCCACTACCAGATTTCAGATTCTGATGTCCAGTACGCACTGACCTGTGTTGAGGTACGCAAAAAGCTCGCGCCACTTTCACTGTAATTGTATTGCTTCACTTTTCGTGTATGACGGCATCAATGCCTGTCGCGTTTTTCAGAAAGCCGTTGAAGAAATACTGACGGGCGGTGGCAAACTGGAGCACCTGGCAAACGGTACCACCAGAAACTACTACGGAAACTAGAAGATCTAACTCGATGCCCTGCTTGATTGTAGTCCGTGCTATCGTGGAGACATGTTTGCTGAGATAAGCAGCTCTGATGCTTATTCTTGAAAAAGACGCATGTTTGCTGAATAATCATTGCTGTCGACTTTGTCTCGTGTTGTGGTCTGCGTTGTCTACCTCTCCTTGAATTGCTTGATCCTTTTGTTTCTCCGTTGTTGATGAGGTTAGGCGAAAGTTAAATGAGTCCAGCTTGTGACAAAAAAAAAAGAGAGGGATCAGAACAGAGCCTTGCTAGCAAAGAGGAAACGTGGAATTGGCGCTGCAAAGGTGGTGGACTCAGCGAACAGAGCTTCTCGTCGAACAGTGCTGGACTTGGCTGGACGTTCCGTCCACTGCTAAGGAATGGACTTAACTGGGCCGACCTCTCACTACGCTGGTTTACTGCAGCTTAATTTTACCCTCGAGAAAAAAAATCGATGATAGATCACCCGGAAATCGACTCGCTTAACTATGGATAGCTAGCTAGCTGCTCGTCGTGAACTCGTGGCCTGTATCT
This sequence comes from Eragrostis nindensis, assembly GCA_012490785.1. Taxonomy (NCBI): domain Eukaryota; kingdom Viridiplantae; phylum Streptophyta; class Magnoliopsida; order Poales; family Poaceae; genus Eragrostis; species Eragrostis nindensis. The sequence goes on along the minus strand of JAAXCT010000258.1, from coordinate 75,133 downwards.
CTCCTTTCGCGCGCAACCCTCAGCTGATCATGCCGCGCCTGCAGTGTGCCACCACGCTCTGATCTGTACGTCGTTTTATGCTACAGCAGCGGCGGTGCGTGCGTCCAGCACGAAACAGCAAACCTGCGCCCTCCTGTGCCTGTGTCGAGCAGCACGTACAGCACTGTGTTGGCAGCGGGTAACACAGACGAGGCCACCGTCCCGGCGGAGACCGACCTGCATCCCAAACCCCGGATCAGGTTCAGATGTCCCGTGCGCGAAACCCAACATGCCCTCACAGACTCGAGAGTTTGACGTGAGCGCGACGGGAAACGTACGTGCCGCGTCTCGACGGCACGGCGTGCGCAGCGCATCCCCTCATGCTCCTCAGCACCTGGCCCCCGCGCGGGCTAGCGACGACGAGACGGGGGAGCACGCCGGCTGCGGGGGCCGGTGACTCACGCGAACCGTGGAGATCTCTCTCGTGACGGGAGGAGGCGCGCCGACGATCTCGTTGCCGCGAGCGCGGGGCGCAGCCGTACGCGCGCCGGACCCGCGTCCGCCCCCGCCGCCGCGGAAACAGTCGCCTCATGGGCCACATGCCGGCCTATCTAGCTAGCAGTAAGGTCGTTTCGTTAGGACCCGGGCGCTTCTTCCGGCCCGCCCCACAACACCCGGTCGCAGGTGAAATTGATGGGCCTCCTCCTCCTCGTGCGTGCATGCACCACGGCACGACGGGTCAAGAGCCGGTTTCGCTCAAAAAAAAAAAAAAAAAAAAAAAAGCCGGCGAGCGGTTGGCGAATCGTTGGCGACAGCGGCGCTGCATCAGCAGTCGTAAGCACGGCACGAGGAACCAAATCTACCCTCTGTGACGCCGTCACACGGGGGATCAACGCGCGGCAGTGCTAATAAATACTCCCTCCATCCCTGTATGTAAGGGATCGGGGGAAATTTCGAGAAAAATAACAGATGAAGGAAAAGACTACTATGCCCCGCAATCATTGTTGTCCCCTTTCACGCCCACGGCCTCCTCCTCCGAGCCGCCGCCACGGCGACTCCCGCATCTCGCGAGAGAGTAGCAAGATCCGCCTGAGCTAGCCAGCCCCGCCGAGCTCGCCCGCGCTCCACCCGGCCGAGCTCGCCCGCGTCTCGCCTTGCTGAGCTCGCCCGCGCCGCCTCCCAGGCCCGCTGAGCTCACCCCCACCTAGGCCCGCCGAGCTCGCCCGCGTCGCCCGACCTCACCCACGCGCCCCGGGCCCCGGCTGAGCTCGCCCCCTCGCAGGCCCGCCAAGCTCGCTCCGCACCGCCTGGTCCTTCTCCATGGCGTTGATGGCGCCCGTGATGAGACCATGACTCATCAAATCAACTCTACTATATACTCTGGAAATACTTGCAAATATTCAGTAATTGAAGATGATAATTGCAAGAAGAGCTCCATTATTCAGTTTGGCATTCTTCCTGTTGTTATGAATCAATGTATTGACAGAGAAGGAGATGTTGTGCAACCTGGACGAAAGAAAGTATTTACTGGAGTTAATTTTGTGAAGAAGAAAGAACAAAAGGAATATATTTATATTGGTACAATGCAGATTGAGATTGTGGAGGAGGCGCTAAGCTGATGAACTGAATACAGTATGAGAAGGAGAACTAATCACATTGTCTAAGTATTAGATTAGGCAAGCTGCCGTATTATTTTATTATTCCTAGCATATATGTGTCGTAGTACTGGTTACTTAGTTTGTTTGTTAATTAGATAATCAGTCCGTTTTGGAGTCTTTTGGTTGAGTCGCACCAGCTGTTGGTGTCCGACTAGGACTTTTGTCTATGTGCCTGCGCGCACATATATGGCTAGGGTCGGTCATGTAACGGACTAGGTTTTGTTGAGTTTATTTTGTCGAGAGTTTCTCCTCTAGAACCTACGGTGGCGCCGCCATCGTCCCTGCCGTGAAGCGGCAAGTATCGATCCTTGTGATTGTGAAGAGAGCGTGATCAGGAGCTTGTCCCTGGGTGCGTCCTCGATTCCTATTGGGAATCCTATCTTCTGTTCGTGTTCTCTGAGGCACGGGTGGAAGATCTATTTGAGGAAATAGTTTGCATCTGTGTAAGCTGCTCCCTCTATCTATCTTGTTACTGCTGGTTCCTGTGATTGATCAAACGGAGTTGGTTCCTCTGCGGGGAGATATTGCTAACTTAATGTGATCCGAGATTGTTCCGTTTGAGTGAACTTGCATTAATCAGGTTCTGAACTGTTGCCGTGAACTCATTATTGCTTGACCCTGAGTGCTAGTCTGCTTTACTGAGTGATTGCTATCCGGTAAAATCTTTATACATAATTGGCCGAGCTTGCTGCTGTGACTGTTGGCCGGTGCATGATTGAAGTCATTACAGAGAGACATATATTTTACTGATTGATTACTGCTATCTCTACTGCTCGAATATTTAGCTGCACATAAATATTATCTTTCCGCTGTTATTTGGTTAGTCTATTCAAAGAAAGATTATTTTGCCTATAGTACCGTGAAAGATTGGGACAAAATTCTTAGACACGTCGCCGTGTCTTCATCAGCCCGCCTCCTCCATGCGCCGGCGTCGAGCTGCGCTGGACAACAGACGGCGGCGAGATGGCCTGGGCTCGTCGGCGAGAGGCGCTGGGCAGCGTCGGGCCGCCACCTCCTCCATGTGCCGGCATCGATGACGGGACCAAATTGGCGAGGCTGCGCGGGTGCCACCTCCTCCATGTGCCGGCGCCGCCAGATCTCGCCACCGCCGCGAGCAGCTCACCCCTGATGCCCCGCGCGAGCTCATCCGTGCAGCAGCCCCGCGCGAGGTAGCGGCCATGGTGGCTTTGGTGGGCGCGACGAGGAGCTCGATCGAAGGGCGGCGAACCGTAGGAGAGAAGATGGGAGAAGGAGAAGAAGCTCGGCCAGCTTTGAGATGAGAGCGGCAACGACGGGCTTCGAGCTGCGCAGTGACGGTAGCGACAGGCGACGATGGCGGGCCCAAAGGCCAAAGCGGCTGGGTGGGGAGCTTCGGGCGGCGCCGGCGATGGGTGGATAAGGCTTCGATGGTGGGTGGGGAAGAGAGGGGACGGGAAAATTCCAAGCGTAGGACCCACCTAGCCTCTACAATCCCTAATAAAAAGGGACAAATTTTGAACCCTCTAATCCCTTATAAAAAGGGACGGAGGGAGTAGGATCTCAGTTGCAGGCGTGCAACTCGTCGTCGACAAGCTAAAGGCCGGCCGGATTGAGATATGGACGATGGACAGCCAGGTGTGGTTGGTGCGCGGCGGCGGCACTCGCAACACGCCACAATGGGTTTGGCACCGGGGGCAATGGATGTAGTATGTTTGCTTAAACTTAAGGTGGCTTCGCTTCATCAACACCGCCGAGACGGGGATCGTCACGGCCTCCACAAACATCAGCAGTATTTTAGATTGAAACCTTGGTTGGTGTCGACCGGGAGCTTCAGGAGCTGGGTCGATCGGTCCGAACACTGAATCCCATGCCTCCAGACAGCACTGAAGTCAAGGCCGCGCGGGCTCAAGATTGACGTTGTCCGATCTGCCTGCCTGCCTGCCCGCGACTGAGATCGATCACGATGACTCGAGGGTCGATGTCCGTTCGTGCGGCCTGCGCTTTCCATTCAATTGGTAAAAGAAAGGGAACTTCCGATTCACCACTTCCCGCCGGGCGGGCGGGCCGGCCGATTTCCAAAAGCACGCACTTGGACACAAGTGAGAGACGGCGATCATCAAGAAACACAACCAAGTGATTGCCCGATTGGTCGGCAGTCCACCTCGAAGATTGGGAGAACCTCCTAGAAAGACTTCCAGACGTCCCGTCGCTCTCCTGGAATCTCGATCTGTAACACCTGCTTTTCAGATCGCGCTTCTGGAGCTGTGGAGACGTACTGGAGACCCGACACGGTGTGGAGCTAGCGCTTGGGAAGCCGTGTGCGTGCTCATCCGCGGATCGCGATGATCTTGCGCAGGCAGCAGCTAGCCGACGGCGCCTTGCTCTTGTTTGGGGCGATCGAATCCTCTGTAAATCACTGTTGCCACTTGACAGTTCATCGTGTAAACTCAAGACGAGTGACATGCCGCGCAAATCTCGATGGTTATTGCTGTACATGAAACGTTTGCCTAGCTAACCTAGTGTACAACTCATGAACCCACGGTAGCTGGCTCGTGTAGCCGTTAACACTTTTGTTACCAAAACAAAAATACTATCTCTTCCATGGCAGATGTGAGCCGTTAACCTTCCCGTTTGGCTCCCGGCCACGTCTTGCCACGCCACACTGGTGGCAGCCACAGCTATCTATTGCCTGGTTGCTCTGACGCAAACTGCCGCCGTCCTGTGAAAACAATAACATTCTCGTCACAGACTGTGGCGGCAAAAAACAGCGCCACACTATATGGCGGAGGCAGCTGTGGCGTGGCTAGTTGTGGCCGTATTGTGAAAACAACAGCATTCTCGCCACAAACTGTGGCGGCAAAAAACAGTGCCACACTATGTGGCGGGAGCAGCTGTGGCGTGGCTAGTTGTGGCCACGAGCCAAACAACAATCCCATCTCTACTAGCACTCACTGGTGTCTTCATGGGTAGAGCCAATCAAGCACCACCTCGCACCCGAACAAAGCCTTTGGGTAGGCCGTATCTATATTGTCCTAAAATATCGATTAAATCAAATCCTACCCCTGCCTAATATGCGAACTTAGTTGTGGAATCTTAAAAATATCCAACAAAACATGTTGAAAAAATTCAAAATTGAAAATTAAAACATTAGAGAAGGTGATTTGATAACCACATATATATTTTTGAAGTCCTCGTTTGTGAGATATGAAATTGAGAAATCATGAAAGAGGGAAGAAAAATAATGCATGTGTTGTAATTTCATCTGTTTCTTCGTGACTCATCAATTTGGACTTCAGATCTTTTTTACACATACATAATTTGTTTCCTCCTACTCTAAGTGTGTGATTTTCTCCTGATTTTTTTGCTAAACTTCTAAACGTGAATTTCAAGGGTTTCCTATGAATCCATCCATCTAGAGGAGAGGTTTCTGCTAAGTAATGTCCATATGATTCCATCTTTTTTTTGTTTGTTTTGAGTTTCTTGTATAGTATCAAATTGATTTAACTTGAATAAACTTTGTCAAAAGAGGGATAGCGAGGTTGAAGCCCCCTAGTTATAAAGGCTAACACTACGTTGAAGGTAACCACACAATAATTGAGTGAGATAGCTTATTCTTACCTTGAACCAGTGTTTCAAAGTTTGTACTATGTAGAGTACTATTTTTTCATTAGAAATAGCTTGGACGTGCACAACCAAGAAGATCCCGATATCAACTCTCGTCAATTTCTTCGAAAAATTTGGTTAACTTCCACATGGGCTGGCCCTATAGAAGCATGCAGTGGACCTTGACACCAATAATGAATCGCCCTTGCTCTCAAGTTGCTAACTGGTTTTCCAATAGGGAACTGTTAACTGACTCCATTGCTAGCTACCAGTACTAGCTTGGTAGTAGTACTAGAACTTAACCGGGCCCCAATGAGATTCCTTCCTACCTAGCTGTGTGTTTTAGTAACGCCTCTTTCGTGCGGGTCACGTCAAAAAACTATGCAACTCAATGTACAGATCGAACTATGGCCGGTTACTCATGTTAATGGGATTAATCATACATACCAATGCAGCAATGTTTGTCACTACCACTATCTTGCTGATACATCACGTTTGCATACATCAGCAAAAACTATCAGCGTTCTGGCCAAAAGGCAGCTGGGGGGAACATCATGTTTCAAAAGCTAAGGTGCATTCGCTATTTTCTTGATGGAAGCGAGGCCACATGCATGTCTTTGGTCAAGGATAGTACCGTTAGATACTGCAGAGAATGTACGAGGGGAACTAGCCTATGTTTTTTTTAATAGGGAACTACTAGTAGACATCCGTGATACAATCAAGTCGCCTGTGCAGGAGAAATATCAGACATTTTTCTTCGTTTTGTATTGTTTTATTGAACAGACATGTCGACGTTTGGAGCTGCCAAATAGTTCTCTTTGTGTTGGAGCGGAGCTCAAATAAACAATGGTGCATCTTATTCAAATAAAGACGAGATTAATGTGACTATCCCAGTATGGTTGCTTGTCCTTGTGAAACTGAAACAGGAAAAAAAAAAGTGCACTCGTTGCAACTAGCTAATGCGCCCTGCTACAAACTTCTAATGTGAGTTACCACTACCAAACTAGTGCTAGTAATGCAATGCAGTCAGTTGGAACGATCGAATAGGAGTATTAAACGTCTACTATTCACCAACTAAACGAACTAATTAATCCCATTTCTTCTCGTCATATGATGACTTAGAATAATCCATCAGGAGCTTTCAAGCCACCTTTATAAACAATAATGCTAATAAATAGGAGTAATAATTTTTAAAAGATGATCAACCGTTAGTTTAACGATCACTAATTTCAAAAGAAAAGATGAGAGGCACATATGTTTCTGTAGCAACTATTTTATTATATATGCACAGCTGAACCCTAGAATCATCTGCTACTCAATTAGAATAACAGGAGCATATATGTAAGTCTGCGTTTGATTAATTAATCATAGTCAGTCACACATTCTCTTTACTGTTATTTTATCAATCATGACGTACTCTCAGTTGCTAACGTTTCCTCCTCTTCATGTGAACATAGATACTGCCAGATTGCTACCGATTCATGCATGTTAGACAGCTAGAATTTGTTCAGAGGAGCTGGATATACAGCTAAACCCTTTATCGACGTTTTTTTGCGAGGGCTTTATCAACTTTTTTTTGTTAACTCTTTATCAACATTAATGCCATATGAAGGGATACATTGTACATTAAGTTAAAAATGGATCCATTATAATTATCGATATACTTGAGCCCTGTTTCTTTCCCATTCAGAAGCCGGAGGAGAGCAATTTATTAGATTATGATAATCTGGCATGTAAATTGTTATAATCTGACTATAATTCGAGACTTGCTTGTTTCAGCTTATAGATTATATAATCTGAGTAGGAAACAAACAGGTCCTGGTTGAACTTTTATAACTTTTAATTAATAAATTGGAGGGTCAGAACCAGAACACGCCATCTTGGGCGGGATTTTCCCCCTGAAGTGCTATTTGTAGGTGACCATCACCTGTGAAAGCAAAATTATCAGAGCTGGGGTCTCTAATCACCACACATCTAATAACTCTTGCGCTGAAATAACGGCAACCCCTATGAAGCCGTACAACACCTATTACTTAGAAAAAAATTACTTTTTGTCACGTCACCTTTCACCCCTCGCCCGGTGTCCTTTCTTCCACCCCCTTCTCTTGGAAAAGCCCTAGCAGTAGTGGTGTAGCAATGCATCTCTCCCCTCTCCGTCTCGCGTCAAAACACTGCTCTCACCACTGTGTATTCCATGTCTCTGTCACTTCACATCTCTCCTTTTTAGGCCAAACACCACCTCCACCACCCCCTGCGCTCCCCCTAAAAATAGAAGCAGCAGCATGCAATTCTCCACACCTCCAAACAGATGATGAAGCTGCTGCTCTCCCTGCAGCTCCCCAATCACCAGATGGGCCTATGAGCGAGCCACCAGCAGCAGCAGTTACTTTTCACCACTGAGAAAGAGTAAGGAGCAACAGATGAGACCATATTATTCCAGATTATTCAAGTCTTAGGATTCCCTTGCTTATGTGATTGCTGTTTTTCTGATGCTGCATGCATAGATCTTGTGCAGACTGAAGAAGCTAGCCAGCAACCTCCCCTTCTGACATCAGTGAACCAAGATCGGACGCCAAGTCATCCAGCAAGGGTAGCCGGTACCTTTCATTAATCCTTTTTTTCTTTTCAAAGAAGATTTTCACACACTGCAGCCACATCTGTTTCTTGTCATCTCAAACATATCTGCATCCACTTCAAGCTTCTGAGCACCAAATCCGAAACAGATCCCTCCAATCCCAACTAGTGCCACTGCCACTACATCCACTACATGTGCATACATGTAATCATTGGACTCATGATGCTTGAGAAAATGAGGAGCATAGTTCCCTTATCGTTTCTTTGAGAAGGAACACACACAGTAGAACAACCCTACTGGAGCCTTTAATTAATTAAAGAGGAAAAATGTTTCAGCTCACAGCAGCCACACTGCTTTCTTTCTTTGCTACAGATCGAGGTAAGCCTGATCCATGGAGATGTCGCCAAACCCTGACAGCCCATCATCCGGAGGGGGCAACGGCGGCATGGCCGGTTCGAGCAGCGGCGGCGGCGCGTCGCCGTCGGTCGGGTCGATGACGCCGCAGTCCCCGAGCCGCTACGAGGCGCAGAAGCGGCGCGACTGGAACACGTTCGGGCAGTACCTGCGCAACCACCGGCCGCCGCTGAGCCTGGCGCAGTGCAGCGGCGCGCACGTCCTCGAGTTCCTGCGCTACCTGGACCAGTTCGGCAAGACCAAGGTGCACGCGGCGGCGTGCCCCTTCTTCGGCCACCCGAACCCGCCGGCGCCGTGCCCCTGCCCGCTCCGGCAGGCCTGGGGCAGCCTCGACGCGCTCGTCGGCCGCCTCCGCGCCGCCTTCGAGGAGAACGGCGGCCGGCCGGAGTCCAACCCCTTCGCCGCGCGCGCCGTCCGCCTCTACCTCCGCGAGGTCCGCGAGCACCAGGCCCGCGCGCGCGGCGTCAGCTACGAGAAGAAGAAGCGCAAGAAGCCGCAGCAACTGCAGCTGCAGCAGGGCGACGGCCTTCACGGCGGCCACCAGCAGCCGCCGCCCCCGCCGCCGGCCGCCGCCTGCTGAACGCTAGCTCGATCTCGCCGACCGATCGGCCTAGCTACTACGATCTCGATCTCCTGTTTGGCCGGTATGCCAGATTGAGCTTGAGCACATATATTTTATGTATCATCCATCATCTGCTTCTGCATGCATGCATGTGCATGGCAGTGGCTTCGTGCCGCTGATTAGTGTATTCTATCGTGACAAGTAGTACTGCATTGCTTGTGTGTACGTGTTTCCAGTGGATTTATCTTTGTGTTGTCGAATCTTGCTGCTTGTAGTAGGAGTGACTGGTGAGCAAATGTTTGTTGTACTTTTTGAACTGGGGAGTGTGTCCTCTGAGGTCTAGCTAGAGATCCAGCTATGGAGGTCTCTCTTGCTGTTTGTGGAAGATTTTAAAGCCTGTGTTAGTGCTCATATATCACTGCGCATCATGTGTCAATTCAATTCTGGGTACAGCATCTTCATGTTTCTTGTTTTGCTTCCTGTTTCGTTTCCTTTTTATGGCACCGCGAATGCAGTGTTTGGGAGAGCAACAAAGTGATCAGATCGATGTGAATGGTGCATGCCCAGTTGCCTGCACTGCGAGGCTAGTACAGTACCACGCACCAAATAAGAGGAGGACAAGCATGTGCATACTCACTATTGATGCTTCATGTGGCTTGTGTGTGTGCGCTTTCAAGTACCGGATGCATTGGAGCTATTCCTCTCCTCTTGCAGCACGCTGTCCTTAGTTTTACGATTGATCTTTTCCCGTGGATCTCCGAATAGCTGCGTCTGGATTTCTGAATAGCTGCGTCCCGTCGTGGGGGCTGGCTCTGCTATTTGATGCTCTTGTGGTACTTGAAGCATCGGAGCACACGCCACAGGCTTCATACTTCTTGTTAGGTTTACTCTTTTTCCCTTCGTGTTCTAGTACATTAATTATTGGTTACTTCTGGGTTCTGATTCGAAGATCCGTGCGCACTCATGGGTTTTGCTGTAATGTTGTACAACAGAGTTCTGGTATACATAACTTCATATTATTCCAACCAGAAATCAGTAAAATGAATTACATGGGTTAATTATACGTTCAACATACTTTGTGAATCCCTTTTTCGGTTTGTTACATTAATTCACATGCTTACCCAAACATATCAAAACAAAAAATATTGAAGCATATTTGTTAGTTAATGTACATTGCAGGCAAGGTTCAAGTTCCTCATTTTCTTGAATGGATCATATCATTTGCTGGGTATACAAGATCTACCAAGCTGGATACTTATTGTTTAAAAACTATTGTCCTCCTTTACAGATTAAAATCCAGATCATCTGCAGATATAAATAGAGAAATCAGAATCGTGTGTACGAGAAAACAACTACACTGCTTTTTTATCATACGAGAATGTGCATGTGTCATTCGCTAAAATTGTTTGGAGCATTTGTATCACACATGGTGATTGGTTTCTCAGTTTTATTAATATCCTTCTTTCATTTTTTTTAATAATTTCCATTTAGATTTGATCAAGATACGATGTCTATCATTGGCGCACCTTAATTGATCGATACTTTGGTCAACATCGCAGATCAAAGCATTAAAATGTACCTTATGCATATAAACATGAAACATGTGGACAAACATTTTTAGTTTTAATATGGATAATGTCTTCATATTTATTACTTAGAGTCCTAGACCCGAATTAACAGACACATTGAGGAATATTTACTCACAACCATGTTGGTGTCAATCGGCATCCTTTTTGTGACCGAAGGAAATGGTTATACGAATAAATTACAGTTTTTTGAAACAATTTTATAAGTTTGCTCAGATACAACATAATTGGTTATGTTGTCCTATACAAGATTTAAAGTATACCTACAATTTTTTTATTGATTGCTTGATATAGTTAGAAGAAAAGGAATGCACATAAATCGCAACTACTCTTAATTACTTCACTCTTTGTTTTGAACAAATTTAACATGTTTGATAAGTTCCATAATAAGTTTACTTTTGATAAACTAAGCTAGAACTACATGTCTAATTGCATCATAACTCTTTCTCCTTAGAAAATTAAAAATTGTGCAACAAAAAATTTCTTCGAGTAGGACTGCAAGTCATGCGTAGCTCTAGAAATTCTTGGTATTGCTATTGACAGACTGAGGGGCTTTGGTGCAGTCACTTTGTTACTTAAACACTTAATTAAATTGTACAAACACTGAATCTGGGATATATGGATCATAGAGCTGGAGCTGTCCCAAAATAGGACAATAATGTATGTTTCTGTTGAAATGAGGAGCAAATCTAATCATAAAATCTTTTTTTCGCTAGAGAAAGCTATCTGTAAGTGAAGTTGCATCTGTAGTGTCTGTAGGTCTCGAGGCAAGAAGAAATAGAGGTGCATGGTATAGTAGGAGATTAGACATCTATATTTTTTTACATATTTGTCGTCCCTTCTCTTTAAATACAAATCTGCAAAGCTTTTGCGTATTGGGAAAAAAAAATCTACATGCAACTCAGGGGGATTTTTATATACCCACCTACAAGATTTTTTGTGTTAATCTTCCCCCGTGCAAGTGTTCATTTATTTTCATATTGAGCCCCTGATAGCTTTGACCGTATAACGTGGCTCTTCTGTTGCCTCTAGATTTACTTCATACGCTTCATTGTAGCGTAATTATCATCTACTTACCATATATATTATCATACATGACGTTCAAACTTAGCTGCGAGAGTGGGAACAAAATAGAGAAAATTAAACCTTAAGGTTCCGACATCTATGTTATTTACACAATATCAAACAATAGAGAGGCATGATATACTATCCGCAGGGGCATTGGAGAACGTACAAGAGCCACGTCATCCAGTCAAAGCTATCAGGGGGGGGGGGGCGATATGAGAACTTATTGACATTTGCAGGGGTATATGAAAACACTCATCGGTGAGTTTTTGCAACTTCCCCCCCAAAAATATGAACCAGCAGACGCTTAGGGAGAAATATTTCCATTATGGCTTGTTCGTGTATATCACAAGCACGCGTACTCACCTTGCCTCGATTGCATATGGAAGAACACGACTGGCAAAAGAAAAAAGAAAAAACGAGAAGATACCGCTGCCACCTCCGGGTTGAGCTACCGCCAATGCCACAGGTCTGATCAGAGAGACGGCTGGCTGTAACACGAAATGCCAAATAAGGTGCTATAGGTGCATGGGACCGGTCGATCCAGAGCTAGCTAGCTCGCGGCGGCCTATACTGTACAATGATGGAGCGAGAGACGGCCCCACGAACCAGTGAATCGCACCGTTTAGATTCTGCCGGTAATAACCGGAATCGCTAAATCATGCATCTTGTGCCGTCTTCCCCGATGTGACAAAGCATGGCACGCACAGCGGTTAATTAAGAAATAAACAAGACACTCGCATGCATGCGAATCCTACTGCTCTCGATCGCACACGCCACGCACCAAAATTACGAACTGATCCGGCCACCGATCGATCGCACAGGTTAATTAGCAAGCAGCTGCGACGGGTCGTCACGCTTGCTTAAGCATTCGTTTTGTACGGCGGGGATTCACAGAGTTTTGGGCGTGTTGTGCTTGAAAAGTGCATGTCAGATGGCCTTTATTTTGCTTGCGCGATGCCCCCCGGCCCCTATCCTTCTCCGAGCGGCCGGCCGGACAAGTTGACAGGATCGCATGTAAAACTCGCGCGGCGGGTTGGTGTCCTCCGATCGCGCGCCTGTGGGCGGCCGGACGTCCACTGTGCGGCAGGCAGCACCTGCAGGCGCCCCCGGGCGGGCGGGGCCGTGGCTTGACGGGGTGCATGGCGCTGCGCGTTTGACTCGGTCGGGGCCCCGGCCCCGCGCGGGTCACCGTCGCGCGTGGGTCGCGGTACTCTGTGTCTGCGCTCGCGCTCGGGGACGCCCGGCCGGCTGGCCTTGTCGCGTTCCAAGGTGGGGGCTCCCATTCCAGCTCCGGCCGCGTCCGCGCGCGCCAGCACTCACGATCGAACGAGTGGACGGACGCACGCGCGCTGCCTCGTTCCTCCTCTTCGTCCCCGCTGGCTGCCCGTCCCGGTCGACCTCGAACCGAAGACGCGCGCCCCGTGCGCCCGTTCGTGAGTCCTAACCTTTTTCACGTACTGCGGCGGGCGACGGACGCCGGTGTGTCGTACTGGGCACGGCTAGCGCCGGCCTGCGAACGAGATAATTGCAGCGCGATGGATGCCTGGGCCGAGCTGGGCTGCCAAGGCTACAGACGGCTTGTCAATGTAAACAGGCCGGGCTCGGCCCCAACTGCCATTTCAAAAGTACAAAGTAATTTTCCCACCAACGAAGTGGAACGAATAAAAACATTGCGTCTGGTGATCTCTCTTTGGACGCGTTTGTGGTTGTGATGTGTAGGTGTAGGTCTAGTTCAGGGTGTAAGGATGCGTGCGTCGGCGTGTGTCTCTTTGTGCTTGAACAGATTCTACATCTATATATTGCAGTTTGAGAGGATTCAAAAAATAAAAACATTGCGAGTACATACTGGCCCGGTGGCCCCCAACAAACATACATGTCTCTTTTTTACTCCAACATTTTATACACGACTTTGGTTATCATCGCAAAAAAAAAAGAGAGAGAGACTGTTGTTAATTCAATTATAAACAAACAACATCATATAGAAAACAAAACGAATCAATACATGGATAATGTGAGGTTGATATCATTAGATTCATTGTGAAAGATACTTTTACAATATACAACAATTGATATTTGAAATAGATACATTTTATAGGTATACTTAGTTGAAGTGTCATATTAGACGGCATATCATTGTCCTATCGTATTTGTATTATGGGAATCATAGGGAATATTTGACAGGGACATTACAACCCTTTGACATGAATACGTATATGCAAGTTGTAATATCATTGAGCACTCATATATGGTACGACAACGCTTTCAACACCCCGAAAGCTATGTACATGCGTATAGTGGCGTACCCTACGTAGATACGAGTGCAAATAAATATAAAAGTACATACCTTTAGTTATTATCGCTCTAGCTAGACCATGTTTTATTTTTGTGATGACATGTACTTTTTTGTCTTATATTTGCAAAGAGAAGTTTTATCTCATAAGAAGTTTCCACTATGGTGACGGCTAAAGGGTTGTTGAATGTTCTCATCGATGGTGACGTGAAGTTTCCACTATGGTAACAATTGTTACCACGGAGAAACATTGGAAACATTGGAATTCGGCATTTCGGCTGCAATTTTGCTAAGTCTCTGGTGCAATTTTGCACCAGAGATGTTTATTGTCTTTTATTTTTGTTAATTGTTACCATAGTGGAAACATTGGAATGTTCTCCTTCTTTTTTGTCTTTTATTTTTGTTAATTGTTACCATGCATGGTAGTTCTATCTCATAAGAAGTTTATTTTGAGTTGTCACACTTTATGGCAAGGAGGGTGCAGTTGAAAAATAATTCCAATGTTTCTCCAAATAAACTTAGCAAAATTGCAGCCGAATAAAGGGTCGTTGAATGTTCTCATCGATCGCAAGTGCTTTTCCTGATTCAACTATATATCACACAAAAAAAGAGAGTGCCATTTGGAGATGCAATCGTCACCGTACATATATCCATTTTTCTTTCTCTTGTGTTTATTACATAGATACGTTTAACTAGGACATGTGTCATTGCACAGAGAAAAAAACACATTGTCTCCGTACAAAGAGATCGATAATTACTAGCTCAAACTAATGTGTGCCTGATAGCCTGGTGTTTTTTTATGTTTTGGACGTAACTAGCCTGGCCTCACGTGTTAGGATAACAAGCAAGGAGAGTAACCAAATGATTAAGCTACTGTAGGTTAGTGTGAGACTGTGAGGTCTCATAGGATGTACTCTGTCCAAACACTACAAACACCAACAGATATACATATTCCATGTTTATACCTTTGTAAAGTAGTATAATAATTTACATATATATACAGGAGTGGTGCGATACAGTTTTACCATATTCGCATCATTCAGACGAATCAATGTAGTACCAAACCATCTCTCTTCTCATGCACATGCAGACTACTGTTTTTTTTTTACTTTTTTTTTTCGACGTGCACTCTACTAATTAACTTCAAATCTAAACCTCACACTAACCTACAGTAGCTAGCTATCAACTATATATACCAATGGAATTAATTCAATCATTTCCTTCACAAATGCTGAACCCCAATCGATCGACATCCCCAGGCCATGCATCATCAGCCCATCCAGCCCTGAGGGAACCCCATGCCCGCAATGTTGGCCATGTCCTCAAAGCAGGTGTCGTAGAAGAAGTCTCCCCCTCCCCTGGAGCCTGCTAGCTCCGTCATCGACGAGCTGCACGCTTCCTGCGGGTACTGGTCAGCAAGGACCGAGCTGTACGGCCAGGTCGCTGTGTTCAGCAATGAGTAGCCGTCGACGACGACGTTCTCCTGAGGCGGTGGGAAGCCGCCGACGGAGGAGCCTGTAGTATGATGGTCCGTGTACGCGTCGATCAGGGGCTGGTCCGGCAGAACCACTACTGCCTGGCGCGACGAGCCGGCGAAGGGCGGCGAGGAGGAGCCGGCGTTGTCTTGCTCGCTGTCTTTCCGTTTCTGGAACACCCTGCAGAGCACCCAGTCCTCCTGCAAATTAAAGCACGCATGCATACATCCAAATCAGCTCAGCTACTGTGTCTACGAATTGAAGCCTGCCAGTATATGGTAGGAGTACTTGGCTGCAGGTGCGTACCTTTGGTGGCGTGTGCGGCGCGTCGAGGCGGAACTCGTGCATGACCCAGCAGGACTTGACGCCGTTGGGCGCGCGGCCCTGGTAGAAGACGAGCGTCTTCCGCATGCCGACGACGGCGCGCGAGGCCGGGCTGCGCACCTCGCGGTCCTTCCCCGTGGCCTTCCAGTAACCCGTCTTGGTGGCGCGGTTCGTGCGCGAACCCGTCGCGTACTTGCGGTCCCGGAAGCTGAAGAAGTACCAGTCGCTGGCCGTCAGCTTGGCCGCGTCTGCATGCAACAGAGGAAAAAATAGGCGTATTAGCAGGGTAATTTGGAGTTTAATTGTAATGAGCAATTAAGCTACTTTACGAAAGGAACCTCCCAGTAGTATGTCGAGAATAAAAAATGTTTTTTTTGAGGAAACTGAATCAGAATCGTAACTGTTACTCATGTGACGTAGCTAGGAAACGGACAGGATGGGAGGCCGGGCGCCATCGAGATGGCGACGAGCCTGGCACTTGCGTTCGGATCAGTTTATTCATTCTTGATAGAGATTTCGCATATGGAATAAAAAGGATCATTATTGCAGATGCATATGGATCATTAAGTAACGAGATCGTCATTAAGTGCACAAGCGAATATCAAACTACCATGACTTATTAGCTAGTCATATCGGCATCATTATATTATCTACCTTTTTTTTCAATATCTACTGTAAAATGTTGACACTCAAGTCTTTCACTCTTTGGCGTGTCCGCAAGGAAAATAAAAAAGCACTTCTGTCGTGACAAAAAAAATTGAAACCATGTCTTACAATATATGGATTTGCCTTTATTTTTCTTTTGTTTTTCCTAGACTTTACTGGGCAGCATAAGCTGCCTGTAGCGGCCTGGGATATTCTGTTTATGTTCTCTGTTTTTATTCCTTCTCTAATAAAATGGCAGAACACCCTGCCGCCTTTTCCTTCAAAAAACGTATGGATTTGCAGGCTTTTGTTCCCTGTGTTTAACCAACTGATCTCTTATCCTAGCTAACTGCTGATTTCGATGGCATGAGTAATGTTATTTTTTATTTTGAGGGGGGTAATGTTAATTATGTTGAAAGAAAGGATCTATTCAAGGGGAGCCACAAGAACCAGCCGGCAAAAGCTAATATGTCCAAAAGAAGGCTTGCTGCTACCACTATCCTACGGGACCAATAACGTGAGAAATTTTGAGGGAAGTTCATGCTAACCTACCCAGGCATCACCTACACAACTCATATATCGCTTAATCGTTTTCCATAATCTCCTCTTCTTATCAATCAGGCTGCTAGTGCATAATTTATCCGAACCATTCGTTCAGCTTGCATAGCAACGTCTCAAGCGGTGAACAAAATATTAAATATTATTCGAAAGGGTCCAAATTACTAAATATCAGCATGAACAGTAGAATTAATGAACTCCCAGAAATTAGAAAAAGAACCAATCCAAAATCCATATCGCGGAAGCTAGGAATGAACGACGACAGCCATGAAAGAGAGCTAGAGAAAGCGATGAACAGCAGCTAGCTAATTAAGGGACGGGCCGGCAGGGCTCACCTGGAAGCTCCCATGGCTCGCGGGTGTGCAGGTCGACCTCCACCAGCGTCCCCTGCGCGGCGCGCTCGTTGGTCACCTTCTTGTAGAGGTAGTGGCACACCAGCTCCTCGTCGCTGGGGTAGAACCTGAACCCCGGCGGCAATGCGGACTCTATCTCCCTCAGCCCCATCCCTCCCTGCCTGCCTGCCTGCCTGCCTTCCTGTCGACGGAAGATTCTTTGTCTATTCAGCCAGTTAACAGCTCGATGGATATGATGTATCTATCTGAAGCACACACTAGCTTGAAAATTCACGCCTCAACTAATTTCTTCCAAGCTTCTGGCTATCTTTTTTTTTTCTTTGATGGCTAGCTTTTGAACTACGGAAGAGTTATGCTGACCGGAGCAAGAGCTACTAGTATGTGTCTTGAGTGTGGTTGATTCCCGGCCGTCTCCTTTTATAGAGGAATGAGAGGCGGCCGTGGGAGATGGAGAGCCTGGGCTGCAAAAGAAACCGCTGTTGACAACAGCGCGACCCCCACGTCCTGTCACGGAAGAGAAGAGACGAGGACGCTGCCCTAGAGACAGGCAGCCAAGAAGAGAGCAGCGGCCGCACCGTCTCTATCCCCTATCTCCGATCCTGAGAGAACGGCCGGGGTCCCCATCAGTTGAGGCCAGCAGGCTTAGGTGGAAGATTCCAGCGCACGGGTCGACGACATGTTGCCATAATGCTTGTGGCACACGAACTGCTCCTGCTCTGCTCGCACACGCGCCCGATCCATCGATCGGGTGATCGCCTGACGAGGAGGCCCGGTCTCGCAAGTTATCCATCTCCAGCAAGTTATGGGACCGATGGGGAGAGGTGGCCAACGGCGCGTGACGAAACACTTGCGCGCTATGGTAGCTAGTTCCCTTTCCCTGGTCCTACGTCACCTTGTTTTCCCTTTTCCTTTCGGTCCGTTGCATTATATGTTTTTGGGAAGAAGGAAATGTGAGGGGACTTTAACCGATCATGGGAAAAGGAAGAAAAAGCAGGGGGTCCCGTTAAGGTTGTTAGATCTCATATGATTATAGGGAGGACGACGACGGCGACATGATGGATTCTTCGGGTATATATGTGCGATGACAGGGAGCAAGAGGGTGTACAAGCCTCTGTCAAGGCACAAATAATGTAGTTCAATGTACCAGGGCGGGGCCGTGGTGTCTACGAATCATGGATCAATTTGATGTGAGCGGATGCACCAGTCAGTAACATTATTCTGTTTGTAATGAAGGGCAAGATTTTAGACACGCCGAGAGTACTATAAACTTTGAATATTAATATGAGTGGTTATATAAACACTCACATACATTTGGGACTAGATCGACGTTTAGATTCTGTTTGTAGTTGTCGTGGAGTGATGCAATGTGCAAGATTTAGAATCTACTCTAGTTAGCTAAAGGAATATTTGTCGTTACTTTTATTGTTACATATCCTAGACAGATGCTTCCAACAAAATAATAGCATCCAAAACTCGAAATATATAAACACTTGCCAAACAGAGCATTAAGTCATTCGGCATCTCTTAAATTTAAGTGTTGTCAAATGGATAATTTGAAGGAATACAAGGCTCCACGGTCAGATAAAACTACTCCCTCCATTCTGTTACGATTGAAAACGCAGCACAATTAGAGGGGTTTTCATGATAATACACTCCTTTCCTCAACTTTTAATGATATACATCTAGAAGTCGGTTTAGTTTATATAGGATTTACAAATAAGAAGAGCCTACAAGCAACATGACGAGCACATTCCAATTTTCATATATCCACATGACCACATCAACACCAAGACGTGCTAATTATTACTTAAACAAGATGATCGCCAGTTACTTGTGAGAACGATATATATGGATCATATCTCCGATCACTGTGGATAGATACAAACTAAACCAACGCAGATAAGGAAAGAAAATGCATTGGCACATAACTTGTTTGTTACAAGATCAAATCTTGCGTGCACATATATAGAATTGGCCGCACATATTATAGAACGCATATAATTGTATAGCGTGTATGTGGAAATGATGGAATTTGGATGTGTAGCGAGGCTACACGCGTACATAGAGGCCCCATGCATAATTGAAAGCGTGTTCCAATGATATGTATGCGTGCTTGTGTTTGTCAAAAAAATGATGCAATCCAGTGCGTAGACAGAACGGAACCAGTGCTCACTAAAATATGAGGATGAGGGACCAAAACATTCACATGCACTTGCCAAGCGACGGCTCGGCTTATTTTTTTTTTAAAAAAAGTGCGTATACTATCCAAGGACCTTGGTTAGACTAGTAAAAACAATTTTTAAATGAGTTAGGTTTAACGGAGTTTCTCGTGATTTATTATAGAATATACTAAATCAGCATGTCAACCAAAAGAACGCATTTTTTCCCCCTCAAAATGCATGGTTCCAAGCACCATATCTCAGCTGAAACGACCTGGGAATATGAATGTAAACCTTATGAACAAGTTGAGTCATATACCTAAAGAGCCATCGATAAATTAGGTACGTTACGTATCAGGTTTGAACTATATATATACGCTCTCGGTCAAGCAGCGCTGTCATTACAAAGTTGATTTCTGTCTCCACATAGTTGTCGTTTTGAACTTTGGGACGAGAATATATTCCAGCAGATGACGTGTTGATTGTCCTTTGATAGTGGATATGGTCAGATGACTAGTGAAACCTAGCTACCAGCTGGCTACCTCCTCATGCACGTATGCATGCATGCATGCAAATATGGTCAACGTATAATATTAGTTACGTGCAGATCCTTTAAAAAACAATTCAGCGGACCGCTCATGGACCGGCATGATAGATATCTGAATCTGTCGAGCCTCAACAGTCGTAATTTGCATGTGGATTCATTCTGTTGATCTTGCAATGGCGTCGTACTCGTACTACATATAGAGGAGCAGATAAACTCATGGAACTGATCGAACTACACGATTTTGATCGATCGACACATAGGGCGCTTCTGTAGAGTTCCACTATTGGGATTGGGGATTGCTGGGGCCTGAATGAGTTCACTGAAACCAGTATCCAATACAGAGGACTCCACGTCTCGTGATTGAGAACTGCGGTCATGTTGTAGTGCCATGATCCTTATATATAATTATGAACTCTACTGCCGACGATATGAAGTGAGAGTGAGACTTGGATCAAGTACTTAGTGATGAGGCAACACTGAGGATCATGATCCGAGCGTGTGGTCTACAAAGCAATCCTTAGAGTCGGGAAACTCTTGTAGCTAGAAACATAAGTAAACGGGAAATGATGGAGACATGCCGTTTCTCATGGCAGGGCAATCATCAGAAAGGAAAGATTGATCCGAGACGTTCGGGGCCCTGGCCTCATCATGTAGCTAGTCGCTCAGTCAGGAAACATCAGGACGAAGGCCCTACGGGGTACGGCGCTACCAGTGCAGAGAATAACGAGTGGATTATTGGTTAAAAAAGTACAGTAAGGTCATCTACAGGACGCTGATTTTGGTTTCTCTTGGCACCATCATCATGATCTGAACGGCCAAAGTCCGGATTGTTGTCGATTGGTTTGCTTCCCACAGAGAACATCAGCACACGATAATTAAACAATGCCATAATGCGTGTGAACATACGTCGTACCCATATGTACAGTATGTGTTCTGATGTCGGCCGGCATAATCTGAAAGCTATCATGCATGTCTCTGGTGTAACAATTGCTTGGCTCATATATAAGGTTGTTCAGATCTCGGGTATCCAATTTTTATCTCCCAATGAACATGAACCCCTGCCTCAATCCCAGCTGTCTAAGTTAATTAGCCACCAGTATAAAATTAGCCAGAACTTTTTATTGCTGAAATCTGCAGTCCAAACTCCAAAGCGATTTACCAGGCTACGTACGCCTTGCTAGCTTCTTTCTGCAACCCATTTCTTGCCACGAAAAGGAACCGCCACAGATCAGACAAGCCCATCCATTTCCGTTGCTAATTAACAAGGGGGTCATCCGTTACCAGAGAAGTTAAAATCTCAGCCGAGCAAGCAGCCAAGGCAAGGAACATTCGTTCTGAGCAAGCGAATGACTCCAGTTGCAGCTCGCATCCCTATCCCTCCGGGAGGATCTCCTCGGCAACTGCCTGGCCTCTATCTAGCCCATTTGGCACCCGCGGGACCCGCCGCCGGACAACGACGCGGCGCCTTTAGCCGCAGCTCTGCTGCCGCGTCTCGGCAAAGCTTGCCGATCGAGAATGCTTCGCTGATCAGCTGGTCCTGCATGCGCAGCGCAGGCACATCCGCTCGAGACGAAGGGGAGGGGAGCACGCAGGAACACGCATTAATAATTGGCACGAGTCACGGGCCCCAGCGCGAGGCGGCTCGGTCCATGCATGATTGGAGGGGCCCGTGGCGCGCTGCCATGTGTGTAGGCTTGGACGCCGCGCGCGCAAAGCTTTTGCCCATGGAGTGACGGCTCCGTGCTCTCTTCCTTGCGGCAACCGGTTTTCGCTGATCTCCAGCACCCGCCGATGTATGGCTGGTCTAAGCTAGCCGCCGCGATCGCCTTCCGATTGGAACAGGAAAGGCAAACCGCGCGTGCGTGCGTCACCTGCGGGGCCGCGCCGTGCGCCGGTGTCCGACTGCGATTTGGTGCCTTGTCCGGATCCGGACACTAGCTAGCAAAGCTTACTGCTGATGGATGGATGGATCATGGATATACCTACTGAACCCTGGACAGACCTGGAGTTTCCAGTTTGGCTAGTGGAGTTAGCTGAGAGAGAGAGAGCCCACGTACAATTATTTACAAACTCTTCATATCCACAGCGACGTATCTCCGATCTGTATAACATCCAAAAAGTACCAGGAGGGTGTGGTAAGATTTTTTGCTGCTCTAGATGACGTAAGGTGGCAGCTCGAGATTTTAGTATTTTCAAAAAAAAAATATTAAGGATACGAAAGGGATGATCATTTATATGAATTCATAAACGAGCAAGCAATTCTACTCTACTGCAGGGACAACATCACAGCACTGATTCTCTACAAGTTTATATGGATGGATTAGATAAAAATTCGATCGACAATGAACTGGAAAAGAAACAAGACGCAGCATGATATTTGGATGCACGTTCCTACACTGATGTAGTGATGTGCCAGCAAAGTGCTATACGGATTAGACTTATACAGTGATAATAAATCTAGCAGGAAAAAAAATGCACACATAACTTTTAGAAGGCTGTGACCAATACCAAACATTGAATTCAATAAATTGTGCATCTGATATTCCTTCGGCGTGATTCTGACAGATTCCGATCTGATTGGATCAAAATCACATCAATATTTTCATCTTGAACATGAAAATTCATATCTCTTGTTTCTTCATGATAGCTAACTCCATCTAATGACATGCTAAATAAGATAGTATGAACTAGAACCCCTCTTCCACTCCCTCTGTCCAGAAATGCACTCCCTCCGTCCCAATATAATTGTCGTTTTAGCTCTTGGCGCGGAGATTAAAAAAAGTTGCTAAAGGTTGGTGCACAGGAAACGAGGAGGAGAGAGATAGAGATAGAGGTGTATCGGAAAGAGAGAAAGCTGCATCGGGAAGTGAGAATGACAATTATTTTAGAAAAACTGGATAAATCTAAAGTGACAATTAAACTGGGATGGAGCGAATAAGTATTTATCAGTTTGGTCAAAGTCAAACTTTCTCAACTATAACCAAAAATATCTAAAAGTAAATGATTTCAAATAAAAAAGAGTTACATATTATGATAGATGGTTTCATGGCAAATCTAGCAGTATCATTTTCATATTGTCAATATTGATGATTTTTTTTCTTAGCAAACAAAATTGAGAATATTGTTTGATTGAGGAAATTTGGTAATTTTCATTTTGCTGAAATGGGCTTGGGCTAACCCTTCCTTGTATGTACCTCTAAGAACATTACAAATGATGTAGTGCTTATGCTTGGTGTTTGGGAATAATGATTGGATTATTTGACACCATACTGCTTCCTTTAGAACATTGTAAAGTAACAAGTTGATATATTGCTGAGAAAAATTTAAAGTTTTTTTATAGATAACATGGACACATCCATATCCCAATGGATGGGATAAACTCATTTCCTACACAATCATGAACTATTGGCCTTCTTAGGGTGCATATTTAATTATAGTAGGTCCATCTGTTGGATTTGAATATTTAATGATCTAGATCAATCCTCAAATGAATTTCTACAAAAGAAAAACTTGACATCCAAATACTTTTTTCGTGTTGCATCTTGATTCGAGACATTAGACTGGTTGGTGCAATCATTCTGGTATTTAACTATTCCTATTGATGTACAAATTAATACTATTTACAAATTTCTCATCATATATACTCAAGTTGGATTGCCATAATCTGGAACCATGCACAAAACTACATGATGCACAGCTATCTTTTGCTTTAGTCAGTAGAGAAATTTTCATTGACATGGTGGCATTATTTGCTAGCATGAGCTGAAAATATTTCATCTGCCTTTGTATGCACTGTCGAATATGCCAATGTGAACTGCTCACGAGTCTTCGCCAGAGATACATGCACACATGCTGCTGCCGTGGCATAGAATCATAAACAGTTGATCATTTGCTCATGGATTTTGTTTATTTTCCCTGCTTTATGCTTGGATTATGTTTGGAAGGAGAAGAATGCAAGCAATGGTGGAACATTGAGGGGGGCTGGCAGGGGCCATGCCCCCCCCCCCCCCCCCCCCTCAAAAAAAAAAAACATAGTTCCTCAGTAGTACCAGTGTTAAGCATTGTGCTATTAAAAAAATTTAGGTGGAATTTGAGCTGATGCATGCCAAAAACAGATTTTAGGTACATCTATAGCTACAAGTATATAGAAAAAATTCTACTTCTTGACATCGAATGAAAATTTTCATAACAGTATGTGATGAAGTTGCTTGGTCCCCCCTCATTTCTGCCCTTGAATGCAAGGATGTTTTACCACATGATCAACAGTCTTGACATAAACAAGGAAAACAAAAGGGAAGAAAAAACTAAAATTACAAGTTTTGTATCCATTCTTCTATACTAGGAATGCATTTCTTTTGGCCCTGTGGAGCAAAAGGGTCATCTCTTTCTTAAAAGTTGAATGACACACCAACACAGCTAGGTCAATGTCATCGAAATCTAGTCATTGCATTTCTTGTTTTCCAAATGCTCCATGCCATTAAGACTATGATTTCCATTACAGAGGGAACATTGAGCTTTTTCTCAACGGGTCGATATTGGATACAAATTTAAATTTGAAACTTGTAATATTGGTTTCGTTTTTTTAGCTTGCAATGTTACACTTATTAATTCGGTATATTTAAAGAGACTTGATTATCACATCGATTTCTCGAGCTTTATTTGACTTCTGAATTCAGCTATCACTTGTTCGATTTTTGCACGAAATGAAGATGCATGATTTCAAGGTTATGAGGTAAGAGAACAAAAATATTGCTAGTCATGTCAATGAAGAAGATTCATTTTACCCACCACGCGGTTTATAAAGAGACCAGGCCTGTAGAAAATAATACGCTGAAGTGACTAATTACTAAACTCCCGGCACGCCTATCAAGAGCTAGTGAAAAACCTACATGAGTCTTCCGAACACTGAGTTTACCATAATGAAATGGGCGCAAATATATTTCACGTGTTCTCATAATAAAATGATAAGCTCATAGGTTACAGGAAACACCATTAGCAACTAAGGAACATATTAATCAGAACACTCCAGAACGATACGCTATACCTATACATAAGTTCAGACTTCTTCTAAATCGCATGACTCTGTTAGGCCTGAGAGATGATTCTTCTTGGTAAACGAGGGCTGGGTCTATCTGACAGACCAACAGCATCATGGTCACCAAACAGATGATATGCAGCCGCGCGAGCTGGCAGCGTAGTTCACCGATAACGCTAGCAGAGGAAGGGCCTCAGCCTCACTATCTCGTCAAGGGCTCCGGTTGGCAAATGTTCCCAAACCAGTGGCCTCCAGCTGGGCGCATGTCACTCACACTCTACTTCAGTCGGACAGTGCAGAGCAACATCATCTCACTGCTTCCGTGCCAGCTGCTCCGTTGTTCTGGCACCACCTGCATGCGCCACATTTCTTCTGCCAGTAGCTTGTCAGGTTAAATCTTACGCGGCGGTTAATCATTCATGTGAACAAGAGAGAATGCACACGGTGTGCTTGCTGATTAAGCTACTTGATCGAGGCAGAGTTTGGCTAAGGAATGACATGAGCCGAGGTATCTGCAGTGCAGAGTTATATTGCGGTGTGAACCGTAAGAGAAACGCTGGGTCGCTGGCTGTAAGTTACGGCGGGTTGCATCGAAAGCTAGCGGAAACCGAATCTTTTTTACCAGCTGCTCGCCTGCTCATTTCAGCCGTCACCACCAGCCGCGGGCGCCGGCTATCGTATCGCGAGGAGCTTCTCGGCGCGTGGCCGATCGATGGGGACCGGGACGTGAATTTCAACCCAACCGCTAGAGCTACTGTACGCTCGTTGATGATCAAGCTGTCAGGTCCAGGTCCATGCCAACATGATGGACACATGATTGGAACAAAACCCCCAGAGAGATGAAAAGTGAGTAACAAGCCACACTGACCAATCTTGGAAAGAGATCACGCGACGGAATAGCGGATGGCTAACATATGATCGAATTCGTGACACGGGGAATGCAGACCTAGCTACTGTCCATAGCTCATCAGCAACGTTCATTCTGAAAGCCAACGGCACTCCATATCCAATCAGGAGGCCAGTCGCATTATATATTGCTGCGAGGCGACGTACGTACGTCGATTGAGGGTGCCGGAGGCATGTATGTATGTACTCAAGCGTGTAGCATGAGTGTATTATGTATTCAAATACGTACGTACCAAGCGATCGCTTAATTTTGATGCAACACAAGCAATGTAGGGCATGGGAACCTTAGCATTATACTCTCTCTGGTTTTAAATTGTTCACGTTTGACCATTTTTGAGTTAGTTGGACCATTCGCTTTATTCAAAATATTTTTAAAATTGTCATAGATTTTGTTATGATTTGTTTTATCATTAAAAAGTTAAAATATACTATATAACTTTGTATGTTTGAACTAATACTTTTAATAAGACGAATGGTCAAACGTAACGAAAAAAATTATTAACGTCAACAATTTAAAACCAGAGAGGGTATTATTTAATGTCATGCGCTCCGGCCGGGCCAAGTTGGCAACATGTATGCATATCCTGTACCTCCAGCATGGCTATCTCTATCGACGTATTGGGGCATGCTGGTTCACGGGCTAGCTAGATTCTTCTCGATTCGATTATGATCCATGTAAGATATACTATGTGTAAAATAAAGGCTACTGAAACTAATAATGCAACTTGGCTGAGCGAGGCGTGAGGAACCCATAGGCGAAAGGAAGGAATCAGGTCCGTGTGTACTACAACATGGCGGCACGTGTAGATCGACGCGACGTCACTGATGGCAGCAGGGTGGGTTGTGTGCAAGTTCATTCTGTGAACACGCTTGCATCGATCGCCTGCTTTGCTGGCGTCCCGGGAGGAGTACGTTTGGATGCTTGTTGTGCTTAACTGGTTCCACACGTACGCGGATGTCTGGATGGCTCTAGCTGGCTGTCTTGCTCACGCGTACGCCCTCTGGTCTGGATCCCACTCGGATCCACGCGCGGCGCCACCGCGTCCGCGGGACACTCCACTGACGATAGATGGCAACGGGATGGACAGAGCAGCCGTGTCAATGTGAGACTGGCCGCTAGGGCGCGGTTACGTGCGTACGGGCTCTCGATGGTGAGTCGGAAGGCAGATCAACGCGCCTGTCCATCATCAATCGTTTGATCCAGTGCACCTGGCCGTCGAGCGAAGTCTGGACCTCTTGTGGGTCTCTCCGGCGGCTGGCGTCGTCGCGAAAGCAATGCACTTGGTCGTCGGAGTCTGGACCCGGGGCCCTCCAGAACGTTTCCCGCGCCCGTGTGCGTGCTGCTGTGGCGAAAGCGCCGGCGCGTCGTCACGCATTCACGCGTTTGGCATCGTCACGTCCTCGGTTGTTGATCGAACCCGGGCGCGGCGGCAGTGGTCTGTAATAATGCAAACGCGGCTGGCTTTGGATCGATCGCGCCGGGTGGACGACACGCATTTTCCAGCCCAGCGATGGTCGGTAAAAGTGGGCCGAGACTCCAGCCGGGCTGCGGAAATCAGATTCAGAACCCATCAGCCTCCACCGACTTTTCTTCGATTTAGTACTTCGTATCTTCCCTTCCAGCCCTTGCACCGGCGCCCATCGGCGCCACGGCAGTGATCGCTGCCGTCCGTGCCGGCGTCGTCGGCAAAGGCGTCCTAAGTGGTGGCCAGAATCGAATAGTAGCATGTGCTTGTAGTAGAGGCATGACAAGGAATTAATCAGCTCTTCACACTGCACAAAAACAGAATCGACAAGCTTGTTTTTGAGTCGGAACAGAGCATCGTTGCAAGTGCTTGATGCAATAGCTACAAGTGGCTTGGCTTGGCATTGAGAATCGACGTGATGATGACTATCGGAATATAACCGAGACGTTCAGAACAATATATCGCTCACGGTTAAGAGAAAAAAAAAGAGAACAAAAATGAAAGATTGGCCCATGCAGGTCCCGAACCTGCGACCTTCGCGTTATTAGCACGACGCTCTAACCAACTGAGCTAATAGGCCGCTTTTGTTTTCATTATTTACTCTCAGTATTTGCTTGTTATCTTGAAGCAAAGGAGTAAACGAAATACTCGTTGCAGACTATCATCTTCAAGAAATAAAAAGGAGTTCGAGCCAAAAATATTTTCAACATTCACCACAATTTGCCCTAGAAAAGAAAAAGGAATTGCTTCATGTAGTGCTGGGTTGCGCTTTTTTTTTTTTAAAGAAGGAAAATGTATTGATCTTAGCACATTACACCGGCCCGATTACAAACAGGATCCTAAAAAAAAGGAAAATTACAACGAAGTTCAAAACTCCTGATCATCTTCCTCGAAGCCCTCAGGGATCCGTTCGTCACCGCCGCCCCGCTTCCCAATCGTCGCCGGATGCCAGAGCCAAACTCCACGAGGTGGAGGCCGTAGAGGAGGGCTTGCTGCTAGGCGAATCAGCCGAGTATACGCTGCCTCCCAGGCGCATCGGCCAACTCTGGCACCCATGACGCAACCTTCGTTTCCAACCGGCAACCCGAGCAAAGCTCAGATTTTCACCAAAGATCATCTTCCTCGAGATTAACAGGGTCAACAACATCATCACCTGAAGAAGACGACGATGCGCCGGCCCCGGACTCCTGGACAGGTCTCCCCAGCCTCTCCATTGGCGTTGGAGAAGAACGCCACCGGAGAACGGAAGAAGCTGGGAGAAATTATTCCTCTGCAACGCCGTCGCTTCCGCATCGTCGGCGCCGCCAGGAAAACCAAGCCGCAGAGAAGCCACGCTCCTCCGGCAAAAACTAACTCCACCGCCGAGCATCGGCGGCGAGCAAACCCTAGACCTAGATGGACTCGATCTACTAAAGGATGGACCCCCGCTGCCCTTGCCACCGGCTAGGAGGCCGGAGACGAGAGAGAACGGGGGCCAGAGGCGGACGGCGGCGGCTGCGCGAGCACGCGGTGGCGGCGGCGGTTCCGCCCGAGTCGCCCCTCGGGGGCGACGCGGGGGACGGGGATGTCGTTTCGTAGCACGTTGAGTAGAATCGTTTCCATCACAAACTGAGCGGGACGGGGGACGGGGTTGCGCTGCCAGTCTAGCTAAACGTTGGATGCTGCCATTCAAAAAAACAAAAATAAAAAATAAACATTGGATGCTGCCATTCAAAAAAAAAAAATAAAAAATAAACATTGGATGCTTGCTGCTCCTAATTGATTATCATCACTTAACTCTTCTTTGCGAATAATCATCACTTAAATCTGATTGTTGATTGCCGACTTGTAACCCGGTCGTATATATATGAGTATATCAGCACTTCAAACAAAAAAAAAATGCACCGCGTGTTGCACCGAAAGAAAACCTTCAAACATCAGTGCTCATGTAAGTGTGTATCCTCAGCACATCCAGCAAATGACAAGGTTCAATGCTGCATCTATAAACTCTTTGGCTCTTTGCAGACTATATAAACTGGGCCACAAAACTTGTCAACGCTTTGCCCTCCCAAAATAAAAGGCACCCCAAGTTTCACCCGAAGAAAACATTCAAAGCACATGTGTGTCATGTAGGTGTATATCCTCATCACATCCAGACAGTAACAAGGTTCAATTCAAACAAGATTCAATGCTGCGCCTAAAGACTAAAAACGTCATTAGTTTCTCACGCTGACATCAATTCAAACAAGATTCAATGCTGCGCCTAAAGACTAAAAACGTCATTAGTTTCTCACGCTGACAGGCATCGGACATCTAGGATCAAAGAAGTGCACAAAACGCATGCCGCGTTGCTCGTTCAGGCGCCTTTGGATGGTGCCGGGTACTTGACGGCGTTCTTGGCGATCTTCCTGATGGCCGCGTCGCCAAGGTCGACGCCGCACATGTCGGAGAGGCGGATCAGGTAGAGCAGCACGTCCGAGAGCTCCTCGCCGAGGTGCTCCTTCTCTGCTTCTCCCCACCCAGGCAGTCCCTTGGGCACCTCCCCTTTCCACATGAACAGCTCTGACAGCTCCCCAACTTCACCAATCTGTCAAGCACAGATGAATCAATCAAACAACAACGTCAACAAAAGGGAAGCAGTCGATCAAGGAACAAAAAGGTTCTTTCATTCATGTGCCGATCTTCGTATCCAAATGAAAACGTGGTTCGTGCAGTGAATCGCAATACTTCCGGGTTCAGAAAATTCAGCTCTCAAGCTGAAAGTGATCCTTCAGTGCTGAGCCTGAAGTCTGAACCGGTGTAAACACGTCGGACTCCAGCAATTTCCATTGTTCCGACGGTGACTTGTTCGCACAGAGGAGAGCTGCGCCACGTGGCATCCAAGACGCGACGCATGAGAAAGATGCCTCCCGCTTCCGGCCATGGGCAACGAAGAAATTAGTTACTTGTCGGATTTTAGTCTCGTCAACCAACACCTGGACTGCACAATCTTTTTATGGTTATCAGGTGGCCAGGAAAAAGGAACGTTCTTTTCAATGTGGTTATGAAGCAAAACTCTAAAAAAAAACATGGTTATGAAGCATCTGTACTTGTTGCAAAAAGTTTAGATCACCACTTTGGGGGTACATCCACTACTTATCTAGGTAGCTAGCTAGTTTTTAATCTTGTGGTTGGAAGTTTTATGAGTAAAAACTAATGCATGATTGTGCACGAAAGAAAAACAAAGTGGGTGATCAATTCGGTGGTACAATGTGTTGCGGTCCACATGCATTAGTTATATGAAAAAAAATAACTCGATAGATCTCAAGAATCTAGTCACACTTCTTGAAACGAACAACTGATGAAACAAGAATCTTGTTGAGCTGGTTGGTCAAAAGAGAACGCATTACATTGTGATAATTTAATCTATACTAGATAATTAGAGCAGGACATTACTGCAATCCATGGTGGCAATGGAGCAAAGTATTTTTTAAATAGTTTTTTTTTGGCTGGAGAATTTATAGTTAGCTACAATCTAGTTTTGCTTTTGACTCATGGAGACGTTGTTTATGTGCACATGATGCCCTCTGCTCTTTGTGGAGATGCTGACTACTAACTAATGAGTACTATTCTCTCTTGAGATGTGTAGTGCTAACCAAATATTTAATTGCAACGGTACTGAGTACTGTCTAAGGCCTGACTTCATTATAATGATTACTTGAGTTATACCGCGTAAAAGATTACTACAGCGAGGATGCGAAAGGCTATAGAATTTTGTAGGGGATGACATAGAAAAACGAAGGCATGATATCTATTTTCTTGTGCCAATGGTTGAACTTTTCACGGACACCCCGCGAAAAGTAAAATACGTGTGTTTTGGTCATCACTTTCTATGCATTGAACAAAACACGCTAATGCGGTCTTACTACCCATCTTCCTTTTTTCTATAATAAGAAAAGATCTCACAAGAAAAAAGGAAAGATGATTCTTGAAACCATTGATGACCCCCTCCAACTTCGTCAAGCATATGTTCTAGGTGTGATCCTTGACGAAATAGCTAAAAGGAAAACATAATCCTCCAACGGAAGAAAAAAAGATGAAAGAAAAACAGAGAGAACCGTGGTTTCAATTCTAACAACAGAAGATCAGAGACAGAGGAAGAAAGAAAGAGGCAGACCATGGCGAGCAGAAGGTTCCTGGGCTTATGGTACTGCTCCCAGTCCCTCTCCTTGGCGAAGTCATCGAGCTTCTTGGAGAGCTGCTTCAGGCTCACATCGACGGCGACCATTTCCTTCTTGACCTCCTCCTCCTCTATGGCGGCGGGCACCTCCTTCTCGCTATCCATCTCGCCTGAAAGCCCTTAAACAAACAACCCCTCGAGCACTTGCCTGACGGAGGTGTTTGCCTCTGGTTTGGTGCTTCCGAAAGCAGAGGTGCAGGGGATTTATATACTTGCACGCCCGCAGCAAAGTTGGCAAGTAATAAAACAGTACTTAAACAATTCGGGAATTATTAATGGCTGTGGCCTTGTGGGTGAGGGCGATGTTGATTTGTGGGCAGAAGCCAGCTTGGGTGCAATTACTTACTAGTAGTAAGTTACTACCTGTCACCTGAAAATACATGAGGATCAGTACTGGGTGCTTCATTAGTTGCTATGTTATGCGATTACTTGTCACCTCAATACATGAGGATCAGTACTGGGTGCTTCAACAGTTGCTATGTTATGCGATGACTTGTCACCTCAATACATGAGGATTGGCACAGGGAGCTTCATCAGTTGCCATGCGACTCAATTTTCTCGAAGTACCCAGATTTTTTATTCATGTATGCCGAGGACGGTGTTCACAGGAAATAGGCAAGGATTAATATCGTCAAATCTTTAGGTATGAAGTGCCATATTTGAGGGTGTACAGTAATCTCTATTGGAATCTTTAGAATCAACTGCCATATTTGAGCCCGCATGCAGTGCATGCGCAAAGGTCGGCGACATGCAATACTATACGGATGTCTCGCCAATTCGAGAAGGGCTCTTTAAATGGGCGCCGCAAAGCTGTGGCTCTTCGCTTCGTTCGTACGCGAACGTTAGCAGGGGACAGAGAGCAGAGAGGACGGCCATACATTGTAGGTGCAGGTAGCTTGGAACATAGAACAGTGTCGTATATGCCATATGGCTTACATGTATAAAAATGCTGTGCTCTTCGATCGGGCATGAAAAGTTGCTAATTTGCCTTCTTTCCCATGTATTTGTTTGGCTTAAGGAAGCTTGTCAGACGGGAAAAAAAGGATATTCATTTGCGCTGGGATCGGATGGCTTTTTGATGAGCTGATGGACGAGTGGAGGCTTGAGTAAATCGAAAGAGAGTAGCAAGATAAAACCAAAGCCTGTTCCTCAAGTCCGAAACTCTGAACTGAAGTCAGTCGTGGCCCTCGTCGGATGACATTTTTCAGAAGAAAATCTTATCGAAAAAAATAGGAAAAAAAATGTTTCGGCTGTCTCTCTCTCTCAAGTCTGAAGCGAGAATGGACTTTCAACAACAGACCAGCTCGGCCCACAAAATGCAGCCCAACTCTGCATTCAACTAGACCATTCGTAGCCCAAACCAGCACCACCAAAAACCTCCCAGCCCTCTAACCTAGATCGGACGGCCAGAAGCCACCACCCCCCACGATCCACCGGCTCACCCGTCACCACCCCCCTCCGCTATATAGATCTGCGGCATCTAAACCCTCTCCTCTAGCCGCACCCGCCTCGCCGTCTCGCTCGCTCCCGCTTCGTCGCCGCCGCCTCCGCGCCGACCGCCGCCAAAATGGTATGGTGATTCGCGCGATCCCATCGCTCCGCGAAGCTTTTGCTCTTCTTTTCAGCTCAGCTGTGTTGGCTAATGATGCGTGCCTTGTTGATGTTGTTGCGGTTGTGCAGCCGTTCAAGAGGTTCGTGGAGATCGGGCGGGTGGCCCTGGTGAACTACGGAAAGGACTACGGCCGCCTCGTCGTCATTGTCGATGTCGTCGACCAGAACAGGGTCAGTAGGATCTCTCTTTTCCCCCTCAGTATGTTCGAGTGCTTGAGCCGAACTGTTTGTTTTGATGTCGGTATTTGGATCGTGCGGTAGCTTATGCAATTTAGTCTTTCTGTTACCAAGAGTGTGAGGTTGTAGATTCTTTGCTGTTCCAGCTGTCGTTTCAGAATGCACCTGCGTCGTTGCTAGTTGCCACTGTTCCTGATTTGTTGAGACATGTATTGCTTTGATGTCTGCGAGTTCGGTAGCAACAGAACTGGTAGCTCAGTTGACTATGTTTTTGGTGGTAATCATTGCATTTTGCATGAAATTGGTGATCAGCCTAACCTGTTATATATGATTCAACCCTCTTCAGACCTGAAACTGAAGTTACCACAACATTCTATCTAACGTGTACAACGCTTCTAAAGGCAGTGGCAAGTTTGTTTTTATGCTTGTGAGTGTTGTGTAAGATCCTACATTACGTTCTGTTAATAGGTTAACTTTTATATTTGGTATACCACAGCTTGTATTTTTATTTTTATTTTTTTAAAAAAAGACCAACATTTCAGCCTGTTCATCAAGGATCATGATAGCTTTATGCCTTGTACTAATATATGAATGCAGTCTAATTGATTTAATGTCTTTTTATATTGTTTCACTCGATCAATCATGGTACTATTCTTATTTCAAAATTTAACATAAAGGTGTATCTAGCAGATCATTCTTTACTTACCTTCTCATTTCTAGAGTTCTGTTTGCTTTGCATGAATTGTATTTCTGGCGCAAAATCAAGTCTAGTTTTGCTAGTGTCATGGTAGTTGCCTCGCAGTGCTTTTTAGCTGCCATTGGGCATTGGGGTCTTGTCATGGCTAGCATGTGATGTCTTGTAACTCTTGTTTCATAGTTTGCTCATCATTGTGTTGATGGATTGTATTTGAGAGATGGCCCCACTATATTTCCATCGAAACAATGACCAGTGGTTACTTGCTCTGTTGTCCTAATTCTTAATTTTGTTCTGTTTGCTGACCGCCTTTTCTTTATGTGATATCAGGCGCTTGTGGATGCCCCCGATATGGTCCGTTGCCAGATGAACTTCAAGAGACTTTCCTTGACTGACATCAAGATTGACATTAAGCGTGTCCCCAAGAAGTCCACTTTGATTAAGGCTATGGAGGAAGCTGGTGATTAACTATTTCTTCAATAATTCTATGAATCTATCCTGATCTGTTTATTGACTGCTGATTAAATGGATTGTATTCTGATTGCAGATGTGAAAACCAAGTGGGAAAACAGCTCATGGGGCAAGAAGCTGGTTGTCCAGAAGAGAAGAGCGTCACTTAATGACTTTGACAGGTTCAAGGTCATGTTGGCCAAGATCAAGGTTAGTTACTCTTGTGCTCTGGTTGATTCATGTACCTTGTAGCTTTAGTCATGTTATGTACCTTACTGCTTTGAAATTACCTAATGTACGATGATTGTCTTGTGAACAGAGGGGCGGTGCTATCAGACAAGAGCTTGCTAAGCTTAAAAAGGAGGTTGCTGCTGCTTAGATTGCATTCTTGGCTGACCTGTCGAGATTTTGATCCTCAATGTTACAATGTTCTGAAATCCTCTATTGTGCGCATTACTTTGAAAGTTTATGGGAGCCTGTTGAAATTTTAATTTTAAACATAGCTTGTTTTAGTGATTTTGCAATCATATTAAGAATCTTGGAAGGCCTGTTATATGCTGGTATACTACTATTCGTTGTGATACTTGAGCACCATCCTCTTTTTGAGTCTTTTGGATTCTTCGTTTCATTTAAACATGCTGCCATTCTCGCGTATAGGACCACTTGCAGTTGCATGCTCCCTCCCAGCAAAGGGCGAATATCATTCTTGTAACTTATGGCTTGCATTTCTGATTCAGTAACTTCTTCGGTGCTGATTTTTCTTGCTGAATTCCATGCCGTGCTACGGAGGTTCATCAATTCACAACAGGGACTATAGCTAATCCATCTGAATAGGTTTTTTATGTCTCGAGTTTCTTATATTCTCCTTGACTCTTGTTACGAGAGAGATTCAGCTAGTTATATGCATGGTGTCAATTTGGTGTCAGACATCATTTTCGCGGCATGCAATCTAATTAAGCAATCGCAGGCTATCGCATACACAACCTTTTTTTTTTTTGAGCAAATCACAACTGGGGGACATCCAGAGCGCAACTGTCTATCGACTCGGAAGGGTACTTCTAAGGAAGAAGTCTATTTTGCCTCTCTGAATTCTTATAGGAGTTGTAATTTTTACTTTCAATTACAAAACCGGGTAACTCGACTCCCTCAACTCAAGGATGCGGTACAAGTTACCTCCCTGAGCGGTATTGAGAATGGTTTTGTCCTACGTGGCAATGTGGGTCCCACATATCAGGCGACACGTCATCACAGCTCTCTCTCTCTCTCTCTCTCTCTCTATGGCGGGTGTCCCGCCATAGCTGTAGGCTGGGGTGGAGCGTGGCAGCCCCGACGGTGGGCAGAGCCACGTGCGCCATGAATTCCAGCCTGACTCCGCCCATGCCCGCGCGCGTCGAGCGGTGTAGGGTCGGCGCTACGTCTATGCGTGAGCAGGGCGGAGGCGGCTCGGCTACTGGGCGCGAGCAGGACGGAGGTGGGGCGACGGCTCGCTGCGAGCAGGGCAGAGGCGCCGGGGCGGCCGGCCTCGTGTTGGGTGGAGGTGTCGAGGTGGCTCGGCGTGAGCAAGGCGGAGGTGGCACAGCGATACTGGGCGTGGGCGGGGCGGAGGAGGCGCACATGAAGCGAAGAGGCAGCAAGGTGGCTGGGTGCATACAGAGTGGAGGCAAGGACCAGGGGATAGAGGAGCGGGGGCGCGGTCGGCGACGACGGCAGGTGAGGCATCTTGATGATTTGGACTGCTAGCTTGAAGACATATTAAATCGTGCTACTGTACACTAAATCTTGGTGGGGATGAGATGAATTTGAGTACCAACGATGGATCGAAGCCAACGTACCAGAGAAAAGGTGGAAAAGCTCACATGAAGAAGAGAATTTTGGGCGGCGGCCGGAATTCGGGAAGAAATAGTTGTGACGTCCCGCCTCCACGAGGCCGGGCCCGCACGCCTGGCAGCTCTCTAGGATCTCAAGACTGTCCCCACAGACCAACACACGTCTTTTCTGCGCACTTTGTCCTCACTCGTGCGCACCCGGGAAGGACTTCCCGGTCGGTCACCCATCCCGAAATTGCTCCGGGCCAAGCACGCTTAACCCCGGAGTTCTTTCGAGATGAGCTTCCAGAAAAGAAGTTGCAACTGTTGGTATGAGTATTCTTATCAATCCTATTAAGCCCTGGGCCAGGATGTTACATTCTCACCCCCTTAGGAGATCGACGTCCTCGTCGATCAACCCCAGGCCAGGAACTTCCTCTCTTGGCCACGTCCGTGCGTCCAGTGCCAGCGCATGTGCCATGCTGTGTGACCACTTGGGCCCACACCAGCCATGCACACCATGCCTGCGCAACTGCGCCTACACGCGCCCGTGAAACCGCGAGAGTCGGCTCTGATACCACTTGTGACGTCCCGCCTCCACGAGGCCGGGCCCGCACGCCTGGCAGCTCTCTAGGATCTCAAGACTGTCCCCACAGACCAACACACGTCTTTTCTGCGCACTTTATCCTCACTCGTGCGCACCCGGGAAGGACTTCCCGGTCGGTCACCCATCCCGAAATTGCTCCGGGCCAAGCACGCTTAACCCCGGAGTTCTTTCGAGATGAGCTTCCAGAAAAGAAGTTGCAACTGTTGGTATGAGTATTCTTATCAATCCTATTAAGCCCTGGGCCAGGATGTTACAATAGTTGATTGGGGAAAAAGAGAAATTGAGTGGTCGTGGTGATTGAGGGGGAGCTCCTGTTGTTTGGTGAGGTAGAGAAGTGGTAGTGTTGGCGAGGCGGCGACGTCTGGGGCGTCGCAGTGCTGTAGAGCGACGGGCGGCATGTGCGGCGGCGAAGCGCGAGGCTGTGCAGAAACGAATAAGAGAGAGAGAATAAAATAAAATGGAAATGATGACATGTCGCCTGACGTGTGGGACCCACATTGCCACGTAGGACAAAACCACTCTCAATACCGTCCAGGGAGGTAACTTGCACCGCATCCTTGAGTTGAGGGAGTCGGGTTACCCGGTTTTGTAATTGAGGGTAAAAATTGCAACTCCTATAAGAGTTTAGGGAGGAAAAATGGACTTCTTCCTGCTTCTAATTGGTTGGGCTGTAACGGGCTACACAGGCTGGGTAATCGACTGGGCTGGACTTCTTGGGCTAGGCTGAATAGCATTCGAGATCTCAAGCACGAGACGGCCCGTGACTGCTGCACCAACTGGTCATCTTCGCCGCCGCGTCGCTCTTCCTCCCCACCCCACCCACTTCGGCCCGACCTCGTCGGCTCGTCGCCTGCTCGGCCCACGTGTCCTCGCCGGCGCCGTGTCCTCGCCGGAAACAAGTAGGTGAAATACCCCGCCGTGCGGGCCGGATCCAGACCAGGGTTTTGGGATGGGTTTGTTCTGATCCGCGACTTCCGGTGCTTTGTTTGGGTTTCACAGCTGCAGAGGAAGGAGAGGGCGGCGAGCCCGCACGCCTAGCTGTCGCCGGCGAGAGGAGCCCCGCTATGCCGCCTCTCACGACCCCGAAGTCCGGCGACGCCCTCTTCGCCAGCGTCGATCGCGTCGTAAGCTCCTGAACCGTCGCCCGCGGAATTCCCAGGGATAAATCTGGACCTTGTCTGATTGCCTTCTACTGCTTCGCTGGTTGCAGAATTCGGAGCTGTTCACGCTCACGTACGGCGCCATGGTGCGGCAGCTGCTTACGGATCTGGAGGAGGTCGAGGAGGTCAACAAGCAGCTCGATCAGATGTATGTTCTCTTATTCTTATGTATACTGGATCATTTGGGAACTTTTGATGGATTGTGCAGCAAACCTGGTATTGAAGTGCTGCCAGGTCTAGTAGAGATCGTGCCTGAGTGGGATACTAAAAAAACTTAAATATCTCAATCTTTGGAATTTATGCCTTGGGTCAGATGTGGCTGTAGCATGTAAATGAAACGACAAAAGATATCTGCTTAACCTGTTAATTTGGGACACTTAGGTGAGACTGGTGTGGACTTTCAGAAATTACTCTATTGTTGCCCGTTCCCTGAGTCATGTAACTTTCTTGATCCAGCCCACAGTTTGCATTTCATTGTTGTGGTTATGTTGATGTAGAAACTCACCATTTGTTTGTAATACGTCCACGGAAGGACAAAATCTGTTCAACCGCATTTCTGTCCAACAGGGCTGTTCAGTTTGTTAAGGAGTAAAGTTCATCCTTTATCATTCATTTGCCATTTAGGGATTATTCCATTTATTACACATGGTTGATAGGGAACTGAATCTGTAGTATATAGGAAACTGAATAGTATAGCAGATGAAGTAGCAATCTGCTTTGTCAGGAAATCGTTATTTTGCAGCTTGTTTCGTGTATTTAAGCAATGTTCTTGTTTGCTGCTTAACGTTCTCATTATATTATCCCTATGAGCTTTGCCTTTTCTTTTTACTTGTGTCTCATATATGTGGTTGTTGAAAAGCTTGCTCACCTTTCAGGGGTTACAACATTGGAACTCGATTGGTTGATGAGTTCTTAGCGAAGTCAAATGTATCTAGGTGCGTTGACTTCAAGGAGACTGCCGATATCATCGCGAAGGTCTTTGCTTTTCCCGCTATTAGTTTGTTAAGCTTATCAGCAGTAATACATAGATGTGTAACCTTGTCCCTATTCCTTTGCCATACCTTCTTTGGATCAAAAGGGTTGACTCCAATTCTATCGATAAAAGAAGCGTTCAACGGCGTAACCTTGTTTATAAATTTAAGCATATCGCAAAAGAACCAAGCATGCAGACACCCACGCTGTATGAATACCTGCCAGTACATTTCATATGCCTAATACAAATAAGCATTTTTTTTAATACTGTAGCTAGCACATATGAGGTTTTTTACCTGATGACATGGCAGTTCATCATGTAGTTGCTTTTACCTCTAGATCAAGTGCTTCTCTTTGGTTAGATTTTTTAGTTCATCTTTAGAAATCTTTGCTTCAACAGCAGCTGTGAACAATTCAGCAACATGGCATACCTTATATTTTTCGTACTACGCTAATTTTTTACCCTTTGTTGTTCAGTTACTGGACTCGACTTATTTCCATATTTCTTGTTAGTTTGATACTCCATTTGCTTCCTAAGATACAAAAAATGCTTAGGCTACCAACTATTTTGGCTCACAATGTTTTCCTCTTTTATTAATTCTATGGGTTTGTGGTCTAACAGCTTCCTTTGTTCCCAAAACAGCTTGGATTTAAAATGTTCTTGGGTGTGACTGCAACTGTAACCAATTGGGATGCTGAGGGTACCACTTGCAGCTTTATATTGGAGGACAATCCCCTAGTAGATTTTGTTGAGCTTCCTGACACTTGCCAAGGTCTTCAGTATTGCAATGTGTTAAGTGGAGTTATCAGGGGAGCACTGGAAATGGTTAGTTCTTCTGTCATTGCCATCTACGATTTAACCTTATATTCTGCATGTCATTCTTGCTATTGAATACTGTTGTACAACAGTTCAAGACTGTGTGAAGCCAACTATTTGAAACTTGAACCACTAAAATTCATAAATACTTTGATTTATCACATGTACTTTTTTTGTACATTGTCCACAAAAGTAGCAGACATTGAATATTTTTTGGATACGCATGGTAGCTCCGGCATCTATCCTGCTTCTTACATGGAGTATATATGCACCAGTGTCCTACCTACCTATTGTGTTGTTAGTTCTTATCTAAGTTTTCCGCATCAGCTCATATTTTTTTTAATACTTACTTTCGTAGCACTGATCCCATCATTTCCTCTGATTTTTGTTCCACTTCGGTTTAGGTATCTATGAAGACAGAGGTCACTTGGGTCCGTGACATGCTTCGTGGGGATGATGCCTATGAGATGAGGGTGAAACTTATCAAGCAAGTCCCGGAAGAGTACCCCTACAAGGATGATGAATAGTTTGATTCAGGGGAATTTCTTTCTGCAGGCGAGGCGACCATTTGCTTGCTTAGATTTTTCATTGTGCTGTCCTCTGTGGATCTTGTTCTTGTATTGCATGATGTCACATGAGGAATCTGTGTACTTGTGATATTTGGTGTGTTGCTAAAGTATTGTAGAGATATTATGCGACTTTAATGCTTCAAGGCTTTGAGTTAGTTAAGTAAAGTCCATCAGAACATTTGTGATGGGTACATGATAATGGCTTTACGAACATGATATCACAGCTGGAATAAGCAAAAAGAAGAAGCAGCAGCAGGAACACTTTCTGAAGAAGATGCCGACATGCAATGCACTTCTGAAGAAGTGTATCTGGGGGCGTTGTAAGCAATTGTGTAATTATTGTATGCAAGAACACCTGAAGAACATGCAAACGAACAGAAGACAGAAAAATTCGAACTTTACATCCATCAGAGTAGCGTACTTTGGGCATGTTTTGGCGACATAACTCACATCTTAATTGATATCTGATCACTCATCCCCCATTCCATCAGAGAACTTGGAACGTCGGTGTTCCAAAGGGATGTCGAGATGGAGCAGCCGATGATACCATGACTGAACTTTACAAGTTCCATCATATCATAGACGGTGAATTGGTTGATTTCTGGGTAAACCATGAGCATCAGACAGCCGAAGGGTGTTTGTTTGATTTAGTTTCAGGCACGGTAGCGCGCGTCAGGAGAGCTCTGCTCCAAGTCCGGAAAGCATACAGCCCCTCTTCATAAACACGTAATCGTCTCTTTTTCCATCCCATCATCAGATCAGATGAGAGACATATCTAAGTAAAGCCGTAGTCACGATCACGCAAGCTCACCGGCACAAAGTTATCGGTTGTTGCAACTTGCAAACTTGAACCTCGTGCATCGATTCCACGGACGCGGCCATGGATCCCGACTTGGAAGCAGGGTCGCCGAAATCGCAGCAAGCTCCCGCCGCCGTGAGCTGTGTCAAATTCGAGACTATCATGGTGTGCGTCGTCGCGGCAGCACTCGTGTCGACGGCTGTGTTTTTCTTCGTGATCTATCCTTCCGACACCCTGCTCCCCACGTTCGCCGTGGACGTCGCCGCCGTCGAGGGGCTCGACGCCGTCCCGACGACGCCGGCCGCCGCCGTCAACGCGACGTTCGAGCTGACGCTGCACGGGAAAAAGAGGATTGGGTGGGATGAGCGGCAACCCATGGGGACCACTTCCAGGAGGTTGCGAAGAAGAGGAACCGCATGCCGGAGGCGCTTCCATCAACCCCAGAAACACGCCGCCGCAACTGGCCGCCGCCGCCGCCGACACTGCCGCCGCCGCCACCGCCGCGCCTAGAACCTTTCGAAACGAGCTAACCCTAGCAAGTGAGAAATGCAGGGACAACAGGAGGGGTGGGACGAAAAGAGGCAGCCCAGGCAGAAGCTGCTCCGGACCGGAAGCTGGAACCGGTTGACCAGTGGGGGCCCGCAAGTGCTGACGGTGCTGCCAAGTCGGAACTTTTCGCACATCCCAAGGAAAAGGCAATGAAGCAGAGCCCTCCGATAGCAGCAGCGCGCGCGTGTACAAGTGGCAATCATTTTCGCAGGTCGGCGTGATCATGCCGGAGCACACCAGATTGTTGTCTTGCACAGCGCCGTTGCATGATGACGTGCCGTCGCGGCCGTGCCCGTGCAGGGTCGCGCACTTCTTAGACGAGTCTGACGGTGTTAGGCCACAAGGCAGTGGCACAGCTGGTTTTATGGTTTAAAGAGCATCTGCGATTCTTCGAAGCATTCTCAAGCGAGTAGTAACTAGAGGAGCAAATCTCTTTACAAATTCCATCGTACGTGTAACACTAGTTCAATTTTCTTCTGTCGCTAGGCAAAACTCGGAAAGTGAATCTCTTTTCTTTTCTTTTTCTCAAGCGTTGCAGTAGGAACCGACTTTCTAAACATGTCTTGTACAACATCGTCGAAGACGGCGTAAATCTCTCAATCTCGTAAAACAATGAATGTGCGTTGAATCAACGAAGGGATGGTTACCGTAGTCGTAACACGGAGTAGCACACTTGGTCGTGTGTATATCAATTTCGCTTAGTTTAAACCAACAATATGCAAGGAATTTTTCAATAAAATCATCCATGTCTACCATCACTCTATCAAAACACATAGTCAGTAAAAGCTCTACATTCTAGAGGCTGCGGCGGCACTTGAAGGCCAACAGCTTTACACCGTAGCAGGACAGGGGCCTTTGTTTCGTCGTCTCTAAACAAAGTAGCTTCTACATCCAGCTCCGCCGTCCCCCACCGCAGCTCGGCCTCCATGCGCCGCCTCAGGCCGTCGGGAAGCTGCACGTCCTTGCCACGCACCACTGCCTCAACCTCTGCCGGGCTCCCGCGCCCCGCGCAGCAGCCAGCAACGCGCACTTCTCCCATCGCGACACCGCCGTAGGACACGGCCAATCGGCCGTGGGTGAAGCAGTTTTCCCCGATGAAGCGGGCGTTTTCCACGTAGAGAGTGAGGTTGAACGCCGGCGAGAGCGGTGACGAGGCATCGCGACCGCCGGCCGACCGGGTGATGCCGTCGATCGCGGTGAGCGCGATGGAGTAGGAGTCGTTCCGAGGGCTCTCCGACTGTGCGATCATTAATGGGATGAAGAGCACCAACATACCCATAACTGCATGGAGATAAGAGAAGCAGAAACATGACGTGATCAGGCAATCCGCTGGTAAAATTAATTAACTGCATAAACTTGCTCAAGAAAAATTAGCAGTCATATATATAGATCACGTGGAAAAGCTAGAATGTACCAAATCCAATGAGGGACGCAAGTATCAGCTTTCCGTCGGGATCTGTGGCTTCGTCCTCCATGGTGATCAGTATCAGACGACAGGAGATATCAGATCGTTAATTGTTTGTTTGGCTCTACTATAAAGGTGCCTGGAGCGAAAGTTAATACCTCATAATCTTTTACGAACGGAAAGAGGAAAAGGACTCGAATAAATGAGACACCGATTCGATCTGCTCATTGCAAGAGTTCATGACTGGACGCTGAGTCGCAGCGCGCGTGCGACTTTCTAATCTTATTTTCCATCCCATCATCAAATGAGAGATATATCTAAGTAGTAAAGCCGTAGTCACGATCACGCAAGCTCACCGGAACAAAATTTTCTGTTGTTGCAAACTGGAATCTCGTACATCTCTCCCAAGCTAGGACGCGGCCATGGATCCCGACTTGGAAGCTGGGTCGCCGAAATTGCAGCAAGCACCCGCCGACGTCAGCTGTGTCAAATTCGAGACTATCATGGCGTGCGTCGTAGCGGCAGCACTCGTGTCGACGGCCGTGTTTTTCTTCGTGATCTACCCTTCCGACACCCTGCTCCCCACGTTCGCCGTGGA
Source organism: Eragrostis nindensis (assembly GCA_012490785.1). NCBI lineage: Eukaryota > Viridiplantae > Streptophyta > Magnoliopsida > Poales > Poaceae > Eragrostis > Eragrostis nindensis. The sequence continues at coordinate 31,540 of JAAXCT010000258.1, read as the reverse complement.
CGTCGCCGCCGTCGAGGGGCTCGACGGCGGTGTCCCGACGTCCACCATCAACGCGACGTTCGAGCTGACGCTGCACGGCGTGACCCGGCGCCGCCGCCTCGGGTCGACGCGGGGGATCTGCCAGGAGCGCGGGACGGTGGTGGTCTCGTACGCCGGCGCCGTCCTCGCCTGGGGCCGCGTGCCCAAGTTCTGCGTGCCGGCGCAGGGGCAGGCGCACGTGCGGGTGGTGGCGCTCGGCGCCGACGTTAGGCTCTCCGACGAGCTGCGCGGCCGCATGGCGTCGGAGCGGGCGTCGCGGGCGGCGGAGGTCGACGTGGACATGACGCTGGACCGGTCGAGGCTGCTGTCGTGCCGGGTCAAGCTTGATGAGCCGTCGCCGCAGCCTGCACCGTGCAAGGTGTTTACAGTCCAGTTTGGTGGATCGTTCTGAGTCCTTTTGCCTTATGTCGGTCTTGGTCGCTAGATCGTGTTTCCTGTATGAGTAGCCCTGGTGTGTGTTATAGATAGTCATAATTTTCTCCATGAAGAAAAGCAAGGTGTTTACAGTACTACATTTTTTTTTTTGAGCACCACTACATTATGTAAATGAGGTATCAACATGACTTGCAAGAAGGCCATGCCTGCTAGGCTGCTCTTGATCTCAGGCCCATACGGCATGAAGGTTTTATTTACTCTTTTTTCTTTTCTTTTTTTGGGCGGCCATGCATGAAGGTTAACATTGCCTGGAAAGTGCATGCATTATTCTTATTCTTATTTCAACATATACACAATCTGAAGAAATAAGAACATTTGGAAAAAAAAACTGAACTGAATATACACCACAATTTGAATTGACAAAGCCGGCGACGCAAATGCTTTCTTTGTTTACCAATGAAGAATGAAGGTATGGTCGGATATTCACCATCTTTGGCTTTATTAAAATGAAAAGAATATATTCAGATATATATTTGGGAGGAGAGATATGTAATTTTACATTAATTATGCGCACCATTATTATTGTGTTATATCTCATAAAATAATTTTTGACTTTGTTGCATTCTAATTCTCTTTGTCTTAGAATAATATTCTTACCACTCCCGTAACAACATATGGGCAAATTGCTAGTCTAAGCATATTTACAAAGACCAGTAAAATTGTGATTATACGGGAAAACGTTGGGGACGATAATACTACCTGCAATCCTACATGAATTCTGAGCGGATGCCGAAATTTTCAATAGAACTCGAGCTCTTAATTCCTGGTCAAGAAGGGACGCTACCGAACCTGAAAGATCCAGCTGCCAAGAATCCAACTCAAACTCCAACATGCAACTTGAGGATTTACTATTTATGTTTACGACAGCAGCAACAGAGAGACACACACGAATTGGGCACCTTGATTTGCTACCATAGCCTCCCTCTTGCATACCGATCGGACAATCATGGACGAACGACTTCTGAGCGACCGGAACGACGAGCAACAAATTCCCGAGAAGCAGCCTCTGAGCATGGCGGACACCGTCGGGGTGTTGATCGGCGTCGCCGCGCTCGCGTGCTTCGCTATGATGCTGCTGTGCACCGCCGCTTACGGGCTCGCCTACCACCTCACCTCCCGGCGGCCGGCGGAGTATTCCGTGACCATACACGGGTTCGCCGGGCTAGATCAGGACCGCGTCCGCGTCCCACGGGCGTTCAACCACACCATCGGCGTCGACAATCTCGGCGGCGTTGCCGACATCTGCGTCGGCGGCGAAGCGGTGGTCCTTTACGGCGGCGTCCCGCTCGCCGCCGGCCAGGTGCAGGACCTGTGCGTGCCGCGGAAGAGCGCCGCTGACCTAGACGTCACCGCGGCCAGCGGAGGCGTGGGGTTGCCGGAGGCTCTCGCCGAGCTCATGGCCGGCGAGAAGCGCGCCGCGGACGGCGCGGTGGGCGTGGAGGTTCGCGTGGTCATGGCGAGGCACGGCAGGATGTTGTCTTGCACGGCGCCGCTGGGTCAGGGGCCAGCGGAGCGGCCGTACCCGTGCAGGGTCGTGGACCTCGCTGATGAATCTGACGGAATCAGGCCTGACGACAAATCACCAAATCCTCTGTAGCCACTGCGGGACTCTGCCAACGCGGAGACGACGGCGAAACAGGGGAGATGGCATAAAACGGGAAGACGCTTGGCGGGAAGCTACCGGGCGACGAAATACGTGCATTTCTGATTTGTGTGTTGTTCTGTGTGTGGGACCAAGTTGACATATTGACTAGTGTGTACTACTATATCCGTTCTAAAATGTAAGCATTTGTTGACTTTTTGGATATCACGTTTGACCGTTCGTTTTATTCAAAAAATTATGAAAATATCATTTATTTTGTTACTGTTTGTTTTATCATTACATATATTTCAAGCATGACTTATTTGTTTTTATATTTTCAAAAAAATTGAATAAGACGAGCGGTTAGACGTGACGTTCAAAAGTCAACAAATGCTTATTTTGGAATGGAGGGAGTAGTTTGAAACATTTTTTTTTATGAAAGAGGTGCAATGCACATTCTAGAAAAAAACAAGGTAGAATACAGTAATTATAATTATGTATGAATATGACTTGTGTCTTTGCGAAAAGGCATGTAGCATAATGGTTACAAGAGACTCAGTAGTATTTTAGTTTTTTGTGTCGACTCCCTGTGTGAGCGAATTTTCTAGAATTTAAAGACGTTGTGTTTTAAGTGACAGATGACATTCCTGTTGACAGCGAGATATCAGTGATGACTTCATCAATCTTGAGAATTTGTCAGCTCAATTTTAGAAGATGCTCATATAGAATGGCATAGATGGTATAGAAGCGCGCGAGCGGTTTCGACTTCGTAAGAAAAGCACGGGGAAAAGGATTTTGGGATTTTCCTTTAATGTCTCAAGTTTGTCTGGTTGCAAATACTAATTCGGGCGCTCTCAGTCGATATTGATCTTGACTTGAGGTGTCGTCTATATTCTTCTTCTACGGGGAGGCAGAGACCAGAGAAGGAACAGGAGTTCCAGCCGTGGCGGGGAAATTTGAAATCAGAAAGTTAGCGTGTCTGCCTTGTGTTCCTCTATAATCCGGATATCCCATCGCTATATGGCTTGAATCCTACGTGAACTCTAAGTGTATGCCTAAATAGTTCGGTGTTCATAATTTGACATAGAACCCGAACTCTTAAGAAGAGACGCCACCGTACGTGAAAAACAGAGTTGCCTAAAAACCTCTTCGAACTCTATGTTCACGCTAGCCACAGAGAGACAGACGACAAGAACGGGGCATCGTGATTTTTTACTAAGATAAGAAGAAAACATAGCCTCTTGTCTTGCCTATCGATCGGACAACCATGGACGCACACCTCCTGAGCGACGAGCAACTTCCGTCGCGCCGCGACAAGCAGCCCAGGAGCATGGCGGCTGCCTTCGCCGTGCTGACGGCGAAGGCCTGCCTCGCGTGCCTGGCCCTGCTGCTGCTCTACGTTCTCGCGCGGCGGGTCTACGAGACGCTCGACTCCCGGCCGCCGACGTTCTCCGTCACCATCGACGCGTTCTCCGGCGTCGACGACGGCCGCGCGCCACGGGAGTTCAACCTCACCGTGGGCATCGACAATCTCCGCGGCAAGCAATTCGATGCCTGCGTCGGCGGCGAGGCGGTGGTCCTGTACGGCGGCGTCCCTCTCGCTGTCGGCAGAGTCGAGGAACTGTGCGTGCCGGGAGGGCGCACCGGGAACGTAGCCGTCGTCGCGGCGAGCGGAGGCGTGGGGGTACCGGAGGCTCTCGCCGAGGCCATGGCGGGCGAGAAGCGCGCGGGCGGCGCGGTGCACGTGGAGGTCCGCGTGATCACGCCGAAGCACACCAGGTTGCTATCTTGCACAGCGCCGTTGCATGATGATGTGCCGTCACGGCCGTGCCCGTGCAGGGTCGCGCACTTCTTAGACGAGTCTGACGGTGTTAGGCCACAAGGCAGTGGCACAGCTGGTTTTATAGTTTAAAGAGCATCTGTGATTCTTCAAAGCATACACATATATTCCCGCTTATTAGGAGACAGTCATTAATTCAAATAGGAGGGAGTAATTTTATTTTATTTCCACCTTTATTCCTTTTGCTACCATGCCAAAATTAATGTGAGACACAAATAGTTTTCAAATTCCAATGTGTGATAACTACTCCCAATGGGGCAATTCGTTTTGTTGTTTCCAATGTGTTAAGCACCAAGATGTTTAGTTCATGGTTGAAATGTCTCATTTTCATTTTTGTTGTTTCCAAGTTTTACGTTCAAGAGAAGAAACAGCGTAGCCATGATACCGCTCTCATATCTCTTTTCCTAAATTTCTTGCTACTTCGTAATAGTGACATGTCCTATTTCATGAAAGTAGAACTCCCATTAAGAATAGCCTTATGATAATTTCAAGAGATATAGTATAACGTTGGGGACAAGAATACCATAGAGGCGATAACCAAAGTCTAACCTACAACTTAGAACCTCTCCGGTAGAGCTTTTGCTTTTTTCAAAACCTGCATAAATACCAAAGTAGGCTGTTCGTCCATGAACTGGGCAAATCATTCTCCTCGTCAGATTAGTGACTGAACGTTAATATCATGCTTCAGATGCCTAATTAATGCGTGAAAACCATTTATTTCTAGGTTATCTGGATACTCCCTCCGTCCAACAATATAGTGTACATCTAGGAATTTTTAGACAGATTAGCTGAGATGGCAAAAGTCCTTGTTGCCCCTATTAACACCAAATACCCATTAATCCATACACAACTCCCAAGCCAGCCAGCCAGCTATTGTATTAATCTTTTTTGCTCCCACCAATACTCATCAATCCATTCACATGTTTCAAAACAGAATTTTAATGACAGAGACTCATTGTACTTTGTGACATTGTAAGACCCACTCAAATAGACACTATATTGTTGGACAAATAGAAATCTCTAGATAGACACTATATTGTTGGACGGAGGGAGTACAAACAAGAAGCGCTGCACGTGTGTACGACTACCATTGGCCAAAACCACGTCCTATCTCACAAAACTTTGGGCATGTTATGGGTATTGACTGAATGTAGTATCATTTTCGTTCGTATGTTCCAGCAGCCTGCCTAGCTGAGTGAATGCACCACCAGCAGTTTCATATCCTCTCCTGCCTAGTCATGGCCATCATCAGCTGTCCAGACACCTTCTGTCGAATCCACCACCAGCAGTTTCCTATCCTCTCCTGCAAGTTCAGTTGCTCCCCAGCCTTCCTTATCACAAGCAGGACGACATCACGTCCGCGAAATATACTTCCGAGTACCAAAGATAACTACAAGTGAAAAAAGACCATTTACGTGATTCATGTAATTGATGGCACACTCACATGCCTTCATTGAGAAACAGTTACCTTCCAGAAGAAATTCTTTTTGAAAAGTACATTCCAGAATCCATATTCCTTCACGTCGGCTGTGAGTCGATCTATTATAACTGCTTTCGCAATCCACAGAAATCCAGCTATAAAACCGGCGGCTGCTACGCTAAATGCAAATTTTGAATACCGCAGTTCATCCTGAAAAGTTTAACCCAAAAGAAAGTCAAGCCAAAGTGCTCCTAAACATATTCTTTTTGTTTTGTGTGTGTGAAAAAGTTCCTAAGCATACAATCTGATGATATTCACAGAAGTGACTTTATTCTACACAGTTAAGATATTTTTGAACTGATTTCCTTACCGAGGACATAATTCTGCAAAGATTACTGAGACATGTGAGTGATACAGCAATAAGACCGATGCTGTAATATCTCTTTGCTTTCCAGAAAAACGGAATCGCGCTGATAATCATGCAGCCTAGAATCCCTGCGGCTACACAAAACAAAGTCTGCACAGAGAAATTAGTACTTTATTGTAATATTTGACAACACACTGTGATAGTGATACTAGACAATATATACAGTATCTTCCATACCCTTTTGTAGTCAACAATGGAAAGACAAACAAGCCAGGTGGTATTGATGACCAATGCGAATACAATCGAGGCTATGATGTACTCATTCAGATCTGCCCATAGCCATGTTCCAGCAGAGCCTACTAGGTCGCTGCCTCCCCAGAAATACCATGACCAGAACAAGGAGACAGCAACACTAAGTGCAAACCATGATGGCAACCAGAAATTTACGCCACTGTGGTGGCCAGCTTCACCACCCTCAAGTAGTGGGTCCTCTAGGGAACCACGCCGATGTCTAAGGCCAGCCAGCCTCCAGCTGTATAAATTATGGTGGTAAGTCATTCATCAAAGAAAAGATCAAACTTGGTAACTTTATATTTGTCTAGTGCGTGTATCTATAGATAAAATACAGTGTCATCATACCCTGGTGAGATCAGAACCCAAGTCGCGAGGGCAAGCGCTGTCATCAAAAGTTGACATATTAGTATACAATATGTATATCGATTACACTATCCAAGTACATTATATTTAATATGTTGTTATTCACCTAAGATAGAAAAGAGGTCAAAGTCCATCCGGAGCCTGCAAAAACACATTAAACAAAATTAGACAGAATAAATCAATTTTGACTGACCACTAGTTTACACGTGCAGCAAACCAAGTAATTGCAACTGGGCAGGGCAGTTTGGCATGACTATCAAATTATATAACTTAAACTTAATAATAGATCGAGGAGTCAGTATCCTGCCAGCATTAAAGTTTCAAGATTGAAAATGGTTTGTTCTGTGTAAAACTCATGTTTATTTTATTCACCTTCAGATTAAGAATTTGCCCTACTTGTACCTCTCGTATCTCTATCACCAATTCACCAGTATCTCTAGCACCAATTAAGCTTTGTTTTTTACAGAAGTATAATACGTCAACAAAATACAGCTGACTTGCAACCTGAATGAAAGTATGCATGAGGGTATGTAATGAAAGGCAGACGTATATTTACCGAAATGATTAAATTGATTACACTTGCAGGATAAGGTACATTTATGTCAGGGAATACAACAAAAGGAATTGAAAATATTACATCTATTAATCCGCTCAAAATTTACACTTCAACTTGTATGACAGAACTTGCATGATAAATAGAGGCCCAATTGTGCAACACCAGGTGGAATTTCATTTCATTTTCCTTACAAGAGCCCATTTATATGAGAACGTGCAACTTCCATGACATATCGACTAACCCCCTGGACATGCAGTGTAGTGACCCACAAAAAGTTCATTCTGAAACCATGATACTTAGATCCAACTTGCCCCAACAATATGTACATAACACTGGGCCAAAAAATTTTCCCATAACGCATGTAGACTTCCACATGGGCATCTTGATTAACACTAGGATGTGGTAATAGAGGCCCCAGAACATCTCATTCCGAGTCATATAATGACTGGATCCAACTTATCGCATCAATGTGCATAGCACGAGGCAGGTCCCTTGTGGCAAGCCGCATATATTCATACGTGATTTCAGAAACATCTCAAAGAACCAAAGATAAGAATATCGACCACTGGTATTTTCATTTTGATTCATCGCCGGTTTCGACAAATATTTTTCCATCACAATTAAACTAGGCCCTAATTTCTTCCAGAACTTCCTTGCATATGGACTCTCAAAACATTGTGTTCAAAAAAATAAAAGATGTTCCCGGTCTATAATACCGAACACCCAAAAAAAAAGCATAAAATGCTCACTAGTATTTCAACCTCAACCTTCACAGTGATGATATTAAAGTCAACAAAACCTTTCAAAAGTATTCAGTTGGGTACATGGGTTTGCAAACCTGGTAGATAGAAGTCTATCAAAAGAGCAGGTCCGAAAAGCTGAGAACTACTGCGCTAGAAGTAAATCCAGGGATCAAAGAACCTATCCAAGCAAGTCCAAGAAGAAAAGAACCTATAATGTACAAAATCAGTATGTTAAGCTTCATATCCATATATATAAAAAGAATAACATATGAACACTCAAAGCCTCATTATGTTAACAACAAATTCAGAAACTAACTCAACAGCCAGAATTCAGAAGAAGCAAATAAACATAAACGCAACATTTCATGCAAGAGAAACCTGCAGATACTTAATGAGGGTAAGGTACCAACCTCACACAGGAATGGTAGCACGCACCAAGCTTTCAACTGTACAGATGACAGGAATGAGTTAATGGACAGTCCTGAAGAATATATATCCAGTCAAGAAATGATTGAGGAGAATTCATCTCACATGGAGAATGCCAAAAAAAAAAGGTCTGCACAAGGTCAATGTTTATTTCATCCAACTACAGTGCCCACTCACAGGTTTGCAAACCCATGGACCCGCAAGGAGACTAAATCCTAAGTACTCACAGGTTATCAGTAGGAGAAATCACGTGCCCATAATTACACTAGGCCTCCAAGCCTCCACTTGATTCTCTTGAAAAGAGCTATATACATATTCCATACTGAAAACATGTGGAAAAACCATTCTTGAGTTCTCATGGTATCAACCTTTATCCAAAGACTTTATCCAACTATTCTTGAATACTTGCTTGAAATCCCAAAAACAACAAAATGTTCTGACAATCGGATTTCTAATCTCTTTCATAACCAGACTTTGTTAAAAACAAAGTCTAATCCCAACCATTTTTTATATGAAATATTTCATTCTCGTACTTTATGCTTCAAACTGCCATTTCTTAATGACTACCCAGTTTATAACTTCCACTGCCACTGCCCAAAACAAGCCATTCTTGTGCTCCAGAAGAACTTCATGATTAGCTGACAACCAATGTTACATTTTCAAGGTCTCTCATGGTATCAACCTTTCTCCAAATAGTTGATTCCAACCATTCTTGATTATTGCTTAAAACACCTAAAGTACCAAAACATTCTGACAATCGGATTCCAATATTTTTGTGTACGCAGACTTTGCACCAACTATTCTTGATTACTTGCTGCTCAAATACAAAATACAGTGCGAAACCGATTTCCATTCTCATGCTCTATCACATTTTGTCCAAAGACTCCCAACCATTCTTGATTATTTCAAAAATACCAAAAATATCAAAACATTCTGACAACTCTATTTCCATTTACTAATCTTTAACACTCAAAACACCAAGACACTTGGGCACAAAGGAGTAATAATTTTCCAAGTAAAACCTTCACAATGACGGAAAAATGTCAAAAAAAGTTATCTTATGTAAACGATATAAATACAAAAGGAAAGTTGTATACAAAACCTGAGAAACATCAACACGTAAATCTGTCTAAGCAAATGAAGAATCTACATATATATGATATATATAGAATGAATTAGAGAACCAGTATGTGTGATATAGAAGATTTAATCTAGGTATAGTAAGAGTGCAAACCTGCGTGTAGAATCAACTAAGCTGTGAGAGTCGCACCTGTCGTTGTGATATGCACAAAACCTACACATGCATAAATGTTAACCAAGTTAGTACCCCAACCTAACATAAAAAACTTCTTAACACAGACCAGCACAGAATAACTGAATTTGAATTTGCATAAGCATTTTCTGAACAAAATTAAAATACCAACACCTACATTATTCTGTACCTTACAAAGAATCACAAAACTGTAATGCTGTCAACTTCCATGCATAAAAATGCATAGGAAAAGAATGTTTTAAGTACTAAGAAACAAGCCTTGATGCAACTCAAACCCGGTTGTCCCTTTTTACCCTTGAGGACAAAAAAAAAATTAATTAGTCCAGTTTGCTAGGTTAGTGTTCCTTCAAACACATGATATAGCCACCTTGCCAACTCTGATCTCTTCCTCATTATCTCATCCCCAAAAGTAATATTGAACCCAACTCTCAATTTCCAAGCAACAATATCTGGGGATGACCCGGGCACACAAAGTTATAAAACTTGTTAACCTTTATTCTATTTTATCTAGATCTTTTATCAAAACTGAAAACCAAAACCGTAACTATTTTGGAACCAAATTCATCGCATGAGGATAAAATGCTCTCATGTCCTATGTACAGTAGCGATGGTGGCTGAGCTTGACTGTAACCAAGGCAACACACCTAATGATACTGCACAGATTGATGGGCTTGGAATATGTGCTGAGAAAGGTGCACTGAGAGAATCACATGAGTAGCAGTTTTCATAGCTCTTTCAGCATTTGACAGATTTCAAAATGGACTTTATCAGCAAAAAATATCGCAAACAATTCTAGTTCTGTCATCAGGACAGTTAGCATCATTTAAAACCATATGCATTACTGCACACAAGTTGTTCTCCAAAAATCGCATCAAACGACGTTCAATAGCAATCGCATGAATAATAATAGGGGAGTGACTATTTGTCATTCAGCTAAATTTAGATATGGGTTCCGTCAATTTTTAAACCAATCAGGAGCTTCCACATTTTTTTTTTTTTTGCGACGACAGGAGCTTCCACATTGCAAAGTGCTAATACATAAAAAGGAAAAATTGAGTGAATTCAGTTCGTATATCAGTCAAATGTTACTTCAGTGGAAAATCGATTGAAACCTACATTCATAACAGTCAATTTTCCACAACCACCCACCCACTCCACGGGTGCTGACACACAAAATAGAAAGGGGGATTCTCCCGCCCTACAGAAACACCGACCCAATAACTCAGACCCGTTAAGAAAACACACCTATTTGCTACTGAGAGGGGAAACTTAGGGGCTACAGTGAAAGAAAGAACACCGAAATTCAGAATGATGAAAGGAGGATAGAAGGGAAGAAGAAGATGAGAACCAAAGCAGTAGCAAGGACGACACCCCAAGGAAAACCAATTCCCCAAGAAGAAAAAGATACTTCGCTAACCTGTATAAGTTTCCCAATGACTGCAGTATCTCTTGAGATATCTTCTGAACAATAGTTTCAATCTGAAAATTTGAGATTGATAGAACAGTAGATCAGTGATTTCGAATTGTTTTTTGTTGCAAAAATCAGGACGAAATGATAACAAACATTCTGAAATCACACACTGGAAACCTCACCAAGTTCAGGCTGTTTCCACTGACAACAGCTTCAAAAATACCAAATTTTAGCATGAAGCTTTCGCAACGGTCTTACTAATGAGCAGGAGATCATAGCAAAAAAAGGGCACGACATGTACTTATCATACCAGCTAAGCTTTCGTTAACTGTTGTTTTTTCACAGAATCAACATATCAATTCATTTGCCCTTAAAAAAGCATATCAATTCATCTTAATGCAACTCAATAGTATGAGATATAATCTATGTGCAGATCCAATACTTCAACAAACCAAAAAATGATTACAACTCCAGATATACTTAGCATCAGCATATAATTTCATTTTAATGAATTCCAAAATACAATGCTATGAATCTAGAATTTGAATAAACCGCATAACAAAACACAAGAAGATTAGACTAAAAATATCTAAAAAGACACACCTTTAGTTACACAGAAAAAACACATAGACCGAGGAGCCTCTGTTTTCACTTTCAACACTTAAATATTGACACATGGATCAGTTTGCATAATCATAGGAGCTGGAACAAGTTACTGAAACCGAAACTGGCTCTATAAGCAGCTCATATAAGGATTCACTAACTGAAAAAAAAAATAGTGACATTCGCCCCGGAGTATCAGGAGCACGCATGGTTGAAACTTGAAAGTGACTTGTCAAGGCAAATAAATCCTTGAGGAACCGGTTTGACATTAATGAATAAACACTGAAATTACACAGAAGTCTGCTCATCCCCAAATTCCACAGAGATTTTCTAAAAGTGTTCACAACCAAATATCCAGATTGAAACTAGCACTGACTTCTATTAAATTCAGTAGCTTGCAGACAAAACTATCCCTTTGCTTGCTGTGTAACCTGCTTGCAATGTGCTGCGGCAAGCCAAAATGATTAGCATTATTATGCAAGAAAGCTGCTTTAATTAATGTTATCAGGAGCATACATGGTTAAAAGTGACTTGTCCAGTCAGAGAAATCCTTAAGGAACCGATTTGACACTAATGAATAACATTGAAATTACACTGAACTCCACTTATACCAAAATTCCACTGAAAATGTTAACGACCATACAACATCGGAGGACAAAATGGAGAGGTCAAGCAATAGAACGCCGCCCATCCCCAAATCTCACTCAACACAACCAAGCCGGAATTACTAAACAAACAAATTAAGACAAGCAAGACCTTTATTCCGAGAACTAGCAAAAATACTGTTTATTAGTGCCACATAAAACAAAATGGGGCGCACCGTCGGAATACATAATCTCTGGTGAATGCAAATGGGAATTTGAACAGGAACACGAAAAACCGTCTGCATCCACTCAATTTCGCCGAAACTTGCAACGTCTATTCTCCAGCGAGGCACAAACTACTGAAATAAACCTATAGAATCTCTGGTGAATGCAATGGATGATTTGAACAGGAGGAACACAAATAGACTACGCCCCAAATGAATTCCGCAAAAAAAAATTCAATGTAGTATCTCTGGCGGATTATAAACATCTGAAACAAACCGCAGCAACACGTCAAATCCCACGAAAAATCTCAATCCGGATCACAACACCCCGCGGAAATGAAGAGTCTGGGAAAATTTGAAGGATACAAAAACAGAATTGCGTGAAACATCTTTCGAACCGTCGTTGAGTTTGCTGAACTCCATTGCGTCGCCGTCGACGTGGCCGTCACCGTCGTTAAGCTGACCACCTCGCGGCCTCGAGACACCTCTCCGCTCCCTTTCTAAACCCTAAACCGAGAGAGAGAGAGAGAGAGAGAGAGAGAGAGAGAGAGAGGTACCTACGCGTCGGGGTGGCAGAAGAGGGGGGCGACGGTTGGCGGCCGTGGCGGCGACCCTCGTCGGTGTCGAGGAGGAAGGGGAAGCCTGGACACGAAGGAGATTAGGGCCCGCGTCGGGGTCTCGGCGGCGTCGAGCAGCGAAATGTAAGGGAGTAATAGCGGAGGAGGGGAGGCGAACCTCACAGGAAATAACCGAGGGGCGGAGGCGGCGGGGCGGAGGCGGCGGCGGGGGCGGGGGGAGGGCCGGTCGTCGAGGTGCCGAGCGCCGGCGCGAGCGAGGAATGAGAGCGTTGCCGCTCCTCGCCGGGCTCGGCCAGTCGGGCTCGGTGTGGGTTCCGGCTTCCGGTGCGGCGGATTCAAACGAAAACGCCACTCTGGTTATATGTCTTATTTTATCGCAAATCTATGTTTTATTTTCGGAAAAAAGAAACTAAATCTTGCCCGGGGAAATATTGAGAGTTGTGTCACTCAGAATTTTCTCGTCCTCTCTCTTTCTCTTTACCTCCCTCTTAAACGGCTTTGTTATATTTTGTCTGGCTATATTTTATAAAATTTGAGTAATCTAGCATCTTTCTCACCTGAATTTTAATTTTTATATTATATTTTATTTTTTTAGAAAACTTTTATATTTTATAAAATATAGCCAAACAAGAATGTTTGGTGTATGTACGCCAGCCCATAACTTGACGGCCCAATGTTTGTATGAACCCCGTTGGCAGACGAGTAACGCCCTCCCCTAACCCCGCCTGACGCACGGACGTACGTCCAATAGCGTTATCTCCTTTTTGTGCTTGACTAGTCCAATCGCAGCGGTTTGCATGTGAATCGGCCGGCTGTGGTAGTTTGTGTATCTAACGACGCCTTTGGGTAGCGGCCCACGTGAGTAGGAAGTTATTTTTGTTGTATAAAATTAGAGTTATCTAACATCTCTTCTTACCTGAATTCATCCTCTAACTTTATAAAATATTGCCAACTCCGGTACAAACTAAAGGTACATTTGTTACTTTTGCTCATTATTGCCCAGTCTTGCTTGGCCAGGATAGGTGTTTTGTGTGGATGAAAATCTTTGCTTTGCCTGAGACGGTTGCCTCTCTCATGGAGAAAATATGTGCCCACGCTGTTTTAGTCAGGGCTGGATAATGAGCCGGCTCGGCTCATTAAGGCTCAGCTTGTTAAAGCTCGTTCTAATAACGAGCTGATTCGTCTCGGCTCATTATGATAACGAGCTAATATCGAAGCTTGACTCGGTTCATTTAGAAAGATCGAGTTGGCTTGTTAGGCTCACAAGCTAAGTATGTTAAAACTTTTATGACAAGAATTTAGGTGATTTTAAGCAGTTTTTAAATATTAGCATGTGCCAACAACAAAAAATCATAATATAACACAATATTGCAGAAAAAAATATCAATCTAAATCAACAAAGATGAAAAATAAATGAAAATAAAAGATGGTCCAACATTTAACATGATTTTTTATCTATACTGAACTTAGTTTATTTTTTGGATGATAAATTGAGCTTCACCCAACATAAAACTACCATCTTATTAGAGAATTAAAGTTGAGATTCTATATAATCGAGCCTATCGAGCTAATCGAACTGTTCGCGAGCAGCTCACGAGCTGGCTCATTAACAAACGAGTTATGATGAAGGCTCGGCTTGGTTCATTAAGAAGACCGAGCCGAACTGAACCGAACCAAAATTAAGATCGAGCCGAGCTGGCTCGCGAGGCTCGAGCTTTTTTCCGGCCCTAGTTTTAGCCCACCATAGACCTATTTTAGTTGTTTTAGACTGACTCCCGCGGAGTACCCATTAGGTGATCCATACCCTAAATAGGTCTTAAAGAGGTAAAATGATGTCTCCAATGGAGTACCTATACAGGAACCCATTCTGCGCCTCGTCCACGCCGGCTCCCCACAAATGGAGCGCGAGGTGACGCGACCCATCGCTTCTGCGCCCCATCCGCCGCTCTCTTCGCCCCCTCCGCCGCTCCCTCCGCCCCGACTCCGGCCCCCTCCGCCGCTCCCTCCGCCCCTCCGGGAGGCGGCGGCTTTCCCCGAGCCTTCCCCGAGCTCCGCGTGGCCTTCCCCGAGCAACGAGCTGGGGCCGGAGGCCGTAGCGCGGCGCGCGGCGGCGAAGCGGGGGCCGGAGCAACGTCAACGCACCGCCTCCACTCCTCCTCGCCATCCCCGTAGGCGCCCCTCTCTCCTCCCTCTCGGATATCGTCGGCTCCAGCGAGCGAAAGCAAAATTTCTTCAAAGTATGTCTTCCTCACTCACCATCGCGCCTCCTCCATCTTTACTCGTCGTGGAATTGCAACAAAGCTCGCCGGATTTGAAGTTCCCTCTTCGTCGCAGCCGAGTGGTATCTTGCAGCCGGGGGAGAAGCCGAACGGGTACAGCACCTTCAAGCCCCCACAGCTCCGCGCGCAGCTCTCGTTGGACCCTCCGCTCGCGTCCACCGCGCGCAGCAGAAGCAGCCACGGCAAGAACAGCAGAAGCAGCGGACGGCGATGTGTTTGGTTTGGACTTGGCTTGCCGCTTGTCTGACGAGGGCGCGGCTGCTACTTGTCTTTGTTTTGGGTTTCTTGGTGGAGGAGCGACGCCGCGACGGCGGGGAGGGCCCGGTGGCGGAGGAGATGGAGGCGGCGGCAAGCGCGCGGCGCGAGGAGCGCGAGCGCAAGGAGGCGGCGGACCTGATTTTCGGGATTCCGTTGGAGATTGACAATTTTGGATGGTGCCCTTCCAGCAGGACAACTACTCATTCACTGGTTTGGGTCTCTGATTTGGGTACCAACCATTGGAGTCAGGCTTAGAGGCAAGTCACTGTCGGTCTATATACCGCTATTTAAAACACTGGTAATCACAATGACATAGCATCTTAACAACTTTATGTAATCACAATCTTATAATTTTCGATCACTTTATCTTCTTAAATGAAAGAGCAGAGCTCCTACTAACTTTTCCAACAAAAAAAATATATTTCCCTATATATGCAGCCTTGTGATAACTACTAACAAAAAGCACCCCTGAACGTGTCTACGACCACTGCTATCAAAACACATAGTCAGTAAAAGCTTTACATTCCAGAGGCTGCGGCGGCACTTGAAGGCCAACAGCTTTACACCGTAGCAGGACAGGGGCCTTTGTTTCGTCGTCTCTGAACAATGTAGCTTCTACATCCAGCTCCGCCGTCCCCCATCGCAGCTCAGCCTCCATGCGCCGCCTCAGGCCGTCGGGCAGCTGCACGTCCTTGCCACGCACCACTGCCTCAACCTCCGCCGGGCTCCCGCACCCCGCGCAGCAGCCAGCAACGCGCACTTCTCCCATCGCGACACCGCCGTAGGACACGGCCAGTCGCCCGTGGCTGAAGCAGTTTTCCCCGATGAAGCGGGCGTTTTCCACGTAGAGAGTGAGGTTGAACGCCGGCGAGAGCGGTGATGAGGCATCGCGACCGCAGGCCGGCCGGGTGACGCCGTCGACTGCGGTGAGCGCGATGGAGTAGGAGTCGTTCCGAGGGCTCTCCGACTGTGCGATCATTAATGGGATGAAGAGCACCAACATACCCATAACTGCATGGAGATAAGAGAAGCAGAAACATGTTGTGACAACCGCGATCAGGCAATCCGCTGGTAAAATTAATTAACTGCATAAACTTGCTCAAGAACAATTAGCAGACATATATACAGATCGCGTGGAAAAGCTAGAATGTACCAAATCCAATGAGGGACGCAAGTATCAGCTTTCCGGCGGGATCTGTGGCTTCGTCCTCCATGGTGATCAGTACGCGACGACAGGAGATATGAGATCGTTAATTGTTTGTTTGGCTCTACTATAAATGTGCCTGGAGCGAAAGTTAATACCTCATAATCTTTTACGAACGGAAAGAGGAAAAGGACTCGAATAAATCAGACACCGATTCAATCTGCTCATGGCAGGAAGAGTTCATGACTGTACGCTGAATCGCCGCGCGCGTGCGACTTTCTAATCGTATTTCGATCACAGTTCTCTGACATGGTGGGCCCGAACAGGCGTAACCAGACCAATTGCAGAATGGACGCTGACTCGTCCAGCTTCCCCAACCTTCACCGTGGAGGTAGCTAGTTGAGCAAGGGCAGGCGAGGGTGCCCGCCGGCCATGGTTTCTGCTTGACTGCTTGTACATGTTGCCATTCAGATCAGGCATCCATTGTTCATGGACGAAAGCGTTGCGTGTCGTACCATCGCCGGCATTCTGAAAGTATACGTCGCATGCACCGCACAAAGCATGCGCAGCTCTAGCTCTAAGGGCCTGCTTGGTTGCTGCCTGGCAGGCAGCTCGTGGCCTCAGGCACCACCGATCGTGGCCTCGGACGCCTCACACCTGAGGGTCAGGCAAATGCAAATTTTCCAGAGAGCAACCAAGCAGGCCCGAATGCATTACGCGCATGCGCACACCGCGTACAAGGCCAGAGCAGCCCTTCTGCACGGAGGCGGCGAGTGAAGCGATGGAAATGAGCGTGCCTGCGCTGGAAATCTCCATGACGAGAACCTTGGAGCGGGCATCGATCAACCGAGTGTGCGAACGCCGGCGCGTGCATACAGGGGGGCTCGCCGATGGGCGCAGCGGCGAATCGTCACGTCCGGATGCCGTGATCAAACACGTTCGATTGTTTCGGCGATGCGTTTTGTGCATCCTGTCCCCTGGTTAATCTCGTCCGCGGAACAAGCATCATCCGGCTGACAATGCCCAGGGGTGGTCGCTAAATGCGTTTTGTGCACCCTGATCACAGTTCATGGCGGCCGGGCCAGCTGCGAGCCAAAGAGGCGCGGCGAGGGACGCCAGGCAGAGGATTGCGCCAATCCCGGCACCGCGTTGACGGCACCATGAAGACAGGAACTGCAACCTCTGTCTTGCGCCGCGCGGGTAGCTGTAATCCTGTGCCGTGCCGGCCGCTCGCGGTACCACAACGTGAGAGTAGCGCGCCCGCCGTCGCGGTGTTCCTAATGGTAGAACTAGCAGCCAGCTCTTGGGCATGATTGATGAGAGGTGGGATACATGAAGTCTCTCATTGTCTTTAAAGACTAGCTCTTAAAGAAAATGTTATTTGTGTTGTCTCTCATGTCTCTCTCTCTCTCTCTTTTGATATTAAAATATTACTTGTGTTGTCTCTTAGAGCTCCTTTGAGGACGCTCGTAGTAAATGGATAATGACAGAGTGGGCCATTAGAGGAGTCCATACGCGGTGGCTGCCATCAGTGTTGTGTGGTGGCCTGGTGGGACGGCATGTGCTTAGAGGGTCCGCGCGGCGAGCGGTTAGGTGCCAATGCAGAACGTTTGGCCTGATGGGCGGCACTACTATATAAGCAACATAAAGAAGTTATGATATCAACTTCGTAAACCAATAAGTTTAATTACAATCTAGAGATAAAGTACATTAAAATCATAAAGTAGAAAATAAAGCTATTACAAAAGTTCAAAGAAAAAGATTAGTATATATGTATATGCATATGTTTTCTTAATCTGGTTCACGCAAATCTAAATCTCTACTTACTCTCGGTACTTACCCGTATATCCACATTCAAAACATTGAGTTTCAAAATAACTTGGTCATTAATGTGAACACAATGTCTTATTCGTAATCTATTAAACTTTGGTCCAAAAACCCTAGCCTCAACGATTCTTGTTCCCTTGCTCCAAGCACCAGGAAACGTATAGCTAATTTTCCACTCTACATAGCAAAAAGGGTCCTCATAGCTCTTGTATATATTTTTCAACCATCAAGAATAATGAGATTAAAACGGCACTAGTATTCGAAGTCATGATATCAACTTTCTAAACCAATAACTTGATTACACTCTAAAGTACATTTTTACATCATAAAGTAAAAGAAAATAAAACTATAACAAAAGTTCATAGAACAAGATTGGTATATATATGCTTATGTTTTCTTAATCTGGCTCAGCAAATTTCGCATTCATTTAGTAATCTAGATCTCTAATTCCTCTCAGGACTTGTCTGTGTATCGACTTTCAAAACTTTTAGTTGCAAAATAACATGGCCATTAATGTGAACCCAATGTCCCATTAGTAGTCAATTAACCTTTTGTCCAAAAACTCATGCCTCCAGTATTCTTGTTCCCTTCCAAGTACTAAAGTGAAAATTTTGCACTCTTCATAGCAAAAAGTGTCCCCATAGCTCTTGTATATATTTTTCAACCATCAAGAATAATGAGATTAAAACAGCACCAGTATTCCACATGTCTACGCAATGATGGAAGAAAAATCAATAAAATATTTGAAGTCTAAAAGACTTTTTTATCACTTTCTGATATTAAGTTAGTTTAAGGAATTGGATTCCGCTCAATAGATCATAGGCATAGGCACACAGCAATCTAACCTCTATCTAGAAAACAAACTAGATCATAGGAATAGAGAAGATAAACAGGATGTAATCAACATATCATGGAAATTTCTCATAGTAGGCTTATAGGAAGGATCGAGGGGCATTTGCAAAAAGCTCCGCTAATCAGGTGCGGCCCGTAGCGTGTTATTTTCCCCCCTTTCATATAACATGCAGAGTTCACATTATTTTTTTCCCCTCAAACAATTATTGGTGCGGTCTTGTTGGTTAATTTTACAAGAAATAAATAATTAATATGTACAAAACGTTAAGGGGATATATATATATATATAGCCCCCCAAAAAAGTAATGCCCGTGCAAATTCAGCAATTTTCCCCCAAAAAATAAAATAAAATCACTTCATCCACGTTTCCACAGCTGGCTCTATGCATTAATATCTTTCTTAAGGCCGTCGGACTCATCCCTGACCCTGAGCATCCTCCTCTCGCACGGCGAGGTCTGGCCTGCCCCTGCGCCCAGGCTGGCCTTGCACTTCAGATACAACTCCCGCCTGGGCGAGACGACGCGAACGTCCAAGCGCGCCACGCCGCCGCCGGAGCGCTTCTCGTCGTCCATCATCGCTGCCAGCTCGCACGGCATCCCGACGCCTCCGCTGGCGGCGCGGACGGCCACGCGCCCCGCACCACCAGGCGGCACGCAGAGGTCTTCGGTGACGCCGGCTGCGAGCGGGACGCCGGCGTACAGGACCACGGCGTCGCCGCCCACGCAGACGTCGTCCCTGGCGCCGTCGGGGTTGTGGACGGTCACGGTGAGGTTGAACGCCCGGGGCACGCGGGCGTCCAGGCCGGAGCACCCGTCCACGACCACTGATATCTCAGGCGGAAACTGAGCGTCGTCGCAGCCGAAGAAAAGGCACTCAAGGAGCTGAACGCCCGCCGCGGCAGGCATTGCAATGCAGGCGACAAAGATGAAAAGAACGAGTATTACTTGCACGATGATCGGGAGCTCGCCGGAGCGCGGGGAAGGTTGATCGTCGCTCGAGGCGTCGGGTAAAGAGCTTTTCCTCCATAATAATACTTTCACGTTGTGACTTGTTAGATTGGATCGGGAATCCGTCCGTGGTGTCTTTCCCAGCCCTATTACGTAATTATGGTCCGGCAAGTACAATCCGGGCGGAGGGTCTCGATCGGTTCACGCAGGGCTGTTGGCGATACGTGCGTTCTTCTCGGTGTGCGTGTGCCCATGAAATCTGTATCTAGCTCTAAATCCCAAGGAATACGTACATGGCCATGACAGGGAAAACTGGCAAACAAGTCCTAGTCACGCACGTTCTAATATCGATAACCGCTGCAAAAACTGATTGTTGCACGCAATTTCTTCACCCTTGTTCCTCCAAAAAAGAAATTTCTTCACCTCGCATCTCTGCCATGGAACCTGACTTGGAAGCAGGATTGACGGCATGCCGTGCTCGCGCCGCCGCCGACTGGCTGAAACCCGAGATTTTCCTTCCATGCATCATCGCGGCAATGATGGCCCTCGGTTTCGTGTGGGTACTAGTATATCGCCCGATGGACACCTTCGTCCCCACCTTCTCCGTCGAGGTCGCCAGCTTCGACGGGCTCGACGGCCCCAAGCCGGCGCCACCGTCAACCCGGCGTTCAACCTCACGCTGCACGGCGTCAGCCGCCGCCGCCTGATCGGGTCGCTGGGGCTGTGTCAGGAGCGCGGCACGGTGTCCGTCTCCTACGCAGGCGCGGTGCTCGCGTGGGGCCGCGTGCCCAAGTTCTGCGTGCCCGATAAGGAGCAAAAGCGGGTGCGAATCGTCGCGCTCGGCGCCGACGTGGGGCTCTCCGACGAACTGCGCGACCGCATGGCTTCCGAGCGGATGTTGCGGGCGGCGGAGCTCGACGTCGAGATCATACTGGATCACGAGAGGCTGCTGTCGTGCCGGGTAAAGCTAGATGAGCCGTCGCCGACGCAGTCGCCGTGCAGGGTTTTGCCGGCGACTGGTGACTCGGAAAATGGCTAGTAGTGTGTCTTTTTTACATAGAAATAGGAATGCTGTGCTAATATGCGGGGCACAACTAGCTTTTGCCTTTAAAGAAACTTGCACTCGATTATAGGAGTAAGACTTTTAAGGCTTTCTCCTTTTCTCTTTTTTCTGAGATGATGTTTTGGTCTATTTCCTTGCTCGCTCTTTATCAACTGATTTTTCAGCTCGTCCAATTGAAAGTATCAACAGTTTGCAACGCACACTGTCAATTGCGCTCCGAGGGGTGTATGCACCCAGCGTTCTTGTCTTTTAATGCACTTTGAGATTTGATAGAGCTCCGTTGTAGGCAAACATATCTCAACTACATTGCATTGCCACTTTCAGCCATATAAAGTTGAAGTGTCGGTTGATGAGATGACAATTTTCTTTCAAAAATACTAACACAATTTGTTCATTTACGTTTTGAGAAATGTCAATGTCCTTGTGGGCCTGTGTCCTGTACTGAGATGAGAAGCCAAGCCAATCAAAGACTTAGGCTGCATTTTAGGGAAGTGTTAGAACGATTGTACTAGTTAGATTGATTATATTTCAATTTAATGAAACTATGTAGTATCTTTTTGCTTCTACAATACTGCATATCCTACAGACAGAAGGTACAGCACATAATCAGCATTTTGTTTTCAATTACAAAAAGAATGACAAGTTATCATCAGTATTGTACACACATACACGGCACACAACCCACACGCGGTCGCATCACATATTAATGTGCCTATATTCCTATATGACACGTCTAGGGACAAGTGTATCGATCAGCACAAGAACGTCAGTTACTCAGCATGTGCATAGAACACGAAATGTACTCGCTGCGTGAATTGGTGAACACGTTGCACTCCTACTCTATATATATATATGCTGCCGCCCTACGCTATTATGTGTGTTTATAGCTCTCTAAAATGCGTGTGTAAAAGTGTAACCTTGAGACAAAAAATAATATGCATGTGGCTATATATCTAGGATGTACTCGATCGTCAACTTTGTTTCATCAATATGCATTTGCCAAAATTTAGGCTTAACTGGCTGATAAATTGGACAAGAGGTGTGCAAGTATAATATCGAGTCAGTCAGCCAGGTAGTACCCTCGCAAAAAAAAAAAGTCAGCCAGGTAGTATATTTCAGATCGATGCAACATTATACGCGCATTTCCATGAACCCCGGCCTTTTGATTATACCAAAGAGCGAAAGTACGACTGGTCATGGCTTTGTGTGGGCGTGGCCTAGCTAGCAAGCGCAAGTCAACGGGTTGGCTTGAACTGAATATTCAGGGGTTACTACTACGTTACCGCCCTTGGTTCCTTAGGTGCTTCGTTTTCCACTCAGCTCAGCCGGCAGCGTATAGTTCGCACTATGGCCTCAGAAATGCTGCTGTTCCGTATCGAGATCTAGAATTAATGCATCCTAAACTCATGGTCTGCGCCACATAAGTGACAACGCACGTCCACGTACGGCATCCGTACGTTTATCCCAGATCATCCTTTGTTTTCAGTGATATGATCGAACATGCAGTTTCCAGGATCAGCACACAATGGACCTGCGTGAAAGACGGTCGTTTCCATAAGTAAAAGCAGATGGAAACTTCGGATCGATCGAGATGCAAATCAGAGATAATTAAGGTTAATCCACGGCACACTCACCTGTCAGTGCTCTTCATCCTTCCACCAATGGGTTTTGACCATTCTTCTAAAGCAGTTCCCAGCTGGAGCCAAGACCCGATCATTCAAAACCTAGCGAAGATGCATCTTCTCCGCAAACAGCCACCAGATTAAGAGTGCAATCTCAGGAAGCCTTAGCAGAAAGTTTAGCGTCCACGATACCTATTATTAGAAACAGTAACAAACAAAAGGCACATGTAAGAATAAGTGCTCCAAATTACAACTGGATATATAAAGAGTATTGTGTTGAAAGACTTGGTTACCTTCCAGTGACAGTTCCTTTTCAGGAAAATATCCCAAGAAGCTATGGATTTTCTAGATTTGTCATACAGTGTACCTCTCTCGACAAATACGACATTCAACATCCATAGATTTCAGGAAGTATTCCAGCTGCAGCCACTGATAATGCAAACCAAGAAGAGTCGCGCACCTCCTGTTAAGGTTAATTAAACTGTTGCTTATGAGAGTCCGGAGATATTAATGAAAAAGAATCTAGCGGTAACTTTCTGAAAAAAATGTGGTCCGATCCAACTAAACAGATCAAGCTCAAAGTCCGCTGCACATAACCGGGATCAAACTGATTGTACTGGAAAGATTTAATTGATACTTGACTTTATATGTTAACTAGTCAACAAGCATGTGTAATCAAGGGCCAAGACACCAATAATGCAGTATGAGTCTTGAATTCACGATAACCAAATCAGGAAGCCGTATTAATGTAAATCAATTCACGATAACTGAATGAGGTAAGAATGTAAGATGCTATATGGAGTATTAATGTTCTTGTATTAGTGAGTAGTGTTTATGTAGGACGTACCACTGAATTTATCCGACATATGTTGGCGATAAATGCTAATCCAACAGCTGCCCATCCTAGGACGTGAAATCTGATGGAGGCCTCGTCAGGACAACTATTTTGAGGACAAAAGATACGACGAATAAAGAAGTCCAAAGTAATCAGAGCTGCTGGTACGACCAGGGTAGTAATGCCACAACACAGCAACGTCTGCAATAAGGAGAAAACATTAGGACTAGAACATTGGATGATGACAATGAACCATAGGTCCATAACTGATACTCCTATGTAGTAGCGGTACAATATACATACCGTCCTGAAGTCCAAGTAGCAGAGAATAAGCAGATATGCAAAATGGTAATCAGTGCCCATATTATCACGCCCCATAGATACAGGTCTACGTGAGGCCACAACCAAGGCACATGCGCTGCATCTTCCACTCTCCATATCTGCGGCTCGCCGCGTAGAACCATATCCAGCATACGGATGCTAGCAAAGACAATGCAAACCAGACCACTAGCCATTTGTTTAACTGGCGCCGCCGGGCCCCATCTCCATTCCCTAACAGTGGCTCTTCAGAAGCACTCTCATTTCTCAAGGCAAGGATCCTCCAGCTGCCATTATATATAAGCTCATAGTTAACTCGAAGAAACTCTCGAATCACTTGTGTCGTAACCCATATTTTCAGATATTCCCGAAGACTTAGTTTGGTTTTTCCGAAGACTTGTATCGCACGAAAGGAAACTGTAGATAGACCCCGAATCTGTTACTACAGATCAGAAGTCTTGTAGAACAAGGCAAGGACTCCTAGAGGCGGTAACAGGACTATAAATATACATGTAACCCTCCGATGAGAGGAGACGCAAGATTACATCATACACACAACCATATTCAACACAACATACACTGGACGTAGGGTTATTATCCTTCGGGAGGCCCGAACCAGTATAAAAACTCTCTCTGTGCCCTAGATCGATACCTCGATTGATCGTTGTTCCCCGAACCAAATATTTGCCGTTCTCTCGATTATTCGAGCGACGACAGAGGCGCGCCAGGAAGGGGGACAGCGCTGAGGATCCGTCTAGCGCATCAGATGGCATTGGCGGATAAGATGAAGTTCCCGGCGGGCGCCGAATTCAAGTTCGGGTCTTTCACGTTCGTCGCGGACAAGGAAGGAAATCTTCAAGAAAAGACGTCGTCGGCGGCACAGGAGGCGTCCCCGGCGGCCACGAGGCTCCGTCCTCAAACGGATCTGCTGAAAAGAGCTCGTCGGCGGCGCCACGTGTGTCGCCGGCGGCCCCATGTACTACGTTCGGGCTGCGGAATTCCGCGGCCGAGTTCCAGATCGCCTCGCGGGTATTGGGCTCTCCGTTTGGAACCCACCTAGAAGACGGATCCACCTCGGATCCGCCACCTAGCTCTGCCCTAGAGGCGAGGATGCAAAAGATCGCTCTCGACATCACCGAGGGGCGGTATTTTCCTGGGTTCGGGCTCGGCTATCCTGATTACGAGTCCGACTTCAGCGACGATGACTGCCCTGAGATCGGAGATCCAAACCAGGGTCACAAACCCGGCCAGAGAAGTCTTCATGGCGGACGTGACGACGAGGCATCCAGTGATTTGCGCACCATCTGCTCGATCAGATCTCGATCGGTTGCGCCATCCAATGTGACGCCGAGAGAAATCTCAACACCAACTTCGACGCGTCCGGTTCCTGTAACGCCCGAAAATTCACCATAAAAATTCACAAATCAATTGAAACCATAATCGGAAGTTTCAAAATCTTTTCAAAACTTTCTTTCCCTCTCAATTCTTTCTCCTCCTTGGCGCAGCACGCATGCGTGCTGACTACCATTTACCTTTTACCTTGCTGCTTACCTTGTCGCGTCGAGCCGTCTCGTCGCGTCTCGTCGTTGCCTCATCAATCCAAAACCACACGCCAAAGTCATCCTGAGCCATCTCGGAGCGTCTCGTCGTTGTCTCGTCAGTCTAAAACCATACGCCACACCTTTGGCCCCCGCCGCCTCGTCATTGTCTTTTACCCCGTGCACTGGCACACAGCACGCATGTTTTCTTTATCACTTGGTCCGCGCCTTTAATCTCGCCTACCCGTGCCTTTATTCAGTCTGCCTGAGCCATCCCATCGTCTACACCGCTCAGCAACTACGCGACAACCAACGGGATTTTCTGGTCTGGCCTATTTCTTTCCCTTCTCCATCCTCGCGCGCTAAATTGCCGTCCAGCGCGTTTTTTTACCTTCACCTACCCAGTGACCGTCATTTATTCCTTCGCATAAGCTGGCACATCGCTCGGCCCCGCACGAGTCATCTCGTCACATAATTATCTCGAATGACCTGACGACACTATGCACTATGCTTGAGTCGTCTCGTCATCTCAAACCACGTGACGACACTATGCACTATGCTTGAGTCTCGTCTCGTCGTCTTGAACTCGCACCAACACTATGCTTGAGTCGTCTCGTCATCTCAAACCACGTGACGACACTATGCACTATGCTTGAGTCGTCTCGTCGTCTTGAACCTCGCACCAACACTATGCTTGAGTCGTCTCGTCGTCTTGAGCCTCGTGCCAACACTATGCTTGAGTCGTCTCGTCGCCTTGAACCTCGTGCCAACACTATGCTTGTGTTGTCACATCAATTCATATCCGCACGCCAATGCCGGCCGTGCCCACTTGCTCGCACACGCCGCATCGCGACGCACCGCCCTGCTCTGCCACGGCCACGCCCCGCACTGCTCGCGCACAGCGACGACGACCTGCGCACAGCAATTCCGTTTGCCGCCACGTCCACCGAGTCGAGCGAGCCCGGCAAGCTTCCCTTTCCCCGGCTATAAAAGGGCACCAGCACGATCTTCTTCGCCACCCAAGCATCACCATCAGACCGCCGTTCCCTGTCCAGCTCTTCCTAAACCAAGCCCGTGAGCACATATTCTCAATACCGGTTTATTCATTTTCGGAATAAGCCAATAGCCTCCACGGTAAAAGCCATATCTCCACCATCCGAGCTCCGATTCACCTGATTCTTCCTCCTAAATTCATCTAAAATCGAGCTCTATCCATTCCTACCAGTTTTCATCTTTTATAGAGCTCATCTTCTATTTCTTTTGTATTTATTTATGTTTGTTTGCTTGTTTGCCGGTCGCGTAGCTAACGGAGAGTACGAGTACGCGGAGGAGGAGGAGCAGGAACCAGGAGCCGAAGACTTCGAGCAGGAGCTTCCCGAGGACGTCAACGAAGGCAAGTCACAATCCGTTTTCCCTTTGATCATACTGCTCCTATGTTTTATAAACACAACCCGTAGCAGCCGTTTTATTGCATGAAATGATTGCCCTGATGTTTGCAAAACCCTTGTGTAGTATGACCAAGACCACTGAGCCTTATATTACCTGTCCTAATTTATTCCTATGAAACTTAGGATATCCATGTATGAATATTATTTACGCATGGATGATTTCCTTGTTATAGAAATGCTTAGGACTGTGTATCACTAAGTGCTCTACTTATATCTAGATTTTGCAAATGTGAAAACCGTGATTGGTGTTGTGTGGTAGTAGTAAGGTTGGGTGATAACTTAAGAAAGATGAATGAATCAACTTGGGTTAGAGCTGAGGTGATCCTGATGATGTTTATGGAAGATTAAGCGTCGCCTCTGTGGTGTGCTTATGACAAGTGATATGGGAGATGAATGCCGCCTCTGTGGTGGGTTCATATATGTGGAGATGATTGCCTTGGCTCGTATAAGGACCGAGTTGCTTGTGACATCCTACCTAGCCGTTATTTAGTACGACCACACTACCCGTGTATGCGGCACGGCTTAGTCTAAACCCCGCCAGCTAGTCTGTTAATCGCCTGGAGGCTGGAGATGCAATGGGAGCCCATGGAGCAGGTGGACGTGCTGCAGACGTGTGCGACCCGGTCGAGGCCTAGATCAGAGGCTAGACCCCTGGATAACTCCCATGGCGATTAGTCGGGACGATGCGTGTGATGGGTAATGGCTTTGTGAGTCTTCACACCACCCGCGCAGTGGCTTGTGATGCACTCAGATTGGGGTACAGCGTACAACCTCTGCAGAGTGTTAAAATCTATTCGAATAGCCGAGTCCACGGTCACGGACATGGCTTTGGTTCGCTCCAAGAACTAGCATGGGTGGGTGCTTATCTCCTTGATGTGTGAGTTGTTTTTGAGAATAGGTCCGGCCTTCCGCCGAAGGTTGTCGTGGACGGGGTGTCCGGCAACGTAAAACTTGACCAACCCCATAATATCTTAATTTGATGCTTTTGCTAAAATGCTTTATAAACTGAACCCCTGCATGTGTAAAATTTGCTTTATTGCAATGTTAAACCTGATGGCCTTTACCTTGCTACCGCCAAATGCATATATTTATCCATTGATGGTAGGGTAAGGGTTGCGACTTGCTGAGTACTTTTGTACTCATTCTTGCTTGCTGATTACAGAGGAAGATCCAGACTTCGTCGACGCCGACGGTGAGGAAGACGATTAAGCTTGGTCTCGTCCGCACCGAGCTGCCTGTGGCATTAGTCTACCGCTTAGTTGCTTCCGCTATGGTTGAGGACCTAGATGTTATCATCGGGGTCTGGCTTGTACTTGCTGTTTGTTATCTTTAATATTCTTGTTGCTTATCGATCGACCCTAGCCAGGTCGCGACTTGTAATATCACCTGTTGTAAGACTTGATTGTACCAGCGACTGATCCAGGGACTGGTATAATAAAGTGTTTTAGCTCCTGGGATAACCGGGTGCTTCAGGTGGTATCAGAGCCGTGCTTGGCTGTAGGACGTGACCCTAGGCTTGGACGCTAAAATTATTTGCAAAAACTATTTTGGAAAACTCCTTAGCTCTTTCCCCCTCTTTTGCAAAACTCTTATTTAATCCCTCCTCTACAGATGGAAGAAGATGGATGGGTGACTGACTACTGCTTGGAAACCCCTGGCTTTCCAAAGGTGCTACGTGATGCCATGGTCAGACTTGGCATTATGAAGCCTGCCGAGTATGTCGGAAGAGAGAGAGTATGAAGAGTGTGCACTGAGCGCTGTGAAGTCACCATTCACATTGGAGCCAGTGATGACCACCCGGAGGAAGCCCTGGAACGTGACTACTACTGGGTCGCGATTCCCAGACACCTACCAAGCTGTGGCACGTAAGGCCCTTCGGTACTTGTGCCAGATGTATGAGAGGCCTATCGGTCGCTCGCCAATGAGGTTTTCCCTCCCCTGGAGAGAAACCGCCCCACTTGGCTTGCAAGGATGAGGACAATTGAAGGCCTGGGAATGCTGAAAGAGATCCCACAGTGGTTGCCATGACCCGTTATCTGCTCGCCTTGGATGAGCTGTATGACGGAACCGCAGCCAGACTGCGAAGGTGCATCACTCGAGCCGAAGAAGAAGTGAGACACGAGTTAGGACCCTACGTGTTCAGCTAGCTGAAGCCAAAGCTCGTGAAGCAGAAGCAGAAAGCCGTGCTGTTGCTGCCGCAGAAGCCTTGAAGGCAGCAGAAGACCGCTACAACAAGCTAGTTGGCACTGCCTATCTCACTGGGCGTGCCCACTGCAGGACTCTGCATATCCCCGGAGTAGGAGAACGTTCCGTTTTGGATGGGACTCCTATCTGCTCTGCGGGAAGCAACATCAAGAGGAAGTACGCAGAAGATCTTCCTGCACCACCGCCCTCTGAAGCTGAGGGTAAAGAGAAGAAGAAGAGAAGAGTTCCTCCCTTTGACCCAGCCTTTTCCAAGGGAGAATGAAGATCGCCTCCCCACCGCTTCGGATGAAGATTCCCCAGTTAGAGGCCTGGAAGATGCCTCAACCTCATGGATGCCCAGGACCCATGAGTGTCTACCGAGATGAAGATCCAAACATCGTGGGATGAAGCTACCGGTCCAAGTTCAAGGAAGTGTCTGTGGAAGTCTGTACCCTCGAAGTTTAGTTTGTCCTTGTAGTCGCAGTGTAGCCGCTAGTAGCTCTTCGCTAGTGTTGTACCTCTGTTGTTTTGAACCTGTGAGTGCTGCTTGTTTGTGTGAATTGCTTGTTGTGTGTGCAGCGAGGCCCTTGTGCTTGCGTCCTTTTATAAAAAGAAAAATATAATAACAAAGAGAATTAAATGATAACATGAAGAAGATCTTAGGTTCTTCTCTCATCTTATGCTCTCCCCTTTTATATCCCAAACAGATGCCGCCGAAGCGCTCTGCCAGGATCCAGCAGCGCCAACGGCGCCAGCGCAACAACCGTAGGGAAGAAGAAGTAAACCAAGATGCTGAAGTTCAAGCTGAGAACTCCAACCATGGACAGTTGCCTAACCCTCCGCTCACCACCCTGGCGGAAGTTATGGCACAGCAAACCCGTCTGTTGGAAGCACTTGTGCAGAACAACAATAACAGCAACAACAACGCCGTCAGCAGCAAGTGCAAGTGTGGTTCCAGAGTAAGATGGCTGAGTGAGTTTGTCAGAATCAAGCCACCAACCTTTGGAGGATCTGAGGACCCACTCGAAGCTGATGACTGGTTAAGGAACAGTCAAAGGAAGCTTGATGCTATCAACTGTGAGGGTAGAGACAGAGTTCCCTGGCATCCATCAACTCACTGGGACGCTTTAGCCTGGTGGGAGAACTACTGTGAAGCCACTGATGATCCCACAACCATCACTTGGGAAGAATTTGGGGAGAATTCCGCCGCTACCATGTTCCAGAAGGTACCATGCAACTCAAGGCAGATGAGTTTCGTAGGCTGAAGCAAGGAAGCATGTCTGTTAATCAGTACATCCGCAAGTTCATTGAACTATCTCGCTATGCTCCTGAGGAAGTTTCAACTGATAAGAAGAAGCAGAACAAGTTCAAGAAAGGTTTATCGGAGAGTTAGGAACTCAGATGACTCCTCACATCTATCCTGACTTCAACACCCTGATGAACCAGACCATCCTGACTGAAGAAAGATAATGGAAATGTCCAAGAGAAGAAGCGAAAAGCAAGTTCGCAGTTCATGAAGTCCGTCAGCAGGAAGATTCCAGAGGCCTAGGAACTCCAACTTCCAAGGTCAGAAGAGTCAAGCCCCGATGCAGTTTCAGGACTCCATCCAATGTCTCTCGTTCAACTCAGCTTTCCTCAGAAGAGTCAAAACAACACCAAGACTCAGCAGTACAGCAGTGGTCAAGTGACCAACCAACCCAAGGCTTGCTTCAACTGTGGTGACCTTAGCCACTTCATTGCCAACGCCCCCACAAGAAACAAGCCAGCTGTTTCCATTCAGTCCAACACTGTGAATGGACCAAGGATGTCTGGAGCCACTCGTGGAACCACCAAGTCTCCAACCAGCCAGCGAAGGACACAGCAGTCCTTCGGACGTGCCCGCGTCAACCACATCCATGCTCAGGAAGCTCAGGACGCACCCGGAGTTGTGCTTGTGAGTTTCTTGTTGAATCAGTTCTTGCAACAGTTTGTTTGATTCTGGAGATCGCACTCTTTCATATCATCAAGTTTGTGGAGGAAAAGTTAAAGTCTACAGTACTGCTTAAAACCCCCTTAATAACCCGATCACCCGGAGCTGGACATCAAGTGTCACGTGGGTTGTTCGCGGATAAGAATCACCCTAAGTGGGGGTAGCCTTCTAGCTAGTCCTGTGGTACTAAAATCCAAGGGAATAGATCTAATCCTCGGAATGGATTGGTTAACCAAGCATGATGGTGTCATAGCATGTTCCAACAGAACAGTTACAGTGACCAACCATGAAGGAACCCGAGTAGTTGCCAAGCCCTTGGAAGAAAACCCGACCTATGGTGTTCTCAATGGAAGCCAGACTGTAGAAGAAGTACCAGTGGTGAATGAGTATACAGATGTGTTCCCTGAAGAGTCTGGAATGCACCAGATAGGGATATTGAGTTCTCATTGACCTTATCCCTGGAACAGCCCCAATAGCCAAGCGACCCTCACCGCATGGCAGCCGCAGAGTTAGCAGAA